>CM070534.1:16520158-17720158 GCA_036346415.1 Raddia guianensis | reverse complement strand
GGGAAAAAGAGTACAAACCACCCAACATTGCATTCAATCTTCTAGATCGAGTTGAGTACTTCAGCTTCATGCCAAAGTTTTAATTCAGGGCGTGTGAATTATCTCCCCCTGAATCCTGCACTTCTTTGAGCCTGATCATTCCTATGACCCTAACACACCTTTCAAAGGAGACGGTAGGTATTGACTTAGTGAACAGGTCAGCCAAATTCTCACAGGATTTGGTGTGCTGGATACTTATTTCGTTCAACTTATGCAGTTCATGTGCATA
This sequence comes from Raddia guianensis, assembly GCA_036346415.1. NCBI lineage: Eukaryota > Viridiplantae > Streptophyta > Magnoliopsida > Poales > Poaceae > Raddia > Raddia guianensis. The sequence goes on along the minus strand of CM070534.1, from coordinate 17,719,890 downwards.
AAAGAACTTGGGGTCGATATGCTTTGTAAGATTACTTTTCACATAACCCGTTTGCATTTGTGCAACACAAGCGGTATTATCTTCATAGATAATTATATGGGTTTGCTCAATAGGTAATCCACATAACTGCAGGATGTGTTTCACCATTCTTCTTAACCATGCACATTCATGAGATACTTCATGTAATGCAATGATTTCAGAGTGGTTTGTGGACGTAGACACAAGTGTCTGCTTGGACGACTTCCATGGCATTGCAGTGCCACCACATAGAAAAACATACCCAGTTTGTGATTTACCAGAATGTGGGTCCGAAAGGTACCTTTATTCCGTTCCAATGCCTCTTCGTGGGCGCTACACTGTATCGAGCCAACGTGATCACGGCAGATGCTACATCAGGCCGTGTACTGTTAGCAAGATACAGAAGTGCTCCTATTGCACTCAGGTACGGGACTTCCTGCCCGAGGATTTCCTCCCCCTCTTCCCTGGGTCGGAAGGTGTCTTTCTTTCTGTAAAGATCTCCCTATCATAGGGGTTCTACAGGAATAGGCTCTGCTAAAGCCAAACCTTTCTAAAACCTTCTGAGTATAGGTCTCCTGGTGCAGTAGGATCCCTTGAGGGAAATGCTCGAGCTGCAAGCCTAAGCAGTGCTTAGTTTACCATACTTCAAGTATGAGTGTACTTATTCTAATTCTCCTCTTCAATTTATATAGTGACTTTCAGAGTTTCACACTATATATTTCTATTTGCTCTATCTTGGTCACGGAAGGTGATACTTCAAGTATCTTCATTCACAAATCCGAATCCAAGTCTCTTATACATATATTCAGTAACAACATCCTTCAATTCAAAATTCACTCTCAACTTCAAGTTGAGTACTGCCAATAATGAGATATATTTAGAGGAATACCATGACCAGGGAATAAACTTCTTCATGAAGCGTCGAGCTATCAGCCTTGTTATGTACCATTCATTATTCTTATTTCTCTTCTAGAGAAAATGCTAGTATACCGCGGTAATTGCCTTCTTTTATATGGCATATATATATGTCGACTTTGGATGTTGCTCTATTCATAAGTTCCCTTAATAATATAATTCATATGGCCATTTAGTCATGGGGTGCTTCTTGCACTTCTACTTGCTCTGCACCGCTATTTCCCATTACGGGAGCAAGTTTCTTTAGTTCTTATCGCCGGTGTGTGCACACACTTTGGTCGATACATTTATGCATTTATTCCTGCTATGGAATATTCAAGACTGGGAGTGCCTCGCTAGCAGGCATCTCTCCAGCTGCCAGGTCTCAACTGGCTCCCATTCACTACTTGGGGCATTTTTTAGTGATTTGGTCATGATAAGCCCTCTTTCCCTTTTGCCCCAGGCGTCCCCAGATACTTTGGGTCGGAGGAACCAGACTCCCTGTTCATTCTGAGGCCTTTAAACAGGTTGAGGTGTACCTTCAATTCTTCGGTACTGCAACCCTCTCTAGCGCATTACTTCTAGTAATGCAACTTAATCATTCCCTTCATATCACAAAAATGATCATTCAGTGGCAGTTTCACATATATTTCAATAGTCATCAAGACTTTCATTTCTTTACTAGTGCAAGGGTCACGCACGAGAATTCTATATGCTTATTTTCTCGGCATTCTCATTCAGGAGTTCTAATACTGCCCCTAATGACAGGAAAATATTCTTCGTCAATAGCGGTATGGTACATATAATTCAAAGTGGGAAATTTCATATGACCCTTTGCATGCACTAGTTGGATGTTGTAGAACTACATGTTCTTTTAAATAGTGATTAGGGATGCTCTGTGTAAAACTTCATGTTTCCACACATTCTTCAAGAATTACAACTCTGCTTATTAACCGGGCTAATTATTCAATTCTTTTCAATTCATATGACTGCTAGTCTCTCTGCAAGAGGTGGCATGCTATGCCAATGCAAAGTGCTCTGCTTTAAATATCATCATCAAATGATTTTAAAATAAAGTCATTAGTAGTGTCCATTGCGGCGGACTTCATATGATGGGATGAGAAAATTCTTTAATTCCAGTGATCTACAAGATCTTCTCTTCAAATGCTTTGTTCCTTGTGTGAGAGTAAACTCAATCACATCTAGGAGACAGTGTTGAGCACTACTAAGTACCAAAACTACTCTGTTAAGGGCTGAATTGGAAAACAAATGTCCTACTAGATGCAGTCTAGAGATTCAGGGACTTTGCATTTTCTTCATAATTCAAAGTTTATTAATTTTCGGTGGCACATTCAGGCACACAAAATCTTCAAGATTCGAAAAATTTTCACGATGGTATTATAGCCCGATGTGAGTTGTTGGTGCAATCCCTTATCATTGCAAGCCGTAACCCGAATACACTCCTGAAAAGATAAGAGTTAAGAGCTTCTAAGTCCAGTCTTCTAAGCTGGCATGCACTGCAAGTGCATTAAATCTATTATAGTGTAGCCCAAATTTATATTGGAGGTATTACTTCTAGTAATGCTTTTCTTACACCCGGCATTATTCATAATGCATGAGCATTCAGTGCTATTCTCTTTATTTGTTTCTTCATGAAACATGTACGGATGTCTTCAAATTTAAGAGGCTCCAAAATACTCGGGATAAACAACGCTTCTAAAGTGCTGATGTAATACCCAATAATATACCCGTGGCTCTTCGTGAGCAATTTATGCACAGATTGCTACTAGCGATTTATTCAAATTAATACTAACAGTATTCTTCAGGACAGATACGGGTATATGAGCTCTCTTAAAATGTTAATTGTTGTTCTACAACAGTGATAATAACCTCCAAGGGCACTATATAGATTATAGGTTGCAATCAGGTAATGGCCTGATTCATGATTCAAAGGATTCATAAATTGATTGCAACTTTATATATACTAGAATAAGGGCAAATGCAAAAACCCGTCATGAGAATTAATGTGAGTTCTTCTAAAGCTTCAGTTCAAATATGCTATTCAGGAACTTCCGATTCATGCTAAAAATTCGTATGTCTGCTAGCAACCACAATTTAGAGTGCAAATTCATAAAATGCGATTCAAAATGTGCCCACTACGTGTGGGTGTGCTCCCGAAACCTGTGGGCCAATATGCGTCAGCAGCAGGCTGAGGCCAGAGTGACGCAATCAGTGTGCGGCACATGATTGACTCAGAGCATGGGCGATGCAATGGTACGCGGGCACAGTTGACAATAGGGGCTGCGCCCAGATGCTTCTATCGCTAAAAGGACAGTCCCCATATTCAACCATACAGATGTAACCGAGCAGCGGCGCAACAAGGCCGAGACGGTTATTCTAGTTTTAATAACATATGTCGAGATCTTCGTTTCTCCATGCACTTCATGTGCGATTACAATTAGAACAAGGGGGAGATTTCAGGAGGTCTCTGCTAGAGTTTCCATCAACAATGGCAAGGTAAGCTTCTGCCATTGCTTTTCTTTCTTCTTTGATCGATCAGCCATAATTGAATGCATAATCATGGCAAATCATAGACCAATATGCCTTGAGGGTTCTGCCCTTTTAATGGTGGAAATAAAATGCGACTTCTCCTTGTATTATCTTTCTTAAGCAATTAACTTTCTCTTCATAGGTCAATTATTCTTATTCTTCCATTCATGCCCTTCTGTAAAGTTTGGGGCTTTCTCCCCCTAGTAATTTCTCCGTGACTATACAACAAAAGTTGCAAGCACTTGGAGTTATACTTAGGTGAGAGTGGAGATTACTCCTCGAATGTGATCTTCTTTGTCACAAAAGAGGAATTGATCATTTTTTTCATAATTTTGCAGTCTCATGCATGCCCCATTCTCATATAATAGAAAGGATAGAGAGCGTCCAAAACCGCTTCTGGAGTACGGTATGTTGCTCATGCATACACCAATACTATATGTTCATAGGGGGGTGCCTAAGAAAGTACAATGCAGGGTTGTTCCGCACATCGGTTTCTTATCCTTTCGGGTTCTAACTTGATGGCGCCTGAGCTTCATGCTACTGGGTACAATTCTATAGTCCAATGCCCAAGTGAGGTTGCTTTGGTATGCAATGTCAATACCTCAAATTCATATTTTATTATACTCGACATATATACTTCAGGATTAATTCATAAGATTACTTCATGTAATCTAATTAAATGTGGTGCGTGACATAATTAATTCTCATGTATTCCAGTAATATATATATATATATATTCTAGCATGCCATTACCAATTCATAGGCATAAATAATTACTGATAATTATAATGGCAAATGCACACAAGGATTGCACATAAATAATTACAGAATTAAATAATGCTTCAAATTCAAAGACGGGTGCAAACTTCAAGTTCCCAAGATGCTAAAAGGGCCAAAGATTAAGTTTTCCATACCTTTGAAAAACTCGGAAGACATCGGAAAAACTTATAGTAATTTCCAAGCTTCTAAGAGATTTTAATGCAATTTTGTTTCTTCCGGAAACAGGGGTGCCAAATTGAAATCCCCGAATTGCCAAAATTCAAATCTCGAGTGATTCTACAAGAATCAAGGGGTTTTCTGCAATTTCTCAAATCCCATGGCCTTTTGCGATTTCTTTTGAAAATTCGGTTTAATTTGGACCTTTCGGTCCAGCGCACGGCCTGCTGCTAGCAAGGCAGCACGTAGTCTGTTATTGGTTCAAAATTCGATTCCAGAGTTGCAAGATATGCAAGAATTCAAAAGTAATTCACTTAATTCTGCAAGAATCGGGGGGTTTTCAAATTCCTTTAAAAAATTCCGCTTAATCTGGACCTTTCGGTCCAGCGTACGACCTGCTGCTAGCAAGGCTGCACGTAGTCTTATAAGGGTTTGAAACAGGTAATTTTCAAAACCTAACAGATGATTCTGCAAGAATCAGGGATTTTCTGCAATTCTCAGAACTTTCGGAATTCTTTTTCGGTCTAGAGGCCTTCTATTCTTTTCTATTGATTTGACCCCAAAAACGCCCTTTTTTTTTTCACCCTTCTGAGGATGTAGCCCACGGGACGGCCCAGTGGGCGGCACAGTCTGCAATGGCGGGGGCTCGGGCGAGGCGGGCGCTGCCCAACTGGCGAGTGCGGCCGGTCTGGGCGGGCGGCTGGCGCGGCGGGCGCTGCCCAGGGGGTGAGGCGCACCCGGTCTGTGGGCGGCTCGGTCTGCCCAATGGGGCGAGGCGCAGCCGGTCTGCGGGCGGCTGGTCTGCGCCCAATGGGGCGAGGCGCAGCCGGTCTGTGGGCGGTCTGTGCAGCCTAATCGGGTGGGAGCGCCCGGCGGGTGGTCTGCGAGGGCTGCCCAGCCGGGCGATCTTGAAGAGGCCCATTATTGGCGGCCAGTAGGGCTCGCAAGGTGGGGCGGCTAGGGTTTCCCTAGCCGCCGCCAGTTGGCGCCGCCGCGATGGCGCTGTCGCGGGCGCGGCGGCGCTGGCGGGCGCGGCGCGAGAAGGCGGCGCGGCTTGGCGCGGCGGGCGGCGCGCCGCATGGCGCGGCCCAGAGCGGCGCGGCGGGCGCTGGGAGAGGCGACGCCGGGCGGGCGTGGCGAGCGGCGGCGGCGCTTGGCGGCGGCTTCGTCTTGGCCTTCGCGTCTGTCTGGTCGGCGCTGCAGGCGCGGCAACCACAACGACGGCGGCGGCGCGGTGGCGCGGCGACGGCGGCATGGCGCTTCGCCGGTATGGCGGCGGCGCATGACGAGGCGGCGCCGTCGAAGATCAATCTTCGAGATTGGTTTTTCAAATTCCCCAAAAACGAATCTACTAAAATTCATGCGGAGTTTCCGATCTACTAGGGAAAATACCACAATTCTTCTTGATCTGCACACAAATTCACGCATAGATCACGAACTGCGGGGTAATCAGCGTCCAAAAATACCTTCGTGGTAGAAGTAGATGCAGATCGGTCTTCCTCGCGGATTGATCGGCACGTCAGGGAGCGATCGTGCTGATAACGTGTTGAGGAACCTCGCTACCGGGTGTAGTCCGAGGTATAAACGTGGACAATCAATCACAAGAAAGATCAAACACAGGGGACACAAAGATGTATGGGGTGGAGCTTGTCTTTATTATTTTTCAGTTCTGTTCTACAATGGGTGCTCCACCTCTTCTTATATAGTAGTGCTTAGGGTTTAGGCCAGGTTCATATGCGGGACCCACCAGGGGAAGCTGCTGGCCTAACCGGCCGGGCTTTTCCCCTATATGTGGTTTCCCAACAGTTTTTTAAAACCTAGCGATAACAATAACGGCATTAAGGAAAGTCAAACTTCACAGCTATGTTATGACCCGGTGAAGAAGGGTCATCTGAGTATGTGCAATGGTTGAGGGGAAAAAACGAGGAGAATCAAACATTAGATAGTCTATCGGTCGAGTGTCCCTCGTTGGCAGCGACACATTTTGCTAAGAATTCCGTCTGGTCAAATGTGAACCCCAACACAACTAATTGAGGAGATTACGGGAAAGATATGGTATTGTCCACGAATAAGTGATGACCTGGAGTATGTATATGCAAACTTCTGGAACTAGTACTTTAATAAAGACTCTGCAGGCTGCAGGCATGCAGGTTTACGCTTCGGCGTCAGAGCCGGATAATGCGCTAATAATTGGGCCAAATAATTAGCGCAATCGACTCGAATCTCCAAAGCGAATGTCAATAGTGGGCCATTCCAATCAAAAATACATGAATAATTTATTTCCAATATATATGAGCAGTGAAAATAATAGGACCGAAAAAAAAAATAAGATACTAGCGCCTTTTTTAACAGAAATTAAACAGTGAGCAAGATGCCGACGACCAAGAATATTATATTACAGAATTAACAGTACATGGATAAACATAGGATCGGCGGTTTACCTAGTGAGTCGATCGATCGGTCGATCAAATTGAATATCACTAAGAAAGAATCAGGCAGTTGTTGTCACGAAACCAGAATGTCCTCGTTTTCTGCTGCGGAACAAACACTACTAGAAAACTGAACTATTATAAAGATACGTCAGTACCGGTTCGTAACAGCAATATTGATTCGGACTTTTAATACTGTTTGAATGCAATAGTAAAGATTCTTTTATAGTCGGGTACACGCGGGCTCGTCAAGACTGATGGGGGCTCATCAGGCCTCGTTTCTGAAAAGGCTAAAATGTATGTATGTGCTAGTTATATAAAACATGTGGGTAGGTGAGCTGGATAGAAGAGCAAGGTGTAGGTCACATGGGGCAAGAGGTGTTGGGAGGGTTCGAGTCCTGATTCTCCCAATATATCATAACTTTTTTTGAAAGTCTATAGGTCCCTTCAATTACCGGTTGTCCGGTTGGTCAGCATCAGTCTTGGATTACCAACCGGTAATGTTGGCCTTAGAAACCGGTACTAAATCTCCCTTCTGTAGTAGTGAAATTGTTGGAGCCCCCTACGATCCTCCCATCTCATGACATGCTAGCGATCTGGCTCCCCTCGAGAACCAACAATCTCTTTGTCGGTGTATCAGAGCTGACAGGTTTTCTGGGTACTATTCCGGTTGTTCGGCAGTGGGGGTGTGTGTGGCTGGCTCACTGCTCTCTTATCTCCCGCGCAAGAATGCAAGATCAGACACTGGAAAAAAGCCCTAGTCCTAGTCCTAATCGGGTTTACCTAGGTTTAGGACCCCTGATCGGGTAACAGCGCTAGTCCTGCTCAAGGTCCTTACAATGTGAGTACTGGCTAACTTCGAGCGTTGAATCCAGAAAATGATCATCCAACCCCCTTTTACAGATGCACCCCACCCAGCCCTTATATACCTGGGCTGGCCGGGGTTACAACGCACTGAACAGTGTACATTAATTTATCCACGCCACTTTAGTTGTCCCATCTCTGGCCTCACATCAAAGTTACCACCCTACGCCGCCCCCGCAGGGTCTGAGGGACAGGAAGGAGGTGACAGGGCGGGCGCCTACCCCACTCCCCTGTCACTACACCTCGTCGCACTCACCTACAGAAGCCACTACGTAGCTCACGCCACAGAGTGGTGGGGGCAATCATTTCGTCAGACCCCCTCCCACTCCATTAGAACAGCTCCGTCGTATTAAATGCACTACATCCGAGACGATCCATGCTCGTCCTTAAGAGTGAAGCTTCCTCCCTCTTTCGCTTCATACCCTTTGATAGTGAGGCCCTACACCTTTCGTCTAGTCCTGAGTGCACCGGTCCTAAGCGTGTTGCTCGCGCGGCTGCTTGCTTTTTGTCAGACGACACGCGTCTCGAGGCGGCTTCGGTCCCGCCGCCCACCGCCCGCCATCGCTCATTTAGTCCTAAGCGCCCGGCACCAGGGCTTGCTCGCACATCTACTCGTCGCATCGACACGTAGCCTGATCACCCAATGTCGGGGCCTACTTGCCCGCCTGCTCATCGGAGCGACATGTGGCAATAGTAGAGAACTCCACTAACTTAACCTAGAACTAGACAGTGATCTGCTTGGCCTTGATGTTGCTGAGTATGGGACACTCCTGGATGGACCATTGGTCCCACATGGCAGCGGCCCGGGGATACACCCTAGCGTAGAATACATCGACAGTAGCCTCGGGACCAACGGAGTCGCACACCCTCTCCGCCTAGGGTCACCAAATCTTCGCATGGCGAAGCGCCGCAAATTTGGGGGGTCAAACCACTTTCTCGGCACAACCAGCACGTCGGATCCTCGCGCTGCGGCCTCCGCCTCTTCGGGAACTCACATCGCGCGTGGCAAAACGGACGGTCGTGGGTATCGCGAACTGGCGGCGTAATGCACTCGCCGGAAATGGCTCCAGTCCCGCCACTTCTGGTGAATCGAAGCATTGTGGCCCACGGCGAGGAAACGATGCGCCATGGCTTCACCTATAAATTGGGGACTTAGCCTCGCGGCTCTCCCACCCCAGCCTTTGCCAGCTCTTGTGCAGCCACCTCCTGCCTGTGAGCTAGTGTTCAGATTACTTAGCTTTCTTTCTCCCTTCTTTCCGTTCTAGTAACCATTCCGCCGCTGTCGACGGCTAGCGCGAGGGCAAGATCAAGTTGATCGCGCCTGGCAACGCGCTCCACATCCGCCCTGGCTATCTCTCGCCGCAGCCCCGAGGTGGCGAGATCGTCACTTTTGTGTGGGAGATCTTGTCGGGCATGCCCTACTCTGAGGTATTTCTCTCCATCCTCCACTTCTACAACCTCCACATTTTTCACCTCACCTGTAACTCCATCATCTGCATCGCTGCCTTCGCTCACCTCTGCGACATGTTCGTCGGTGGGGCGCCGAATCTCCAACTGTTCCGCTGCTTCATCTCCATCCGCCCGAACCAAGACACGCACGTGGCCAGGAGCTGCCACGTCAGGCTCCACAACAACCCCAGCGGCCAGTACATCCCCCTGCCCCTGAGGTCCAACTAATGCAACTGGAGGACTGATTGGCTGTACATTGCCGACGACAGTGGCATTGATGCCCTACTGCTCCTAGAGGAGAGGGTCTCCACGGACAGCTGGACCGTGCTGGTGGATGACATGGCGGAGCTTCAGACCATGGTGGTGCGCGTGGAGCAGCTGTGCGCCGCCAAGCTGTCATTGGCGTCAGTGGTGTTGGATTATCTTGCCAGCCGGATAAGCCCGCTCCGCTGGCGCGACCGCCCCGTCTTCCCGTACGCTGGCTCCTCCAACATTTCCCGCACTTGCCCCCATAGTACGCCTATTCTTCACTCTTGCTTATTTTCCTACCTTGCTTATGTTTCGTCATGCATCTTCTTCTTTGCCTTCTCCTTCATACGCCGGCGACTTGAGCACCGCCAAGCAGAGGGAAATGTTCGATATCCCTGGGGTCAGCTCACCTAAGCGCCGGTCGTTCCCGACCGGAGCCCAGCCCCTTTGCGATATCGATCCTTCGAAGCGCACCCAGATTGTGCGCTCCTAGCCCGCCATGGACTACACCGGCGTGGTTCCCACCCCGCGCCAGGCCGCCCTGGTGATCCGCGGCCAGCCCACTGCTAGGGGATCCAGCCAAGACCAGCCCACCATCGCCAACCTTGACTCCGACGCTCGCGCTACAGTGGTGCACACCGCTGGGAAAGGCCGGTGGATGGCAATGACCCCACCGCCAAGCGGGTGCATACTGTAGACTCTTCTAGCGCCACACCGAGCACGGGAGAGGGCGATGACGCCATCACCAAGCCAATTGTGCCCACCGCGATGTTGAGCACCGCTCTGGACACCGCAACATCACCACCAGCTGCCACGTGCAGCCAGCCCTACTGACGACCATGACACCCCGAACCGCCGCTGCCAACCCACCGCCGCCAGCGCTGGCGGGCAAAATCGACCTGTCGGCCTGCCCTGTGTCGCCTTGCACCACGATTGGTAAGTCTATATCTCCTTCTCGTTTCCTTAGTCGCTACCATTTTCATCTTAACTTCTTCCAACGCGCTCTGCTCCTATGCAGCGCCCAGACACACACCACTCCCACCGAGAACCCGCCGCCTTCCCTTAGGGGCCTCCGTGTGCACCCACCGGGGCTGGCGTCGGGACAAGCTTAGCGCCGGTGACGGCATTCCGCACCTGCGCTGATGTTACCTTGGCTAAGATGGCCCGCCTCATGTAGACTGTCGCCGTCTTGCTGGACGCGCGCCACACCGCCGCCGCCGAGCAGGCCCGGACGACGGCGACGCTTTAGTCGGAGCTGGCGCGAGAACGCGCCCGCACCCAAGCGGCAGAGGAGGCGATGGAGACGCTTCTGGCCGAGCACCGTCGCATGGTACAAATCATCCGTGCTATGCTCTAGCCCTTATTCCGCCACCTGTGCCGCCGCCTCGAGCTGCTTGGTGTGCGCGTGAGGGACCCCTTTGAGAATACCGCCACGCAGCTCGCCCTCGGGATGACGCGTGTGGCAAACGGCATCAGCGGCATGGGAAACGCGCTCCACGAGCTCACCGTCCGCGAGGGGTCTACCATCATCCGAGCCACTGCGAAGTACGTGCTAGCATGCTGTGCCGACCACGACCCCAACTTCAACGCACGAGCCATCATGGAAAGGGCCGATGGCGACACCAGCGACGCAGCAAGCCTCCGCGTGCCGGACGCCGTCGACCTCATAGCCGAGAGTCTGCGAGTTGAGCCTCTTACGCCAAAGGATTTCGAAGACGCCGAAGACGACATAGATTGACCTTGCGTCACCACCACCGGCGAGGACGACGAGTGAAAGCCCCCACAGAGCTACACTATCTTTGCTCCTGCTTCTTATTTTTTCTTATCTTTCTTTTGCCTCGAACCTTGTAAATAAAGAACTCTGTTAGTCTTACAATCAGTCCCGCTTTGTCCTTAGATTTTGTGTTTGCTTTCACTTCGGCCCCTTAGAGCAACCGCTACCAAATGATCACGCCAAAGTGATCACGATCCGGTCAAAATCCGGGCGCCTAGCCTTGCCTTCTTTTGCTCGCACTCAGACTGGTCGCATGACGGTGTTCACGGGCTTGGCCAAGCCCCCGACCCACCGCGACGTGTCCTGTACTCCAGTCGAATTCCACTCACAGGCGGGCAGTGACCAAGGTAAATGTTAAATTTCAGAATTGGTAGTTCGCGCAACTTTAAACTAAATGCCGGCATCCGAACTAATAGTGAATGCGCCTAGTCACCGTTTTCCCAATACCTTTTTTTGGCTGAAAACTTTCGACCTCTTGAGGTTAGATCATAGTGTCGCGCAGCTAAGGCGGCAGGTGGTTAGAGGTCGTCATAAGTCAGCGGCGCCCACGGTGAAACAAGGTGCCCAGGCCGTATAAGCACCGTGCTAAAACGCGCCCTCTAATCACCCCTTCCTCGCCCGACACAGACACTGGACACCCACGTTTACTGGCAAGGTACCATTAAAGATACAGGTACTCGGGGCGACTACATAGAACTAACAATGGGGAAAACCTTTGAAAAACAATGGGGAAAACCTTTGAAAGGCACGGACAGCTCACAGAACTTTCTTTCCTCAAAAACAACACACAAGGACCAGCACTATACATTATAGCCCCCGGCCAGCTAGGTGGTAGGGAACGCTACCCACCAATTGGTTTACAAAAAACACAGAGGACTTACAGTTTTTAAGGGTAAAACTTACGAAGCTGCTCTATATTTTACAAATTGACCAGCTCGTGCCCGTCCTTCATGTGCAACACTGATCCCGGACGAGAGTTCGAGACCAATTTGAAAGGGCCTTTCCATTAAGGAGACAACTTATCACGACATGCTTGCGTCTAAACCCTCCGCAAGACGAGGTCGCCCACTACCAGTGTCCTCTCTTGGATCATGGTGGCATGGTACATTCTCAGGCTCTGCTGGTAGCACGCAGCGTGCAATGCCGCCCGGTCACGAACTTCCTCTAGGAAGTTGACTTCATCCCGCCGCCGGGCCTATTGATCCTCTTCGTCAAACAATGCGACGCGCGAACGGTTGCCTGGCTCGGCGAAGTACGGAGCGACCAGAGGACCGCCAGGACCTCCTCCGCGCAACGCTTCCTGCGCTTGGGAAGTCGATCAAACGCCCTCTTATTGAGCCCCTTCAACACCAACATGTTGGCCCACTCTGCTAGGCCATTACTCCGTGGGTGGGCTACTGAGGCGAAACACACCTTGGTGCCCATGTCCTCTCAAAGGCCGTGAAAGACGGCACTGGCAAACCGAGTGTCGTTGTCGGTGATGATGCGGTTGGTGACTCCAAACCACATGAAGACTTCTCGCTGAATATGATGGCCGTAGACACCGTGATTGTGTGCACTGCCTCGGCATCGATGCACTTGGTGAACTTGTCAATGGCCACGAACAGATGTGTATAGCCCCTCCAGCCCACGGAAACGGGCCCAGGATATTCAACCCCCAGACCGTGAATGACCAAGAGAGCGGGATGGCTTGCTGCACCTGGGCTGGTCGGAAGATTTGCTTGGCCTGAAACTGGCACGCCTCGCATCTCCTCACCAGCTCGCAAGCATCGTGGAGGGCGGTGGGCCAATAGAACCATGGCGGTACGCCTTAGCAAGAAAGGTACAACTGGACAAGTGTCACACACTCGCCTCCATGGATGTCAAAGAGCAAGCAGCTCACGTCTTCTCGAGTGATGCACTTCTTGATAACTCAGTTTTCACCCTGACGATATTGGTCCCCACCTACTAGGGTGTAGCTTCTAGCCTTGCGCGCTATCTATCCGCTGACGCTGTCAAGGATCACTCGATGTCTTTTTTTAGTAGCTTGAACAGGGGTAAGCTTTTTTCTCCCAGGCGGGCTATGAATCGCCCGAGGGACGCGAGGCAGCCCGTGATGCACTGCACATGCTTCAGGCGAATGGTAGACCACTTGCCCCGTCTATACATGAGAAACCCCAACAACATCCCTGGGGACACGCGAACACGCACTTCTCGGGATTGAGCTTGATGTGGTGCTATCTCAGGTTGGCGAAGGTCTCTATCAAGTCGGCGAGCAATCCTTCGCTCCTCTTGGTCTTTATCATCAGGTCATCCACGTAGACTTCCAGATTTCTCCCGATCTTGCTCTAGAAAGAAGAATGCATAGCGCGCTGGTAAGTGGGGCCAACACTTTTCAATCCAAAAGCCATAATAATATAACAGTTGACGTCCATGGGAGTTACAAAAGCAGTCTTCTCCTCATCCTCATCCGCCATGCTAATCTGGTGCTACCTGGAGTACACTTCTAGAAACCTTAAGAGCTCGCACCCTGCGGTGGAGTCTACAAGTAAATCTATGTGTGGCAGAGGGTAGGGATCCATCGGGCATGCCTTATTGAGATCGATGAAATAGACGCACAAACGGCTGAGCGCTGATGGTGTCGGCAAGGTCGAGGGCCATCCTATCGCACCGGAGAGACTCTGGCTTGTCCACATTGGCGACGATCGGGTCATGACGATCCGACATCTTGAGCAACATATAAGCATAATGGGTGGCAATCATAAACTTGGCCAAAGCAGGTCGGCCGAGCAAAGCGTTGTACGGGATGTCAAAATCGTTGATCTCAAAGTCGACCACCTCCGTATTGTAGTTGTTTTCCTCCCCAAACGTCACGGGGAGTCTGACTCTTCCCAAGGGCACCGTCTCCACCCCCGGGGCTATCCCTTAGAAGGGAAGAGCTGGGGCAAGCTCACGCTCCGGTACCTGAATGGCCTGGAATGCCTTGGCAGACAGGAGGTTGATGGTGCTCCCCCCGTCCACCAGCACTCGCCCAAGCTTCACGTTCCGAACCATGGGTGAAACCATGATCGGAAGGCGTTGCAGGGCTGTAATGCTCTCAGGGTGGTCAGCCTGGCTGAAGGTGATTGACTCCTCTGACCACCTTAGCTGCTTGCCCACCCTCGGGCATGGCACGGAGGCGCATACCTCGTGCACCAGCAACTTGTACTAACGGTTGGAGGTGTAAGTGGTGGAGCCACCGTGGATGTACACCATTGCGTGCTCTACCCGTTGAAAACCCAGCTGAGCCGGGTCTTCATCTTCATCATCCTTGGAAGGGCGGCGCTCCTTGAGCCGCTTCTCTACCAGCTTTGACAGGACCTGGCAATCCACCAAATCGTGCGCATTGGACTTGTGGATGGGACAGTATAGTCTGCCCACCATCCTCGCGGCGATCATCCGGCTGGTCGCAACCTCCGTCGGTTGATTGCGCTGACCGCTACACCGATCGTGGAGGTTTTCCTGCTACTACTTATCCAATCGCGACTTATCCTCCCTCTGATCGCGCTCAGCCACCAAGACCTTCCCGGCCTCGAATGCCTTGCGCTTCTTCTTGTCCTTCTTGCCCTTGGAGTCGGGACCCTTGGAAGTCCCGGCCTCCGCACCCCCGCCACCGTTTACCTTCTCGGACCGGACACACGCGCCTGGCCCACGGCCGCTCAGAGAGAATAGCTTGGTGGTGGAGGACAAATGGCAATTCGCCATCTTCTCGACCATCCTCTCATCTTGGACTCCCCGGTGGAAGGTACCGATGATGGCGTGGCGGGAGACTCGGGGGATGGTGTTACGGACGTTGCTGAAACTCCGGATGATTTACTGCGACGTCTCCCCATCCTTTTACTCCAGGGTGAGAACATCCTGCACGTCGGGCTGGGTATAGAAACCCTAAAAATTGGTGACAAACTGGTCACACAGTTCCTCCCACGAGCCGATGGACGACCACGAGAGGTTAAGTAGCCAAGAACAGGCGGAATCCGTCAAAACTGTGGGGAAGTAGTTCGCCATTACCTTCTCGGCACCTCCTGTAGCCTGCACCATGGTGGTGTAGATCTACAGAAACTCCTCTGGGTTGGCCGAGCCATCGTACTTCTCGATGGACGTCAGACGGAACTTCTCGGGCCACTAGACGAAGCGCAGTTCATACGTGAAGGCCTGACATCCTAGACCGTAGGGAACCTGACGTGGCTCGTCAGAGTCCCATCCTGACTCGGAGAACACGGAGTCCTCTTCGTCTTTGCTAGTACGTCCCCAGCGACGATGATATGCCGTCAAAGCCTAGCCTTGCCCTCGCACTGGACAACGCTACAACTCGTCACAGAGGTCACCTCCACGGTGATGTCGTCGCTCCTCCAAGTGGCTCCGAAGATCTTGTTGTGCCCTCCTCTCGGGGGAGCGTCTGGGATGGGGACTAGCGCGATGCGCGTCTCCCCGCATGACCCGGATAGCTCAAGTCTTGCATGAGCACAGCCTGCAGCTTCAATCAGGGTGCTCCACCGGAAGCGCCTGAGCGCTCGGAGACCTTGACCTGGTGATGGACCGCGTCCACGAGACAGGCGATGTCCCTCAACCAAGGTTTGGCGGGGCAATCCCCCGCCAACTCCACTAGTGGGAGGTCCAGCAGCATGCGTATAGAAAGAAGGTTCTAGTATAGGGAGGCCTCCTCCAGGGCCAACCGCCGCTGCGGGGGTACCTCCCGGGAACACGATGAAGGCGCCTCGTCCTGCCGCCGACTAAGCGACTTTCGGCTGTAATCCGGGGCTTCATCCTCCGAGTCGTGCCTCGACATCGTGGGTCTCCAAAGATCCGCAGACGATCTGAAAAAAGAGACCGAAGGAGGAGAAACCTAGGGGTGAACCAACTACTACCCCCCTATCTGGCGCGCCACTGTCGGTGTATCACAGTGGACATGTTTTTTGGGGACTACTCCGGTTGTTAGACAGTAGGGGTGTGTGGCTAGCTCACTCCTCTTTTCTCTCCCGCGCAAGAACACAAGATTAGACACCAAGTTTACATAGGTTCAGGCTTAGTGATCGGGTAACAGCCCTAGTCTTGCTCAAGCTCCTTGCAATGTGACTACTGACTATCTTCAAGCGTTGGATCCAAAAAATGATCATCCAACCCGTTTTACGGATGCACCCTAGCCCGTGTATACCTGGACTGGCCTGGGTCACTATGCATTGAATAGTGTATATTAAATGATCCTCGCCACTGTAGCTGTCCCATCTCTGCTCGTACGTCGAAGTCGCCACCCTGTGATGCCCCCGCAGCGTCTGCGGGATAGGAAGGAGGTGACAGGGCGGGCGCCTACCCCCGTTTCCCTGTCACTACACCTCGTCGCACGCGCCTGCAGAAGCTACTGTGTAGCTGACGCCACGGAGTGGCGGGGGCAATCATTTCGTCAGACCCCCACCCACTCTTCCAGACCAGTTCCGTCGCATTCAAAGCACCAGATCTGAGACGATCCGTGCTCGTCCTTTAGAGGGAAGCTTCCTCCCTCATTCGCTCCATATCTTCTGACAGCGAGGCCCTACACCTTCCGGCTAGTCCAAAGTGCACCGGTCCTAAGCGCGCTGCTCGCCCAACTTCTTGCTGGATCGACACGCGTACTGGGCGCCTGGTTTCGGGAATTGCTTGCCCACCTGCCCGCCATCGTGCCACGTGACCTGATCGCCCAGCACCGGGGCCTGTTGCTCGCCCAGCTGCTTGCCGGATAGACACGTGGCCATAGTAGACAACTCCACTAACTTAACCTGGAACCAAACCTTGATCTGCTTGGGCTCGATGTTGCTGAGTTTGTGACACTACTGGATGGACTATTGGTCCCATGGCAGTGACACGGGGGTTATGTAGAATACACCGACACTCTGCCATTACACATAGGAGCATCTGCCCTACTCCGTGCGATCTCCTAAAGACATTCTAGGTTACCGACCATGGCTCTGATACCACTTGTTGGAACTCGCTGCGATCCTGCTATCTCGTGGCCCGCCAGCGATGTGGTCACCCTGAGATCAACATTTGGCCTCAGGCCTGGCTGAACTGGAAGCATAACCTAGGTTATGGCCTAACTCAGCAAAAAAGACTATTCTGATGGGGGAGGTGCCTCCATCTTTTAAGTTGTGCTTCCCATCACCAATATCCGATGTGGGAATCCAACTGAAACATATGTAAGAGCACACAGTAAATTAACCAGGTCCTCTTAGCAGTCAGCACACCATGCATAAAACAATGGAATAGAGCACATTCCAATTTCATTTTTCAGAGGGAAATGGCACATGAACTTAAAGGTGCAAACGCACAAGTTACAACACAAATACTCTGGAGAAGCGTAAAGCCTTGCAGATACATTATACATATATATAGTTCACAGGTACATATATTCATACTTATTCCACTTTGATTGATTTCAGTGAACTATATATGTAGAAGGAGCAAAAATACATATATATATAGGGCACAGGTACATTGATCTTATATATATACCAAGGGATCCCACTTTGATTGGTTTCAGTCAACTGAATAGAAGGAGAGCAAATATATGTAGCTAGTCGATCAGCTGATGCTGACCTGATTCAGAAACGGGTAGTCCGTGTAGCCAACCACAGGATCAGACGTGTAGAACGTGCTCCGGTCGTACTTGTTCAGAGCCGCCTTCTTCCTGAACCGCTCCGGCAGGTCGGGGTTGGCCACGAACAGCCGCCCGTACGCCACCAGGTCGGCGTACCCCTCGCCGACGGCTTTATTCCCTTCCTCCCGATCATACCCTCCGTTCACGATGAACGTGCCTCGGAACGCCTTTCTGAACGGCAGCAGGCGGTGCTGGATCTTGGGCTTGCCGTCTTCGCCGCCGCCAATGCGCATCCTCGGCTCGATCATGTGACAGTAGAGGATGCCGAGGTCGTTCATGGCGCGGACGACGTGCAGCGCGAGTGCCACCTGGTCGGAGTCGCGGCCGTCTTTGTAGTCGGCGAACGGGGAGAGGCGGACGCCGAGGCGGTCGGCGCCGACCTCGTCGGCCACGGCGGACATGACCTCGAGGGTGAAACGGCTGCGGCTCTCCAGGCTGCCGCTGTTCGCGCTCTTCATCAGCTGGTGCAGCAGGTACCCGTTGGCCGCGTGGATCTCCACGCCGTCGAAACCTTAGTTCGTAGGTGCAAGTTGCGTAAGCAGACGTGAAGTATTAACATGGAGAAATTTGGCGACAAATAATTGCTAGCTATATACTGTATTAACAGCTTTGATGGCATTTCTGGCGGCAACGCGAAAGTCTCTCACGATCTGGGATACGTCGTCAAGTACATGGGCGCCCGTGTGCCAGAGCTGGCAGAAGAAGACGGCGCCCTTGGCGTGCACGGCGTCCACCACAGGCTTCCAGGCGTCAACCTGTTCCTGGCTCCACAAGCCAGGAACATTTAGGATGGAATTTGGGGTCGGGTCAGCGTGAGCCGCGGACCCATCGTCCAATCTCAGGTCATTTTCCTTGCCATCTTCGAAGTTGGACCAGAAGAACAGAGCAGGGCGGACGGGTGTGCCAGTGGCTTCGACCCTGAAGCCCTGGCTGCCCTGCTGTGCAGCCATGCAATTTTCCTTACCATCTTCGAAATCGGAGAAGAAATATATTGCGGGCTGAATGGTTGGGCCAGTCGCGTCGTTGTCCTTGCTGCGCTGGTGTGCAGGCTTGGACACCTCGTTGGCCTCGGCGACGAGGAGGGCGCCCGGCGCCGCCCTCTGCGTGTAGTACAGGGCGTTGTGCGGCTGGGGCACGTTCCCGTAGGACCTGCACCTCGTTACGGACGCAAGGGCAACCCTGCCACATGCATGCATGACCGCGACAACAAGGAAAGCTTGGCGCTTAGTTAAGTTACCTAGGAAATTGATGAAATCCATGTGTTTGTACATGCATGTAGATGTTGCTAGCTAGCTAATTCGCGGACCTGTGCGCCAGGGTGAATTGGCCCATCTGGTAAGGGGTCAGGAGAGGGGCTGACTCCATTGCCATGCTTTCACAACTTTAATTTTCTTCACCCTCGGGCCACGGCTGCTTGCTGCTGCTCTGGCCTTGTTTCTCAACCGAACCCTTATTTGTAGCTGCTATATGAAGTACATGCTAGTACCTACTGGGGAAGGTCGGAACTAGGAAGTCAACTATGCACATCAGCACATGCACATTATTCAGAACTTATTATCGCGTCACACAACCGGAGGAGAGTATTTCAGATAGTTTAAGTAGTGTGTCACATGACAATGACAAAAAAAAAAAAACTGCCTTTTCTTTCAATGCCAGATATCTAGAGACCGATTAGTTCACACATCCCTAAGGTTGCAACCCCCATGAATTGTTCTCGTATGTTACGTGTTTGCACAAGTAGAAAACAGGACTTATATATCGGCCCATTAGTATTGGTTAGACATGAACCAGAACTGATGTCGATTCAATGGCTACGGCGTCGTAGGGGCAATTTAATATTGGTTGGATCGAGGCACCAGCGGTAGGGGCGGAAACGAGCCGAGTTCAAGCGAGCCAGCCTTTGGCTCGGCTCGGCTCGCTTCGTTATCGAGCCGAGCCGAGTCTAGCTCGGCAGGGTGTCCGAGCTGGAAACTGGGCTCGACTCGGCTCGGCTCGTTGGAAGCTCGCGAGCGCTCGCGAGCCAGGGAAAACTTTGGTCTCACAACCTTCTAAATCATTAACCATTGCGAAAAAATGTTAACATTGTACATATGAGTATCAAAATGACTTGTGCATGCATATGTGGGTTTTGGTCTATTTTATGAGCATTTTACCAATAAGATATTTCATTTTCTAATGGTTAAGATGGAATAAATAGCATTAGCATGTAAGCGCATTAGCATGTAAACGATCCAGAACTAGCCGAGCCCGAGCGAGCCAGTCTCCGGCTCGGCTCGGCTCGCTAATGGCCACAAGCTGGAAATGGGGCTCGGCTCGTGCTCCTTTACAAACAAACCTAGCTTTTACCGAGCCGAGCCCAAGCAACTCGCGAGCTTCGAGCTAAAGTTCCAGCCCTAACCACCGGTACCGATGTGCTCATATTGTATAGTACCTGTACTGATGTGCTCTTATTAGTACTAATTCGTGTCATGAACAGGTACTAATGTGAGCACATCAGTAACGTCGGTGCCTTCAACCAGTACTTGTTGGCCCTATTTCAACTTCTTCATCCTCCCAATACTCTGTCCGAACAAACAGTATCGGGTGGCACCAGCTAATAGTTTCAAGAGGGCCGGTGCTGCCCAAATTTACAAAATTTGGTGATTTTACTTCAATCCAAGAGCTCCAAGATTAGTGACATCATTTATCATTTTATTTAGTGTTGATTATAGAGATCTAGCTCGATTTGTTCAAGCTCAAATTGGTTTATGATGTTGCTCGCATTAAAGGTTCGGATCTAGCTCAAATTTAGGTTTTGGTTTCGTCCAAAGATGAAGAATTTGAATCTAAACTTCGATCGACCAAAACATGTTGACCAAATTTGGAATTTATGGTATGTTGTGCAAACTTTTAGTTGGTCTTCAATTCTTTTAGTAAGTTGCACAAACAAGTCTTAATAGTTATTTTGGCCTTTCTAATTTGACCGAGTCCATTTCACTCCCTCTAAACAGCCTTTTCAAAACAATTTAATACTGGACTTTCACAAAACAATTATATGGAAATATATGTAATGAAATGTAATCATTTTTGAAAAAATTTCACCTAAAATTAAATATATGCACGAAAAAGGTTTTCTATCCAATGCTCTTTAGCTTTAGGGTTTAAACTTAAATATTAATTTAATTTAGATAGACCGACAATGGATGTACATGGCGGACCGATGCACCCCGGAGTTCTTGAAGTATTTGCATGCTTTTTGTAACATCCTCATTTTTTTTATGGAAAATAAAAATCATGCATGGCATTTGCATAAATTAAAAATTTGTGCATGAAATTTTAAAGACCTAAAAATGAGTATGTTACTTTAAAAATAAAAGGTAGTTTAGTTTTAATATATGAACAAAGGCTTTTGTATTTGTAAAACTTAAAAGAATATTTCGATGCTTTCCTAAAAATAGTATTTAAATCATTTCGTTGGATAATTATTTCCCTACAACTGTGTAACACTTGGTCACATGCGTTTAAAAAAAATACTATTTATAAAAGAATATTTTATATGCCTTTTCAAAAAAGAAATTTATATTTTGTCTTCAACTATTCTATTTGATAAATAATATTTTTCATGGAAGCGAAATATATGATATTATATTTATTTGGCTCCAATAATTACCCGTTTTCTCATCTAATTCTTTTCGCCTTCCCTTGGACCCACATGTCAATTGCCCATTAACCTATTTCTCTCTTGCATCTCTCTTCATTCTATTTCTTTCTTCCTTCCCTTTTATTCTTCTACTGCGAAAGCTCAGCAGCCTCACCTCCCTGTTATTGCGTGGCATCAAATGGAGGGA
Source organism: Raddia guianensis (assembly GCA_036346415.1). Taxonomy (NCBI): domain Eukaryota; kingdom Viridiplantae; phylum Streptophyta; class Magnoliopsida; order Poales; family Poaceae; genus Raddia; species Raddia guianensis. The sequence goes on along the minus strand of CM070534.1, from coordinate 17,698,254 downwards.
AGAAAACCTCCATTTACCCCACATTTCTTTGGTGGCCATTAAGAGACTTGATGGTGACCGTTTTTATTCATTTACTGGCTCTACCCTGCGCAGCCATCAAGTGAAAAGAGGAGCAAGTTCTTTCATCTTCTCTAATGGCCACCTTGACTTGTTAATGGCAGCAGTTCTTTACTTCATTAGTGGCCATATTGAAGCACCATTGAGCAGCCCAAAACCCCTCCACTGCGCAGCAATTCATCTCTCTTCTACACAGTAGCTCTCTCTCACCTCTTTCTCTATCCTCCCACCATCCCTTGCACAGGCATCTCTTCTAGCCTTTCCAATTCCTCCAATTAGTGCCCAAATGACCATTAGAAAGCAACCAAAACACATTTATTTCCATTTGCAAATCATCAAGGATGGGTGTAGCAGTTTCTTCTCGGTTTAATGGACATCAAGGAGAGCATTTGAGCAGCCAAAAACTCTCCATCTCCCTCTGTTCTTCCCTATAAAATCCCAAACCGAGCTTGTTGGTGATTGATAAGCGGCCTATCCCGAGATGGGTCTTGGGCCGAGTCCGTACCGACCCACCGCATGTACAAAAGGTCCAAAACGCCGCCCTTGGCCGTACCGAAGGAAACATCTAGCCTGCCAGGGTCTTCCCCGGGCTTGACCAAGTCAAAACCACTCCTCCAGCGGCGTCACGCATAGCCCGGGAGAGGGTCCCATGGGTAGTCCGCTTGTCCGTGGGTAGGTGGTGACAACTGTCATGTTCCACCGCACTTTCTCCCCCAACGGGTGGTGCGAGGCTGGCTCGGTCCAGTCAATGCTATATTGGGGATAAAGGAAAAGTACTTTCTCCCTAAACCATGTTTCTTCCCCGTATAGGCACTCCCAAACGAACATGTGTCCAGTACTAACCTAACCAGCTTCTCCCTGCAGGCTCCAGACCAAACAGAGCCTTGGAACGAGACAAGAGCACCGCCACTAAAGCAAAGATGGGTGCGGGGCCCGCCGTATCAGCTCCGGGCGACCCGCCGCGCCTATAAAAGGAAAGGCCCCGGACCCAGTCGAGGCCAAGTGATTCAAGCCACCCAAGCAACACACGCGTCCGAACCTTCCTTAGCGGTAGCCGTAGTCCTTAGTCGTTTCACTGTCCGAAACCCCCTTGTGAGCTCAGGATCGGTGCCTTCAAGCCCGGTCTCAGCACCTCTGTACTGTTTTCCACCATATAATCAACAAGAGCTGGAGTAGAGCTATTACCCGGCAGTGGGGCTCGAACCAGGGTAAATCGCTTGTGTCTTCATGGTTTGTATTCCTTTCTTTCTTCTTCTCCCCCCATTCTCTTTCTCACTGTACGGCGGACATGTACCTGGATCGCCAAGTCGCACTAGGCGCTGTCCGGGAAGACCGCGCGGCCTAAGCCCCCGTGAGCTCGACCGCCGTCCCGGGCTGCTGAGAAGGGTTGTTGTTGGGTCTCACTCTAACTACAAATTCGTCTGCCGATCTGTGGACCCGCTGCCCTTCCGAGGCGCGTTTCCTAGACACCGATAGCTGGCGCCCACCGTGGGGCCCATGAGCAGCCCTCAGCAGTCTGTTCCCTCGGACATGCCTGAGATTCCAAGCAACGATGAGGTCCTTCACCTCAAGTTCGATGAGTGTGATGATCTGGACGACTTGTGTCCATCATACGAGGGCTGGCGAGAGGAGTACCTCGCCGAAGCCGGGGCTGACGAGATGGAGGTTGACACCTCTCTCACCCCAGGGGCAGAGCTTCACCCCCGAAGAGTCGCTTCCTGAGCTGGACCCCACCGTGACCCACGTCAACGAGACTCCCATGGAGTTCGAGCTATTGGGTGACTCTGCTTCCGCTAGCGACACCGGGATGTTTCCCCCGGCCTCGCGCACGTCTCGCTGCGTCTTCGCAGCCGTGGCCAACGATGACGCCGGGAATGAGGTGGCCCAGGAACAGCAGCGCAGCCGCGCTGCAGCCCGGGATTTCTTCCGTGATGCCGTCCGCTGCGTCATGGCTGGGATCTGCCACGAGGACAGCCGCCAGCGCACCCCGCCTCACGGCCGGCCGGTGGATTCCCTCATCGAGACCATGTGCAACCCGCTCCTGCGCAGCCAGTAGAAGGCGCGCGCCATCGCCACGGTCGTCCGCAACCTGGAGAAGGACTCCCGTGGTTTCACCATGGCGGACCTGGGTCCAGTCATCGCTGAGGGCCTCGGCGACATCACCTGCGGCATCGTCCGCCACGAGGAGCAAAACGGCGGCGGTCACCCGAACATCGGCGCACGGGCTGCTCTGGCCACAGCGGCACCCAAAACCGCTCCCGCCGCAACCGCAGCCGCTCGCGCCAAACCCAGACATCCTCCTCCGCCGGCGGTTCATCGCGTGCCCCGGGCGGAATATTTTTCCGCCTGGTCCCACTTCGGGACGCCTCTCCCCCGAAGACCGCGCTGGGGTGCTCCGCCTTCTCCCGCACTCTCCGTGAGGCGCCATGGCCGCCGAGGTTCAAGCCGGGGCCAATCGAGAAGTTCGACGAGAGCAGGAACCCTGAGGAGTTCTTGTCTATCTACACCACCGCCATCCGAGCCATAGGGGAGATGAGGCCGTCTTGGTCAACTACTTCCCTACCGTGCTTGAGGGCATGGCCCGAACCTGGCTGTTCAACCAGCGGCCTGGTTCCATCCGTAACTAGGCCCAGCTGCAGGATGCCCTCCGCACGAGCTTCCAAGGGTGTTACGCCCGCTCTGGGCACCCCTAGGACTTCAATCTTGTGGTGCAGCGAGACGATGAGAGTCTCCAGGACTTTGTGTGCCAGTTCGTCAAAGCTCGCAACACAATTCCCTGAATCTCACACAAGGCCATCATTGAGGCCTTGAAGGATGGTGTGAGGGACCGGCGCTACACCGAGGACCTCGAGCTCCACTCGGTCAATACCGCGAGTGAGCTTTTCCACACCACGGCCCTCTACGTCAACGCCTTTGAGGCGGTTGAGCGCAAGAGGGGCCGCGCCAAGAAAAAGGCCAAGGTCGGCGACGGCCCGGGAAAGGCCGAGGCGGACAAGAAAAAGAAGAAGCGGCCAGAGCAGCCCGCCAAGTTCATCGCCGCCGTCGAGCCTAACCAGCCCGAGTGCCCGCCGCCGCAGCGTTCTTTGCCGGTGCGCCCTCCATCGCAGCGCCCGCCGCAGCAGCGCTAGCAGCGACCTCCCCCAGCCGGAGGCAGCCTATGATGGCTAAGGGGCACCCCGGCCAGATCTCGTCCGTAGCTGCAAATGAGGGTTAGGACCCATTCCATCACCCCAATCTCTTCTGCTGCCTCCACCAGCGCCATAGCCACGATCTGCGCAACTGCCACACGTGGGTCCGCTAGTTGGAGGACTTCTACGCTGGCCGCGGTCCCATGCCCGAGCTACCCGAGGGCGCGGCCGCGGTGCCTCCTCCTCGTATGCGGCCAGACCAAGGGTTCCTCGGCTCAGCCACGCTGTTGCCATCTTCGGGCGGCACTCGCCCACGACCCTCGCCATGAGCCGACGGCGCGATCCCGCGAGGTCCTCCACATCTCTCGCGGCGAGCCCGCGCGGAGTCCTCGCTGGTCCGCCAGCCATCACCTTTTCGTGATGGATCGCACGGCCGGCTCTCTCAAGCCGCAGACACTCCCCGCTGGTCTTATGCCCCACCATCGGCAACACCCAAGTCGACCGCGTCCTCGTGGATAGCCGGAGCTCGCTGGACATCATCACCGTGCGCATCCTAGGTCTCATGCAGGTCCCGCGCTCCAAGATCAGGGACATCACCGTCCCCTTCCATGGGATCGTCTCAGGGTCGTCCCTTCGCCCCGTCGGGCAAGTCGTGCTGCTCGTGACGTTTGGCTCCTCTGCCAACTTTCCGACTGAGTACAACACCTTCGAGGTGGTGGAAAGCGACCTCCCCTACAATGCCATCTTGGGCCACCACACGCTCTCCAAGTTCATGGCGGTCTCCCACCACGCCTACCATTGCCTGAAGATGCCGGCGCCAAAGGGAGTCATCACCGTCCAGGGAAACCACACACGGCCTCGATCATGACGAGACCGCTACTGCCATGGTAGGCCAGCTCCTACCCGTGGTCCTAGCAAAGAAGGAGCGCCCACACATACCAAGGTGGCATCAGAGCCACCGGAGCCCACCAAAAACCATCGTTCTCATGAAGTCAGTCCCCTCCAAGGTGGTCCACGTGGGGACAAACCTCGAGCCTCTATACTCATTACCTTCCTCCGGGCTAACAAGGACGCGTTTGCATGGGAACCGTCCGATATGCCTGGTGTCCCAAGGGAGGTGATCGAGCACAGGCTAGCTGTCCGTCCTGACAAGAAACCGGTAAGGCAGTGTCAGAGGCGTGTTCCCGACTGGAAGGCTAAGATCATCCAAGACCAGCTTGGCAAGCTGCTTCGAGCGGGCTTCATCCTCGAGGTTCAGCACTCCGATTGACTTGCGAACCTAGTCATAGTACAGAAGAAGGGAGGCAAGTGGCCCTTATGTGTTGACCACCGCGACCTTAATTCCGCCTGCCCCAAGGATAACTTTCCCCTTCCACGCATAGATCAGCTAGTTGACGCTACGGCGGATTCAGCCTTGGTGAGTTTCCTGGACGCTTATTCCGATTACCATCAGATCGCGTTGTGTAGAGAGGACGAAGAGAAAACCACCTTTGTAGCGCCTTTCGGCACATTTTGCTATACGACCATGTCTTTTGGTCTCAGAAATGCTGGCGCCACATTCCAGAGTCTCATGCAAAAAACTCTCCCTAATCAAATAGGGCGCAATGTAGAAGTCTACGTGGATGATATCGTAGTCAAGAGCAAGGACGCCTGTGACCACGTGTCCGACCTACGGGAAACTTTTGACAGCCTGAGATAGCACCGGGTCAAGCTAAACCCCATGAAATGCGTCTTCGGCGTCAAGTCCGGCATGCTCCTAGGCTATGTGATCGGTGGGGCGAGCATCGGTGCGAACCCCGAGAAGATCGAGGCCATCGAGAAGATGAGGTCGCCGACCTGTGTAAAGGACATCCAGTCCCTCACATGCAAAATGGCGGCCTTAGGACGTTTCATCTCCCGCCTTGGAGACCGAAGCGCGTCTTTCTGCAAGCTGCTCCGCAAGCACGACAGCTGAGTGGATCGAGGAGGCCGAGGCCGAGCCGCAGCTTAAACAAGACTCGCCGCCACCCATCCTCACCACTCCCAAGCTCGGGGAAGTCCTCCCATCAGTACTCTCAAGGACACCAAGCGCCCAGAAGCGCTGGTCAAGGGTGGAACGATAAGGGAAGCAAAGAATTTCATCTACTACGTGAACGAGGTACTCACCGGGCCTGAGAAGCGCTATCCCGACCTTCATAAACTATGCTACGCCTTGCTGATGGCCTCGTACAAGTTGCGTCACTATTTCCAAGCCCACCAGATCATTGTCTCGACCACTTACCCGATCAAGGACATTCTCCAAAACCCAGAGGCCATAGGCCGGGTCGCGAAGTGGGGAGTCGAGCTGGGTGAGTTTGACATCCAGTTTGTATCCCATACCGTGATCACGGCCCAGGCCCTGGCTGATTTCGTTGCAGAGTTGATCAGGCCGGATGAGCAAGAGATAAGCTCTCTAGGTCAAGATAGGGAAGAAGGTCGGTGGACTCTGTTCTTTGACGGTCACACTAGTCTGGGCGATCAGGATGCGGTCTCATTCTCATCTCCCCTAACGGAGAGCGACTCCAGCACGTCATACAAATACACTTTGCGGCGACCAACAACGCCGCAGAGTACGAAGCCCTAATAGCGGGCCAAAGACCATGCGCTGCGAGTTGCGAATGGGGATTCGCAGCTCGTCGTCCGCTAGGTCAGAGAGGAGTTTCAGGCAACTGATGACTCGATGGCGCGGTACCTAGCGGAAGTGAGGAAACTGGAGAAGCGTTTCACGAGTTTCGAAATTAGCTTCATTCCCAGGGAAGAGAACGGCGAAGCCGATAAGCTCACTAAACTCGGATCCTCACAAGAACCTGCCCCGCCGGGGGTGCTAGTGCGGCACCTTTTAAAGCTCTCCATTTCCTCCAGAGAGGAGGCCACGGGGACGCCTTCTACCACCCACACTGAGACATCCAGTACTGTCTCATACCTCGAGCAAAGCACCTCCTGGATGACGCCATTCATCCAGTTCTTGGAGCACGGGACATTGCTCGAGGACGCTGCTGAGCATTCCCAGCTAAAAAGGCGAGCCCCAGCTTACCGTCTGCACGATGGCTCGCTGTACCGAAGGGGTGCTAATGGCGTGCTTTGTAAGTGCGTTACCCAAGAAGAAGGTAAGTACCTTCTGTCCGACATTCACGAGGGCATCTGCGGCGTACACGCCTCACACAGAACCCTTGTTGGCAAAGCATTCTGCATGGGCTACTGTTGGCCCACTGCGATGAGCGACGCAGAAGTTTTGGTCAAACGCTACGAAGCTTGCTAGTATCATGCGCGGATGATGCACCAGCCCTCATATGAACTGCAAACAATTCCACTGGCGTGGCCGTTAGCGGTTTGGGGCATGGACCTCCTTGGACCGTTCCCCAAAGGGCTCGGTGGAAAACGTATTTGTTCATAGCCATCGACACCTTCACCAAGTGGATCGAGGCCAAGCCGGTCTCCAACATCACTGCAACTGCCGCGGTACGTTTCTTCCGAAGTATCATTGCAAGATTTGGAGTGCCCAGCAGAATCACCACTGATAATGGCACCCAATTCACGAGCTGGGAGTTCAACGATTACTGCAAAGAAATTGACATGAAGCCCGCCCTGGCCTCTGTGGCCCACCCACAGAGTAACAGAGCGGCTGAGTGAGCTAACGGAGAGCTAGTCCAAGCCATCAAAAAGCGGGTCTACGACGCCCTCAAGGCTAAACAACAAGGTTGGGTCGACGAGGTACCGCTACCCATCAAGCAGTCCAGATAACGCCCAAATGCCACAGGAGAAACTCCTTTCCGGCTTGTCTATGGCTCGGAAGTTGTCCTCCCAACATAAATGAGACTAGGATCCGATCGCGTTGACTTCGCCAACTTCGTGATCAACGACGAGGAGCGGCAGCTTGACCTCGATCTACTTGAGGCGCGCCGTGAGCAATCTCTACTTCGGGCTGCTGACCCTGCGTCACTACGCGGCACGAAACGTAAATACAAGGACTCTGCAAGTAGAAGGCTTGGTTCTACGTCGCATTCAGAAACTCGCAGGCTTCAACAAGCTCAGTCCCAAGTGGGAGGGACCGTACAAAGTAGTGTCTGCAGCCCGCACGGGCTCGGTACGCCTCGCTGACAAGGATGGGAATGAGCTCCCTAGCTCATGGAACATTTCCCTTCTACGACGCTTCTACGCTTCAATTCAATTCAGTTCCAAAAAAAAAAAGCCTTCCCCCAATTACGAGTCACGCTGGGTTTAGTCACGTTCATCTCAAGCAGGCCCGTGGCCAAAATCCGACGGCAAAGGATAAAGCTCTCCGGAGCACTCCTACGACGCGATAAGCCGACATCTCGCACCCTAGTAAGGCTCCGCGCAGTGTGGAACACCCGCGGCCTAAAGTATAGTAAGCCCACATCAGGTTTATTTGGATGACTAACTTGGGCCTCGCAGCTCTCGAGGGCTGAGAGATTTTGCGCCCAGATTTTTCTTAACTCCTTAACTTCGCCAAGCCCGCATCGCTGCACGGCCTAACGAAGCTCGGGCCGGGGCTGGGAGTTCGCGCGAATTTTTTCTAAGTCACTCCAGTCTTTAGACCGCGCCCAAATCCAAGATCGCACTTGGACTTGGCCACGGCCCGGCGACTGGATGACTAGGCGCACAAAAGCAACCTTTCAAATCAACCTGCTTCGCTTAAATTTCCTAAGTTCGCCTCAGAACTTCGCTATTGTTCATCTATTTCTCCTGCTTTTGCATTACAGATTCGCGCAGGAAAGGAGAACGAACAAGCTTAACAAGACGGATTCGTTAAGGAACTTGCATTTCACAGGAAGACCCTACAAGATCAAGATTTTACAAGCAAAAGGAGGCCCTGCCATCCTGGACTTCCGCAAAAGAGGGCGCCGCGCTACTACAGTTAGCAGCGGCGCCCAAGTACTAAAGCTACCTCGCCGCACCTAGCATTGGCGCTGACGACGAGCCGGCGGCGCTGCAGGTTCTGCCGATGACGACGGCGGCGTCAACGGGTCCGGCGTGGGCACCGACGGCCCCGGCCGGATGCTCTCCTCGCCGCCGGTGGATATCGGCGCTTAGGAGCGGCGGCGGCGGCGGCGCTGCCACGGCAGCCTTTGCCACCGCCTCGGCCTCCTCCACCGCGGCCTCCGGCGGAGCCTCCTCTTCCACCGCCAGCGCGGCGGCATAGGCTGCGTCGGCAGCGATCTGCGCCGCTACCGCATTCTCCTCCTCCACCTCCGCCACGGCAGCCTCTGCCACCACCACGGCCTCCTCCGCCGCGGCCTCCGGCGGAGCCTCCTCTTCCGCGCCAACAAGAAGAAGATAGGCTGATCGCGGTGATTCAAGCGCTGCTCAAGATTCTCCTCCTCCTCCTCCGCGAGCACGATGGCTAGCGCCAGCGATAGCGCCTCTGCGCCGGCACGAAGCTTAGCGCGCCGCCAATGCGGGCGGCTCGCTCATGACGACGGGTCACGGCGATGGGGCCTGCGACCATCTCCTCCTCCCCTGTGGCAACAGGGCCTACGACCTTCTCCTCCCCCGCGGGTAGGATCAGCGGCGATGGAAGGAGTGGAGGATGCGGATCCGCGAACAACGCCTCGAGGTAAACGTTCACGAAATAGGAGTTGCGATCGGAAGACATGGTTTCAGGCTCCCTTCTTTTTTTTCCCTCTTTGCTCTCCCTCTGCTCGGGTCTGGCGCTCTCAGCTTTCTATTCTAAGGCAAGCGCAGGCTAGGCGTGAAGGCCACGCGACGTGCTGCGTCTCGCTTTATAGGCCGGCGGCTGCGCAACGTCCCGTCGCACTACGGGCTACCCGAAGCGTCGCTGCGCGTGAAGGAACAAGCAATTAAAACCCACTGCACGAGCTGAAGAGACGCGCGCGCACGCGCTGCCTCGCGGAATACCAATTGCGCCAGTCGCCACATGACACGTGCCCCGGTCCCGCTGTCAGCGAGGGGGTAAAACCGCTGCTTATCGGGGCCCAATGCGTGGATCCGGCCCACCAATGCAAACAAGGCCCAGCGGCGTCCCCGCGGCCTGACGCGTGGCTTGAGCCAGGTACATGAACCGTCGCGGGTGGTTTTGCCTCCTAATCCGCGCCTGGCAAACGTGCCCCTGCAGAGCCCACAGTATGCGTGATTTGACACAAAACAGAAAAATGGCTAGGTCCCACGGCCACGGTGCACTGCGCATATTCATTAAACAAAAAAAAAATATATATATGTTTATGGCACGGAGTTCGGGAACAAAGTAGCCTGGGTCAAACTACGACCAGCGCTGCAGCTGAAGCCTTTCCAGCTCGATTTCTAAGTCCTAGATCCGTTTCCGCGCCTGAAACAGTTCTATGGCTTGCGAGTCCATGTCATTTCGTTCCTGGCGCAGTTTAGCCCGGGCATCGACAAGCTCGTGCGTCTGCTTCCTTATGGATTCCGCTTCGGCTTTGGACTTCGTCTCGGCCTCTCATAGCGTGGCAATCTCCTCCGCGAGCTTATCGCGGGCTTCCTCAAGCCCGCGCACGGTAGAGTTGCGCTTGGACAGAGTGACCTCCAGCCCTTGAGGTCAGCCTCCTGGCCAAGGCTTCGTCAAGGTAGCCCGGGCCCGGTTTGCCTCTTCACGGGCCGCCTGGGCTTGACTCGCCGCGACCTTCTCCGTCCCCTCGGCCTGGGCAAGCCTCGCCACGGCCTCCTGCTCCTCCTCTTGCACTGACTGGAGCATAGCCTCTAGCTCGGCGACGCGGGCAGTTCCACGAACCTCGTTCTCAGCGGCCAGCCCGTTTGCGCGCTCTATCTGAGCCCGGGCTTGTGCAAGCTCGGCAGAGAGGCGTTCGATCTTCGCCGAGTCATCGTCTGACCGCCCACTCGCTGCCTCCATCAGCGAGGACGTACCAGCAATGAGAGCATAGAACTAAAACAAAGGAAAACCAATCAACTCACGGAAAGGTCAACGGCTAAGCATAATGTGCAGACTCAGGGATGTGACCTTCTTGTTGAGAGCGAGCATGCTCTTCACCCTCTCCTCAACGGCGTCCCGTATGGTTCGATCGAACCCGCGGACGTGCACCTCATGGAACGACAAGGGCGAGCAGCCTACTTACTCCTGACTGCTCTCCTCCAACGGCGCTAGACGTGATGCCGCCGCCACGGATTGTACTGGTGATGCTGCCGGAAGCAGGGCAGTCGCTCCAGCTGTGGCTGCCCGCCTCTCAGCATCCTCCACCTTGGCCGCAAGCTCGGCCTTCACCGTTGTCGCTTGCTCCACGGCCAGTCTGGCCTCACTAAGCACAGCCCGGACATTCGCCAGCGCAGTTTCCAGCTTGTCCACCCTCAGCTTGGCGGCCATGAGCTCGGTCGGCCCCTCCAGCCTGGGGATAGGATAGATCTTCACGGTCGGCGGGCCTCTCCTGGCGGCGTCCTGCACCCTGGCGGAGTCCTGTTGCTCTACCCATTCTGGGGTTGCAGAGATCTAGCCCGTGGACGCCAGCGGGCCCACGCTGGGCATCGAGACACTTAACCAGCTTGACGGCCCGAGCACACGCATCGTCCAGACCCAACCAACTAACAACATGCGCCGATCAGGCGCCGGGAGCAATTTCCCAATCGGAGTCTCAAAGTAATCAGCAATCCCCCGGCGATCGATCGGCCGCCACCCGTGCACCGTGCGCCCTTCACCGCGCAGAGGTGTGACCCACAAAGAAGCCCCGCCGATGTCGACCTGCACCATCTCCGCGACCTCATCAGATGCGTCCAGCACCGCCATCGGTAGGCAAGTCGATGACCTTCCGCGGACCGGCTGACTCTTGCCCCGCCCGTCCGTTGGCCTCATCAACTCGGCGGCCTCCGGCCGCTACGACAAGGGTACCCCTCCTTCGGGCTCGTCCGATTCACTCTCGGCCGCCCGGGCTTCAGCAGAAGGAGGCTGCACCTCAACGACCACTTCGGCGCTACGTACTGTAATCAGAAACACACATAACAATCAGATACAAAAGCGGAATGATAACGAGCAGCGCGGGAAACTTTTGCGCTGGTTCGAGCGTGGTGCCCTCGTACACCCCCGGTGTAGGGCATTGAAAAAGCTGCGTCTCCAGCCCGCCGATACGACTTGTGGTGGGCAGCGCCGCTTTCTTCCGGCCTACAGGGACCTTTGAGAGCCCCCCACCGCGGCGTCGCTACCGGAAATGGACCCTCCGCTGGTGCGACATCCTCATTATCGCTGCCCTGAACAGGCCGGTATGCCCTTCTCTTCTTCATAGAGCTTAAGGGCTGCTAAATGTCCGACACTTGACCTGCGTCGGAGGGAAAAGGGCTCACCTGCGCCGGCGCCATACGTTTCCTCGCATGCGTCTCTGCGCATGCCCACGCCGCACCCACCGAGGTTGATGCCGGCGCTGGGCTTCCCTCACCCGACATCACCGTCAGGATTGACGGCCCGCCAGACGCCGCCGGCGATCTCTCTGGCGGCGAGCGCGCCGCCAATGGTTACACAACCAAAGGCTCCCCTACGGAGCCCGTGGCTTGCGTGGCCTCCTTAGCCGTCTTCCATGTCCGCTGCAAATAATCGGCACAATCCATCAAGGCCTCAAGGGCGTGCGCAGTCAGGAATTTAATCAAACACCTTACGGGCACGTACCGCGGACAATTTGTCCCTCACGAGTCTCTTGGGATGAGGATTCTTGTCCATAGGCAGCAGCATGCCCGCGATCCTTGCAGCGTCACCAACCGGGAGTCCTGCAGGGAGTCACGAGCTGCCACAACATGCGCCGACCTAATATCGAACATAGCAGCGTGGCACGCGCTTACCTCAATGGAAATCCCGGTCCGGATCCCCCAGCCTGCCCATCTGGCCGACGACTGACTCATGGCGCCCAAATGGCTGATCCGTGCCGACAAAGCTATTGACAACATCATAGCCCGTCAAGCCCTTCTTGGCGAGCCCCTCGATCTCGTATGCCGTCACTTGATCCTCCGGCAGGGTCTCACTGTGCGCGAAGATCGGAGTGTCCCGCGCAGCCAAAGAATACGCCAAGTTTGAGCCCCCGTGGTTTAGATAGAACCACCGCCGGGCCTAACCGTCGACTTTCGTCCTTACCTCGTATTCCGGGTACGTTTGGCTCCCCCGAGCCTGGTGCGCGGTCAGGTAGAAGACCCCGCCGTTGCCCACGCAGTGGCCGACGGGCTTCAGCTCGAAGTAGTGCTGGAGGAGGGTCACCGTTGGCCGCACCCCTAGTGCACCTCGCACAGGTGCGCTAAGATGGACAAATGGATGTAGGACTGCGGGGACAGGTTCTCCGGCCGCAGCTCCGTAAAGGCGAAGAAATTTATCATGAACTGCGACTCCGGCGCGTGGAACCCGCAGATGGCTGATCTCTCGAAGCACACCTGTTCGATAGGCTCGGGATGTGGCTCCTGGCCTGCACCAGGGAGCCTCCAGGAACCCGGCCTAACGAAGCCGTCTCTCTCTAATTCCGCCATCCTCTCCCTCGTAAGAGCGCTGTCTCCGATGAACACCATGGCGGCGGGAAGCGAGAAGGCAGAAAGCAAGATAGGTTGATGAAAACAAAGGCAAAAGGGGATGATTCTGCAGTAAGAGTTCCCCCTGAGAAACACTGCCTTATCAACGAAGCCAACGGTTGAAGCAGAGAACATGGGAGTCGTGCCTAGGGGGGACGTAACTGCCGCACCTATCCGTCAAATCAAATTCAATGCTCAGGCTTTGGCCCTGCGGCTCCAGAAAACCCTAGCCGAATCTTCCCGCGCTGCGCGTGAGGGGTAATTTTCTCTAAACCTTAGACCGGCTCGCCACACGACCCGCTCGAGGCTCGGGGACTGGCTGTTGGTGATTCATAAGCGGCCCACCCCGAGATGGGCCTTGGGCCGAGTCCGTACCGGAACACCGCACGTACAAAAGGTCAAAAGGCCGCCCTCGGCCGTACCGAAGGAAACATCTACCCTGCCAGGGTCTTCCCCCGGCTTGACCAGGTCAAAACCACACCCCCAGCGGCGTCACGCACCTCTCGGGCTATCCTTAGCCCGAGAGAGGGTCCTACGGGTAGTCCGCCTGTCTGTGGGCAGGTGGTGACAACTGTCATGTCCCACCGCACTTTTCTCGGCCTTGACCGGGACGAACTGTGTTTCCCCAGGGATCCGCAGCCCGGAGAGAAACATGCGGGCAGCTCGGTTTGTCGCTTGCCCCTTTGGCAGGCGACAGCAGTTGTTACGCTACGCGACGGCCCCAACGGGTGGCGCGAGGCTGGCTCGGTCCAGTTAATGCTATATTGGGGATAAAGGGAAAGTGCTTTTCTCCCTAAAGCATGTTTTTTCCTCGTATAGGCACTCCCAAACGAACACGTGTCCAGTACTTACCTGACCAGCTTCTCCCTATAGGCTCCAGACTGGACAGAGCCCCAGAACGAGACAAGAGCACCGCCACTAAAGCAAAGATAGGCGTAGGGCCCGCCGTATCAGCTCCGAGCGACCCGCCGCGCCTATAAAAGGAAATGCCCCGGACACAGTCGAGGCCAAGTGATTCAAGCCACCCAAGCAACACACGCGTCCAAAGCTTCCTTAGCGGTAGCCGTAGTCCTTAGTCGTTTCACTGTCCGAAACCCCCTTGTAAGCTCAGGATCGGTGCCTTCAAGCCCGGTCTCGGCACCTCTGTACTGTTTTCCACCATATAATCAACAAGAGCTGGAGTAGAGCTATTACCCGGCAGTGGGGCTTGAATCAGGGTAAATCGCTTGTGTCTTCACGGTTTGTATTCCTTTCTTTCTTCTTCTCCCCCCATTCTCTTTCTCACTGTACGGCGGACCTGTACCCGGCTCGCCAAGTCACACAAGGCGCTGTCCGGGAAGACCACGTGGCCTGAGCCCCCGTGAGCTCGGCCGCCGCCCCGGGCTGCTGAGAAGGGTTATTGTTGGGCCACACTCCAACTACAAATTCGTCTGCCGGTCCGTGGACCTGCTGCCCTTCTGAGGCGCGTTTCCCAGACACCAACAGAGCTCTTCCCTCTCCCTTTTGTTCCTTCTCCAAATTCGGCTTGGGTAAGCGTCTCCTTTTGAATTCCTTTGACGAAGATCTTATGCATATCTCCTTTGATTCATTTTTCCCATGATTTTGAGGAGAGTCGCGCCCAAACTCCGGGAATTCTTCGCCGACCGTGCTCTGTTCTTCACCGCGGCCGAAAGGTTCATCACCAAATTCTTCTGTGCCGAGGGGTAATCCACCTTTCCCTGCCATCCTAGATCATCCCTATAGCTAGGCGAGGCTTTTCCCTTGATCAATTTTGCTGGAGCTACACTGAAGGTACCTGTCGTCGTGCGTCTCATCTTCCCCGACGGCGGCGCTTATGCCGCCGCCACCTCGGTCCTTCCTCGCCCAAGCAGCGCCGCCCTTTACCCTAGCCCCTTGCGGCCGTGTCGCCGCTGCCAGGTAGGCCACGCCACGCCGCGCCGCTGAGCGTCAAGGGCGCCATCGCTTTGTGCCTCCTCACACGCCATGGTCACCGGCGGGACTGCTCGCCGCCGCCGACCTCCTACGACGCTTGCCGTCGGCGCCCCCTCGCCGAAGCACCGCTTCCCCACGCGCCACCTTCCCCTCTGGCTACGGTCAGAGGTTGAAGAAGAAGTAAAATGGGCCGGCCGACCCAAATTTCTGATTTTCCGGAAAAAGGCTGAAATTTTAAATAATTATTTATAATTCTCTGAAGCTCAGAAAAATATGAAACCAATTTTACCATGTTCTTAAAAATATTTAGTATTTTATAGCCAAGTTTGGTGCTGTTTCAACTCATATTAATTTCTGTATGATTTATTGAATAATCAAACTAGTAGCACTTTTAGTTATTAAAAATTAGTGCAAAAATTGCCAAACCAATTTTGTTAGGTTTATAAAATTATGTAGTATTTGATGGTAAAATTTGGTACTATATATATACAGAATATTTATCCATGATTTATTGTTTAATAAGTACTTTAGCAATTATTGTAATTAATGTATGTTTGCAAAAATTACAAAACTAATGTTGTAACTACCTTTGGAAAGATTTGTATCTTCTATAAAATTTGCATGAGCATGTGCATCCATAAAAATTTGGATTTCTCGCATTATTGAATTCCGTTATTATTGTACGTTAGGATCGGGCGACGAGGAATGATTTGCCGACGCACCGAGGGAGTGTGTCCACTGTGCTCAACAAGGCAAGTGCTGAACCTTGCCACCTACTGTTTTATAATGTATTTATAGATGATTCTAAAATGCGCATGTATGTTAAAACTAAAAATGGCTAAGTAAATAGAGTAGCTAATCCCAAGTAATTATTTAGTTCATACTAAAACATTCCTTGCTACCATAGGATATAACATAGTCTTATATTATCGCCCTCCATTGAAAATTAGGTTTTGCTCTCATTAGAATTGCTTAGAATTTCAATATCCCTATCTGCACCTGTTTAAACTGCTATGCCGATGAACTATGTGTGTTTTGAAAAGACAGCTGAACCTGTTGCCTTTTTAAAATGGGTGTAGATGATAGCGGGGAACTATCAGGATAAAGGTATTTTGGAAAACCTGATTGGAGTGGCTGGATGCAAGGTGGTGTGCATTATGCTGAGGCCAATATTGCACGAGATCTAGTTCAAGTGTAGGAGCCACCCCGATCGCTAAGGACCGATTCCTTGAGGTAGTCGAGCTAAGTACTACAGTGCGACCATTGAGTGCCTGTATGGGCAGGCCCTGGCTTAGTAGCTTTTAGAATCCTAGTTCGGTGCCCATCCAGTGGGACTATCCTGAGGGCAATGGTATTGGGTTGTACTATGCCGAGGCCAGTGGTGGAACACGTAGCCAGTCGAGTGTGGTACTAAGCCGAGGCCAATGGGACCCACTGTTGTGTTGTTGGGAGCGGGGTTACCGAATTAGGAGGAAGACTATCAAATGCATTGTCAGGAAGACCCTTTGGCCCGGGAAATCTTGTCTCGTGGGTAAAGCGCACAACCTTTGTAGAGTGTACAACTATCATGATAGCCTTGCCCGAGGTCAAGGGCAGACGACGGGGAGCTGCCTCTTTGGTAATGTTCGTTTTGATTTTCAAAATGTTTTTCAAAAGAGATTTGTTTTATTCTCCTCACAGTGGGGAACTGTGAGTGACGAGGGTATAGGTTCATGGCGGGGAACCATGATCTAGCCACTTGGAAAATTTCCAGCTGCGACCGAAGGAAAGAAAAGAAATTGAAAACAAAATATTTGTTTAAATCACGTTTTTCCTCATATTTCAAAATATAGGAAAACCATTGAAAAGCTAGCTTTATGAAAAAAGACCCCTACGCACATTCCTTTGGAGCCTTAGTTGCATTTAGTCAGCCTCGCTTGTTGAGTATTCGCGTACTCAGCCCGCCTTTCATGCAGGCTGCTCATTCCAACGAGCAGGTTGCCACCAGAAGATGTTCCCTAACGAGAAGATGGACGAGGATGAAGGTTTCACTAATGGGTTTCAAGATGAAGATTATGCGACATCTAGGAGCGCTAACTACAGCTTGCCTATGGGAACCGTCTTATTTTGCCCTTTTGAAGTTGACCTTGTATTTTAGTCTTCCGCTGAATTAAGGCCTCCGTGCCAAACTTTTGTAATAAACGCCACGCTGGCGCATACTCTGATGAAAAGGCCATCTTGGCTATTATTCTGATGTAATAAAGTTTGTTCGTTTGATGGCTATGATCCAAGAGCTGTATATCTGTGTGTTCTAGCTACTGATCCAGGGACTAGAATAGGTAAAGCACAGAAGGGACTCGACTCCGTTCTCTGGTCCCGACAGAGTTGGTATCAAAGCCTAGGCTGTAGGACGCGCCCTAGGTAGAATGGTATAGCCTTAAGTATCTATTTTATTATAGAAATTCATCTTTACAAAATTTTTAAAACAAATTCACTTATTCCTCTTCTTACCTGACTCTTTCGACTTCTTTCTGTTCTTTCCATCTTGCTCGCTTCTATTTCTAATCGAATTGCATTTTTACAAAGTGTCCATTCTAAGCTTTTCTTCATGTGGCCAATGCAACACGACATTAGACTACATATGTTGTCCATGCGTAAACTGCAAGAATGAGAAGAAGTGACCAAAGTCCAACCACCTTCACTCCCATTTGCTCACAATAGGTTTCTTGCAAAATTATACTTATTGCACCAAGCACGATGAAGAAGATATTATACAAGATGATGAAGAATAGAGTTGGACAATAATATCCTGGACGCTGGCCAACCTGTTCTCTCGATACACCGGGGGAGTTTGGTAATTATATCCTAGACCATATGTTGTGTGATGGAGAGGAAGAATACACCAATGAAATACATTTTGAAAAGTTACAGAGCCTGTAGGAGAACCATGGGACACTGTTGTACCCAAACTATGGGCAGTGCCACAAAACATTTTGTATCACACTAGAACTGATGCAATGGAAGTTGACCAATGGATTGTCTGATAAGTGATTCGAGGAGTTGTTATGCCTCATAAAGAATCTGCTTTTGTAGGACCCCCATTTTCACACTCGGCTCAATGGAGACAAACTCACTTGCTGCCCTAAACAGCAACATGTGTGAGACATCCCTATTGAAACGAAAGTGAATCGGGTACCGGATATGCGCTTAGTGATGGCTCCCAAGATCAGCTACTATCACACACATATCGTAATATGGATCAATAAAACAACACATGCATAAAAAGGGACATGACTTTATATTACAAGACGGTATGGATTGTTATCCATACAATAAGTTTAACGTACATATCAGAGTTTAACATACATATCAGAGTTTCGTGGCAGCGGAAGTAATAAGTTTGTTCCACCAAAAGTGGTAGCGGAAAACACCATAGAACATAAAGCAAAAAGGCCAGCTCAGTGCGCCTCACAACCCAAGGGCAACAGACTGGAAGTTAAAACTCAGTGCCATTCCAGCTAGCATCGTCGTTCCCGGCTTGATAGTAGTAGTCAAGCGTGGGTCACTATCACCTGAAATAATACAAACTGTGGTTTAAGTACAGATGGAACTCAGCACTAGGAGGTAACATATATCCTCATTCATGCATAATTGATATCAAATGAAGGGCTAGCATGACAATTTCAGCGTTAAAGGCATTTGTAAAACGTAAACATAAGTAGATTGTAAATGACATTTGGAACAAACATCTTACAAGCTTATCGACCAGCACTAGTATCATCATTTGGTCCATCATTAATTCCATCAAGATCAATCCACGGAGCTCTGTCTGCCCAAGGTCTCTATCCGACCATACCATCATCGGGACTCTATTCGTCCTCGAACTCCATCCGACCGATCACCACGAGCAACCCGGTGCTCGGAGACATAGCCTAGCCAACACTGTGGATAACATAGACCCCGGGTATCCACACGGCGGGCCTAAAAGACCACCCGACAGAGGATGGACCAAGTCGGGTGGATAAGGACGGGTACCACCCGGACTCTAGAAGACTTGACCGGCAAGAAAGGACATGAAGATAGAAGCCTATCCCTAATAGGGATGGTATATTTGTAATCCCTAATTAATAGGAATCTGACCTCGTAACCAACTAGGACTCCTCCTTGTAATCCCACCCCCTACACTATATAAAGGGGGTAGGGGCCATAGTTCGGCAGAACGGATCCCATGAGGCCATCTCCTAGATCTACATCTTCGGCAGATAGAGAATTACACATCTACAGCTTGATCACCTCCCAGGTTGATCATCATCTTGTACACATATACCCCATATAATCCCAGAGCACAGGACGTAGGGTATTACCACCGCCATGAGGGCTCGAACTCAGATAAATCCTTGTCTTGTGCTACCATCGAAGTTTGGATCTTGCATGCATCGCCCATATATAATCATTGCCTTGCGGTGACCCCAGCTAGTCACCGTCGGCTTAGCCATGCCGCTGTAGGGTCGGCGTCGAGATCATCTTGTAGATCAGATGGCTTTTTCGAGATCGCCGTACGTCGACATGAGCCCAGGAGAGACCCTTCGCTTCGGCACCCTGGACTTCGTTGCTGACGGCATCGGCAATCTTCGTCTTTCTCCCCGCGGGAGATCGTTCAACCAGAAGGTACACGCAATCAATGGGACCCATTGCCCTTTGGCTTGGAGAATTCTGCATGTGCTTTCTTCAGAAAGATCCGTCGGCAGCCTCACTTCGCCCCCCTCAGTGAGGAAAGCGAACAAGAACCCGATGAGATCGCCTACCCCGGTCTGGACGCCCTCCAGCCCGGTGAGGTTTACAAATCCCTGACTGGATTTCTTTCTGGACTTGGGAGTCTCGCCGCGGCCTCCGCGCAGACCACTCCCGAGATTCAGATAAGAGATAACCACTCGGGGAACCCATCTGCTAATTCGGTCGGACCACTCCGATCGGATCCGGCAAAGTTCGTGGGTGTCATCAACGGTGGCCAACCCATTGGACAAAGCGAACAAGTCAGCCTCTCTGCGTCTGACTCAGAGTCTGATGGGAGCGCGGAGATTCGTAATTACCGTGAGGTCTTCGTCCTTGGGGCGGAGGATCATCACTCGCTTCAACGGTCAGCTCGAGGAAACCGCAGCCGTCGTGAAGACCGAGACCGCTACGTCGGCTTCACAAGACGCTGCAATGACGCCCGTAACTAACTCGCGGTGAAGTTAAGAAATCAGGAGGTTTACAACACTCCCGTGCCAACGCTATCGCGTCAAGACCCTTCGAGACCATTGCGCAACAACTTCCGGAAGGCGTCCGCGCATCCGTAATCTCTCGAGCAACGGCCATGGTGGAGATGGTCGCCATTCAAGAAAACGAGGCGATTCCGCCCGACCGCTTCGCTCGCACCGATCTACGCTAATCGAATCGGCTCGCCTCGATGGTGGTGATTCTCATCACCACCCACACGCGATCTCGCCAAGATATCGAGGCCAGCGGCGGAGCGCGAAGAACGGTGGGCGGACTTCGTCCCTTCACACCGCCGACGACGATCGTGCCGAGAGTACCGCCACCGACACGACCACCGCCAAGAGCAGCGCCAAGGCCCGCGGCGGGGCGTCAGAGCAGATCCCGGCGCGAGACGGCCACGACCATTGAGGATTCGGCTTTACCCGGATCTTCGCCGAGTGGTTTGGCCGGATGGATTCAACCTCAAAGGCATCGACAAGTTCGATGGCGAGAGGGACCCAACGAACTGGCTGCAGGTTTACGCCCTAGCGCCGCCAAGGCAGAGGTGATCGTAACGTCATGGCAAATTACTTGCCGGTCGCTTTGACCCCAACCGCCCAGACCTGGTTAACGGGACTCCCGGAGAACTCTATCGAGTCTTGGGACGACCTCCAGGAGCAGTTCATCGCCAATTTCCAAGGGACCTATGAAAGGCCCGCGGGGAGGTGGGAGATTGGACAGCTACATAGGCGCAAGAGCGAGACTCTCCGCGAGTTCATCAAGCGCTTCACCAAAAAGAAGAACGAGATCCGGGACGTTTCGGAGCAAACAGTCATTGACGCCTTCTTCGCCGGATGCAAGTCCGAGGAGTTGATCAGGCAGATGACCCGGGACCCCCCGCGCAGTCTCAAGGCCATGTTCACTATGGCGGACCAGGAGGCCGAAGCCGAGGAGGCCATCGCGAACCACCGCGGTGTCAACGACGGAGGCCCCAAGAAGAAGCCTAATGAAGAACAAGGCAAGTCCAAAGACAAGAAGCGAAAGGGGGACGAGATGGTCGCCAGCATGGAGCCTTACCGACCAAAGCCCCCCGACGACAACGACTACAAAAAGGTGATGGATTCGGTATGTCCCTTCCATCCTCGAGGCAAGCACTCTGCCAAAGACTGCCTTATTCTGCAGAAGTTCGCCGAGAGTTCGAACCAGTCGGCCAAGGGCGGTCAAGGCAAGAAACCTGATGGGGACTACCAGGACGCCGAGCGCGAGATCAGTTATGTCTTCGGGGGCTCTGATGCGTACGAGTCCAAGCGGAAGCAGAAGCTTACCACTCGGGAGATCAACGCTATCATGCCTGCCACTCCAAAATACTTGCGCTGGTCCGAGGTGCCCATCACCTTCGACGATCGACCACCCAGATCGGATCGCTTCCCGAAAGGTATCCGCCGGTTTTGGATCCAAATGCTCAAGGAAGCAAATTAAAAGGGTCCCGTTGATGGCGGAGGGGATTAATGTCCTTTTCGCCAAGACCTTCGACCAAATGAATATCCCGCGTTCGAGCTACGGAAAGGGTCGCTCGCTCCACGGGTAATCCCCGGACGTCCGCAGATACCACTCGGACAGATTTCCTACCGGTCACGTTCGACCAAGGAGAACTATCGGACCGAGAGTCCGAAGTTTCAAGTGGCTGATTTCGAGACGGCATATCATGCTATCTTGGGAAGGCCGGGATTGCCAAATTCATGGCGGTCCCCAACTACACCTATCTCGCCTTAAAGATGCCAGTCCCAATGGTGTAATCACCTCCACGGTGACGTTAAATGCCCCTCGCTCTGTGATGAAAAAAGTCGTGAAATGGCGCAGGCACTTGACTCATCTGCTGAGATGGAAAAGATCCGACTAGAGGTCGCGTCCCTTCAGGAGGAAGGAGACGTCCCAGCCAAAAAGCAGCCAAGACATCCATCCAAGCAAATGATTTAAACCAAGAAGATCCTGTTGGACCTGGCTCGATCCGCCAAAACAAATGTGATTGGGACAGGCTCGATAGCAAGTAGGAAGACGCGCTCGTCACTTTCCTCCGCCAACCGGATGTGTTCGCTTTGAAGCCTTCGGACATGCCCTGTTCCGAGGTGATTGAGCACTCTCTACGCCGATGAAAAGGCAAAGCCCATAAAGCGGCGCCGCGAAGATTTGCCCAGATCGGAAAGACGCTATTAGGAGTGAGATCACCAAACTGCTGGCCGCTTTGGTTCATCGTGGAGGTGTATCATCCCGAGTGGCTTGCCATCCGGCCCCGTGCGTAAGAAGAACAAGACATGGCGGATGTGTGTCGATTACACAGACCTCAATAAGGCGTGTCCTAAGGATCCCTTTGGGCTTCCCCGCATCGATCAAGTGGTGGATTCCACCGCCGGGTGTGAGCTCTTAAGCTTTCTGGACGCCTACTCAAAGCTATCATCGATCACCAAGGAGGAGGATTGCATCAAAACATCGCTCATCACACCTTTTGGTGCTTTCGCTATATCACAATGCCATTCGGTTGAAAACGCCGGTGCAACCTATCGGTACACCATACAATACTGTGTTTTCACACTCAACTCGGACGCAACGTGGAGGCATATGTCGACGACGTCGTCATAAAAACAAAATCCAGAGGGGATCTCATAACAGATCTGACCGAGACATTCGAGAGCCTAAGGGTATTTCGGATGAAACTAAATCCCGAGAAGTGCGTCTTTGGGGTTCCGTCTGGTAAACTACTCGGATTCATCATCTCCAACCGAGGATCAAGCAACCGAGAAAGTTAATGCTATCATCAAGATGAAGCCC
Source organism: Raddia guianensis (assembly GCA_036346415.1). NCBI lineage: Eukaryota > Viridiplantae > Streptophyta > Magnoliopsida > Poales > Poaceae > Raddia > Raddia guianensis. The sequence continues at coordinate 17,675,596 of CM070534.1, read as the reverse complement.
CCAACCAATCAGAAGGATGTGCAGAAGCTCACTGGATGCATCGTGGCACTCAGCCGTTTCGTTTCCCGACTCGGGGAGCGAGGCATGCCTTTCTTTAGGCTCTTACGCCGACAAGACGATTTTCAGTGGACAGCGGAAGCACAACAAGCCTTTGAAGATCTGAAGAGGTTCCTCACCACGCCTCCGGTATTGGTTCCTCCCATGCCCCAGGAGCCCCTCCTACTCTACATAGGTGCAACGACTGACGTCATCAGCAGCGCCCTAGTGGTGGAGCGAGACGAAGAGGGCTACCTCCAGAAGGTACAGCGTCCGGTCTACTTCGTAAGCGAGGTATTGGGCGACTCGAAAGTAAGGTACCCACAAGTGTAGAAGCTTCTGTATGCTTTGTTACTTACATCGCGGAAGCTAAAACATTACTTCCAAGAGCATGAAATTTCGGTGGTCACCTCTTTCCCGCTTGGAGATATACTCCACAACCGGGAGGCCACTGGGAGGATTGCCAAGTGGGCGGTTGAGCTTGGAGCCTTTGAAATAAAGTTCAGGCCTCGACTAGCTATTAAATCTCAAGCGTTATCGACTTCGTCGCCGAGTGGACAGAGGCCCAAACCCCAAAGAAGACAGACACTCTCGAGTAATCGGACAATGTACTTTGATGGTTCCTCATGCTCGGTGGCGCTGGGGGCTGGATTTTGCTCATATCGCCGACCGGAGAAAAGTCGCGCCACGCCCTTCGAATATTATTCCTCGTCAAGAATAACGCCGCCGAGTATGAGGCACTCATCCACGGACTTCGCCGCCATCTCGCTTGGTGTCAGCGGTTAATGGTACGCGATTCGCAACTCGTGGTCAATCAAGTCCAAAAGGAGTGGTCTTGTATTGGCGACAAAGATGGCGGCCTATTGCCGGAGGTTCAAAGCTTGAAGACAAATTCGACGGTTTGAGCTTACTCACGTGTTCGCCGCGACAATGAAGCAGCAGACGAGCTAGCACGGATGGGATCCACTCCGGCCCAGGTCCCGAGCGGTGTTTTCGCCCAGAGCTACGCCAGACCGCTATCAAGCTGCCCACTACACTAGTAGAAGTCCATGAGAAGCAAGAGAGCCCGATGCGGAGGTATTTGCGATCAACCCCTACTGACTCAACCTTATTTGGATTATCTTCTTCGTGACGAAGTTACCCGTAGATCGAAGCTCAGCCGAGTGCATCACACGCCAAGCAAGAGTTACAAGGTGGTCGGGACGAGCTTTTCGTAAGCAGCGATTCGGGGTACTAAGGCGCTGTATATCCGAGCAAGAAGGCGAGATTTGCTCAACGAAATCCACTGGAGAGTCACGGGCACCACGCTGGTACTAGCACTCGTGGGCAAAGCTTATCGGCAAGGATTTTTCTGGCCAACCGCTGTCACAGATGCGGAAGAAATAGTACGCAGATGTGACGGGTGTCAGTTTTTCGCACGACAAATTCACATGCTGGCTCAAGATTTACAGACGATTCCGATCTCTTGGCCCTTCGTCGTCTGGAATCTGGACATGGTGGGCCCTCTCAAGCGAGCGCAAGGCGGGTTCACTCATCTCTTCGTCGCCATCGACAAGTTTACCAAGTGGATTGAAGCTGCCGTTGTTTGTTATCACGGCGCTAAAGCACGCGAAGTTCTTCCGGACATCGTTGCGCGTTTACGCATCAATCGCATCATCACCGACAATGGCGTTGGTTCAAGAGTAGCGAAGTTTCAAGAATGGGGCGAGGAGCGGGCATTAAGATCTCGCTATGCATCGCTGGCCCACCCGAGGAGCAACGCCAGTCGAGCGTGCAATGGATTGGTACTACAAGGGCTCAAAGCTAGATTTTCGATCGCTTAAAGCCAGACGCCACGCTACCGGGTTAAGGAGTTGCCTTCCGTGCTCGGGGCTCAGACAACCCCGAGCCGAGCCATCGGCGTATAATTCTTTTTCCTTGTCTACGGCTCGAGGCGGTCCTCCGACCGAATTGAAGTTTCGTCCCCACGGGTTGCCGGACACGACGATAATCACCGGATGAAGCAAGGCGTGAAGACCTCGATCGACTTGAGGAAGCCAGGAAGCAAAGATTGATCCAATAAAGTACCAACAGGCCTACGCCGCTACCATCAACAAGAATGTACGGGCCGCACTCTCCAAGGAGATCTGGTCCTTCAAGGAATCGAAGCACGAGCATAAACTCTTCCCACTGGAAGGCCCCTACTTGATCGCCGAGGTGACCCGCCGGGGCTTATCTACCGCAACGTGAAGACGGATCCGACGTGCTTTAACACCGAACATCGAGCAGCTACGCCGATTCTATTCTTAGAATTACAGATTCAGCAAATTTGTAACTAGTTCCTTCCTTTTGATTTGCTACTTGGCCGTAAACCACCAAGCAAGAAGTCGGGTTACACTAAATAGTGTGCGGAGTCAACCGCACCCTATCATTTTTAATAAAGTTGTTTTCTCTCTACATGTGCTGATCGCATTCGGGTACTTTGAAAATTCTCAAGTAATGGCGCGTTTGTATCCTTTCGACAATGTTCAGCTGCTTCGCGGCCGCTTAGGAAGAAAGCCAAGTGCTGCTTCCTAGCACTCGGGGGCTGAACCAGTCGGTCAACGCGTCTCATGAAAAAGGATAAAACATATTATTCGGATAAGCTCGATCACCAGTACTGGGGATCAACCAAAAGTTTTCATTACAGATTTGGTCACAGGTCCAATTGATCCACTATTTGGACAGCAGTCGGATGAACCTCCTCTAACAGAGCTACGGCCTTTTCTTCCGAGCAAGCAAATCCATCCTTGACGGCCCCGTAGTCCAGACGAGGATAGTTTGATTTTGCGAGGGCGAGGCCTTGGCTGGTGCACGTTATCGCGGCCTCCCGAGTGAAGACCTTGATCTGCTTGGGAATGGCTTCAAGATGAGCCACCAGGAGGTCGGGATCATTCGGCGGCTCTTCATCCGGATAGAGGCATTCAATTATTGGGGCAATCCCCGTCGAGATCCGGCGGCGAAGCTCTGCACAACCGGTCGGATAAGACATCAGTCGGGTGTCAATGAGGTTGAGCCAGGGAGAGCCAGCAGAGAAAGGTTACCTTCCAGCTCTTTAGCCGACCGGACGGCTCTAGCGTTGGCTTGGCGAACCTCCTCTTCTTGAGCCTTCTGCCTTGCCTCCAGAGCTGCACTTGACAACAAACATTGGAAATCATCACCTACGAAATATCCTCCTTAGAGATTTAGGACGGGTTGGGGTTTTTACCTCGGTTCGTGTTGGACTCCTCCACGTGGCGGAATCGAAGCTCAGTGACTTCGTGATGGAGCGCTTCGATCCGTCCGCGGAATTGTCGCTTGGCGGCATACAACGCGTTGTCAAATTCGTCGCGCGTCTTTAACTCGCCCACCGTTTTCTCCATGCACCGGGTCTTCTGCTTCGACCTCTCCTTCATGCGCTGCGTGAAAGATAGAGGATCGTTAGTGGGATCCCCCCCCGCGCAGAGCGAGGATTCGCAGAAAAGAAGTTACCTTATACATCTCGGCTTGGATGGCGGTCACTTGTTCCAACACTTCCCACTCCTCGGCTTCCTGCCCATCGTCGACCTCGTAGCCCTCCATCTCTTTCCGCCATTTCAATCGGAAGGGCGGAGTGGGAGCCTTGGCGGAGGGGCGAGGAATCTCCTCGATTTCGGCTCGAGCTCTCTGAGCCGAGCTGGATCTTCCCTTCACGACGAGGATGAACGGCTTGTGGCGGGCGGGCCTGAGTCTCGACGAGGAGAAGCGGTCGAGCCGAGCCTCCGGCAGTGTAGGTCGCTCGTCATCGCCATCTACCGCTTTCGCAAGCATTGAGCTCTTTCAAGACATGCATCTTTACAAATTATAAGATCCCAAATTATGGAAAAGTACCGTGACGGAAGTATTTCATCTTGAATTTCATGCTCGAACCACTCGGACCCGAGCCAGCGTTTCTTCGCCCAGACGCTGCCTTTGGGCGGCGGGATCGACGTGGCGAGAGATCCTGCGGCTGCGTGGCCTGGGCTGGTGGCGATTTCGTCCTTGGGTGGCGGCGGCGCAAAAGCGGGACGGTGTCTTCCTCATCATCATACTCGTCCGAGTCCCTTGAGGCGTCCCCCTTGCCTTTCTTGGCCTGAGGAGAACTCGTTGAGCCCTCAGCAGGACGCTTGCGAGGCGCCCCCTTGTGGGGTGGAGCTTCCGGAACCGGGGGGGAGGAGAAGAAGGCTTCGTGCCCCTGCAACGCATCAAATTACATTAACTTTAGCCTTACATCAACGAACCGCGGTTGAGTTGAGGAGGTCCTTCTCCTTACCGCTGGTGGCAAGAATCCCAGATGATACGGAGCCGGGCATTCTGAGGGGGTTATTTCCGAGCCCGGAGCAAAGAGTTCGATCACTCGGCTGATGACCTCCTTTTGCGCGAGGCTCTCGTCGGTTTCCCGAGTGGCATCCTGGAGCCCCGAGTACTCAAAGGCAAGGTGCGCCCTCTCCTTGATGGGCTGGATACGTTGGGTATAGTTCCACACTACCCGACACCGTCACCCCGTGGATTTGGCTCAGGAGAAGAACAAGAAGTTCTTCGCTGGCTTCCCCGTCATCGGCAAGTAGAGAAGACCAGAGGGACGGATCGGGACACTAGCCGAGAAGGAAGGGAGGGCCGAGGAGAATTGGCGCAATAAAACCACTCGAGTGCCACCTTTGTTGGAGGTTTTGAAGCGAAGATCGGTAGTATTTTTAACCCCTTCCTCAATTTGAATCCCGCACTGCTGCCCTTGGGATTGTCCTTGTTGGGATAGGGTTTGAGAAGGAAAAGGAATCTAAAAAGATCGAAGTGGGGAGCGACCCCCAAATAAACCTCACAGACGTGGGTGAAAATCGCGATATGAAGAATGGAGTTGGGATTCAAGTGCGAAATCTCAACCCCGTAAAAATGAAGCAGACCTCGGAAGAAAGAGGAGAAAGGAAGGCCGAAGCCGCGGAGGAAGAAAAATTCAAAAACCACCACCTCGTCCGAACGAGGGGTGGGGCAGGACTCACCGGCGGTAGGACGCCAAGACAACAGCTCTTCGGAGGGGAGCACACTGAGGGAGACCAGCTTCTGTAGCCTCCGTTCGGTCGTGATGGACTTCACCCACTCCTTCCCGCTCTTAGCAGCCTTGGGGGTGGAGGGGGATGGCGGAGCCATAGCGATCGGAGACGGGTGGCGGCGGAGGTGGCAATGAAGAAGAACCCTAGCGGCGGAGCTTATTGAAGAAGCCAACAGACTGGCGTGAAAAACAGGCAAAGCGAACCCATTTCGTTCTCCTGTTCTGGACTTATAACAACGGGCAGAGCTTCGCGTTCTGGGCCGGGCCTAGGTCTAGCGTCGGATGCGGCCTTTCCGCGAGGGCCCATTAATCACTCACCGTCCAAGTGGTCCCCCGAGAGGTCTCATTACGCATTGACCGCCCGCTTAGGAGCGGACGAGCCTAGCTACTCGAACGAAGTAATGCTACGGATTCGAGATCAAATCGAGAAGAAGCAAGATTGCGTATTCAAGGCCAAAAGGTAAGACATCGATTCCCCAAAAGACTTTCGCTGAAAAGGGCTCTTAGGCCCGACACATATTTTCATGGCGCAAAGACATCGAGCTAGGGCTCGTCGCCGCTCGCGGAATGCTAACTCGAGCAGATCATTTCTCCGACGACCACCTTACACCGAGGATGGAAGCGGCGAGCATCCTTCGATGGGGTGCTTGCGGGAAAGCCGCATGGTGGCCACCGATCAGACTCGATGGCCCTCGGGCGACCTCTCCACATTTCTCTCGCCATCATGTTGCGCTGGTGATCTTAGCCGCGACGAAGCTGCAGCGCGCGCGAGCGCGGAATCCGGCGACGGTGGCCTCCCATGGATCCATGAAGATCGGTGGGACAGGTGTGGAAGTTTCCCCAGAAGTCGCCGAAAAGGGAAAAGACTCAAAACTCGAAGGCGGTGGTGAAGTGATACTTAGCCCACGGGTTTTTTTTATACACGGCGAAGTTCAAGGGCCGCGCACCGTAATCCGCTTTGAATACAAGAAACCATCACCGCGATGGGACCGGCGGGGAGCGGATCCTGCTTCGGCGTAAACACGCGCCCCTTCGACTGTGTGAGAAAAAGGCGCGAAAACGCTTCGCCTCCCCCTAATTGGGCTTGGGCTAAAACTGCAAAGGGCGACCCCCTTAACAGGCTTTCTTAACACGCCGCGGACGGTGGCAATGTGTTAAAATCGAGCCTAATTCGGCCTCGGTGCACCCTGGAGGGCATATCACCGGCAGCGCCAAAAGTTAAAAATGTTTCACGGCATACCCTATGTTGGGTTACTAGCCAACTTTGCACGCTCAAAGTTGGGTGTTGGTGAAATCTGGATTCAATTTCTTGAGGTATGCCTTCGTAAGGTCGCCAGTTGTATACTGCTACGCGGATACAAATATCTCTCGGCAAAATTGTGTCCAATCGGTATGCCTCCAAAGGCCTACGCTGATCCTTGCCATGGTGGGGACAGATACCACTCGGCTGAAAGGTGCGCCCCATGTTGGGCCAAGAGCTGGTTCTTACAAGTTAAGGCCGAACGCCTGATGCCGATATTCCTACAACGCTAAAGTTACAGCATGCTGCAAGACAGAAGCTGTAATGGCGTGGCTTAAGGCATGCCCCATGACGGGCCAGAAGCTACTCTTGCATTACAAGAGTGGATGCCCGGGAGCCGAACCCTCCTGTCGAAATAACGCGCCCAACGGGTCAAGAAAGCTAGAGTTTGGTATTGCCAAATCTAGGCGTTGTTTCGACATAAAAACTTAAAATTTCTTGAGTCCTTTACAATCTCTTTTTAGGTTACAGGGGATTCGAGCAGAACCAGTCGGCCAAGCATCTGACTCGATCGTAAAGCACTCGGGGGCTACTGTGGACTGCATGTGCCCCGGGTATCCTCTAGAAGGCCCATAAGGGAGTAGAAAGGGGGGGACCCAGGTCGGTTGGCCGAAGATAGAAACCACTCGGATCGGGCGAGACTTAAGCCGCAAGAAAGGGTCCGAGTTTATAGGGTATCCCCATGTAATTAGCAGATCAATGCATACATTCCATGTAACATCATAACGGAAATAGTTGCCATATACCTCGCGACTTACTGTAAACTCTATCCCCCCTGCACTATATAAAGGGAGGGGACAGAGGCCATCGGCGAGAGACAATCGAATAGTCATTAGGAGCATCATCTTGCATCCTGATCCACCATATAATTCTAGAGCACAGGAAGTAGGGTATTACCTCCTCCGTTGAGGGCCTGAACCTGTATAACCCTGTCTTGTGCTAGCCATCTGACCTAGTTCTTGATAAGCGTCCCCTCGTACAAATTCATTGCCGGCGGTGACCCCCCAGTTAGTCACCTGTCGACAATGCCCCATGTTGGGACATTAGCTGTGTTATCGCACTAGTCGGATGCAGGTATCATTGGGCCAAACCCTATCCAGATGGCATGCTCCATGTTGGGCCAATCGCTGTATTCTACGAGTACAGGTACCAGATGGTTAAAAATCAACGGTATGCCCTCTGGGGCCACCAGCTGTATCCCTCTCCGGTCGGGTACAGGTACCGCTCGGCTCTTCAGCCAAAATCAGTGGTACGCCTTGTTGGTCGCCACCGTACATCGAAGACTAGCACAGTATCACTCGGCTCTTGACCAAAACCAGTGGTACGCCCCATGTTGTCGCCAAATTGTACATCGCAAGACAAGTCAGATATCACTCGCTCTTCAAATTAAAACCAGTGAATACGCCCCATGTTGTCGCCAACAGACATCGCAAGACGAGTACAGGTATCACTCGGCTCTTCAGCCAAAACCCACGGTATGCCCTCTGAGGCCACCAGCTGTATCCCACTCCGGTCGGGTACAGATACCGCTCGGCTCTTCAGCCAAAAGCAAATTGTACGCCCCATGTTGGGTCGCCAGCTGTGCATCGCAAGACGAGTACAGGTAACACTTCATAAAAATTAAGGTGATGCGCTTTACAATGGGCCGACCGCCAGAACTCCGGTAATCCCGGGCTGGGTATCACTAACAATTCTCTATGAGTCCTTCACGCTCTCTCGCAGATAACGTGCGTAAGCTATCGGGAAGGAGCAAGAATAATCTACAAGCACTCTAAGCATGAAGCATGACTCATCCAAGGTGCGACAAAGAAGAGCAGCAACTCGACTATGAAGCACTCGTGGGCTACTGTGGATAACATAAACCCCGGGTATCCACACGGCGGGCCTAAAAGACCACCCGACAGAGGATGGACCAAGTCGGGTGGATAAGGACGGGTACCACCCGGACTCTAGAAGACTTGACCGGCAAGAAAGGACATGAAGATAGAAGCCTATCCCTAATAGGGAAGGTATACTTGTAATCCCTAATTAATAGGAATCGACCTCGTAACCAACTAGGACTCCTCTGTAATCCCACCCCTACACTATATAAAGGGGTAGGGCCATAGTTCAATGAGTAATGATCCCATGAGGCCATCTCCTAGATCTACATCTTCGGCAGATAGAGAATTACACATCTACAGCTTGATCACCTCCCAGGTTGATCATCATCTTGTACACATATACCCCATATAATCCCAGAGCACAGGACGTAGGGTATTACCTTCGCCATGAGGGCCTGAACCTGTATAAATCCTTGTCTTGTGCTACCATCGAGTTTGGATCTTGCATGCATCGCCCCATATATAATCATTGCCGGCGGTGACCCCCCAGTTAGTCACCTGTCGACTAACACCATACCCAACCAAAGTGTCTCGATTTAACAAGCATTCATCCCTAACCAAGGGACGCGGCTGTTCGAACAATTTATAAATCTGCAGAGGTGTACGACTTTACCCACACGACATAGCAAGCCATACCAAAGCCTCCTAGACGTGCATGCCAGACCATTGGATCCCCCGGTAACTGTAGCCCATTGTTCCATGTGCCGTGTTGTGCTTCAATGGAGTTAACCATTGCTGTGTACGTTGCTCAGGGACTTCTATCCAGCCATCCCTAAACCCCCACGGAATCTACCCATGGCTAAGAAACGGCCCCTGGGCTGTCCCCACCCACAAAACACAAGCGATTATGCAACAATAGCCCCAATGATCACCAATGGTACAAGCATGCCCATACAATTGGCCAAGTGTTCCCATTCACATGTGTGGTCATACGTACAGTAGCTTCAAATGATGGCACCATGTTCTATCCTTAATCGTCCGAGCGGGGCTACATGACCGGAATCCTTCTTCCCATCATCTCCTATCACCCATTCTGGCACAACTCTAATTCCACACATCCAACCGAATAATAATGAGATATCATAATCAAGTATTGCTCTCAACCACGTGGACTCTAAGCAAGGCTAAGCATTTGTGACACATCCATAGATAAATATGAAGGACCGGGATTGGCGACTGGGGTGGGGGGGGGGGGGGGTGAATAGGAGCCCTATCTTTTGCTCAAACAAAATACCCCCTGATAACCCTCTTAGACAATATGTCGCATACTTGGCGAACAACCTCGAAACTCCACCTTGGACAATCTATCGAACACCCGATGGTATTCCACAAGCGTACAAACTCAGCCTTCCGGGCATTCCGGCGAACACATTGTAGGCACAGTAGGTCCGATGTCACCGAGGCCACACGCTTCGACACCAACCCGGTGCCCCTTTGTAGGTCGCTATCCACTGCGCTTTGCACCTTGCACGTCGCCCGACTGCTTGGTTAACCGGCCTTCCATGGGTGCCGCACTCGACACGGGGCCGCCTCAAGCACGCCCTTGCGCCACCGACCGAGAGCAAATGCGCTGGGGTACCGTTGGGCCAACCCGATGATGCCTTTCTTTCTCTTGCGCAGAACCACATCAAGACACCTTTTTTGATGCTGCTCGTCGCCAGGAGGATTTGATGCCGAGGTCGCCGTGCCGCCTTCTTGCTCGCTGTCCAGAGGACGGTGCCGCTGTGGTCCAAGCCCAGCCGTGGCCGCGCCCGAGGCTGTCGCCAGCAGCCGGACCACCGCCTTGGGCCGCACCTCGCCTCCCTAGTGCCGGCCGTCACCTCTAGCTGAGCAGGAGTACTCAACACCGCCGCAGTCCACGGCCAGCTGGCGTGAACAGCCGCTGTGCGGCCACGCCGCCATGGCCGTGGTCGGCCAGCCCACCTCCACCTCCTTGTTCTCTTCCCCACGCTGAAGCCTTCCATGTCTCCCGTGGTCTCCCTCACCGCAACCCCCTCTCTCTCATCCTCTCTCTCACTCTAAGCCGTGGCCAGCGCCCCCTTTGGCCGCCCCCTTCCACTCTCTTTGGACTTCTCTCTCTTGATCTGCTCACTGGATCTCCAAGGCCGGCGGCCCCCAAGGGAAGGGGGCGGCTGGGAGGTCGAACTCTAGCCGCCTCTCACCTCTCTCTCCCTGCACTCCGGTGGTCTCCCTCCTCTATCTCCATGGCCATGGCCGGCAGCTAGGGACGAACCCTAGCCGGCCATCCTCTTCCCCCTTTACTTTTCTATTTTTCTCTTACAAAAACCGATGAAAACAAAAGGACAAGGCTCACGAATATTTTGGGAATTTGTTGGTATTTTATTTCTGGAATTTTCCACCTTCCACACCATGGGGAGATCCCTCTCTCCCCCTCTCCTCACACCTCTCCTTATATAGCTTCCCAAGCCTCCACCCCCTCTCCTTATATAGCCTCTGTACCTAAGATATTCCCTCAATATTCCTAAGATCCCAGGAATATCCGATCTGAGAGCCACGCAGGGCCCGCACCCGAGTTTTATCACAGAGGCTAACCCGTAACTTACAAAATTTTAACCACACCGGCTAACCTAGAACCGAACCAGAGTTTTCCACGGGTTAACCCAGAACCGAACCAGGGTTTTCCACGGGCTAACCCAGAACCTGACCAGGGTTTTCGTACCGGCTAACCCAGAACCTAACCATGCCCGAATCTTCGAGCGAAAGCCGACCGCCTCCAACGATCCCTTCTCCTCGAAGCATCTGCGCAATTTCCTCGGTTGCCAGCCTATGCCTGGGCCCACCGAACTGACCAGCTTCGCCACCATGGTTACCGACGCCACAGCCTCCAGGTACCTCCGACTCCTTGAAATGGCGAGGCTTCTCAAGTACACCACCCACCATCAGGTTACCGACGCCACAGCCTCCAGCTGCCTCGGACTCCTTGCCATGGCGAAAACTTCTCGAGTACACCACCTCATGTAACCGCCAGGTCATCGAACCCGGTCGCCTGCATGCCTCCGGACGCACCAGCCTCCAGCTGTTTCCGCTCGGCGTCAGCCACGTACTCGTCGATACCTGCATCATAGAGGTAAACACACACAAAAACCGTACACCTTACCTCTCCTGTAAGGTTAGCACATCACAAGATCAACCAAATCCAAGCTCAACATCAACACGTGTCACCCTGACACGACCCACCGAACACCGATCACTCACGCTCAAGACAGCGCAGACGGAACACCACCGGACATCGTTCGATCGAAACTCTCGGGGAAACCCAACACTACTTGACGTGTCTGTCGGTGTTTGATACCACACAGATATTGTGTCTCGTGGGAGAATTGTAGTTCGGTCAGGGTGAATTTTCGTCACTAGCTCGCTTCAACTCACAATCACAGGGAGGCAACCGATTTACCCAGGTTCGGACCCTTGATGTGGGTAAAAGTCCTACTCCTATGAGAGTGGTATTGACAGAGATCTGGAATGCTCTAGCTCGAGAGATCTTACAATGGTGTGAATGGCTTAGGATCCAACCCTCCCTCTCGCCTGCGTGCCCTTTTATAATTGGAAGGGATGAGATGAGTTATGAGAAGAGAGAGTAAGAGAGAATGCAGTGGACGGGACCCACGGGCTGGGCTTTGGCCGCCGCACGCTGCCCACTTGCTCCTGCTGACGCCTACTTTATAAATGACTTTCTCCGATCTCCGGGTCGGACGCGACGTGGGAGGCACCTAACACTGGCACCACTTTGCCCCCGCCACCGCACAGTGATGGAATGACCGCTACAGTGCGCCGGACAGGCTATAGTGCAGGCAATCATCTCTCTCGGTCTTGTACGCTCAAATCCTTGCGTTTAATGTTGCAGATACGTTGAACGTTGGAGAAGCCTTCGCAGGGAAGCGTCCTCTCTGCGCGTGTGCACCTGCCAAGTGGGGCCTACGCCATCTTGCTCGGCCGAGGCGCCATGCGCCCCGGTTCGCTTTCGGCGTGGGGCTCGAACGCCCGCTTTTTGCCGAAGCCGCCACGCGTCTGCTTTCGGCTCGGTCGCGGGGCTCAATGCTCGCTCTTCGCGAATCGCGCCTTGGCGTAGGTACCCCAGTACGTCGTGTACCGAAAGTAGCCCCCGGGCCCACTTCGAGACGCGAAACATCGGCACGGGAAAAAATCCCGCACCAGCGGAAGGCGAATCGTGGGGGGGGGGGGCCTCCACCTTCTGCTGCTCCTTTTCCCACTTAACTGCGCTCGCCTTGGAAACCGCTATCTCCGTCTGCGCGAAACGAGGAGGCAGGGGAACCGACGGATCGTGGGAGAACACGCGCCCCCTGCGTGTAGCGAACCGTCCCCAAGCGCATCGCGCCTATAAAAGAGGGGACTTAGGCGCATTCGCCGCTTCACGTCTGATGAGAACATCACAAGGACTGACATGGACACAATGCCTCTCGCTTCTTTTACTACAACGTTGCTGATGTCGTCGACATTTTTATCACATGTTTGTCGTGTTCTTGTACATCGTCGTTCCTGTGTGTCCACCAAGAACCAAATCAAGTCACATTATTTGCCTTCATCGAGAAAAGGAAAAAAAACTTACTCCCCCAAAATAGCAGATCGGCCAAACCTTTATTTTTCCACCGATCTGTTCCGAACCAATCAGGCCGATCCAGTTTTCCCCATTAGCCCATATAATTTCCATCTTTAGCCAAAACCGCGTACAGCATCCTCATCTGTGCGTTTTTTTAGCCAACCAAACCACGAGTTGTTGTTGGAAATATTAGGAATTTTCTCAAGCTCTTAATCCACAAAATTAGGTAAATTATAATTAAACAATTGCCAGTTTCCAGTTCAAGACCAAAGGTACTAGATATAAAAATATCTATCTCATACCCAAGGGCTAATGAACAGGAAAACAAAAAGGCAAAGGCTCGGTATAAACAAATATACCCTTGAGCCGGAACTGCAGCCACTACAGGCGCAGGCACAGGCGCTGGCGGAGGAATGACTTGCACATTCTCAGCCGCCATGACGGTTGATGTAGTCGATCACAAGTTGGTGCAGAGATGCCTTTGATGCAGTGGAGAGGTCGGTGCAGTCGAACGTCGGTGCAGTGTAGATGTACAGGTGCCTCCTTGCAACGATCCAGGACGAAGAACTCGGCGAACAAGTGAGAACGCTCCCCAAAAACCTTATCGGCCTTCTATCCCGAGCAGGATCTCGAGAAGGACGAGGTTCCGGAGGCCTGCTCCCTCCGCTCCTTGTGCGCGCAAGGAAAGAGAGGCGGGAATGCAAAAAGGCAGTGCTACAGATGGAAGTATGGAATGTGCGGGAGAGAGAGAGCTCTTGAGGGGCGAGAACCTTTCTCACAGGACGAGGTGCTCATGCTTTTATAGGCGCCATCAAGCACTAGTAACGGACGTCATTACATCTGGCCATTAAGTCGTCCGTTACGTAACGGACGTCGTTACACCAGCCATTAAGTCGTCGGTTACGGGGAGAGGTCGCCCATGCTCAGGGTGAGGTCGCCCGTCTCGGGGAGAGATCGCCCATGCTCAGGGTGAGGTCGCCCGTGCCTGGGGAGAGCTCGCACATGCTCAGGGTGAGGTCGCCCGTGCCCGGGGAGAGCTCGCCCGTCTCGGGGAGAGCTCGCCCGTGTCCGAGGAGAGGTCGCCCGGCTCGGGGAGAGCTCGTCCGCGCCTTTCTCTTTTCTCTCTTTTCTTAATTGAGAGAACCACAATCCAACTATTTAAGTTGAGATATTCTCCTCCCAATTTCCCGAACGGTTTAGTATTAAATGGGCCTCTTGGAATTTCTATTAAAATAATTAAATGGGCCAACCCCATAATTATTCTAACAATCCCCACCAAATTTCATAGGCACATTTGAAATACTCTCGCCCAATCGTAGTTTGATATACCGGTGTTTCGATGGAGACCTTAAGTTGAACTTCCACCTAGAACAAAGGTTACACTCATCCACAACCGAACAATAGACTAAGCCTTGAATTGACAGTTTTGTGCGAACGAAGTTTCACCAAAGTCCTTCTCGATACTAGGTCGCTAAATGCATCCCCTCGGTTTGGAGCGTATAAGTCATACTCCTTTGCCTTTCATGAGCCTCTAGAGATCACCCAATCTCATAGATCTGTGACTAGCAATGAGCTCATATAGGTGTATTCCTCATAAGATGTTCTCAGTAGGACAACATCTCGCTTATTAAAAGCCACTCGGAACACATTAAGGTATAACCAACCCGCCATACTGAGATAGGAGAGTAGTGCATCTCAAACGGAGTGGGTTAAGTACAAAAGTACTCTCCTCTCACCACCACTAGCTTGTCTCAACATCCTAATTCACGGGATCTCCGATCAAATAGGATGAGTTACCACTAAGACATGACTTTCATGTGGGTCTCAAGCCCATCTCCCTTGATGCTTCATCTATCACATTCCGTGATAGTCCCTTTGTAAAGGGATCTGCCAGGTTTTTAGCCGTCTGGACATAGTCCAATGCTATAACTAGTCCAATGCTATAACTCCGGAGTTTCTCATCTTCCTGACAGACTTCAATCGCCTCTTAACGTGCCTTGATGACTTCATGTTATCCTTTGAACTGTTCACCTTGACAATCACCGTCTGATTGTCACAGTTCAAAAGGATAGCAGGCACCTGTTTTTCAACCACCGGTAAGTCCATCACAAGTTCACGCAGCCAATCGGCTTCCATAGTGGCAGTGTCCAATGCTGTGAGTTCTGCTTCCATTGTAGACCTCGTTAAGATGGTCTGCTTGCAAGACTTCCAGGAAACAGCTCCACCACCCAATGTGAATACAAATCCACTTGTGGCTTTTATCTCATCAGCATCGGATATCCAGTTTGAATCACTATAACCCTCTAGTACCCTTGGGTACCCGGTGTAGTAAATACCATAACTTGATGTCCCTTTAGATAGCGCATCACTCTCTCAAGAGCATGCCAATGATCATCTCCGGATTTGAAACAAACCGCTAAGTTTGCTCACAATGAACGAGATATCGTGTCTTGTTGCACTAGCTAAATACATCGATGAACCAATGATTTGGGAATATCTCAATTGATCGTTTGCTATACGCTGGTTCTTTCGTAATAGCACACTTGGATCATATGGCGTTGGAGCAGTTTACAATCGCTAAAGCCAAAGCGACTCAACACCTTTTCCACATAATGGGACCGCTCAAGAGTTATCCCACCATCATCTTCTCTTAACAACTTAATGTTTAAGATGACATCCGCTACTCCCAAATCTTTCATTTCAAAATTCATGACGAAAAGTCCTTAACTTCCTTAATCACATTAAGGTTCGTTCAAGATCAAGATGTCATCAACATACGCATACGTAATCACTCCTTCACCCCCACCATAGCGGTAATACACACATTTGTCAGCTTCATTCACAACAAAGCCGGCAGATGTTAAAGTTCTGTCGAACTTCTCGTGCCACTGCTTAGGTGCTTGCTTAAGGCCATACAAAGACTTCAACAAACTACACACTTTTCCTTCATGACCCTTTACTACAAATCCATCTGGCTGATCCATATAGATTTCCTCTTCCAACTCTCCATTAAGGAAAGCCATCTTTACATCCATCTGATGAACGATCAGACCGTAGGAGGCAGCCATGGATAGTAGTACTCTAATAGTGATCAATCTGGCAACAGGTGAGTAAGTATCAAAGAAGTCCTCGCCTTCTTTCTGGGTATAACCCTTGGCCACAAGCCTTGCCTTGTACTTTTCAATTGTACCATCAGCCTCGACTTCTTCTTGAACACCCACTTACATCCTACTGTGTTTACACCCATATGGACGATCAATAACTTCCCAAGTTCCATTACTCAGATGGAATCCATCTCACTCTGGACCGCTTCCTTCCAATAGTCAGCGTCCTGAGATGAATAAGCCTCCTCAATGGTTCTTGGAGTATCATCCATTAGATATACAATGAAGTCATCACCAAAAGACTTTGCGGTCTTTTGTCTCTTACTCTTTCGAGTTACTTCATTGTCTTCATCTATTGGATTTTCCTCAAAAGTGGGTTCAATTTGTATAGGAGTGGAAGGTTTAGGAGAGAAAATAGATTCTTGGCCAGATGAGCTAAGTGTCTCTTTCATAGGGAATATGTTCTCAAAGAATGTGGCATCATTGGACTCTAAGATTGTACCTTTATACATATCAGGTACTCCAGATTTCACTATTAAGAACCTATATCCAACACTGTGAAAAGCATAACCAATGAAGACACAATCAACGGTTTTTTGTCCAAGTTTACGCTTCTTTGGGACAGGCACATTAACCTTAGCCAAACAGCCCCAAGTACGTAAATAAGTGAGATTTAATCTTTTTCTCTCCCATTCCTCGAATGGTGTGATTTCTTTATTCTTTGTAGGAACCCTGTTTAGGACATGACAAGCAGTCAATATAGCCTCACCCCACCATTCCTTGGAAAGTCCCGATGTTTCTAACATAGCGTTAACCATATCGCTTAGAGTACGCTTCTTTCTTTCGCAACCCCGCTTGATCGGGGAGAATAGGAGGCGTCCTCTCATGGATTATTCCAATTTCTCGCAGAATTTATTAAAATCACTAGAAAAATATTCTCCACCACGATCTGACCTAACCCGTTTGATTTTCCTATCAAGTTGGTTCTCAGCTTCAGCTTTATAGATCTTAAAATAGTGAAAAGCCTCATCTTTAGACTTTAATAAATACACGTAGCAAAGTCTAGTAGAATCATCAATCAAAGTCATGAAATACCTCTTACCACCCTTCGTCAACTCCCCATTCATCTCGCACAAATCGGTATGAACTAGTTCTAATGGTGACAAGTTTCTACTTCTCTGTTTGCCTTGTGAGGCTTGCGAGGTTGCTTAGATTGCACACACACTTGACACTTAGAACTTTTGACTTGGGTAAATTTTGGGATTAAATCCATACCGGCCATCCGCATCATACAACCAAGATTAACATGAAAAAGTCGTGAATGCCAAACATTAGTCTCATGATCACAAACATGATTAATCTCATTATTCATGTCAATCAAAGATAAGCGGAACAAGCCTCCGCTCTCATAGCCTTTTCCAATAAAATTTCCAAACTTGGAAATAACACATTTATTGGATTCAAAAACTAGCTTAAAACCATCTCTACATAATAGAGATCCGCTGACAAGGTTCTTATTTATCGCGGGCACATGTTGTACGTTCCTTAGTCGCACCACTTTGCCTGAAGTAAACTTCAAGTCAACAGTGCCGACTCCACGTACAAATGCCTGCGACCCATTCCCCATCAACACGGAGGTAGCCCCTGCAACCTGGTAAGAAGAAAATAGGGATCTATCAGCACAAACATGTATATTGGCCCCTGTGTCAATCCACCAATCAGGTGAACGGCATACTGAAAGAACAGTAGGTACTGTTACATACCCAGATGTTCCTTCCTCAGTATTGCCAATAACAATGTTGGCGGACTTTTTCTGCTTGTCTTTACGATCAGGGCAATCCTTAGCCCGGTGATCGCACCATTACGCACAAAGCGCTTCCTTCCCTTTATTCTTCTTCTTCTTGAAGCTAGTAGTTTGATTGGCTTTGTTCTTGTTGTCTGGCTTTTCAGACTTGTTTTTATTCTTGTTGAATTGAAAGGTTTTCTTTTGTACCACATTGGCACTAGAACTTCCTTTGCCACGTGTATCTTTTGCCCTCGCCTTCTCCTCAACATCTAGAGACCCAATGAGACCAGCAACACTGAACTCTTGTCTCTTGTGTTTTAGAGTAGTGGCAAAATCCCTCCAAGAAGATGGCAGCTTTGCAATGATGCATCCCGCCACAAACTTGTCGGGCAATGCACATTTAAAATTCTCAAGTTCTTTTGTGGGAGCTTGCACCTCATGAGCTTGTTCTACTACAGAATGGTCATCGACCATCTTGTAGTCATGAAACTGCTTCATGACATAGAGCTCGCTACCCGCGTCAGAAACTCCAAATTTTGCCTCAAGTGCATCCCACATTTCTTTACCACTAGGCAAAATCATATACACATCAACAAGATTTTCTCCCAGAACGCTAATCACGGCGCCTCTAAACAAGTTATCCGCAGCCGCGAAGACACTCTCCTGCTCAGGAGAGAGCCCTCCTTCCGGCTCAGGCTTGCCTTGCGCAACGTGATACACGTTCATGGCAGTCAACCATAAAATCATCTTGGCGCGCCAACGCTTGTAATTTGCGCCGTCAAATACCGTTGGCTTAAGTGCGGCAGCGAAACCAGTAGTTGTAAAATTCCTAGGATAATGTTTTTGGATTGTTGGAAATATTAGGAATTTTCTCAAGCTCTTAATCCACAAAATTAGGTAAATTATAATTAAACAATTGCCAGTTTCCAGTTCAAGACCAAAGGTACTAGATATAAAAATATCTATCTCATACGCAAGGCCTAATGAACAGGAAAACAAAAAGGCAAAGGCACGGTATAAACAAATATACCCTTGAGCCGAGCCGCAGCCACTCTGGCAAAGCGAGTACGGTATTGGCGGAGGAATGACTTGCACATTCTCACCGCCATGACGGTTGATGTAGTCGATCACAAGTTGGTGCGAGAGATGCCTTTGATGCGATGGAGAGGTCGGTGCAATCGAGCGTCGGTGCAAAGTAGATGTACAGTGCCTCCTTGCAACGCTTCGAGGGCGAAGAACTCGGCGATCGCGAGAACGCTCCCAAAAACTTTATCGGCCTTCTATCCCGAGCAGGATCTCGAGAAGGACGAGGTTCCGGAGGCCTGCTCCCTCCGCTCCTTGTGCGCGCAAGGAAAGAGAGCCGGGAATGCAAAACGGTAGCACTACAGATGGAAGTATGGAATGTGCAGGAGAGAGAGAGTCTTGAGGGGCGAGAACCTGTCTCACAGGACGAGGTGCTCATGCTTTTATAGGCGCCATCATGCACTAGTAACGGACGTCATTACATCTGGCCATTAAGTCGTCCGTTACGTAACGGACGTCATTACACCAGCCATTAAGTCGTCGGTTACGGGGAGAGGTCGCCCGTGCTCAAGGTGAGGTCGCCCGTCTCGGGGAGAGATCGCCCATGCTCAGGGTGAGATCGCACGTGCTCAGGGTGAGGTCGCCCGTGCCCGGGGAGAGCTCGCCCGTCTCGGGGAGAGCTCGCCCGTGCCCGAGGAGAGGTCGCCCGGCTCGGGGAGAGCTCGTCCGCGCCTTTCTCTTTTCTCTCTTTTCTTAATTGAGAGAACCACAATCCAACTATTTAAGTTGAGATATTATCCTCCCAATTTCCCGAACGGTTTAGTATTAAATGGGCCTCTTGAAATTTCTATTAAAATAATTAAATGGGCCAACCCCATAATTATTCTAACAGTTGTTTGCTGCAGCATGCTTTGACCTTCCGAAAAGAGCAGACCGCGAGGAAAAACAAAATATACTCAGCCAACCACCAGATCATGCCTGACCTGCCATAGTTACAGCCGCACCTAAAACCAAAAGATCACGGTGAATCAATCACTTCTTTTTCGTGAGGTGGTTTCCTTGCAGTCCATCATCCATATATTTCTTTCCTTGCAGCCATAGTAGGAATATTCCATTACGTGACATCTAATACCAAGCACATGTTCGTGGTTTTGTGAACCTTTTGCCACGGCAACAAATCCTTTTGCTGCATAAAGTTTCTATATAAAGCATATTGGCTTCCGTGATAACTGCGGCAAAAAAAAAGTGCATGTGGTGAGTGTTAAAAAAAAGGAGAAGAAAAATCAGTGCAAAAAAAAAGTGAGAAAAAAGAAAATTGTGGAGTTTCATCTTGGTGTTCAGCAGCTGTCTATGACTACGTCTGTGACTAGGCTTGCGTCTCTAGCACGATCTAGCCTAGGACCAGCACAGTACTGCCGTTGAATGCTTATTCAACTTGTATTAACTAGTATTGTTTTAGTTTCTCCTTTGCTACATATTATACCTGTCCAAGCTCCACTCACTATTAACCACAGGAAAAGTACCTTGCTATCGCTTTATCACCACCTTATTCGGATTATCACGAACCAACCACCGATTGCACCGTCTACTTGTGTGGTAAGAACTTGTAAGGGCAAGGTAAATGTTTGAGTGAGTGTGACTTGATCGATTCCACCACCTAGTAAGAGTACTACAAGAAATTCAAATCTTTGTTAAGGCTTAGTGGATTAAATGAATGTGAAGAGGCAATTGAGAATAGATTTTTAAAAGGACTTAATGAGGAAATTCGGGATATGCTCATTTATGAAACAGACAATACTCTTTCTCAATTGTTTAAATGTGCTTATAGAGCTGAAGATATATTTACTGAATCGTTGAATGAATTACTAGCCTCTTTAGATGTAGCTGTTGTTGCCACCGCCCTTTCAGCTAACACATTGCAGAAAGGTAAAGATGGTCGAGAGAAGGAGGATGATGAGGAGCATCTGAAAGAAGAAGAGATCATTGTCGCGAGTACAGAGCAAAACAATGAACTTACGCCTACATCAACTGATGAGACCCTGCAAGGTAATGAAAAAGGTGATGCCCTTGCTCAATGCGATGATAGTATTTGTGATGATACGAAATCGTCCACTATTCATGTTATTCTAGAGCAATCATAAGTGGAATCCATTACTGATTTTCCTTTATCACAAGATAAGTTGCTTGCTATTACTTGTGATAAAGAAGAGTTGTGCGACAGTGCTTCACTTATATCAGTGCCACAACTAGTGAATAAACATGTAATTTCAGTTTTGGAATCAAACACCCATTTTGAAAATGAAAATAAACATGTCATCCACATTGCTAGTGAATAGGATGAGCTGAAACTGATATCTTCTTCAAATACTTTGGGTTACATTAACTTTGATGGTTTGTGCAATCTAAATAGTTTAAAGGAGATGTTTTTTGAACATGCTGGTGTTTCTTTCTTATCAAGAAATATCATTTATGCTATTGCTAAAAATAATGACAAAGAGGATTATGTGATCAATAGTGTTTATATATGTTCTCCTTCCACTGATTTGATTACAACAAATGTGCATGATGTTTTGCCCTGCTTCACTACTAACCTTTTGCAGGAGCATATGATGGAGTCGAGGACGACTCTAATTCAAGAAAAGAAGGATGATGAGAACATCACAAGGACTGATATGGACACAATACCTCTTGCTTCTTTCACTACAACGTTGCTGATGTCGTCGACATCCATGCCACGCCGGCATGCTGACACGTCGCAACGATATGGTGACGAGGGACATCAAGTGGGCTTGAATCTTGTGGCCGAGCCATC
The DNA here is from genome assembly GCA_036346415.1 of Raddia guianensis. Classification (NCBI taxonomy): domain Eukaryota; kingdom Viridiplantae; phylum Streptophyta; class Magnoliopsida; order Poales; family Poaceae; genus Raddia; species Raddia guianensis. The sequence goes on along the minus strand of CM070534.1, from coordinate 17,654,011 downwards.
AATGAGTGAGGTTAAACACTCTAACATCAAGGCCCAAGAGCATCTCCCACGTTTAAACAAGCCCAAGTGCAAGTCCAACTCTTCCGGAGGCCCGGTTCGGCCATCAGCGACCACCCTGACTTTAAACGGGTGTCCAGACCACATACGACGTCGAAATAAGGCAAATGAGGACATTCTGGAAAGCATAAGAGATAATCTTTCCAACGGATCTAGCCCCATGGAAAAATTCATTATAGATCAGCGAGAAACTGCAAAATACTATAATGGATCAAATCTGTCAAGTGCTGCGTCACTTTCCTTGGGTCGTGGGCCATGTAATTTGACGGAGGGGCCTAGGCCCAGGTTGAGGACGAGGGGAGAAACCCTAGAACGTCCTCCACCTTTGCCTCCACCCCTTTGGCCGTCCTTCCCCTCCCTCCACCAAAAAAACTAGCCGCCGCCATTATATTTGCTCAGGTTTGGTTGTGTGTTGGTAGACCCCGTGTGCGTCCCTCTCGAATTTGCGTGTGTCGACTAGACCACCCGAGTCGAGTTATCAAACCTCAAATTTCTCCAAGTGCTTCATTCATATTTGTAATTTTAGATTGCGTTTATCTTGTTTCTTGCTTGTTCTTCGATCGCTTGCAGGAAACGACCTTCGTGGTCAGGTCAATCGCGTTCTTGGCGTGGTTGATAACGAGTATGTTTGGTGGTTTAGCGATTGCCGAGTTGTCATCCTTGAGAGGATGGTAGCCGGATCGTCAAGGTCGCCTCTCCGACCAGATCGAAAATTATCCCTTCGAATCTCACCAGAATATCGGGTTTCCTTTTGGAATTTGTGGCAGCTCGGTCAAGGATGGGAAGTGCTGTTGCTAAAATAGCAATAGGAAGGTGCTGATTGGATATGGATGGAAAGATGAGGGCAGGTGGTTGAATTAAAAAAAAAAAAAACAAACCAGCTCAATTTGTGGTAACGGTTCGGCTTTGGTTGCTGGCCGGCTGAAAAGAAAAAAAATCGGGCTGCTCTTTTAATAGGAGTTAGAAACCGTGAGCAGGATTTATTTGGTGATCGTGCCCAATTTTCCTAAATAGGCGGGGGTCTGGTGAGTCGGTTTCGTTTTCGGTAAGGAGAAGGAATCAACCGTGGCTGGCAAAAATTGGAAACCCAAGATTTCTTTGTGTGACGGCAATGAAACACTAAGGATCAACAAGACGACGGCGGCTGATTTTTGTGGAGATGCAGTGAACAGACAAGAAACACACCAACCACTGTGATGGCAAAGGTGACTTGAACTCGAAACTCTAAAGGACTAGACGCTACGACCAGCAATGTTACGATGATGTAACGACAAATTCAACAAGAATTAAAGTAATGCAGAAATAGTAAAGGCTAAAAGGGCTCGGACAATAGTAGATGCAAATCTTTTTGTGTGTGGCAATTTTCTGGACTCTAGGTATAAAACCAATCTACTAAAGAAACGACGAAAATTTCTCACCAAGCAATGGATGCTCTGATACCACCTGATGGGCGCGGATGCGGGGTCCCGATCTTCTGGTGAGAGATGGTAAGGATAATTCGGTAAGGTGCCACGGAGACCTAAACGATCTGGCTTCCAACCCGTAAGGGAACTGAAAATCCCGGCGATCGCTAAACCACCACGACGAGTGTTATCGACCGAACCAGAGGCACGATCGATGATGCGCACAAGGTCGGCCTGATCTTCTGGAGAGAACGATACGTCGATTTGCGAGACAACGATGTTGTGATTTTCGGCTACCAACCAGCGAGGGCAAGGAACCGGCAATCGCAATACCACCAACTCGAGTGTTATCAACCGTAACCAGCACGATCGATCTTAATCCCTGCGAGCAATCGAGAAACTTGCAAGAATCAAGTAGATAGCAAACGGAACAAATCGATCTCTCAAACCAAAGGTGAGGTTCTGTTTCCCGTATCGGGCGGTCTAGTCGACACGCGCAATCTCGGGGAGGGACACACAAGGGGTCTACCAAACACAACAAAACCTCAAAGACGACGTACGACGGCGGAGGCCATATATAGAGTGGCGACCAGCATAGGGGCGCCGTCCACCACCCTATGGTCGGCCACCACCAAAACCCTACGATACATGGGCCATAGGCCCAAAAATAAGGTGATGCAACACCCTGGAATTGTTGTCCGTGACCTTCTTCTGGGTTTTCCCGACGCTGCTGGACGAATTCATATGTGTGGCTGGATCCATTGGAAAGCTTATCTCGAAAGCTTTCCAACGGGTGGTCGCACGCCGAAATCGGATTTCGGGAGCCCGAGTTACACCCGTTTGGAGTCGACGGGCTGCTGGATGGCCGAAACGGGTTCTCTAGCATCTTTGACTTCCATATGGGCCTTCCTTGGTGCGTGGTCCTTCCTTGTGGTGCATGCTTGATGCGGTGGTCCTTCTTCTTGGGCTTGAAAGGCCGAGCTCCTGGATTTAGGCCCCTAGACGATGACGGAGTAGTAGACGGTGCGGTCGGAGAGGAAGTAGACGAAGTAGAGGCAGCGGTCATATCCTTCATGTTGATGTCCTCATCAATCGACCAGTCCACGAAGAACGGTTCCTGCAAGCAAACCGAAGAACGAGCAAGAACACAAGATAAGCAATCTCAATTGCGAATATATATTATGGATAATGGGGTTCAGAAACTTGGTCCTGTTGGTCTAGCCGACACAAGAAGAACAAGGCGAAATCTCACACGACAGTGACGAAATCAACTAAACAAAACCCAACTAAGGCGTAGCACGGTGTGGGACTTATATAGGGCGACGACCAGAGGAGGGGCGCCCAAACAGGTGCCCACACGTGCTCAACCCTAACTCTAGGGGTACACGTGCTTTGGGCCCAAAAATACGGCGACGCAGCGCCAGAAAGTTTCTGTCCGTCAAATTGTTTTCATGATTCCTATTGACTCGGACTGCATTTGTAGACGTGGTCAGATCCGTTGGAAAGATTATCTCGTAAGCTTTCCATAGAGTCCTTATTTGCCTCATTTGGATGTCGTATGTGATCTGGACATCCGTTTGAAGGTGCGCTGGTCCTGGAAGTTCGAACCGGACTCGGCAGCGACTTCGACGTCGTCTCGACTTGGGCTCGGTGGTCGCGGACTTCTTTAGTCTTGTAACTAACTTGCTGAACTTTCGTTGATGAACACTTGAATGGTATGGCATGAGGATTCATGCCGTCTTGACGCTTTCCTACTCTATCAGCAAGCTCGTCAGGAACATCAAGCTCGTCAATGATGTCCTCATCAACGTCAGTTCCAGCATCTCCACGCTCCAGCCTTCTTCTTCCTTACTCTCAGCGCTCAAAAAAGCTCTTCACCACGCCGCCTCGTCGCCGCACCTCGTTGCGCCGTCGCGCACCTTGTCCTCCCCCCATGGACGGCATTCTTCCTCCGTCGACGCAGGATGAGGGGGAGATCCGCATCCTCCAGAATCTTGTGCCGACGAGCGTTCTGCACCACCGCGCTGGCATCGTGGCACCGCACTGCCGCTAGGGAGAGATCATCTCCTGGGATCTCATGGCGGGTGTGGTCCCGCCATACTCCCAATTCTTCAACACGGTGCTCGGGTTTTACGAAATCCAGGCCTTGCACCTTCCCCCCAACTCCATTATCCTCCATTCCATCTTCGCCCACCTCTGCTAGATGTTCGTGGGGGTTGAGGCCCAACCACCCATTGTTCCGCCATTTCTTTGTCCTGCGCTCCCAGCGGGACGAAGGCGTCGTGGGGAGCTGTCACTTCCACTCCCGCCCCGAGACCTACAGAGCCTTCATCAACGTCGCCATGAGGAGCGGTTGGAAGAGTGAAACGATCCACGCTCTCTCGTCGGCGGCAGCGATGCTGGGCGACTGGCGATCCCCGAGGCGGCGATGCCCAATGCAGAGGATGCGCCTTGGCTGCGCTAAATTGGTCGCCCGCGTTGAGGGTCTTGATCGCGGCGGGCTCACCGGCACCCAGGTGATGATGGATTTCTTGGCGCGGCGAATCTGCCCGCTGCGCCACCGGGAGCGCTGCGCTTGGATGTACACGGGTGTCAACGACTGCACTGCCTCCACCCTGGTGGTAAGTATCTTGATCTTCTGCTTTGAATTATGCTTGATCTCCGTCTTCCTGTTCTGATTCCTTCACGATTTGATTTTCTGCCATCTCGTATAGTCACGGGTGAGGTGTCGGAGGACATTCTCCTCACTTGGGTTGCGGGATTGGTCCTGCAATCTTCCATCGGTCACCGCCGGCCCACTGTGATACTCCCACTTTGCGAGTGGGCGTCGCCAGACCGCATCGCACTTCTAGCCGAGACCCAGAAGATGGAGGCCACTGGGCCGAACATCTAGCGGGAGCTCGCCCCTCTTCAGATTCGGGATCAGCCCCCACGCTCTGACCGCGCCAGTGGAAAGCGTCCGTTGGGGGATGACGACGGCGGAGCGGACCCCAAGAGACTTCGGGACAGCTCTACACCGCCACCACCATCCTCGCCTCCCGCCACCCGTGGGAGGTCTTCTGCTGATGCCGCCGGGACTGCGGCAACAGGTTCCGATGCACCGGAGGCGCTGCCGCCACCGACAACGTCCATCACAGCTGCACCGGCAGCCCCCGGCTTGGCAGCCCCGGCGGCTGCCTCTCCCCCAGCGGCCATGCCGGAAACAGAAGATACTTTTAAACATAGCTTTTCGGAAACACCTACTTGACCTTTTTTCCTTCCAGAGGTGACACGGGCGCTTCTTCCAGCGCCAGTGTCCCGCCCGTCGCGCCGGTACCGACACCGGCGGACGTCGCCACCGAGCCGCCACACGTTGTCGGTGCAGGAGGTCCTGGCATGGACCCGGGACAGGCCATTGAGCCCATCGTGTCCGCCGCCGGAGATGCCGCCCTCGTCGCGGCCGTGCGCGCCTACACCGCAACGCAGATGCGTCGGGCGGTTCACCTCCTCTAGACGGTGGAGACGCTGCAGGCCAACCTGGCGTGGGGGCGGGCCAGGATCGAAGAACTGGGCAACCAGCTCCAGGCCACCAACGCCGCGACACAAGCTTCGTCGGCCGATGCCGCGCCTGTGCGCAACGTGTAACGCCGCCACCTCAACTTCCTCGTCCAGATGCTGCGCCCGGGCTACCGGAGCTTTCGCGAGAGTCTCTGGCCTCTAGGTGCCGAGCTTCACGAACCGCAGGAGCCCACGGTGGCACAGTACGCATTCGGGGTCACCCGTGCCGCTGAGGCCCTTGCCACCTTGCTGAAGCTGCTGAGGGAACGCTCAGCGAGCGACGGACGCGTCGCCGTGGCCGGGGCAGCACGCTACGTGTTGGCTTGTTACGCCAGCCGCGACGCCTCCTTCGACTTGTCTGTGGTCCGCGCCGGCGTGCAAGGGAGCTTCGGCGCGGCGGAGGCACGCGTCGCCAAAGCCGCCGGGCACGTGGCGGGGTTAATGACGGTGGCGTCCAAATCCTCCACGGACGAAGAGGCGGAGGAGGCCGCGCCCGTGGAGTGACGAAGCTCGTGCCAGCCTGCACTTTTGTTTAGCATGCGCTTAACTGTAATGTACCTTTGTTCGTTAATCCTTGAATTCTGCACATTTACTGTTCTGCATGCTCTTCCGCGCCCAGTCTCTGATATGTCCTGCGTGATCTGATCTTGTTAGTCTTTGCGAAAAATACCAACGCATGAAGCAAAATAGAAAACGTAGAAAGCCGCCACAGGGCGAACCGGACGCTCTGGGCAGTGACCGCATGCTTTCCTTAGGCCTCTTAGGACTTAAATCCCCGCAGTCTCTTTGGATTCTTCTTAACCCCGCGCGGCGAAGGCGTAAGACTTTTTAGAAGTGATCCAGACGCTGGCGCCCTCGGTGGCGACTGGCGCCCAGGCCGAGCGGAAACGTCGTGCCAGATACGACTTCAAATCATCCCCCTTTGCCCTACGCGGTGTTAAGTAATCACTTTTACTGACAAGGGGCCAAACGACCAAAGTACTTGTGGCCAAACTGCCAGAAGAGCACAAAAACAGGAACATAAACAGCTCTGAAACTGGACAAAGAAAAGCCTGCACTGCAAAAGACTACAAAATAGGAGGACTACAAAGGGACTACAGGCAGCCCCCAGCCCCCTGGCCGGCTAGGGAAGAGGAGCTCTTTGCTAGCCGACCAAGCAAAAACCGCTGCCCTTACTGCCCCTAATGGTAGAACTTCCGCAGCTGTTTGATATTCCACGTGCTGGTTAGCTCTCGACCATCCTCCATGGCGAGCCTGACTGATCCTGGACGAGAGACTGAGACCACCTTATAGGGGCCTCCCATAGGGGAGACAGCATGTTGCGCCCGCCCTGCGACTAGATCTTGCGCAGGACGAGGTCGCCTGCTGCCAGCGCCCTCTCGCGCACCCTCGTGGCATGGTACCGCCTTAGAGTTTGTTGATAGCTTGCCGCCCGTAACGCTGCTCTGTCACGGACTTCCTGCAGGAAGTTCACATCTTGCAGCCGGCGCCCTTCTTGATCCTCTTCATTGAACGCCGCCACCCGCGGCGATCCGAAGGAAAGTTCTGATGGAATCACTGCCTCCGTTCCATATACCAGGGAGAAAGGAGTTTCTCCCGTGGCTCGACTCGGAGTGGGACACAGCACCCATAACACCATAGGGACTTCTTCAGCCCATCGCTTCTCGCGCTTTTACAGTCGATCAAATGCCCTTGTCTTGAGTCCCTTGAGTACCTCGGTGTTGGCATGCTCCACTTGCCCGTTGCTTCTAGGATGACCAACAGATGCGAAGCCGAGCTTGGTGCCCATGCTCTCGCACCAATCTTGGAAGTCAGAGCTCCTGAACTAAGCGCCGTTGTCCGTGATGATGCGGTTGGCGACGCTAAAACACACGAAGATGCGGCGCATGAATTTCACTGTGGCTGCCGCAGTGATGGCCGGGACAGGGACGGCCTCAATCCACTTGGTGAATTTGTCGGTGGCGACGAACAGATGGGTGAAGCCCCCAGTAGCTCTAGGGAACGGTCCCAAGATATCCAGCCCCCAGACCGCGAACGGCCAAGAGAGTGGAATGGTTTGCAGCGCCTAGGCTGGTTGGTGGATCTGCTTGGCAAAAAACTGGCACGCCTCGCATTTCCTCACCAGCTCACAAGCATACTGGAGGGCAGTGGGCCAAAAGAATCCCTGGCGGTGAACTCGACCGACCAAGGTGCGACTGCTCGCATGGCTCCCGCACACGCCTCCATGGATATCGGTGAGCACCTTGCTCCCCTCTTCCCGAGTGATGCACTTCAGAAGAATTTCGTTTCTGCCCTGACGATACAGGTCCCCACCTATCAGGCAGTAGCGCTTGGCCCTTCGCGCAATCTTCTCGGCTGAGGCGTCATCGTCGGGGATCACTTGGTCCTGCAGGAAGGCTAGGATCGGAGCCATCCACGTGCCCTCCCGGCCAAGAGTGGAGACCTCATGATGGCCGCCGATGTACTCCGCCTGGCCTGGCGTTTCCACCTTAACCGCCTTGGCAGTAGTTCCACCTACCCTCCTTGGACTGGAGGCTGAGGCAGCTATAACGTCGTCCCCTCCAAATTCGGGGGCTGCGACGGACGGCCGTGGTAGTCTTTCTTCAAAGAGTCCGGCCGGAACAGAGACTCGCGAGGAAGGGAGCTAGGAGGGAGCGTCGGCGAGGTGATTTTCGCGCCTGGGGATGTGCTCGAAGCCCAGCCCCTTGAAGTGGCGCTCCATGTTGCGCACTGTTGGCGATTCTTATGCCTATTAGAGTTTTAATCCGCAAGCGCACGGATATCGTAGTAACTTTCACCTTGGAGTATTCCTAAGGTATCGATTTCCCATGAGGAACGAGAAGTTTGTATTTTCTACACTTATTCACCCGGATGGATATGAAAATGGTGATATGGAACAACAATGGGATAAATGTAATTCGGATCAGGAGGCTCTTAGGACACCAGTCAGAAAGGTTCAAGTTCTATTCTTGTTTAATTTGCGACTCATAATCGGAGCTCGGACATTCACTACCACCCGCTATCCTAAATTGGAATCCCGAATGGTTATGATCATTCCGATAGGGCTCAACTGGTCTGCAACTAACGGGGCGGATTTCACAAAGTCTAAGTCGGATAATAGGGCTGTCACCACCTATTACCTACCACACGTCCGTTGAAGCAGGTGCCTACCGGCTACTAACTAGTCCAAACACCTCGTTTGCACCTAGTAGTAATACGTACCAAAGACGTCACTTCGATACGCACCCCTACTACCTCTTATACTAATCTCTAGGTGGACAATTAAGCACAAAGATCATAGCACTCAAGAATAGTACGGGCCTAATACCAACAGAGACAAAATAAATAGAATGAACTTGATATTTAGATAAGGTGAGATTGAGTGTTACTGAAAGAACACGGAAGCAGAACCCACATCCAAGTTCAGCTCCGGAACTCTAGTGAGGGATACCGACACTCCGGCTCCTCCCCTACACTAACTCTCCTCTTTCTCCTACTCTACTTGAGAGTAGCACAACTTCACTCTTGCTTTCTCTCACTTATGTTGCTCTTTGTTGTCCATCTTCAAATCAAGGAGATCACTCCATTTATGGGCCACCTTGATCAATAGGGAGTTGCCACGACTTGGGACAGATGTCACAAGCTCCACACCGAAGGGGGAATCCAAAGGGGATCAGAGGTGGGTCAACCGGCCTAGGGTGGGTCGGCCGGCCTGCCTTTGGTCGATCCCGGCCCTCCAATTTGGCTGGGATGCTTCTTGTGCGGTGTATATCGTCTCCCTAAGTCAGTTTGGCAGTTGGAGACCAGTAGCATTGGGTTCCTATAGAATCCTATGCATGACTTGTGAAGCACTCCTATTTCTGGATCAAACCGACTGAAACCAATGGCTTGGATGTGCTCTAGGATCCCTTGTAGAAGCCCTGGTGCGACCCTGGCCTGGCTGGGGAGAGAATTGGGTAGGCGGCCTAGGGTGGGTCGGCCGACCCACTCTTTTGCCCGGCTTGGGCCCAGTTTCGCTCAATGGGTCCTTGCATGCAAAATCTTACCAAAACTCATGAAACTTTGTAAATTTCCACAATTTTAGTTCAGATTCCATTCATTTCACCAAATGTTGACGGTCGTAATCATATCAATTGTTATTGAAATTGACTGTCAACACACCCCCACACTTAGGTCTTTGCTCGTCCTCGAGTAAAGGTTAATTTGAAAACTAATAACTCTGTCAGGATAAAGGTAGACAAGCATAAAAATTATTCTAAGGTTTTCTCAAATTGTCGGGATTTGAAGTGTCTACTAACCTCATCTTATAAATGTTGGCAAATGGAATAGACATGAATGAGTAAATAATCTTACCGAGGATTAATGCTCCCAGAGTTTTTTTTCTTTGAAAGAAATCATGGCTCTTTTTCTTAGGTGAAACACTCTTGGTCACTCAAAAAGTGTTTAACCTTACCAAGGATATCCTCTCATCCTACATCTAATGCTTATGTGGAGCTTGGTTAGGATATATAATATGGTCATATCACACTTTTGTCAGGTTAAAATTAGATCCTAATGAAGATGATGTTATTCCTATTTCCAATCATACAAGAATTCATGTCTAGGGGTGAGGGAGAGAATGAACTCACGCCAAAGGAATAAGATGAAATACAAGTGCAAGGATGTGTGGTACTAATGAGTCTAACACATCGATCTTTTATTTATGGAGTGATGGTTTTCCTCCTAAAAATCCATTTTCCAAAACCTTTTTCTTCCTTTTTGTAGAGAAGGCTTAAAAGGCATGAAGAGATTATATATATTTTTTTTCATAGAGACTGTGATTGATCTCTTTTTTTTTCTTTTCCTTTGACATAATAAGAACTTTTTTGAAAGTTTTGACAAATGGATATTTTATTTTGGAGGACCATACATAGGTAGGTATGGTGACACAAGACGAGAAAATTGGCTAACTTTTTATGGGGTTGGAATATCTAGCGAAGGTTGACGCTTAATTTCAAGGCGGAAATTAGCGTTGCCGGATATGAAAGGCTAGCAATCAAAAAGGGTACGTGAAAGGAAATGATTGGATTAAATAACATCTCTTAAGAGGATTCGAATTCTAACCCAACTTAGCAAGAGCGATGACCATTATGAGGCTTGTATGGATCATGATTAATATATGGCTGTGGTCGGTAATGAAAAGTCACTCTAAGAATCAAGAGCCAGGTTTTTAATGAGAACCTCTGAGTAACAACTAACCTTAGGTAAGAAATTTATTAAGCATTCTATATCTCATAAGCCAACAATTTAGATGTGATTATTCCTAATAAAGCTTTCCCACAATTATTGAGCCTAACCAAAGAATAGAAATTATGCAAGTCAAATTTTACTGGACATTGTTATAGTTTTGAAATCATTACTTTCTCGGTATCAAAATTCTTGTTTAATTATTTACCAACATTATATGAGCAAGTGACAGCTATAAATATCAACAATAAGGCATAGGGAACATACCAGAATTTTTCGGAGCTGAGTGGGCGACGATGGTGGGTCGGCTGACCTAAGGGAGGCCGGCCGGTCTGGCTGGATCGGCCGGCCTGACTCCGTGCCCGGCTAGGTCCAATTTTTTTCAGTATGTACATCTCTCTCTGTACTTTGCATTTCTCATATGTATGTTAGTAGGAAAGTCGACCGGTGCAGAAAATTGCACCTGCCGAGGCATGCACAATTAAACAATCGATTCTTTATTTCCTCGAGAAGCTAAGCAAACAAAGGCGCGGACTTTGGGAAATCAAAATATTTGAATAAAATTTTCGCGCCTCTCTTTATTCTACCCCCACTCCCGTCTACGGACTAGTCAGTGGATCATAAAGCTTAGGCGATCCCATCGCCTTCGCGTAGCGTTTGAGCTTTGTCGATGTCCACTTCCATAGGACCGTGACGTTATCATCGTGGTCCATCATTTGGATTTGGACCTCCGCCATTTGCTCTTCGAGATTTTTTTGCCGCTGTTTCAGAGCGGCCACCACTTCACGGAGTGGAGGCTCCTCCTCCTCACTAAACTCCATGTTACCGCCTTGCCCGCGGATCGGAGGAGGTGGACGGGTGTGTCTCACCCTCCTATCCGGCGAAGTGGAATCGACGGACTCGACCATGGGTGGCCTCATCCTCACCAAAGGTGGGGTAAGGACCTTCCTGCAGCTGACCTTCTTTCCGCGCATGAGAAAACATGGCGGGGAGTTCTGTGGTGTCTCCGGCGTGTACTCCGGCGAACGAGGCTCGAATTGCTCGTACTTCATGAGCGCCTTGCCTTTCTCCATGTGCAGCGCGGCCTGATGCGCTACATCGGTACGACCGCACGGTGGAGAGAGGACGAGCTTCTTTGACACTCATGCCGTGAGGCCGAGTTGGCCCATCGTCAGTCGCGCCGGTGATGGAGCACGCGGCGCCTTCCCCTTGGTGATAACACGTAGAGGAGAGAGAGGGCGCGCCGCAACGATGCGGAGCGGAGAAGTCAGCCGGCCACATGATGTAGCATGGCTGTGCTCGGGTTGTGGTGTCGCCTTTGGCTTCTCCTCCGGTGAGAAGTTCAGCTGTTGCACGTGCACCGGCGAGTAGTTCAAGTTCCGGCCAAACGTTGGCTTGCCGGAAGTACTCTTCGAAAGCTTTGAAGCCGGTGGGTCGCTTGCTACAATCTCGTAGATGGACGGGCTAGATTTAGGGGTGTTTGGTTCAGCCATGGTGGTGGTGAAGAGTTGCAAGGTGAAAGGTGAGAGGAAGAAGATGAAGAGAGGATGAAGAAAGTGCAAGGAACGACTCTTCCCGTCGCTTTTCAAATAAGGTGGGACGTCCAGAAGCTACAAAATTGGAAGGTACGCTCCTCCTCCAAAAATTTTCGAATTTGGAGGCAGTTAGCCCCCCCTGCCGATCCACCTCAGCCCGGCCGGTCTGACTGGGTCGGCCGACCTAGCCTGGGTCGGCTGGCCTGGCTCTGGCCTGGTTCGGGGCCCCCTTCTTTGCTCACTCAAAAACTAAGCCTAAAGCCTAGTTTCGCCGATTATGAAGTTTTTATTTAATTGCTCATTTTCTGTCATACCTATCGGAGTTTTATATGCAGTTCGGTATACCCAAAGTGCATCACTCAATTTATACCTCAAAGCCTTTCCCTTGGCATCTATAGTCTTTTGCAGGATGTTTTTGATTTGTTTGTTAGACGTTTCAGCTTGACCGCTTGTTTGAGGATGATAGGGTGTGGCTACCCTATGGTCGACCCCTAAGCTCTTAAGTGCGTACTTAAAGCTTTTGTGGATGAAATGTGATCCTCCGTCGCTAATGACAATCCTAGGGACGCCAAACCTAGGGAAAATGATTTCTTGAAACATTTTCTTAGCGCGGATGGAGTCGGCTGCGCGGCATGGAAGTGCCTTGACCCATTTGGAGACATAGTCGACGGCCACTAAAATGTACTCACAGGAGTCTGATTTTGTGAATGGGCCCATGAAATCTACCCCCCCCATGCGTCAAAAAGATCAATTTGAAGATTATTCCTTAGGGGCATAGCATCTCGAGAATTAATATTTCCCACTCTTTGACATTTAGCACATCGTCTTACGAACTCCCTCGTGTCACTATACATGGAGGGCCAAAAGAATCCACTTTGCCAAACTTTGGCATGGGTTCTTAAAGCTCCAAAGTGACCCCCGTATGGTGATGAATGGTATTTTTCAAGGACTTCTTGCTTCTCGGCCACCAGAATGCATCGACGGAGTAATCCGTCGGCACAGACTCTATACAAATAGGGCTCATCCCAAAGATGGGTCCTACTGTCGCGGATCAATTTACTCTTATCCTCCCCTGGTGGTATGTACCTAGCTACCAAGTAATTCACTATGTTAGCATACCAGGGGTTGGCAGAAGAGACTGCCAGCTAGGTGTCATCCCGTAGATAATCATCTATGGGAACATTCGGAAATATGGTCAGCCACAGAATTTTCTACTCCTTTCTTATCCTTAATTTCTAAGTCAAATTCTTGGAGCAGAAGGATCCAACGGATAAGATGTGGTTTTGCATCTTTCTTGGTAAGAAGGTGTTTGAGGGCTGCATGGTCTGTGTAGACAATCACCTTCGACCCTACCAAGTAAGATCAGAACTTTTTTATTGCAAAGACTACGGCTAGGAGTTCCTTCTCTGTGGTGGCATAATTGAGTTGCGGGCCTGTCAAGGTTTTACTTGCATATGCAATGGCATGATGCTTTCTATCCTTGCATTGGCCCAACACTGCCCCTACGGCAAAATCGCTAGCGTCGCACATGATTTCAAAGGGCAAGTTCTAATCAGGCGGTTGAATTATAGGCGCAGAAATTAGAGCTTGCTTTAGGGTTTTGAAGGCTACGAGGCTGTCTTCGTCAAAGACGAACTTGGCTTCTTTTGCCAGCAAATTAGTCAAAGGCCTAGCAATTTGGAAAAAATCCTTTATAAATCGTCTGTAAAATCTAGCGTGTCCCAAAAAGCTACGGATTCCTTTGACATTTATTGATGGCAGCAACCGCTCTATCACTTCAACCTTAGCTCTTTCCACTTCTATGCCTCGATTTGACACTAGATGCCCTAGGACGATTCCTTCTCTCACCATGAAGTGGCATTTTTCCCAATTCAGTACTAAATCCACTTCTTGGCACCTCTTAAGGACCTTCTCTAGATTTGCCAAGCAATCATCAAAAGAGGCCCCATAGACAGAAAAGTTGTCCATGAAGACTTCCATGATCTTTTCGATCATGTCAGAAAAGATTGCCATCATACACCTTTGGAAAGATGCAGGGGCATTGCAAAGCCCAAATGACATGCGTCGGTAGGCGAAAGTGCCATATGGACAAGTGAATGTGGTCTTACTTTGGTCATCAGGGTGAATAGGAATTTGATGATAACCAGAGTAGTGTTGACGTCAAATAAACGCCAACTTTATACGTCAACATATTCCGGAATTCCAGCATTTCGCAGGGAAAATCAAGGTTTATACTAACATTTTATTTATTCTAATAAAGTTCCACAAGTTTTGGTGAGTTGTGGGTCTACAGGTACAAAATGGGAAGAACCGGAGTCGAACCGGGCAAAAAGCCAGGCCGGCCGACCCACCCTAGGCCGGCCGACCTGGCCATGTCACCAATCCGGCTCCAGCTTCTCTCAAGCGGCATAAAAGCACAAATTGAAGACATCTACACCATCCATTGCAGTCAGCTTGATCAAATGGACACGGTTGCTTCACAAATGAGTATAGGATTCCCTTTGATTCCTTTCTTGCGCATGTCAACTAGATCCACCGGCTTAAGGGGTTAATCTCCACCATCAATGAAGCATCCTAGAAGAAATCCACGGCCGAGAGGTGACAAAGGTTGGTCGGCCGACCCACCCTAGGCCGGCCGACCCCCTCTTGATGCTCCTCGGATTCCCCTTTGGAGGGTGGCAAGATGACAAGTGTCCCATGTCGTGGCACCCTTTCATTAGCTCCGGAACACTGTAAAAGGACCCCTACACCTCACTTTCAAAGGGAGCACAACACATTCAACACTTCTCATTCCACTTTTTAGAGTAGCTCTTAGTCTGGTAGTAGTTGGGAGTTAGAGTCAAGTCAGGCTGAAGCTCGGAGTTCCGAAAGTGTCTTCGGGAATTCGGGTAATAGCTCTTGTACCCTTTCCTAATTGTTTCAATTAGTGTGATCACTTCATTCATTGCTTATGTGTTGAACTTTATTTGAGCTGAGTATATCTACATAAATGAGTTGTGTAGATTTTCCTTACCAGTAGCTTGTATTCGTCTGGAATCAATTTAGGTTCTCACTCAAATACTGTTAGAGCCAGGCATTAAACCTAAATCAACTTCTTTTTGGTATTGAGGAAGATTGATTAGAAATAGTAGCAGACGTGGTGTCTAAGATTTGGACTAACTCGGTTTACACCCGAGCCCACGTATATGTTGTAGATGGTTGGTGGTGACAGCCCTATCCATCGTAGATACTGAGTATCTCGTGCGTAACCCACAGCGTCCGACTTTGGATCAGTAGAGCCATATCGGAATGATCATAACCATTCGGGATTTCAATTCAGGATAGCGGGTGGTAGTGAATGTCTGAGCTCCGACGACGAATACCAAGTGAACCACTATTTGATTCCCCAAGCTTACTCAATAAACTGAATCACACGATTTTGAGAACTTATTAAACTTTTCTCGTTGTCCTCCCAACTGTCTATCTAGCTAGAGTAGCTTTCTCTTTATTTGTGTGAATATTTATCTTGTGTGTGTGTGTTGCCGGTCTTTTATTTATCCTAACCCCCGTTACATAGACTGGCTGGTATTTTAAATAATTAAGATATAGAGGATTGTCTCTTTAAACCCTCGTTCTTCCCTGTGGATTCGATAACTCTAGGAATACTCCTGGTGAAAACTACAAGCGATATCCGTCCGCTTGTGGATTAATTTCTTTGAGCGTAAATATCGCTAACAAGTAGCCATCGAGATAACAGAAGAATGAGTGATTTGCCAACCGCTCAAGCATCTCATCGATGAAAGGTAGGGGAAAATGATCTTTCCTAGTGGCTTGATTAAGCTTACGGTAGTCTACGCACATCCGCCAACCAGTGACAGTGCATTGAGGAATGAGTTCATTCCTTTCATTCTGCACTACCGTCATGCCTCCTTTCTTCGGAACTACTTGGACTGGGCTCACCCACTCGCTGTCGGACACCGGGTAAATGATCCCAGCCTGAAAGAGTTTCAAAACTTCTTTCTTGACCACTTCTCTCATTGCATTATTAAGCCTTCGCTGGTGTTCCCGCATGGGCTTATGGTCAGTTTCCATTGGAATCCGATGAGTACAAAAGCTTGCAATTGTTGTGAAGGAAGACGTGCTTAAGCTAGGAGGAAGGGGTTTTAGCTCAACGGACGAGGGCGGATGCTCTTCTTCCTCATCGAACTCGTCAAAACCATTTGGTTCCTCCACGGAAACAAAGTATGGAACATCGTCTTCCAAGCCCGGAGGTTTAATTACCTCAAGGAGAGAGGCAGCTCTTGCCTCCTCCAATGGGTCAGGGAGTGGCTCGACTTCCATTGGGAAGTTAATGGAGCGCGCAAAGCTCACTGAAAAGTCTTGTTTGTCGACTGTCAAGCCGACAAATTCTCCTCTTTCCATATTTCTGACTAATTCCCTTACGGGTTGCCCGATCAGGAGACGAGTCTGAAATGGGTCAGGGACATTGAAGACATGAAAGTCCAGAGTGACACAATGGTCATCCAAAGTCACCACGACATTTCTGAGGATCCCCTCAGATTGAAAAACTTGGCAAGGCTGCTATTTAACTCTCTTTTGAGAGGGGAATGGGGTGTGATCCAATGGGGTCAAGGATGGCTCAGTGGGTCCCTTGTAGAAGCCCTTGGTAGAAGCCCTGGTGTGACTGAAACCAACTGAAACCAATGGTTTGGATGTGCTCTAGGATCCCTTGTAGAAGCCCTGGTGCGACCCTAGCCTGGCTGGGTGAGAGAATTGGGTCGGCCGGCCTAGGGTGGGTCGGCCGACCCACTCTTTTGCCCAGCTCGGGCCCAGTTTCGCTCAGTGGGTCCCTGCATGCAAAATCTTACCAAAACTCATGGAACTTTATAAATTTGCACAATTTTAGTTTAGGTTCCATTCATTTCACCAAATGTTGATGGTCGTAATCATATTAATTGTTATCAAAATTGACCGTCAACACACACCTCCGCCAGGTACGCCGCCATGACGGGATCTGAACATTGGAACTCCTTCCGCACCTAGTTGATGACGAGGAGAGAGTCACCCTTGACCAGCAGACGCCACACGCGCAGCGCGGACGCGGTCGCGCAAGCCGGCGAGCAAACCCTCGTACTCAGCTACATTGTTGGTGGCCTTGAAATCCAGAATCACCGCATATTGGAATGCATCCCCGGCTGGGGAGACCAACACCGCCCCAGCCCCCGCGCCCTCGAGCTTGAAAGAACCATTGAAGAAGAGGACCCAGGGAGGGGCGACTGGCAATGCTTCAGCTTCAGGAGCGATGGAGGACCAGTCGGCGACGAACTCCGCGAGGGACTGCCCCTTGATGGCAGTACGAGGGGCGAACTTGAGGTCGAACTCCGCTAGCTCCGTGGCCCATTTAGCGACACGGCCTTCGGCTTCTCGGTTGTGGAGGATCTCCCTCAGTGGATACTCTGTGTACACCGTGATCTCCCGTCCTTGAAAGTAGTGCCGCAGCTTTGGTGCTGGGAGTACCTTGTCTCGGCATCATGGAGGACCTTGCTGACATAGTAGACGCTTTGGACGCCTTCCCTTTCCGCCACCAATGCCGCGCTGACAACTTCGGGTGTGGCCTCGATATACATGCAGAGCGGCTCCCCTGGCTCCGGCGCAACGAGCACCGGAGGGGAGGACAAGTACTTCTTCAAACCTTCAAAAGCTTGCTGCGCCTTCTCGTCCCACTTGAAATGATTCGTCTTCTTCAGCAGTTTGAACAAGGGCAGGCTTTTCTCTCCAAGGCGGGCTATGAACTGGCACAGGGAGGTCAAGCAGCCGGTGAGGCACTGCACCTGCTTCAGCCGAGTGGGCAGCTTCATGTACTCGATGTCGGCGATCTTGTCCAGATTTGCCTCAATGCCACGGTGGGACACGCGGAACCCATGTAGCTTGCCAGATGGGACACCGAACACGTACTTCTCCGGGTTGAGCTTGATGGAGTGCTTCCGCAGGTTGGCGAAAGTTTCTTCGAGATCGGCGACCAGTTCTTCGGTATTCCTTGCCTTCACCACGAGGTCGTCCACGTACACCTCAAGGTTCCGGCCGATCTGCGGCCGGTGCGCAATGTGCATGGCACAATGATACGTTGGACCAGCATTCTTCAACCCAAAGGCCATCCGGGTGTAGCAGTACACGCCCGTTGGGGTTACGAAAGCGGTCTTCTATTCGTCTTCTAACGCCATGCTAATCTGGTGGTACCCAGAGTACGCGTCCAGAAAGCACAGCGATTCACATCCCGCTATGGAGTCGATGATGAGATCGATGCGGGGGAGCGGGTACAGATTCTTTGGGCACGCCTTGTTGAGGTTCGTGAAGTCCATGCACATCCTGTCGACAGGTGACTGACTGGGGGGTCACCGCCGGCAATGAATTTGTACGAGGGGAGGCTAATCAAGAACCAAACCAGATGGAAAACACAAGACAGGGTTATACAGGTTCAGGCCCTCAACGGAGGTAATACCCTACTTCCTGTGCTCTGGGATTATGATTGATCAATATGCAGGATGCAAGATGACCAGGGTTTTTGTGTATGCTTGATGATGATGATGATGCCGAAGCCCTGTCTACGGCCTCTACCCCCTCCCTTTATATAGTGTAGGGGGGAATAGGATTACTGAGCGTCATGGGATATATGGCAATCTTTACATTATGATGTTACATGGTATGTATCCATTGATCTGCTATTTACATGGGGATATACCATATCCTCGGTCCTCTCTGGCGCGCAAGGCACGTGTAGCCGAGCAATCTTCAACCCTAATCGGCCGACTCAGACGCTTCCATCCGCTTCCTTATGGGCCTTTTAGAGGATACCCGGGGCCCATGTAGTCCACAGTAGCCCCCGAGTGCTTTACGATCGAGTCAGATGCTTGGCCGACTGGTTTCGCCTATATCTCCTGTAATCTGAAAAGAGATTGTAAAGAACTCAAGAAATCTTAAGTTTTTGTGTTGAAATAATTCCTAGATTTGGCGATACCAAACTCCAGCTTACTCGGCCCATTGGGCACATCACCTCAACAGAAGGGTTCGGCACCTGGGCACCCACTCTTGCTATACAAGGGCAGCTATTGACCCAACATGGGGTATGTCTTAAGCCACGCCGTTACAACTTCTGTCTTGCAGCATGCTGTAATCTTAGCGTTTTCAAAGTATCAGCGTCAGGAGCCCGGCCTTAACTTGTAAGAGCCAGCGCTTGGCCCAACATGGGGCGCACCTTTTAGCCGGGTGGTACCTGTCCCAACCAGGGAAGGGATCAGCTTATGCCCTTTAGGGCGTACCGATTGGATACGACTTTGCCGAGAGGTACTTGTATCCGGGTAGCGGTATACAACTGGCGACCTTATAAAGGCATACCTCAAGAAGTTGAATCCAAATTTCACCAACACCCAACCTCGAACGCATGGTTAGCTAGCGACCCAACGTGGGGTATGCCGCGAAATGTTTTTAACTTTACGCTGCGATGATATGCCCTCCGTGGTGCACCGAGGCGAATTAGGCTCGATTTAACACATTGCCACCGTTAGCGGCGTGTTAAGAAAGCTCCGTTAAGGGGTTGCCCTTTGCGCTTTAGCCCAAGCCCAATTAGGGGAAGGCGTTTGCCGCCCTTTTCTCACACAAATGAGCGATCTGAAGCTTCCGTCGGAAACCGTACTCGCTCCCACTTCCGTCCCTTCGTCATGATGGTTTTACTGTGCTCGAAACGGATTACCAGGCGCGTCCCTTGAATTTCCTCTGTGTATAAAAGAAATCCCAGGGACTGAGTACTACTTCACCTTCGGCTTTTGAGTTCTTGAGTTTTCTTCTCCTCTTCTTCTCCCTCAACAAGTAGAGAGCCAAGGAAAGATTATGGATCCTCGGCGTACTGACGCATTGAAGTGCGTGCTTTCGCGCGCCGCCGCTTAAAGCCGCCACGGACGCCGAGTGGGCTCGCTGGCGGGAGGAATACACAGAAAGGACGGCTCAAAGCGCCATTAGGGTTCTGGTCGCCGGCCATCCGCGACTCTTCCCGGCCCGCACGCCCCTCAAAGATGCGCTCGTCTTCTCCATCCTCGATGTGAAGTGCGGAAAATGTAGTCAGGCCCTTGAGCCCTTTAATGAACATCTTCTGTGATATCCATCATTCTTCGTGTCTCTGCTTCAATCTTGAATCTGCAATGCCGCTTTTCCTCGATTTGATCTCGAATCCGCAACACCGCTTCATCCGAGTAGTTAGGCTCATCCGCTCCTAGACCGGCAGTCGGCCCGTAACGTGGACCTCTCGGGAGGAATCAGTCGGCCAACCGAGTGATTATCGGGCCCCTCGCAGAAAGGCCGCATCCAGCGCTAGACTAAAGCCCGGCCCAGAATGCGAAACTTTGCCCGTTGCGATAAATTAGGAACAGGGGAACGAAATTAGTTCACCTCGCTCGCTTTTCGCGCCAGTCAGTTAGCTTCTCCCAGAAGACTCCGCCGCTAGGGTTCTTCTCCGCCGTTGCCTCCGCCGCCACCCATCTCCAATCGCAATGGCTCCACCATCCCCCACCACCGCTGAGGCAGCGAAGAACGCGAAGAAGTGGATGAAGTCCACCACGACTGAGCGGAGGCTACAGAAGCTGGTTTCCCTCGGCGTGCTCCCGTCGGAAGGGTTCGTGTCTTGGCGCGCCGCCGCTGGCGAATCCTGCCCCACCCCTCGCCAGGACGAGGTAGTGGTCTTCGAATCCTTCTTCCTCCACGGCTTCGGCCTTCCTTGCTCTCCTTTCTTCCGGGGCTTGCTCCATTTCTATGGGATTGAGGTTTCGCATTTGAACCCCAACTCCATCTTTCATATCGCGATATTCGTTCACGTCTGTGAGGCCTATTTGGGGATCGCTCCCCATTTCGACCTTTTCCAATTCCTTTTTCTCCTCAAACCCTACCCAAACAAGGACAATCCCAAGGCCGTAGGCCGTGCGGGATTCCAACTGCGGGAAGGGGTAAAAAAGTTTTACCTCGACCTTCGCCTGAAAACCTCCAACAAGGGCTGGCACTCAGAGTGGTTCTACTGTGCCAACTGTCCTCCGACCCTTCCGTCCTTCTCCGGCGAGTGCCCCACAGTCCGTCCCTCCTGGTCTTCTCTCTCCGCCGATGACAGGGGAAGCCAAGTGAAGGAACTTCTTGTTCTTCTCCGCAGAGCCAAATCTGCTGGGTTGACCGGTGTGGGGGTAGTGTGGAACTATACCCAACATCGTATCCAGCTCATCAAGGAGAGGGTCCATCTCGCCTTTGAGTACTCGGGGCCCCAAGACGCCACTCGGGAAACCGGTGAGAACCTTACGCAAAAGGAGATCATCAGCCGAGAGGGTGAGCTTTTTGCTCCAGGCTCGGAAATAGCTCCTGCGGAATGCCCGGCTTCATACCATTTGGGGTACTTGCCACCAGCGGTAAGGAAGAGATCCTCCTCAACTCAACCGCGGTTTGTCGATGTAGAGTCAGAATTAATGTGATTTAATGTGTTGCAGGGGCGTGAGGCGTTCTTCTCCACTCCCCCGGTCCCGGAGGCTCCGCTCCCCAAGGAGGCACCTCGCAAACGTCCTGCCGAAGGCTCGACGAGTGCTCCTCCGGCCAAAAAAGGCAGGGGGTCGCTCTAGGGGACTCAGACGAAGACGATGAAGAGGATGACACCGTCCCGCTTCTTTTCCGCCGCCGTCGCCCAGCGGCGAAGTCGCCACCCGCTCAGGCCGCGCAACCACAGAGCCCTCCGCCACGCCAGTCTGCCAACCCGAAGGCCGCGTCTGGGGCGAAGAAACCTCCCGGCTCGGGCCCGAGTGGTTCGGGCATGAAATTCAAGATGAAATACGTCCCGTCGCATAGGTATTCTTTTATGACACCATAAGTTCATGCGTTGTAAAGACATGTGTCTTGAAAGGTCGTCGAATGCTTGTAGGAAACCAATGAAGGATGATGAGCCGCCAAGCTCTAAGGACTCGGCTAAGCCCACCGCGCCTCGCCAGACTCGCCCATTCGCCATCGCCGCCAACCTCGTCGTGAAGGGAAAATCCAGCTCGGCCCAGGAGCTCGGAGCGGAATCGAGGAGATTCTCGCCCTCGCTAAAGCACACATTCCACCCTTCCGACTAAAATGGCGGAAGGAGATGGAGGGCTACGAGGTCGACGACGGGCAGGAAGCCGAAGAGTGGGAGGTCTTGGACCAAGTAACCACCATTCAAGCCGAGATATACAAGGTAAGCTTCTTTTTCTCGCTATGAATCCTTATCCCGCACGAGGGCATTCCACTTACCTTCCTCCCTTCTCCACGCAGCGCATGAAGAAGAGGTCGAGGCAGAAGACCCGATGCATGGAAAAGACGGTGGGCGAGCTGAAAACGTGCGACGAGTTTGACAACGCGCTGTATGCTACTAAGCGACAATACCGCGGCCGGATCGAAGAACTCCACCGCGAAGTCACCGAGCTTCGATTTCGCCATGTGGAAGAGTCCAACATAAACAGAGGTATAGACCTCAATCCATGCTAAATCTCTGAGAAGGATGTTTCATATGTAATGATCTTCAATGGTTGCCGTCGAGTGTAGCCTTGGAGACGAGGCAGAAGGCACTAAAGGAGGAAGTCCGCCGAGCCAACACTCGAGCCGAGGGGTCGGCAAAAGAGTTGGAAGGTAACTTTCCCGACTGGCTCTCCCTGGCTCAACCTCACTGAAACCCGACTGACAAGTCTTACCTGACTGGTCGCGCAGAGCCTCGCCGCCGAACCACAACGGGAATTGCTCCAATAATTGAATGCCTTTATCCAGACGAGGAGCCGCCGAACGATCCTGACCTCCTGATGGCCCATCTCGGCGCCTTTCCTGAGCGGATCAAGGTCTTCACCCGGGAGGCCGCAATAACATGCACCGGCCAAGGCCTCGCCATCGCGAAGTCAAACTTCCCACGCCTAGATTGCGAAGCCGTCAAGGATGGGTTCGCTTGCTCGGAGGAGGAGGCCGTAGCTTTGTTAGAGGAAGTTCATCCGACTGCTGTCCAAATAGTCGATCAAGTGGACTTGTAATTGTGCCTGTAATAGAAACTTGTTGGTTGATCCCCAGTACCGGCGATCCGACTTATCCAAATAATACGTGTTATCCTTTTTCATGAAACGCATCCGCCGACTGGTCCAGCCCCCGAGTGCCAGGAAGTAGCACTTGGCTTTCTTCCTACGCAGCTGCGAAGTAGCTAAACATTGTCGCTAGGATGTAAAGGCGCCATTACTCAAGAATTTTCGTACTACTCGAATGCGATCAACACATGTAGAGAGAAAACAACTTTATTGATGAGATAGGGTGCGGTTGACTCCGCACACTATTTAGTAGCCCCGACTTCTTCGCTTGGTCGTTTACGGCCATGTAGCAAGTCAAAAGAAGGGAAACTAATTACACAAATGCTGATTGGATACAAGAACTAAGGGAAAAAAACGACGTAGCTGCTCGTTGTTCCAGGTGTTGGGCACTTCAGATCCATCTTCACGTTGTAGCCGATAAGCCCCCAAGGGTCACCTCGGCGATCGCATAGGGCCTTCCAGTGGGGAGAGTTTATGCTCGTGCTTCTGATTCCTTCGGAGGACTAGATCTCCTTTGGAGAATGCACGGCCCCGTACGTTGCGCTGATGGTAGCGACGCAAGCCCTGTTGGTACTTTGCCGACTGGATCAATGCTGCTTCCCTAGCTTCCTCGAGCCGATCGAGGTCTTCACATTTGCTTCATCCGACCGACATCGTCAGAACTGCAACCCGAGGAGACCGGAACTTCAATTCACGGACGACCGCTTCGAGCCGTAAACTAGGAAAAAGGGTGTACGCCAAAGGGCTCGGCTTGGGGTTGTTCTAAGCCCCCAGAGCACCGAGGGAAACTCCTTAACCCAGCGCGTTGCGTACGGCTTCAGGCGATCGAAAATTCGGTCTTTGAGCCCTTGTAGCACCAATCCGTTGGCGCGTTCAACCTGTCCGTTGCTCCTTGGGTGGGCCACCGATGCGTAGCAGATTTTGATGCCCAGCTCCTCGCCCCAATCTTGAAACTCGCTGCTTTTGAACTGAACGCCGTTGTCGGTAATGATGCGATTGGGTACGCCAAAACACACAACGATGTCCCGGAAGAACTCGCGTGCCTTGGCCGTCGTGATGATAGCAACCGGCTTGGTTTCAATCCACTTGGTAAACTTGTCAATGGCGACGAAGAGATGAGTGAACCCGCCTTGCGCTCGTTTGAGGGGACCCACCATGTCCAGATTCCAGACGGCGAAGGGCCAAGAGATCGGAATTGTCTGTAGATCTTGCGCCGGCATGTGAATCTACCGTATAAAAATCGACACCCATCATATCTGCAGATTATATCTTCCGTGATCTCGTGACTGCGGTTGGCGGAAAAACCCCGTCGATAGGCCTTGCCCACTGTGGTGCTTGTCGCCGCGTGATGCCCGTGACTTCAATGGATTTCGTTGAGTAGCTCTCGCCTTCTTGTTCAGATATGCAACGCCTTAGTACCTCAAACGCTTTTAAAAGCTCGTCCTGCATTACCTTATAGCTTTTGCTTGGCGGTGATGCACTCGCCAGGCTTCGATCCTCGGCGACTCATCACGAAGAAGATAATCTAAGTAGGGCTGAGTCCATCCGGGAGTAATTGATAGTACCTCTGCATCGGGTTCTGACTGCTTCTCTTGATCTTCCCCTGATGCAGATGGTAGCTTGATCGACGGCGCGCGTAGCTCTTGGACGAAGACACTACTCGGGACCTGGGCCCGAGTGGATCCCATCCGCGCTAGCTCGTCTGCTGCTTCGTTGTCGCGGCGGAGCACGTGAGTAAGCTGCAGTCCGTCGAACTTGTCTTCTAACTTGCGAACCTCCTAGCAGTAGGCCGCCATGCTGTCGCCAATACAAGACCACTCATTTTGGACTTGGTTGACCACGAGTTGAGAATCTCCGCGTACCATTAACCGCTTGACACCGAGCGATATGGCGACGCGTAGACCGTGGATGAGTGCCCCGTACTCGGCGGCATTGTTGCTGACGGGGAACAATATCCAGAGGACGTAGCGTAGCTTCTCTCCAGTCGGCGATATGAGCAAAATCCCAGTCCCCGCGCCACTGAGCATGAGGGAACCATCAAACTACATTGTCCAGTACTCGAGATTATCCTTTGTCATTGGGTTTGAGCTTCATTCACTCGGCGATTTAAGTCGGCTAACGCTGAGATTTAATGGCTAGTCGAGGCTTGAACTTTATTTCAAAGGCTCTAAGCTCAATCGCCCACTTGGCAATCCTCCCTGGCCTCCGATTATGGAGTATGTCTCCAAGCGGGAAAGAGGTGACCACCGAAATTTCATGCTCTTGAAAATAATGCTTGAGCTTCCGCGATGTGAGTAACACAGCATATAGAAGCTTTTGGACTTGTGGGTACCTTATTTTTGACTCGCCCAATACCTCGTTTACGAAGTAGACCGGACGATGTACCTTTTGGAGGGAGCCCTCCTCATCTCGCTCCACCACCAAAGCGCTGTTGATGACGTGAGTCGTCGCGCCAATGTAGAGCAAGAGGGGCTCTTGGGGCATGGGAGGGACCAACACCGGCGGTGTGGTTAGGAACCTCTTCAGATCTTCAAAGGCTTGCTATGCTTCCACTGTCCACTGAAAATCGTCTTGTCGGCGTAAGAGCCTAAAGAAAGGCATGCCTCGCTCCCCGAGTCGGGAAACGAATCGACTAAGTGCCACGATGCATCCAGTGAGCTTCTGCACATCTTTCTGGTTGGCCGGAGGCTTCATCTTGAGGATGGCACCGACCTTTTCCGGATTTGCTTCGATCCCTCGATTGGAGATGATGAATCCGAGTAGTTTACCAGACGGAACCCCAAAAACACACTTCTCGGGATTTAGCTTCATCCGAAATGCCCTTAGGCTCTCAAATGTCTCGGTCAGATCTGTTATGAGATCCCATCTGGATTTGGTTTTTATGACGACGTCGTCGACATATGCCTCCACGTTGAGTCCGAGTTGAGTGTGAAAACACCGCTGTATAGTGCGCTGATAAGTCGCGCCAGTGTTTTTCAACCCGAATGGCATTGTGATATAGCAGAAAGCGCCGAAGGGCGTAATGAACGACGTTTTAATGCAGTCTTCCTCCTTTAGGCTGATCTGATGATAGCCTGAATAGGCGTCCAGAAAACTCAGGAGCTCGCACCCGGCGGTGGAATCCACCACTTGGTCGATGCGGGGGAGCCCGAAAGGATCCTTGGGACACGCCTTGTTGAGGTCGGTGTAGTCGACACACATACGCCATGTCTTGTTCTTCTTCTGCACCAGGACCGGATTGGCAAGCCAGTCGGGGTGATACAGCTCTTTGATGAACCACGCGGCCAGCAATTTGGTGATCTCACTCCTTATGGTGTCCTTCCAATCCGGGGCGAATCTTCGTAGGCGTTGCTTGACGGGCTTCGCCTTTTCGTTGATGTGAAGAGAGTGCTCGATCACTTCCCTCGGAACACCGGGCATGTCCGAAGGCTCCCAAGCGAACACATCCCAGTTGGCCCGAAGGAAAGTGACGAGCGCGTCTTCCTATTTGCTGTCGAGCCCTGTCCCAATCACGGCTGTTTTGGCCGGGTCGGACGGGTCCAGCAGGATCTTCTTAGTTTCTTCGGCTGCTTGGATGGATGTTTTGGCCTGCTTTTTGGCGGGGACGTCCCCTTCCTCCTGAAGGCTTGCGATCTCCAGTCGGATCTTCTCCATCTCAGTAGATGAATCGAGTGCTCACGCCATCTCACGCCTTTGCCGCAGAAAGGAGGACTATTTAACGTCACCTGGGAGGGTGATTACACCATTGGGACCTGGCATCTTTAAGAAGAGATAAGTATAGTTGGGAACCGCCATGAATTTGGCAATCCCCGGCCTTCCCAAGATAGCATGATATGCCGTCTCGAAATCGGCCACCTCGAAGCTTAGGCTCTCAGTCCTATAATTCTCCTTGGTCCCAAACGTGACCGGTAGGGAAATCTGTCCGAGTGGTATCGCGGACGTCCCGGGGATTACCCCGTGGAACGGAGATGACCCTTGCCGTAGCTCGGAACGTGGGATTTTCATTTGGTCGAAGGTCTTGACGAAAAGGACGTTAATCCCGCTCCCGCCATCAACCAAGACCCTTTTTAGTTTGCTCCCTTGAACGACCGGATCCAAAACCAGTGGATACCTCCCAGGGAAGGCAATCCGATCCGGGTGGTCCGTTCGATCGAAGGTGATGGGCACCTCGGACCAGCGCAAGTATTGCGGAATTGGGGGCATGATAGCGTTGATCTCCCGAGTGGTAAGCTTCTGCTTCCGCTTGGACTCGTACGCATCAGAGCCCCCGAAGATATAGCTGATTTCGCGCTCAGCGTCCTAGTAATCTCCATCGGGTTTCTTGCCTTGACCGCCCTTGGCGGTCGTTGGAGCTCTCGGCGAACTTTTGCGTATAAGGCGCTTTGGCGAGTGTTTACCTCGAGGATGGAAGGACATACCTAATCCATCACTTTTTGTAGTCGTTGTCGTTGGGGGCTTAGGTCGGTAACGCCGACGCTAGCGACCATCTCGCCTCCTTTCGCTTCTTGTCCTTGGGCTTGCCTTGTTCATCGTTAGGCTTCTTCTTGGGGCCTCCGTCGGTGCCTCCGCGGTGATTTGCGATGGCCTCCTCGGCTTCAGCCTCCTGATCTGCCATCGTGAACATGGCTTTGAGATTACGCGGGGGGTCCCGGGTCATCTGCCTGATTAACTCCTCGGATTTGCACCCGGCGAAGAAGGCATTAATGACTGTTTGCTCCGAAACGTCCCGGATCTCATTCTTCTTCTTTGTGAAGCGCTTGATGAACTCACGAAGTGTTTCGCTCTTGCGCCTATGTAACTGTCCAATCTCCCATCTCCCCGCGGGCCTTTCATAGGTCCCTTGGAAATTGGCGATGAACTGCTTCTGGAGGTCATCCCAAGACTCGATAGAGTTCACTGGGAGTCCCGTTAACCAGGTCTGAGCGGTTGGGGTCAAAGCGACAGGCAAATAGTTCGCCATGACGCTCGATCACCTCTGCCGCTACCGATCGCTAAGGCGTAAACTCGCAGCCGATTCTTTGATCCTCTCGCCATCGAACTTGTCGATGCCTTTGAGGTTAAAACCATCCGGCCAAACCAGTCGGCGAAGATCCGGGGTGAAGGCCCGAATTCCTTCTAGTGGTCGTGGCCGCCTCCGTGCTGGGGATCTACTAGATGCCCCCGCCGCGGGCCTTGGCGCTGCTCCTGGCGGTGGTCACGCCGATCGGCGGTGTTTCGGCCGATCGCTGCTGCGACGGATATGGTGGCCACGAGAGTCTCGCTCGTCGTTACCGCGCTCCCGCCGCCGGGCTTCGATGTCTTGACGTAGATCACGGGCGGGCGACTAGTGTGAGTCACCTGCCGCTGAGGCTCGAGCCCGGTTCCGATTGCGCGTAGATCGACTGCGAGCCGAGGCGGTCGGAGCCGGTATTGCCTCGTTCTGTTGTATGGCCGCCATCTCTACCATGGCCGTCGCTCGAGCAAGGGCCTGGATACGTGGGCTGCCTTCTGGGAGTTGTGGCACGATAGTCTCAAGAAGAGTCTTTGACGCGATGACGTTGGCCTGGGGAGTGTTGTAGACCTCCTGGTCCCTTAGCTTGACCGCGAGCTCGTTACGACGCCACGGCGCGTGTCTGGCCGACGGGCGCGATCTCGGTCTTCCACTCGGCGAGAGTCCGGGTCTACCGCCACGATAGCGGTTGCCTTAGGTCTCACGGGTTGGGAGGTGGAGTGATGATCCTCCGCCCCGAGGACGAAAACCTCACGATAGTTGCGAATCTCAGCGCTCCGTCGGACTTGGAGTCCGGGCGAGAGGCTAACTTGTTCGCTCTGCCCAATGGGTTGGCCACCGCTGATGACACCCACGAACACCGCCAACCCGAAGGGTTGACCCGACCGATCAGCAGATTGGTTTCGAGTGGTTATCTCTTGTCCGAATCTCAAGAGCGGCTGCGCGGAAGTCGCGGCAGACTCTCGAGTCCGGAGAAATCGGTCGAGGATTTATAGACCTCACCGGCCGGAGGATGTCCAGCCGGGTAGGCGATCTCATGGGGCTCTTCCTCGCTCTCTCGCCGAGGGGCGCGAAGCGAGGCCGCCGACGGATCCTCTGAAGAAAGCACATGCGAAATTCTCAAGCCGAAAGGCAATGGGTCCCGCTGATTGCGTGTACCTTCGGTTGAACGATCTCCGTGGGGAGAGATGAAGGTTGCCGAAGCCGTCGGCGATGAAGTCCAGGGCGCCAAAGCGAAGAGACTCCCCTAGCCTCATGTCGACGTACGGCGATCTCGAAAAAGCCATCTGATCTGAAAACGATCTTGACGCCGCCCCCTACCCGCGCGCGCTAACCGCCGACAGTGTGGCCGATCGGGGTCACCGCAGGCAATGAATTTGTACGAGGGGACGCTAATCAAGAACCAAACTAGATGGAAAACACAAGACAGGGCTATACATGTTCAGGCCCTCAACGGAGGTAATACCCTACTTCCTGTGCTCTGGGATTATGATTGATCAATATGCGGGATGCAAGATGACTAGGGTTTCTGTGTATGCTTGATGATGATGATGATGCCGAAGCCCTGTCTATGGCCTCTAGCCCCTCCCTTTATATAGTGTAGGGGGGAATAGGATTACAGAGCGTCGCGGGATATATGGCAACTGTTTCTGTTATGATGTTACATGGTATGTATCCATTGATCTGCTATTTACATGGGGATATACCATATCCTCGGGTCCTCTCTGGCGGCGCAAGGCACGTGTAGCCCGAGCAATCTTCAACCCTAATCGGCCGACTCGTATCGCCCCCATCCGTTCTCTTATGGGCCTTCTAGAGGATACCCAGGGCCCATGTAGTCCACACATCCTCCAGCGCCCGTTGGATTCTTTGACGAGCACAGGGTTGGCGGGCCACTCAGGATGAGCGACCCTCCTAATAATGCCCGCACTCAATAGCTTGTCCACTTCTTCACGGATGGCATCCTGCCGCTCTAGCGACTACCGCTGGACCTTCTGCATGATTGGGCGCGCGCCAGGGCGTGTAGCCAGCTGGTGCTCAATCACCTCCCTAGGGACCCCAATCTTGTCGGACGGTTGCCAGGCGAACACGTCTGTGTTAGACTGGAGGAAGGTGACGAGCGCGCCTTCCTATTTGGCGCTGAGGTTGGTGCCCACCATGACAGTCTTGGCAGGCTCGGCATCGTTCAGGGAGACCACCTTAGCCTCCCCGGACGAACCGGGAAAGGCACGGGTCTTCGCCAGAGGTGCACTCGGAACAGAGGCGCCCGACCACTGCGCACAGACTGCACCCGCCAAGTCCAGCACCCTCTGATCACACCGGAGGGCCTCGGGCCTGTCCACCCTGATTACAATGGGGCCACCGGACCCTAGGATCTTCACCACCATGTACGCATAGTGGGTTGCCGCCATGAACTTGGTCAGCGCTGGCCGACCGAGCAGGGCGTTGTAGGGTAGGTCAAAGTCGGCCACTTTGAAGTCGACCATCTCCATCCGGAAGTTGCCTGCGTCCCCGAAGGTCACAGACAGGCTGATGCATCCTAGGGGCATTGACTGGGCCCCCGGTGTGACTCCATAGAAGGGCTGAGTTGGGAGGAGCTCACGCTCCAATATCTGCAAAGCCTGGTATGCATGAGAGGACAGGAGGTTTATGGAACTCCCTCTGTCCACCAGCACCCGCCCAAGCTTCACGTTTCGGATCGTGGGGGACACCACGATCGGGAGGTGATCCAGGCTGGCGATGCTCTCTGGGTGGTCGGCCTGACTGAAAGTGATCGGATCCGCCGACCATTTTAGCTGTCTCCTTGACCCCAGGCTTGGTATGGCAGCGCACACGTCCCACAACAGCTGCTTGTACTTCGCATTGGAGGGATAGGTGGCGGAACCACCATGAATGTATGCCACCTCATGCTCCGCCTGCTAGAAACCCAACGGGGCGGGGTCTTCGTCCTTGCCGTCCTTTGGCGGTCGACGCTCCTGTACCCGCTGCTCCACCAGCTTGCTCACAAAATGGAAATCCTCCAAGTCGTGAGCGTCCGACCGATGAATGGGGCAGTTGCCCCTTCCGCCCTGTTTCTCACGACGGTCGCCGCGCCGATCGTCGCGACCGCTTCGGTATTGCTGGCCACGCTAGTGGCCCTGCTGCTCCCATCGGCCATTGCGCTGCGGCAGGTCCTCCCTTGGTTCGCGCTCGACAGCCAAGGCATGCCCAGCCTCGGCCATCTTGCGCTTCTTCTTGTCCTTCCCGCCGGGATTCTTGGAGGTCCCGGCGTCTACTCCTCCACCCCCTGCAGGCCTGGACGGCAGTCCCGAGCCTCTACCACTCGCGCACACTTGTTTGCCAAGCGGAAAAGCTCGGAAGTGGTAGTAATCGTGTGCGTGGCCATCTTCTCCCGCATGTTGCGGTCGCGCACACCCCGCCTAAAGGCAGTGACAACGGCCTCGTTGGAGATCCTGGGGATCGTATTCCGGCAGTGGCTGAACCGCCAAATGAAGTCCCGCAGCGACTCCCCTTTCTTCTACTCCAGGGCGTGGAGGTCATCCTCCACTACGGGCTGGTCGAACGAGCCCTGGAAGTTGGTGACGAAGATCTTGTACAGCTCCCTCCACGTGCCCACAGAGCCGGCCGTAGGGAAGTAGTTGGCCATCACCTTCTCGGAGCCCCTGGCTGCCTGTACCATCGTAGTATAGATCAGCAGGAACTCCCGAGGGTTAGTGGTACCGTCGTACTTCTCGATGGTAGCCGGACGACACTTGCTGGGCCACACCACCCGGCGCAAGTCCCTCACGAAGAGCGCCGAGAGGCGGAGGAGGCCGAATCTCCTCCGTAGCCGAAGTCGTCGGGGTCTGCACGGTCAGTGCTCCCGTGGCCCTCCCGTTCCTCGCACGCCTCCCGGTCTTGCTCCCTCCGATGGCGACGCTGGAGCGTGTCGCGGAGGTCGCCTCCGTTCCGCCGGCTGCGGTCTTCGAGGTGCGTCCTGAGGTCCCCGCGATCCTCCCGACCCTTTCGAGGCAGGGGAGGAACTGGGGCCACCGTGGACGCAGCCACCTTCTTCTTGTTCTTCCCGCCCCTCGTCCGACAGCCTTGGCGAAAGGGAGAGGACGAGCGAGAGGCGTATGTCCACGACGCGGACACCCCCCAACCGCTCGAGGCCTCAATGCCCTCCGCGGCCGCGCCCACGAGCTGAGCGAGGTTCCTCAGCCATGTCGCCACTGGCGAACCCTCCGCCAACGGGAGAGGCGGATGATCCAGCAGGGCCCGCACGGCGTAGAGGTTCTGAGCGGGCGTCGCCTGCTCCAAAGGCAAGCGCCGCCTCACCTTGCTCCGCCCCCCACGGTTCCTGGGGGGTCATCGCCCTGCCGCGGGGGAGTAGTACGGCCTTGGTCCACCGCCTCCTTCTGCCTTCGCCTGGATGGAGACCCCTCCATTGCTCCGCCGCTAGGAGGTAACGGACGATATCCGCCTGTATCTCGGAAGCTGCAAAACAGGGAAGCGAACTAGCAACTATCCCCCTACCTAGCGCGCCTCTGTCGGTGTTCGATACCAGACAGATATTGTGTCTCATGGGAGAATCGTAGTTCGGTCAGGGGGAATTTTCGGCACTAGCTCGCTTCAACTGACAATCACAGGGAGGCAACCGATTTACCCAGGTTTGGACCCCCGATGTGGGTAAAAGTCCTACTCCTGCGAGAGTGGTATTGACTGAGATCTGGAATGCTCTAGCTCGAGAGCTCTTACAATGGTGTGAATGGCTTTGGATCCAACCCCCTACCCCTCTGCCCCCGTGCCCTTTTATACTGGAAGGGACGGACAGATGGTGAGGAAGAGAGAGTGAGAGAGAATGCGGCGGACGGGGCCCACAGGCTGGACTGTAGCCGCCGCACGCTGCCCACTTGCTCCTGCTTACGCCTACTTCATAAATGACTTTCTCCGATCTCCGGGTCGGACGCGACGTGGGAGGCATCTAACACTGGCACCACTTTGCCCCCGCCACCGCACAGTGATGGAATGACTACTACAGTGCGCCGGACAGGCTACAGTGCTGGCAATCATCTCTCTTGGTCTGGTACGCTCAAATCCTTGCATTTAATGCCGCAGATACGTTGAACATTGGAGAAGCCTTCGCAGGGAAGCCTCCTCTCTGCGCGTGTGCGCCTGCCAAAATGCGCCTATGCCATCCTGCTCGGCCGAGGTGCCACGCTGCCCTGTTCGCTTTCGGCAAGGCCCGAACGCCCGCTCTTCGCCGAAGCCGCCACGTCTGCTACGCTCGCTTTCGGCGCGGGGCCTAAACGCCCTCTCTTCGCAAAGCTGCCACGCGTCCTGCTCTGCCTTGGCATGGGTACCCCGGTACATCGTGTACCAACAGTGTCTAGTCGGCATCGGACACAGTCTGCCAGACACTCAACTCGTGTCCGTTTCACAAATGCAACCAAAGCACTTCAAAATCACATCAAATTCAAACCGTCACATATATTCATCACTGCACAAGGGGACCCACCACATGGGTCTCAACAAAATAGTACACACTTAGGCTAACAAGGAATATGGATATCGAGGCTAGCTATTAATAAACTAACTACTAGTAGAACATATCTACTTTCTACCCATCAATTAGCATA
The DNA here is from genome assembly GCA_036346415.1 of Raddia guianensis. NCBI lineage: Eukaryota > Viridiplantae > Streptophyta > Magnoliopsida > Poales > Poaceae > Raddia > Raddia guianensis. The sequence goes on along the minus strand of CM070534.1, from coordinate 17,620,561 downwards.
TTAGAAACTAGCATGCAACTAGTGGTAGAACATAATCAAAACAGTGCAAGTAAATAGAGTTCAATAAGATTGAGACAAATGAGGGGAGTAATAAGTGCATTGTTGCTGGTCGCCGAGGGGTAGAGCTTCTGGATCGAGCTTGGCCTCCTCCGGAACGTCTGGTCCTATCGTTCGTTAGCAAGAGCATCAAATAAAATCCAAATAAAATACCCAACAAACACAAACACATAATATAATGCAAGATCCAGTAAGTTTATGAGCTAATGCAATTTTTGTAAAAAGAATCACTCAGATCCAAGTTCGGATGAGTGGGATATGTCTATTTGAAGTTAGGGTGCTAAAGCTGCTCGGAATAGACTTTAGGTAGCTCGGGGAGAACCAAAGCTGCTCATAAATGTGCCTCCTTGCTCGGGGAGAATGTTCTCCTACCCGGGAAGGGTTTAAGGCATATCTTCATTGTGGACTCTGTCTGGCGATCTACGCCCATCTTCATTTCTTCTATCTCTCTCCTCTCTTCTCTCTCTTCGTTCTTCTCTCCCATTCCGTCTATCCTCATTCCTGTTGTGCTCTCTTCTGTTGTCCCTATAATATTCGTACCGTCTTCCCTGGTTGCTTTGCCATCTTCGATTATGGTCCCACTGCCCCTCTTGTTTTGGCCTTCTCATGTAGTTGTTTCTTTGGCTAACAATGTTCCAGCAATCTTCGGTGTTGTGGGTTTGGTTTTCTCCATGCAAGGCTGTTGACGGTCAATTTCGATAACAATTGATATGATTACGACCGTCAACATTTGGTGAAAAGAATGGAACCTAAACTAAAATTGTGCAAATTTACAAAGTTCCACGAGTTTTGGTAAGATTTTGCATGCAAGGACCCACTGAGCGAAACTGGGCCCGAGCCGGGCAAAAGAGTGGGCCGGCCGACCCACCCTAAATCAGCCGACCCAATTCTCTCAATCAGCCAGGCCAGGGTCTCCGGAGCTGAACTTGGATGCGGGTTTTGCTTCCGTCTTCTTTCGGTAACACTCAATCTCACCTTATCTAAATATCAAGTTCATTCTATTTATTCTGTCTCTGTTGGTATTAGGCCCATACTATTCTTGAGTGCTAAGATCTTTGTGCTTAATTGTCCACCTAGAGATTAGTATAAGAGGTAGTAAGGGTGCGTATCGAAGTGACGTCCTTGGTACGTATTAATACTAGGTGCAAACATGGTGTTTGGACTAGTTAGTAGCCGGTAGGCACCTGCTTCCACGGACGTGTGGTAGGTAATAGGTGGTGACAGCCCTATTATCTGGCTTAGACTTTGTGAAATCCTCCACGTTAGTTGCAGACCAGTTGAGCCCTATCGGAATGATAATAACCATTCGGGATTCCAATTCAGGATAGCGGGTGGTAGTGAATGTCCGAGCTCCGATTCAGAGTTGTAAAGTAAACAAGAATAGAACTTGAACCTTTCTGACTGGTGTCCGAATAGCCTCTTGATCCGAAATACATTTATCCCATTGTTGTTCCAAATCACCATTTTCATATCCATCCGGATGAATAAGTGTAGAAAATAGAAACTTCTCGTTCCTCGTGGGAAATCGATACCTTAGGAATACTCCAGGGTGAAAGCTACTGCGATATCCATGCGCTGGCGGATTAAAATTATAATAGGCAGAATAATCGCCAACAAGCTTTCTGGCACCGTTGGCGGGGAACAGTAGTTTTTCTGTTTTTGAACCTTGTCCACCCGTGTACCTCCATATGGATGGCATGTCCATCTATAAGCCATCCACACACCTAGCTTTGAGTTCCGGCCAGATCTCATATCTATGGTCCGGGAGAAGTCTTTTTCCGGAGCTGAAGGAGAAAACCCTTATAGTCATCTCTGTGAATTTGAGCAATTGTGCTCCAGCATTGAAATTCAAGGAATGACTCAACAAACGCTGAGATGGAAGTTGTTCCCATTCTCTCTCATGAGATCAGCGAAGTTGTGGTTTAAAATGATCGTATGAACATTCAACGGTAGTTGGGAGATTCTGCAGAAGAAGTTTTGCGTCATGTATTTTCCTCTCACAAAAGTTGCAGAATTACGAAAAGAAGTTTTAACCTTCTGTCAAAATGAGAGTGAAAACATAGGAGCAGCTTGGGTAAGATTTACCCAGTTGATTAAATCGGGCCCTGACTTGTGTATACCTGAGCCCATGCTCATGCAACACTTTGTCGATGGATTGACCCCGAAGAGTGTCATGCTTTTGAACATAGTTTCCGGAGGATCTTTTGTCCACAAGACCGTCAAACAAGGGAAGGAAATCCTGAGCAGATTGCAAGGAAATACTCCCTATATCGACGCATTTGATGAACCATCGGATCTAGAGTTCAAACCAGAGAACAACCCTTTAACTGTAGAATAACCTACTGAATCAAACCTTCTGGCCCAAACCGAATCCATTCAAATCAAAGAAACTCCCATAGCCATGCTTTCCTGTGATGAAGACTCTGAATCAGAGGATGCATTCATCCCGATTTTGGCCTCTTATGCTTTTGATGAGGAATGCCGTGACTTTGGCAATGCTTCCACGCTACCAATAGTCTCCAGGCAACCTCAAGAGCCCGAGCCACACGCCATGGTTCGAGGAGAGATCTTAGCACGGAAAGAGAATCTTTTGAGTCTCACTGCCATTTTGAGTTGGGAAATGACGGATGTAGTAGAAAATTCTGAGGAGATAATCACATTGTCCCTCTCAAAAGTTTTGCTCTGTGCAAGCCCAAGGTTGGGATTTTAGCAAAGTTCCCTATGACCCTGGCCTTGGGATAAATTGTATCTCAAGAGCATTAGCATCCTTGACCCCATCGGATCACAACCCATTCCCCTCTCAAAAGAGAGTTAAATGGCAGCCTGGCCAAGTTTTTAAATCTGAGGGGATCCTCAGAAATGTTGTGGTGACCTTGGATAACCATTGTGTCACTCTGGACTTTCATGTCTTCAATGTCCCCGACCTATTTCACACTCGTCTCCTGATCGGGCAACCCGTAAGGGAATTAGTCCGAAATATGGAAAGAGGAGAATTTGTCGGCTTGACAGACGACAAACAAGACTTTTCAGTGAGCTTTGCGCGCTCCATTAACTTCCTAATGGAAGCCGAGCCACTCCTTGACCCACTAGAGGAGGCAAGAGCTGCTTCTCTCCTTGAGGTAATTAAACCTTCGGGCTTGGAAGACGATGTTCCATACTTTGTTTCTGAGGAGGAACCAAATGGTTTTGACAAGTTCGATGAGGAAGAAGAGCATCCGCCCTCGTCTGTTGAGCTAAAACCCCTTCCTCCTGGTCTCAAGCACATCTTCCTTCACAGCAATTTGACAAGCCGGCCATCATCAGCGATGCGCTAAGTGAAGATGAGACCCGCCGCCTTGTTGCCACGCTCGAAGCTTACAGCTCAGTCCTAGGCTATTCGCTAAAGGACCTCAAAGGGATTAGCCCGAGCTTTTGTACTCATCGGATTCCAATGGAAAATGACCATAAGCCCACGTGGGAACACCAGCGAAGGCTTAATAATGCCATGAGAGAAGTGGTCAAGAAAGAAGTTTTGAATCTCTTTCAGGTCGGGATCATTTACCCGGTGTCCGACAGCGAGTGGGTGAGCCCAGTCCAAGTAGTTCCGAAGAAAGGAGGCATGACGGTAGTGCAGAATGAAAGAAATGAACTCATTCCTCAACGCACTGTCACTGGTTGGCGGATGTGCGTAGACTACCGTAAGCTTAATCAAGACACTAGGAAAGATCATTTTCCCCTACCTTTTCATCGATGAGATGCTTGAGCGGTTGGCAAATCATTCATTCTTCTGTTATCTCGATGGTTACTCGGGTTATCATCAAATTCCTATTCACCCTGATGACCAAAGTAAGACCACATTCACTTGTCCACATGGCACTTTTGCTTACCGACGCATGTCATTTGGGCTTTGCAATGCCCCTGCATCTTTCCAAAGGTGTATGATGGCAATCTTTTCTGACATGATCGAAAAGATCATGGAAGTCTTCATGGACGACTTTTCTGTCTATGGGGCCTCTTTTGATGATTGCTTGACAAATCTAGAGAAGGTCCTTAAGAGGTGCCAGGAAGTGGATTTAGTACTGAATTGGGACAAATGCCACTTCATGGTGAGAGAAGGAATCGTCCTAGGCCATCTAGTGTCAAATCGAGGCATAGAAGTGGACAGAGCTAAGGTTGAAGTGACAGAGCGGTTGCCGCCACCAATAAATGTCAAAGGAATCCGTAGCTTTTTGGGACACGCTGGATTTTACAGACGATTTATAAAGGATTTTTCCCAAATTGCTAGGCCTTTGACTAATTTGCTGGCAAAAGAAGCCAAGTTCGTCTTTGACGAAGACTGTCTTATAACCTTCAAAACCCAGAAGCAAGCTCTAATTTCTGCGCCTATAATTCAACGACCTGATTGGAACTTGCCCTTTGAAATCATGTGCGACGCTAGCGATTTTTCCGTAGGGACAGTGTTGGGCCAATGCAAGGATAGAAAGCATCATGCCATTGCATATGCAAGTAAAACCTTGACAGGCCCGCAACTCAATTATGCCACCACAGAGAATGAACTCCTAGCCGTAGTCTTTGCAATAGAAAAGTTCCGATCTTACTTGGTAGGGTCGAAGGTGATTGTCTACAGAGACCATGCAGACCTCAAATACCTTCTTACCAAGAAAGATGCAAAACCACGTCTTATCCGTTGGATCCTTCTAATCCTAGAATTTGACTTAGAAATTAAGGATAAGAAAGGAGTAGAAAATTATGTGGCCGACCATCTTTCCCGAATGCAAGTTGAGGAGAAGTCGAATGTCCCCATAGATGATTATCTACGGGATGACACCCTGTTGGCAGTCTCTTCTGCCGACCCCTAGCATGCTAACATAGTGAATTACTTGGTAGCTGGGTACATACGACCAGGGTTGGTTAAGAATAAATTGATCCGCGACAGTAGGACCCATCTTTGGGATGAGCCCTATCTGTATAGAGTCTGTGCCGACGGATTACTCCGTCGATGCATTCCGGCGGCCGAGAAGCAAGAAGTCCTTGAAAAATGTCATTTGTCACCATACGGGGGTCACTTTGGCGCTTTTAGAACCCATGCCAAAGTTTGGCAAAGTGGATTCTTTTGGCCCACCATGTATAGTGACACGAGGGAGTTCGTAAGACGATGCGCAAAATGTCAAGAGTGGGAAATATTAATTCTCGAGATGCTATGCCCCTAAGGAATAATCTTCAAATTGATCTTTTTGAAACATGGGGGGTAGATTTCGTGGTCCCATTCCCAAAATCAGACTCTTGTGACTACATTTTAGTGGTCATCGACTATGTCTCCAAATGGGTCGAGGCACTTCCTTGCCGTGCAGCCGACTCCATCCACGCTAAGAAAATGTTTCAAGAAATCATTTTCCCTAGGTTTGGCGTCCCTAGGATTGTCATTAGCGATGGAGGATCACATTTCATCGACAAAAGCTTCAAGTACGCACTTAAGAGCTTAGGGGTCAACCATAGGGTAGCCACACCCTATCATCCTCAAACAAGCGGTCAGGCTGAAATGTCTAACAAACAAATCAAAAACATTCTACAAAAGACTGTAGATGCCATGGGAAAGGCTTGGAGGTAAAAATTGAGTGACGCACTTTGGGCATATCGAACTGCATATAAAACTCCGATAGGTATGACCCCTTATCAACTTGTTTATGGGAAGACCTGCCATCTCCCCGTAGAATTAGAACATAAGGCCCATTGGGCAATCAAACGATGGAATATGGATCTTCATTCAGCTGGATTAAAAAGACAAATGCAATTAGCTGAATTGGAAGAATGGAGAGAAAAAGCCTACCATAACTCGAAGCTATACAAAGAGAGAACAAAAAGGTGGCACGACAAACAAATAGTCATAAAATGATTCAAATCTAGTGATAAAGTGCTTCTGTTTAATTCTCGAGTGAAACTGTTTGGACACGGAAAGCTTAGTAGCAAATGGGAAGGACCATTCATGGTACTAAACGCTTCTGACCTTGGTGCCGTCACTCTCCGAAATAATGATGGCAAAGTTTTCAAAGTAAACGAACAGCGTTAAAAATCTTTCTCGAACCCGAAATGCCCGAGGTCGAGGACATTGACGTCCTCGAATTCTTTGAAAATTGATTTTTTGCGTGAGGTCTAGCTCCGACCGACAAAAAATGAGCAATTAAAAAAAAACTTCACAATCGGTGAAACTAGGCTTTAGGCTTTGTTTTTGAGTGAGCAAAGAAGAGGGGGCCCGAACCAGGCCAGAGCCAGGTCGGCCGACCCAGTCAGACCGGCCGGGCTGAGGTGGATCGGCCGGGGGGCTAACTGTCTCCAAATTCGAAAATTTTTGGAGGAGGAGCGTACCTTCCGATTTTGTAGCTTCTAAACGTCCCACCTCATTAGAAAAGCGACGGGAAGAGTCTTTCCTTGCACTTTCTTCATGTTCTCTTCATCTTCTTCCTCTCACCTTTCACCTTGCAATTCTTCACCTCCACCATGGCTGAACCAAACACCCCTAAATCTATCCCGTCCATCTACGAGATTGTAGCTAGCGACCACCGGCTCCAAAGCTTTCGAAGAGTACTTCCGGCAAGGCAACGTTTGGCCGGAACTTGAACTACTAGCCGGTGCACGCGCAACAGCTGAACTTCTCGCCGGAGGAGAAGCCAAAGACGACACCACAACCCGAGCACGGCCGTGCTACATCACGTGGCCGGCTGACTTCTCCGCTCCGCATCGGTGCAATGCGCCCTCTCTCCTCTATGTGTGATCACCAAGGGGAAGGCGCCGCGTGCTCCTTCACCGGCGCGATCGACGATGGGCCAACTCGGCCTCAAGGCAGGAGTGGCAAAACAATCTCGAAGAGCAAATGGCGGAGGTCCAAATCCAATGATGGACCACGAGGATAACTTCATGGTCCTGCGGAAGTCGACATCGGCTAAGCTCAAACGCTACGCGAAGGAGATGGGATCGCCTAAGCTTTATGATCCACCGACTAGTCCGTAGACGGGAGTGGGGGTAGAATAAAGAGAGACGCAAAAATTTTATTCAAATATTTGGATTTCCCAATGTCTGCGCCTTTGTTTGCTTAGCTTCTCGAGGAAATAAAGAATCGATTGTTTAATTGTGCATGCCTCGACCGGTGCAATTTTCTGCACCGGTCGACTTTGTTACTAACATACATATGAGAAATGCAAAGTACAGAGAGAGACGTACATACTGAAAAAAATTGGACCCAGCCGGGCACGGAGTCAGGCCGGCCGACCCAGCCAGACCAGCCGGCCTCCCTTAGGTCGGCCGACCAACCATCGTCGCCCACTCGGCTCCAAAAAATTCTGGTATGTTCCCTATGCCTTACTGTTCATATTTATCTCTGTCACTTGCTCATATAATGTTGGGAAATAATTAAACAAGAATTTTGATACCGAGAATGCAATGATTTCGAAACTATAACATTGTCCGGTAAATTGTGACTTGCATAATTTCTATTCTTTGGTTAGGCTCAATAATTGTGGGAAAGCTTTATTAGGAATAATGACATCTAAATTGTTGGCTCATGAGATATAGAATGCTTAATAAATTTCTTACCTAAGGTTAGTTGTTACTCAGAGATTCTCATTAAAAACCTGGCACTTGATTCTTAGAGTGACTTTTCATTACCGACCACAGCCATATATTAACCATGATCCATACAAGCCTCATAATGGTCATTGCTCATGCTAAGTTGGGTTAGAATTCAAATCCACTTAAGAGATGCTATTTTATCCAATCATTTCCTTTCATGTACCCTTTTGATTGCTAGCCTTTCATATCCGGCAACGCTAATTTCCGCCTTGAAATTAAGAGTCAACCTTCGCCAGATATTCCAACCCCATAAAAAGTTAGCCAATTTTCTCGTCTGGTGTCACCATACCTACCTATGTGATGGTCCTCCAAAATAAAATATCCATTTGTCAAAACTTTCCAAAAAGTTCTTATTATGTCAAAGGCAAAAGAAAAAAAAAGAGATCAATCACAATCTCGATGAAAAAATATATATAATCTCTTCATGCATTTTAATCTTTCTCTGCAAAAAGGAACAAAAAGGTTTTGGAAAATGGATTTTTAGGAGGAAAACCATCACTCCATAAATACAAGATCGATGTGTTAGACTCATTAGTACCACACATCCTTGCACTTGTATTTCTTCTTATTCCTTTGACGTTAGTTCATTCTCTCCCTCACCCCTGGACATGAATTCTTGTATGATTGGAAATAGGAATAACATCATCTTCATTAGGATCTAATTTTAACCTGACAAAAGTGTGATATGACCATATTATCTATCCTACCCGAGGTCCACATAAGCATTAGATGTAGGATGAGAGGATATCCTTGGTAAGGTTAAACACTTTTTGAGTGACCAAAAGTGTTTCACCTAAGAAAAAGAGCCATGAATTCTTTCAAAGAACAAAAACTCTGGGAGCACTAATCCTCGGTAAAATTATTTATTCATTCATGTCTATTCCATTTGCCAACATTTATAAGATGAGGTTGGTAGACACTTCGAATCCCAACAATTTGAGAAAACCTTAGAATAATTTTTATGCTTGTCTACCTTTATCCTGATAGAGTTATTAGTTTTGAAATTAACCTTTACTCGAGGACGAGCAAAGACCTAAGTGTGGGGTGTGTTGACGGTCAATTTCGATAACAATTGATATGATTACGACCGTCAACATTTGGTGAAATGAATGGAACCTGAACTAAAGTTGTGCAAATTTACAAAGTTCCACGAGTTTTGGTAAGATTTTGCATGCAGAGACCCACTTAGCGAAACTGGGCCCGAGCCGGGCAAAAGAGTGGGTCGGCCGACCCACTGTAGGCCGGCCGACCCAATTCTCTCACCCAGCCAGGCCAGTGTCGCACCAGGGCTTCTACAAGGCATCCTAGAGCACATCCAAGCCATTGGTTTTAGTCGGTTTGATCCAGAAACAGGGAGTGCTTCAATTCTAAAGGAACCCAATGCTACCGGTCTCCAACTGCCAAACCGACTTAGGGAGACGATCTACACCTCACAAGAAGCATCCCAGCCAAATTGGAGGGCCGGGATCGACGAAAGGCAGGCCGGCCGACCCACCCTAGACCGGCCGACCCACCTCTGATCCCCTTTGGATTCCCCCTTCGGAGTGGAGTTGTGACACCTGTCCCAAGTCGTGGCAACTCCCTAGTGGTCACGGTGACCTATAAAAGGAGGTGATCTCCTTCATTTGAAGATGGACAACAAAGAGCAACACAAGTGAGAGAAAGCAAGAGTGAAGTTGTGCTACTCTCAAGTAGAGTAGGAGAGATAGGAGAGTTAGTGTAGGGGAGGAGCCGGAGTGTCGGTATCCCTCACTAGAGCTCTGGAGCTGAACTTGGATGCGGGTTCTGCTTCTGTCTTCTTTCGGTAACACTCAGTCTCACCTTATCTAAATATCAAGGTCATTCTATTTATTTTGTCTCTATTGGTATTAGGCACGTGCTATTCTTGAGTGCTAAGATCTTTGTGCTTAATTGTCCACCTAGCGATTAGTATAAGAGGTAGTAGGGGTGAGTATCGAAGTGATGTCCTTGGTACGTATTACTACTAGGTGCAAACGTGGTGTTTGGACTAGTTAGTAGCCGGTAGGCACCTGCTTCAACGGACGTGTGGTAGGTAATAGGTGGTGACAGCCCTATTATCCGGCTTAGACTTTGTGAAATCCGCCCTGTTAGTTGCAGTCCGGTTGAGCCCTATCGGAATGATCATAACCATTCGGGATTCCAATTCAGGATAGCGGGTGGTCGTGAATGTCCGAGCTCCTATTCAGAGTCGCAAATTAAACAAGAATAGAACTTGAACCTTTCTGACTGGTGTCCGAAGAGACTCTTGAGCCGAAATACATTTATCCCATTATTGTTCCATATCACCATTTTCATATCCATCTGGGTGAATAAGTGTAGAAAATATAAATTTCTCGTTCCTCGTGGGAAATCGATACTTTAGGAATACTCCAGGGTGAAAGCTATTGCGATATTCGTGCGCTTGCATATTAAAACTCTAATAGGCATAAGAATCGCCAATAGAGGCACAATAATTCGTCTTCCTTTGGCCCCTCCTTTTTCGACCCCTTTTGCTTCTTTTTGTTTATCTTCGATATGGTGGACTTTCTTTATTTGGTGATGGCGACCTTGCTGCTTATCATCACCTTTTGTCTTCTCCTGCTTCTTCTGATTATATTCTTTCTTAGCCAATGCCTCCCTCCTCAAATTTTCTTCTTCTCCTCTGGCATATCTTTCCACTCTATCATATAATTATGAAGCCGTGTTTGGAGGAATGCTAGTTAAGTCGTGGCATAAAGATCCAGGTTGAAGTCCTACTATGATTGCATTGATGATGGTGGAATCACTGATTGTTTTAATTTGGCAACGCATGTTCGTGAATTTCATGTAAAAATCCAAATCACTCTCTCCATTTGCCTGCTTCATTGCAAATAAGTTAATCTCTTGCATTCTTGCAATGTAGTTACCCTGGAGGTTTTTAGCGAAGGCCTCTCTTAGTTGTTCCCACGAGTGGATGGATCCCGAGGATAGTGACGTGAACCAAGATAGAGTCGTTCCCTTAAGTGCTAGGAGAAGACACTTTGCCTTTATATCATCGTCACCCCCTGCGGCCCCAACTGCGGTTTCGTACACTTTGAGGAATTCCATTGGATCATTATCTCGAGCAAATTTATTAATGCTTGGCATTTTAAAGCTCTTTGGCCACCTCTTCGCTCGAAGGAAACCATCAAGTGGTCCCCCTCCCCCACGTTCTCTTCGGTACGTGCTTTGAGTGTTGCATGTTGCAGGTGATTCTGCCTGGGATCCTTCGAGTTCATTTAGGCTTTGTTCTTTTCAGCGTATCGTACCGTTTCGTATTACTGTAGCAAATTTTGTTATTTTTATATAGCCTATATGTTGTGATAATTCGTAACGATTTTTTATGGCTTTTAGTAGTCCTTCCAAAGATTTCAAAACTATTTTTAATTATTTTTTTATAATCTTTAGACCTCTTTTTGAGAGCTCTCAAATTTGCTACAGTATTACGCCAACGCAACGATATGCTGAAAATAACAAGGCCTTAACCTTCGCTAGTTTTGCTGAGGTGGTAGTGCTCGAGCAGCTGCTAATTCTCTCCTTAAGTCCTCGATTTGTTGCTCCATCATCAATCTGTGTTGCAGGTAGTCTTTGTCTTGTTAGTGATTCGCGAAAGGTTACTCCTTGGGTTCTAGGTTGTCGTGTTTGTTCAGGTTGGATGGGTGGGTTTTAAAGGAAGGTTGGTAGGTTTTCCTGGAGGGTTGGTGGATTTTGCGAAGGGTGCATGGGTGGGCTTTGTGGAAGAGGATTGGTTGGGTTTTGCGAGGGGTCTTAAGCTGGTATGGGTTCTTCGCGGTTTCTTCTCTCCCCCATTCTGCTCGATTCCGGTCCTTCGGGAGGTATCGACCCAAGGATATAAGGTACATCTTCAGGTTCCCCCTCTTCGTTTTCACCTCTCCCTGTAGGCATCCTCGGTACCATATTCCACCTTGTCCCTTTGCCACTCCTCGTGACAACTGCTGTCACGACCTCCATTCCTCCATCTGCAGGTACTTCGCTTGTGGATGGATTCCTACCCTGAACCATCGTCTCCGCACCAAGGTCCCCACGGATGGCGCCAACCGTCGTCGACGTGTCTCAGGCAGTACGTGGAGTGTCTTCCCGTGGAGGAAGATGATCACAAAAAAGGAACAATAGATCTTTGGAACTGGAGACGCAATGATTGGTTAGGAATAAATCCTCTGCCCCCAATGAATGGGGTGCTCTTGTATTTATTGGGGTGTCAATGATTAGGGTTTACATTCTGGAAATAAAAAGACCTCTTTTCCGTCGCATCTGGAGCGTTGATATGAAATCAATGGATCCTTACAACAATTGATCCCTGTGTGGGCATGCGAAAAACCCTATCTACCCCTAATAACTTACAACCCTTATTGAAATATTATGCCGATCTATGGTAGGCCCATTTTCTAGCGATCGTGTCCAGGGCCCATAATTTGTGCTTGGCTCAGCTATTAATGGACCCTTGAGAATCAACCAGAGTCCACCCTCTTCGGCTATCTTCAGAGAGATCTTCGAGCGTCCCTGCCTTTGCCTAGGCAGGAGAATCTTCATAGAATTCCTCTTCGGCCTTCATCTTTACATGTGTTCTTCCCGAAGATGTCCCAAGGATCTTCGGGATCCTCGGGTTCTTCAGGCCCAATAACTATATCTTTGGGATTTTTGCCCTAATCTCCAGGAAAAGGGGGAGGCCTTCCTACAACAGAAAGTTGATAGAACATACCCGGACTTTGCAAATTGCTAAGGATGTGAGAAACGTAAGGTTGGGTTGAGTAGGGATGGGATGATTCCTTTCGGCAAGATGCCCAACAGTCATAGAACTTGGCCTGTGATTCTATGTATCTACAACATTCGCCCGTGGACTATATTGATAATGTTTGTGTGTATTTGAATAGTTTTGGGTTCATGTCACCGGATTGGCTCCAATGTGCCTGTCTTTGGCTAAGATTGTACCGTTGTGCGCGGTTTTCAATGAAATCTTTTAAGAATCCATTTGTTGTCTTTGTTGGCAATTCTTACGCTCTTAGAGATAATCCGCAAGCGGATGGATATCACTTGTAATTTTCACCGAGGAGTATTACAAGGTATCAAATCTATAGGGAACGAGGGAGAAGGATTATTCTAATTATGTATATTATTTAAGATACTAGCCAACTAGTTAACGGGGGTAAGGATAAACACAAGGGTATAACAAAATAAGTTAGGCAGATAGTTGGGAGGGCAACGAGAAGAGTATAAAGTTCCTTAATAGTGCTATCGATTATCAAGTTGAGTTAGGTGCAATTGATTATTAGGTTGTGTTAGCAGATATGAGTTTGGTGGTTTGTTTTAAGAACTTCGTTAGAGCTCGGCCGATTCACTACCACCTGCTATCAGTTAAGAACACTGAATGTGTGGATAACATAGCCCCGGGTGCCAACACGGCGGGCCTAAAAGACCACCTGACAAGTGATGGACCTAGTCGAGTGGATAAGGACGGGTACCGCTCGGATTCTAGGAGGCTTCCCGGCAAGGAAATACTTAAACATAGAAGTTTATCCCTAATAGGGAAGATACAATTGTAATCCCGGATAACTACGTATCTGGCTAGAGGATAGAGATAGGAATCTTACCTCGTAACCGACCAGGACTCTACCTTATAACCCTACCCCATTATATAAGGTGGCACGGAGCCCCTGGTTCGGCATTTTCATCTCTACACCCATCTAGGACACATAGCCATCCATGGAGAGACATCTCCCTCGACATTGATCATCAGATCACCATCATAATCCCATGAACACAGGACTAGGATATTACCTCCGCCGCGAGGGCCTGAACCTGTATAATCCCTTATTTTCTGTTCACATCGAGTTTGGATGCAGCGCATAACCCCATATATAATCATTGCCGATAATACCCCCTGGTTAAACACCAGTCGACATAATGGTTATGACCACCATCGATTGGGCCCTACTCGTCCAGTTCCTAACTTAGTGGATTACGTATGAGATAAATCTTGGATGGATAGGGCTGTCACCACCTTCCACCTACCACAAAGTACGTTGGAATGGGTGTAAACCAAGTCAAAGATAATCTCAGACACCACGTATGCTACATAGGATGGTGATCCAAGTCCAATACTTAAGCTACTCTAAGCCTATGACAATGAACCCAGACTCGAAACCAGATGAACTTAATCAACCACTATAATAATTCACAATTCCCACTTAATGTGAATATGTTCAACCTAGATAATGGAAGACACTTATATTATAAAAGCGAAGTCTTACAAAATGGAAAGGATATAAGAGCTATTACCTGAATTCCCGAAGACGATTATGGAACTCCGAGCTTTGGCTTGACTCAAATCTAACTCCCAAACTAACTACTCTAATAAGTAAAGAGTGACTCCAAATGGATGGAAGTGTTGTGGTGTGTTGTGTGTGTTACAAGTGAGGTGAGGGGGTCCTTTTATAGCCATCCACAGCTAATGAGGAGCGTCCACGCTAATGGGAATCCGATAGGGGATACAAGGGGATCGGTCGGCCTAGGGGGGTCGGCCGACCCACCTTCGGTCGATCCAAGCCCTCATTTTCGCCTTGGATGCTTCCTTCATGGTGTAGATTAACTCCCCGCGTCAGTTTTGATGGTTAGAGCTGGTGAAACCAACATCCTTTTGAGCCCAGTGATCCAAGTGTGAAGGAACCGCAGCCATTCGGTCAAATCGACGTGCATGGACGCATCGGATTACTCGTTGGTTGTTTCTTGGCGCATGGGTTGGAAACTGATTTGGATTGGGTAAGAAGGTCGGGCGACTGGCCTGGTTGCCCGGTTCAGTTTTATTTTCCCCAACTTTATTTATGAGGACAAAAACTCACCAAAACTTGTGGAAATTTATTAGTTTAAATAAAATGCATTTATAAACATTTATTTCCCCCAAATAACCGGATAGTTGGCGTATGTGGGCATATGAAATTGTACTTTAACGACTGTCAACACACCCCCCCAACTTGGAACTTTTGCTCGTTCTCGAGCAAAGAGCTCAAAATTGCACCTAGTGGATCAGGATTGCATCAGTATCGTTATTCAATAAATATTAAGTGCATAAGATAATACTTTTTATTACTTGTTAACATAAACGCGTCCAAGTGTATCCCAACCTTGTACTTATACTTGTGGGGCTTCCAAAATGTCACCTCGTATTAAGCAGTTGAAAAATAGAACAAACAAGATAGAGCAATGTTAGCTTACCCTTGTTTAGAATAGGTCTCGGAATATCTTTTCTTTATTTTTAAATTTTTAGTTCCTCTATTGGTACTCTCAAATCGCTCAAGTGATATTTTATTCATCCTCACCAAGGGATAATGCCAATTCTAATCCCTATATTCTAAAGGTTTATGTGGAGCTCAAGGTAGGGCTAGAAATGAACTACTTTGGTTGTATAATATTGTTGAGTAAAAAATTGGACCTAATGAAGATCATTCCACTTCGTATTCCGGTCATTAAAGAAACAGCGTTCAGGGGTGAGGGAGAGAATGGACTCACGCCAAAGGAATGAAGAAACACAAGTGCAAAGATGTGAGGTATTGATGAGTCCATTATATCAGAATTTGTGTTTGAAGGATATAGCCTATATGACTAATTTGTTTTGAGCAAATCCCTCTTTATGAAATATTTTTGAAGAGACGTAATTTTTTAGAGATTATGATTAACTCTTTATTTTGTCTCTCTCTCTTTTTTATTTTTTATGGGGAGAGAATGATTTTTTTAGAAATTGAGGGATGACTCGTGATACCTTTGAAGTCTTTTTATGAAATAAACTGTATAGATAGGTATAGAGTGGACACATTGAAGAACTTGGTTCAGATGGTTGGTGGAGGAATACCGTGTGGAATGGATGTTTATTCCAGTGTGGAATCTAGCATTGTCAGATATGAAAAGGCCAGTAATTAAAAGGGTACGTGAAAGGAAATGTCCAGCTTTGAAGAGTCACCACTCCTTAAGTTCACAAGTTTCGACAAAACTGAACACAGCTGTAAGTGCCTAAATTATAGGCTCAGTACCTTTGGCTTTGGTAGGAAGAACATCCCAATGAGTAACATATTTTAAAATATTTTATATTTTCAAAATAAAATCTTTCCGAGACTTTTCCATACTAGAGGTATGAGCAACTAAACTCTTATCTTAGTTATAATATCTCACAACAATTTAAACTTGGATTACAATTGTCAACACCCACTAGGTAAAGACTAGGCAGAATCACAACTTATATCAATAAATGTCAAAATAAACAAAAGTACTAAATTATAAACCCGGTATTTAGAGAATAAGATAAATCAATTTTTCATCATCTCCTTTGGTGAAAATCAATATTCATACTTTTTTTCGAAGGGAAATCTTTTTATTTTTTATGCATATGACGAGTGCAACTAAGAAACTCAATTTTTATGGCAGGACGATAGGTAAGGCTGGGCAACAGGCAATTTGGGCAACAGGTAAGGTAGGGCAAGGTGACAAGCGAATCAGGTTGAATAATCGGGCAAGGTTCTAGCGGCAGCAGCAACAGTGGCAACAATAGTGGCAATTGGGAGATAGGACGAAGCTTATCTTATTGAGCTAGGGGTCAAAACCGATATACTAGAACCAAGCTGTCAAAGTGTTGGTCCTAGCTGCCACTACGTCGGTGTTGGCTCCATGGTTTTCGGCCATCTCCTCGTGTTGCCTAGTGTTACAACCAAGCGTTCGACGAACGTTGCCCATGTCCTCAACTAGTGTACTCATTCTTTCTCCTACAGTGTGGATGTCTCATGCAAAAGGCTCGAAACAGGTAGAGTATCAGGCCGATGATGGCCCTTCTCGTCCTATAGTGGGACCTTGGTCATGCGAATAATGAGACCCTCCAATCTCGTGTTTCCACGAGCTCCCAGGTTCGTGGTGGTGAGTGCCCCATCCCACAAAACTTTGCGGTGCGTACCCGAAGGCTTGGGGGTTCCATTGATCCCACCTAGCGCTAGGGTCAAACTGATGAGGTGTTACGGTGGCTCCCATCCACCGATTGTGGTGAGGCTCGCTGTGTTCGTGTTGATCGTGTTTCTTGTGAAAGTGCTCAGCTCGTTGGCGGCATGCGCGACTACGCGTCACTGTCCCAAAGATACTATGTCTAGGAGGCTCCAAGGCACTAAAGTTGAGGGTCAGATTTCGGGCAGAATAGAGGCCGAGCCTTGTATTAGGCAAGCGGATATCAGTTGTGGTTCCCAGAAATCTCATATAGTAGGTCTCAGATTCATCTATACTAAAAATATGCTCTTCAGTGAAGTAGCCCTTCCCTACTAATGGTAATGTTGTCTCTAAGAAGGATACTTTAGCATTCTCAAAAATTCCCAAACTTTCCGCGATGTGGGTGACAAGAGAAGTACAATTTATGTCACCTAACATGTTCTTCATCTCTAGTGCAATACCATGCTTGCTATTGGATTTAAAGGTTTCTTATTTACCATAGCATAAAAGTATTGTAGTTCATCCAGGCGCACAATATACATATCATGTCTAGAATTAATGACCATAGTAATCCAGCAGTGAATGAATATAAGAGTGGGAACCTCTTGTGAACGTCCTTAGCACCCTTGGACAAGGTTTTGCTAATCTTGCCGTACCACAATATTTCTTCAAAAGTGGTTAGACCACAAATACCCGAAGGATATATAGAGTGAAGATCAAAGGTCAGCGGTCCAACAGTTAACAGTTAGTCATCCAAAAATTAGTAGTCCTTGCGGGGCTTATTGCCTCCACAAAAACGTTTTTTTTGCTCAAGTCACAGTGTCATTAGCATAAATGCAAAGATTAAAGATCTAATGAAATACAAAGAGAGATGAGAGCAGACGTGAGATCATGTAATCACTGCCAGAGTGTGCATCAATCGCTGCTGGGGCCTCCTCAATTTATAAATGAGGAATGCATGCAGGTGAAGTACTAATACAGCGAATTAATCACCCATCTACAGTGCCTTGATATGCTAAAAGCCTAGCCTAGTCACATCGCTGAACCGATCGACCAAGTCGAAACCCGATCAATCCTTGAACCTGCTGCAACTGAGAACAAGCAAGAACAAGATGATAGCAAATTTAATCCAATAACTCAAACATGGGTGAGGTTCTGTTTCTCGTGACGGGTGGTCTAGTCGACACATGCGAAAACGAGGAGGGACGCACACGGGGTCATCCAAAACACAACAAAACCTCAACAACAACATAAGACAGCGGAAGGAATATATAGAGCGGTGACCAGCAGGGCGCCGTCCACCACCCTAGGGGCGGCCACCACCAAAACCCTAAGATACATGGGCCATAGACCCAAAAATAACGTGACGCAACACCCTAAAATTGTGGCCCGTGAACTTCTTCTGTGTTTTCCCGATGCTGCTGGACGAATTCAGATGTGGGGCTAGATCCATTGGAAAGCTTATCTCCGAAGCTTTCCAACGAGTGGTCGCACGCCGAAATCGGAGTTCGGGAGCCTGAGTTACGCCCGTTTGAAGTCGATGTGCTGCTGGATGGTCGAACCAGACTCTCTAGTATCTTGGGCTTCCATATGGGCGTTCCTTGGTGCGTGGGCCTTCCTCGTGGTGCATGCTTGATGCGCTAGTCCTTTTTCTTGGGCTTGAATGGCCGAGCTCCTGGATTTAGGCCCCTAGGCGATGACGGAGTCGCGGTCGGAGAGGAAGTAGATGAAGTAGAGGCAGCGGTCATATCCTTCATGTTGATGTCCTCATCATCCTCCCCTTGTTGAATTGGAGTCGTCCTCGACTCTTTCTCATTCTCCTGCAAAAGGTTAGCGACAACAGGAGGCAAAGAAACAGATGGCTGCAAACTTGTGTTCATGTCATCATGTGCAATAACATTGGTAGCTAACAAAACTACACCTTTTAGTTTGTGATCAGATTTTTCACTTGGTGCTTCAGCTGGATGTGGTTCTTTAACTACATTCGTGTTCTTAGTTTCATTTGTGTTGTGCTCTCTCTTAGCATGTTTTCCAGCAATCTTAACTAACTCAGCAGGAGTCATTGATTCCAAAATAATTTTCTTTCCCTTAAAGTGTACTGATTGGTACTACCATGATGTGTAGCATCTATGTCATATATCCAAGGTCTACCCAATAAAAGAGAACAAGCATCCATGGGCACAACATCGCATATAACATGGTCATGATATGATCCAATAGAGTTAGGTACTCGAACAGCTTTTGTTACCTTAATCTTACCAGTAGAATCGAGCCATTCAATTTCATATGGCTGTTGTAGCGGGCACGTGGCCAAGCCAAGCTTCTCGACCATGTCCACACTAGCAAGGTTATTGCAATTTTCACCATCGACAATAACATGCACCGTTCGTTCATTGACTACAAACTTTGTTTGGAAGATGGTATGGCGTTGATTTGGCTCATCACGTGTGTGTTCAGCATGCAGCACACATGTGACAACAAGAGCTGGATATGTCTCTGTCGTGGCAGCATCATAAACCACTTCCTCTTGTTCTGCAGTGTTAGTAACAGCAAGAGCATGTTCATTTTCATCAATGTCACCAACACTAGAGTACTCACTATTTTCTCGTATGATTAGAGCACGTTGATTTGGACACTCGCGCATCACATGGCCATGTCCCTTGCATCGAAAACATTGTACCTCTCTTGTACGACCAGTAGATGCAACGGATGAAGCACTCTTCGCCGGAGCTTGCTTTGTAGCTGATTTACTTGACTCTGGTATCTGTGGTGGTGTAGAGGCAGCAGGAGTAGCAGGTGTACGTCCCGGAGCGGAAGAAGTCAACTTCGTTTGCATATGGACTGACTTGGAGGTGGAAGAGCCTCCAAAATTACCTCGCGTTGTCGATCGTCGACCCTGCACTTCCCTTTCTGCTTTCAAAGCAAGATGATACAAACGGGTGATAGAATTATATTATTTATAATCAAGTATGTCCTGTAATTCTCAATTAAGCCCACCCAAAAATCTAGCCATCTTGGCATCTTCATGCTCTTCTATCCCACAGCGCAACATGGTAATTTGCAATTCTTAATAATTCTCTTCAACAGTTTTATCACCTTGACTAAAGCGCTGCATTTTGTTCAATAAATCACGAGCATAGTATGTAGGAACAAATCTAGCCCTCATGACTCATTTCAACCCATCCCAAGTTGTAGGTACACCCCGATTGGCTCTACATAGTTCTTTCCACCAAACAGGTGCAAAACCAGTAAATTCACTAGTGGCAGCCTGAACTCTCTTACGTTCAGAGAAATCGTAGCAAGAAAATTTTTGATCTACGGTTAACTCCCAATCAAGATAAGCAACCATATCATTTTTACCATCAAAAGGCAGCATAGTAAATTTCATTTTCATCATAGGATCATCACCTTCTTCCCTTTGAGCATGCTGATTTCTACCCATACCTTGTCTGTTGTAGCAGAGTCGATGATGAGCTCGGTCATTGTGCACGTTTACCATGCAGTCGTCAAGCAAAAGAGTCGCGCTAAAAAAAATCGGATAAAAAAATCAGTGAAAAGAAAAGGTGAAAAAAGTGAAAAAAATAGAGAGGAGAAAAATTGTGGAGCTTTTTCTTGTTGTTCAACGGCTGTTCTTTGACTACGTCTGTGATTAGGCTTGCGTCTCTAGCACTGTCTAGCCTAGGACCAGCACGTACCATCGTTGAACGTTCCTTCAACTTGTATTAACTATTGTGGTTATAGTATCTCCTTGCTACACATTGATACATGTCTAAGCTCCACATACTACTAACCTACAGGAAAAGTACCTTGCAATCGCTTTGTCACCTTCTGAGTGCAGGATACCACTAGTTATCGATTGACCTTAACATGCTGCAGGGTAAGAACTTGTAAGAGCTTGATGAGAGCTTCGAGTGTGAGAGACTTGTCAATTCCAGCTCCTATTTAGTAGATAGGGTTACATATCTTTTTGTGTATTTTCTTGTCTACTACTAACAATGACAGGTCCGTTTGGAGAAAGGAAATTCATGCGGGAACATGTTCACCAGTCCAATGTGATAAATTTGGAGCCTAGGGGTGAGCATCAAGAAGCCTGGGAAACTAAAAATGCTTGTCGAGAATTGGAATCTTTCTACGACCAAGAATGAGAAAACACCATTGAAGAAAGATTTGAAGCCTGCATAGCTCAAAAGGAAGGATAGTAAATGTACTTCAATTAGTAAAGACAAGAATGTGCTTTCTATTCTTGTGACTAACCATGAAGGCAAGAATAATCAAGATGGTGAGCTTTTGAATGCGGCAATGTCAGACAAATACATGAGCCTTATGTCTGAACATATACTTAGTGCACCACCAGCGCAGACTCAACGCAACAACTTATTTCAAACTAAGTTTGTTGTGCAAGAACGTGCGGTGCATGTCATCATTGATGGAGGCAATTGCAGCAACTTCGCAAGCCAAAACATGGTCGATAAGCTTGGCTTGACCATGACTCCAATTCAACAATCTTACTCTATTGAATGGTTCAATTCTTGTGGTAAGGTTCTGATAACAAAAACTATGCGAGTGCCTTTTGTGATGTCTTACCTATGGAAGCATGCTTATTTTTATTAGGTAGACCTTGGTTATATGATGTAGAAGCTATTCACAATGGTAGAACCAATCAATATTCCTTCATATTTAATGGAAAGAAAGTGGTTTTGAAACCTATGACTCCTGCTGAACTAATTAAAGATAAACAAAAGAGAGCTAAAAATCATGCACAGGAGGGTGATAAAATTGCTTGCAGTGCACAAAACTCTGAGCCAAAGATAAAGGAGGTAGTCCATTTAGATAAGACCGTGTCCTCCCTGATACCACATTGCAAACACATGTTTCTTTACCTCCTGTTGTCACTAACATTTTGCAGAAGCATGAGAAGGAGTCGAGGACGACTCCAATTCAAGAAGGGGAGGATGATGAGGACATCCAACCCAAGGATACGACCGCGGCCCCTACATCCTCTTCGACAATGCCATCTTCATCACCTGCGATCAACGTTGCGACTCCATCATCGCCTAAGGGCCTAAATCCCGGAGCTCGGCCTTTCAAGCCCAAGACGAAGAACCAGAGAAGTAAGCACGCACCACGAGAACAGCCCATGCACTAAGGAAGGCCCACATGGAAGCCCATGATGCCAGAAAGCCCAGTTCGGCCACCCAGCAGCACGCCAACTTCAAATGGGCATAAATCGGGCTTCCGAACTCTGATTTCAGCGTGTGACCACTCGTTGGAAAGCTTAGGAGATAAGCTTTCCAATGGATCCAGCCCCACATCCAGATTCGCTCCAGAGCATTAGGAAAATGCAGAAGAATTTCACGGGCCACAATTTCAGGGTGCTGCGTCACCGTATTTTTGGGCCTATGGCCCATGTAACTTAGAGTTTTGGTGGGTGCCCCTGTTTTGGCCGCCCTACACCTCCTGGCTGCCGCTATATATGTGGCCGGTGCCTCTCCTTTACGCTTAGGTTTTGTTGTGTTTTGGTTGGCCCTGTGTTTGTCCCTCCTCGTGTTCACGTGTGTCGACTAGACCACCCGTGACGAGAAACAGAACCTCACCCTTTGATGAGTGATTTATCAGTTATCAACTTGTTCTTGCTTGTTCTCGATTGCTAGCAGGTTCAAGGATCGATCGTGCCTGACTCGGTTGATCGCCTCGTGTGGTGACTTTGTGATTGTTCAGTTGCTGATCCCGTGGATTGGTAGCGTTGTCACCACACCAAATCGACGTATCGTTCTCATCAGAAGATCGGGCCGACCTAGCGCGCATCAGGCATGTAGGGAGGTTAGTGAGTAGGGGTGCAAACGTATCGTATACGGATCGGATAGTACCATAACCTTACCCGTATCCATTTTTTTTTTACGGATACAGATATGGATTCAAATACCTCTCAGATACGAATACGAATCGGATAGCATATCGAATACAAATACGGACCGGATATTTACTCAATTCGGTCAGATACGAATATCCTACAACTTTAGCACATAAGTGAAAAACAAGTCAACATGCCAATATCTATCCCTTAGGCCTTACATTAGTTTCAAGTCAGTGATGTTTAGGAGCATGGGGTGCGTGTGTGTGTGTATATCAAGCACTAGCCGTAGCACTTGTAGGCCTATTTGATTCATCTGAAATAGCTGACGATGTTAGAATCTACAAGAAGAATAAATAACAAAACAACATTTTATAGCTAACAAGTCAACCAACAGAAGAGAAGGCGACAAGCCAACAAAATAGATCAGCAATTTGGATGCCTGAACCTAGGGAATAGTCACAAATGGAGAAACACCGTCGTGTGGAGTTGGAGCCTCAACGGCGACCTGTGGTACGGATCCGGCAGTGGGAGGCATTGAGGAGTGGGGACGGCGACCTGTGGTCGAGGAGGGATGGCCGGAGGAGCGGTAGGCCAATGGCCAGCGGCCACTGGTCACTAGATCCTGCAGGGAGCGGCCACTGGCCACTGGTCCCTAGGAGGGCGACGAGTCGACGAGCGACGACGGCGATCGGAGGAGCGCCTACGGCGGATGGCGGTGTAGCCGAAGGGGTGGCACTGGAGGGGTAGAGGCCGGTGGTGCAGGCAGCCATATGTGGCCGGCGGGCAGCGGGCGGGAGCTAGCTAGGAACCCTAGCTTGGGGAGTTGGGCACTTGGGGTTGGGGATGAGATGAGTGGGCTTTGGCCTATGGCCTATAGGGCGGTCGTGGTGGCTGAGGCTGACGGGCTGAGGGAGTGTGAGTGAGGCCGTACGGGTAGACGAGCTGCTTATCAAATACGGATAGTATCTGTATTCGTATCTATATGCGGTCATTTTTTACGAAACCATACCCGTATTCGTATCGGGAAAAATCCTGATAGTATCCGTATCCGTTTCCTATTCAGATACAGATAATCCGAATACGGATAGTCCATTTTTTGGATACGGATATCGGATAATTTGGATTATTTGTATCCATTTTGCACCCCTATGGGTGAGAGTGGACATGAGAGATGGAGGTGAGAGGGGTGGTTGACCGACCGTGGTGGGGTCGGCTGGCCCGCCAGGTGGGGTGGGTCAGCGGCCCCTCATCCCCTTTTTTTATATGCAGGGTAAATGCAAGGGTGAAAGTAAAAAATACCATCAGAAATTAAATATGAATGCAAAGATAAAATCCGGCTTACGTCCCGATGAGGACTCAAAATTTTTGTGGTCCTCGAGCCGGACCGTCTCTATACTTTATTCGTTTTGAAGAGTTTCCACGACCGGAATTGTTGTCACGGCTGGTTGAATTTCTTTCTTACGTCACACTTGCTTTGCTCGAGATTTTCGATTGACGTTGACCTTCGCTTGCGGCCCCAAATTCTCGACCGCATATTGCTTCCGTTCCTTGGTTTGGGACTTCATCGCCCAGTTGTTGTTACTTTCCTTCCAATGAGGACGTTGTAGAGGCTCGTCCAATAGTTGGAGCGTTCTCCTCAAGGTTGCAATGAGAGTATCCACCTGAGGTTTGGGTGTTGCCTCTGCTTTTCTCTACACAGTTTTACGATTTTTACCATAACAAGTGTGTACCTTTAAGCATTGCTCAACTCTTGGCTTGAAATTGAAGACTTCATCCCGGCCATTGATGTTGAGTTGAATCTCTCTTGCACCAACGTCTATGGTCAGATTTGTTGTGCTTAAGAACGGTCGATCTCCCAAGAATGAGAGATGTTTTGGTGTCTACTTCCATGTCGAGTACCACAAAATACACGGGCACCAGGAAATTCTAGACTTTCCCCGGCATATCCTCAGCCACTCCAACAGGACGGTGGATCGATTGATCTGCAAGCTGCAATGTCATGGCAGTAGGGAACAAGGTAGAATGATTTAACTTTTCATAAATTACCTTGGGCATAATGCGGACGCTTGCTCCTAAGTCACACAGAGAACGATCAAAGTGCTGTGCACCGATAGAACATGACATGGTTGGATAACCAAGGTCCTTTTTCTCGGGGAGAGTGTTTAGGATTGCAGCGTTGCATTCTTCGATCAGCTTGATAACCTCGCAGTCGACAACGGGTGCTTGTTGTTGAGGATGTCCTTAGGTACTTTGCATTTGTCAGCACCTGCATTGCATCTAGAAATGGAATATTGACATATAATTGCTTAATCACCTCGACAAACATGTCGAACTGCACGTCTGCAGTTGGCTTGCGTTGAGCTATTTGTCTTTCTATCATTTTATTAAAACTTATTTGCTATGCATGGCAGTTGTAAATACCTCTAATTTTCAATCTATGCTCTCAAGAATTTTATCAACAACAACAACAACAAAGCCTTTAAATCCCAAGCAAGTTGGGGTAGGCTAGAGTTGAAACCCAAAACAAACCGCTAAAAAGGGGAAGGGGAAAAGAAACAAGAAGGACAAGGGTTTAAAAAGTTTTTTGAAAAGAAGCACAAGGAAGAGCCTAGTCAGGGCTCAGGCACGTGGATAGCTGCTTTCCAAGCACTTCTATCCAAGGCTAACTCTCTTTCTATATTCCAATCTTTTAGGTCCCTCTTAACCGCCTCCTCCCGTGTCAAGTTTGGCCGACCCTACCTCTCTTCACATCATTATTCCACCTTATGATTCCGCTTATGCACCGGTGCCTCTGAGGTCTTCGTTGCACATGGCCAAACCATCTTAGTCGATGTTGCACAAGCTTTTCTTCAATTGGGGCTACCCTAGTCGATCCCGTATCTCATCGTTTGAACTCGGTCCATCCTTGTATGCCCACAAATCCAACGCAACATA
Organism: Raddia guianensis; assembly: GCA_036346415.1. Lineage (NCBI taxonomy): Eukaryota > Viridiplantae > Streptophyta > Magnoliopsida > Poales > Poaceae > Raddia > Raddia guianensis. The sequence continues at coordinate 17,595,120 of CM070534.1, read as the reverse complement.
CGCATCTCGGCGACACTTAATTGTTGAACATGTCTTCTTTTAGTAGGCCAACATTCTGCACCATACAACATCGCAGGTCTAATAGCCGTCCTATAGAACTTGCCTTTTAGCTTTTGTGGTACCCTCTTGTCACATAGAACACCGGATGCTTGACGCCATTTCATCCATCCCGCTTTGATTCTATGGCTAACATCTTCATCGACATCCCGCCTCTTTGTAGCATCGATCCCAAGTATCGAAAAGTATCCTTCTTGGGCACTATCGACCTTCCAAACTCACATCTCCTCTTCTGTCTAGCGAGCATCAAGTCACATCTCATATATTCGGTTTTAGTCCTGCTAAGTCTAAAACCTTTCGACTCCAGAGTTTGCCGCCACAACTCTAGTTTCCTATTTACTCCCGCCCGGCTTTCATCCACTAGTACTACATCATCAGCAAACAGCATACACCACGGGATATCTCCTTGTATATCCCTTGTGACCTCATCCATCACCAAGGCAAAGAGATAAGGGCTCAAAGCTGATCCTTGATGTTGTCCTATGTTGATTGGGAAGTCACTTGTGTCACCGTTAGTTGTTCGAACACTAGTCACAACATTGTTGTACATGTCCTTAATGAGGGCCACATGCTCTCAAGAATTTTATCATTAGCAATAAATTTCCTACTAATGCAATCATTCACTTTTTGCTGAGCACTCATAAATTCATCTACAGTTGATTTATTACAATTAAAATTACCATCATTACCTCCCTCTTGACGGTTGTCAAACGAGAAGTTGGGCTTGGAGTTCCATCCTAGAGTGTAGTTCGATTGTGGGCGGATTCCGTTTTTGAAAAAGTTGGCATCCTCTGGATGGGTTTCGGTGCAGTTGTATCCCGAGTGCCCAAGTCTCCCACAAACCTCACAATTTATGCGAGATTAAAGAGCCTGTATAGTTTGCGATGACGATTATTCTAGCTTCTTCATCAACTGGTCCATCTTGGCCGCGAGCATATCCATATTGTCAATTTGGTGGACTCCTGGTGTGCGGGGATGAAGGCGCTCATCGCTCCAGCCTTTGCTTCAGACCGTCTTCTCAAAGAGAGTGTGTGCGGCATTCACACTGAGTGAAAAAGAAAGCTCCGCCTGGAGTCGCTCACATTCATCCAAAATGGACTCGTCGGTGTTTTGCTGGAAACGAAAGATCTTGCCCCAGAGGGCATTGGTTTTGCCCCACGGAAAGTACATGGCGAGCAAGGCGTTTGAGCACTTCTCCCAAGTTCAAATTGCATCCTTATTGGCATAAAACCATTGTTTTGCTTTCCTGACCAATAAGAATGGAAAGAGGCGTAGCCTGATAGCATCGGGAGGTGCTCCCTTGATGGTAAAAGTGCTGTAAATCTCTAGGAAATGTTGGAGATGTGCATTGGTATCCTCTGTTTGTTTGCCACAAAAGGGGCTATCCTGAACCATATTGATAAAAGCCGGCTTCAGTTTGAAGCCTCCGTCACCCACATTGGTGGCAGGTCCAGTGGGGACGTTTGTGCTGGACAGGGCCAAGAACTCAAGGATGGTCTTCTAGGACGTTTGTGCTAGACGGGGCCAAGAACTCAAGGAGGTTCTTTTCAGCAGCCATCTTAGATGATGATGCTCATGTTTTGGTAGAGAGGAAATGATTTCTTGTGACAATTGGAAGGTCACAGACTCAAACTTGCAGAGGTATGACCCGAAGTCTCGTCCTACGTATGAGTGACTCTGGATTTTGATGGAAGTTTTCCAGAATGTCAAAACCGGTCATGCATACCTCTGTTAGTTTCACCAAACAAAGATAGAGCAGGGATAAGCCCGTTAAGCTAGGCTAGTGTGGAATACATGGACCCTGGGTATCCTCAATGTGCCGCGAAGATCGCCTAATAGGGGGTGGGCCGAGACGGCCATACCTTAGTCGTATAGCCCAGATCGTATCTTGCCTTGCACGACAAGGTGGGGTACCTCCGGAAGCCAATCCCGATAAGGGAAGGCGAGATTGTTATTATCGGCAGGTATGTTGTAGATAAGGAAAGATAGAAATAGGAATCTTACCTTCTAATCGGCCGGGACTCTATCTTGTAACCTTGCCTCCCTCACTATATAAAGGGGGATAGGGGACACCGGTTCATACACACAAGAATACTCATCTCTGCTGAACACAGAACAGGGTATTACCTCCACCGCGAGGGCTTGAACCTTGTTGACACCCAAATTTGGCAGGAAAATCGGAGGTGATAACGAAGGGTAAAATCAGAATTTCAAGTTGAATCCGGAATTGGATCTAATCGGCAAAGAAGGGGAGACGTATTGAAAATACTGATGGACGGAAGGATTCGGAAGAGATACAACCTGATCAGACGCGCAGCCCGGAAAAATAGGTCGTATCGGTATCGTATTGTAATAGTATAAATAGGACTTTAAGTCTCATAGAGAGGGTATCTACAACTCAATACACCAAAAAACTCTCTCGAAACCGATCGACGCCGTCGAAAGGCTTCAACTCGCAGGTAGAGCTATCTCGATGGGATAATCGATTCTCTCCTTGTAACCCGTATGCATGGCTGTATCAATTTGATCTCATGTATGCAAACCATGTTAGACCTGCCTCGGATTTACCGATCTTTAACATGTTCTCGATATTGCAATTTGCCTCGGTTTAATCGATCCGTAATATGTGCATACCTTGCAATGCCGATTATCAAATGTCTTGCATGTTTTTCCTGAATCGATGTATGCGATGCCTCGTTAAATCGATCTTATGCACTTTGTTTAGGTTTTGGTATGTCCAGATGTTTGCGGATTAGTATTGTGTTATCAATCAGTCTTAAACTGATAAACCGACTTATTAGTTTATGTCTAGTCTCGGATTTGAATATTGTCTTGGCCTGACCAATCTATTCGATCTATTTCTCTGATTTGATCTAATACTTCGATCTAAAGGTTTCAATATTGATATTAATAAAAATACCAAAAAGAAACAGGGTTCATATTTAAATGCTTATTTGAATCTATTTGCTCTATCGGGTTGTAAGCCGATAGAACTTATAATCGGGTTATTTAAGAGCCGATTATAAATAACCTGATCTGGCTATATTCAAAAGCCGATTGGGCTTATATTACTGATAATTTTCACCTTATTGATTTACAGGTCAAATCAATTGGCACGCTTGGTTCTCCTTGTTGCGACACAACCCCAGAGTTGACGCTTCGGCACGTGTGTTCGCGAGAAGCTAATTTTCGTGTCAACACACTTTTTGGCACGCCCGGTGGGACCACGACAATCGAATCCGACGAGATGACGTGCACTGATGCCGAAGCAGCAGTGGAGGCGCTCAAGCACGCTGCTGAACCAGTGACGTTTGATGAATTGAGCCCAGATCAGAAAAAAGAAATCGAAGATAGGCTCGCGGAGATCCATGAAGAAAACAAGAAGAGAATGTTAACTGGCTATCGGAAAACCCGTAGCGGCCAGATTACCAAGACTTCCATTGGAGATCCACTGTTGACTGGGGACTATTCTGAAATAATAAGAGATCAGATCAACAATTCAGTTTACCGATCGATGCTTGACCAATCGTCGGTCTTGGGGCGCATCGTCCAGGAGGGAACTAGTGCTGCATTGCACCACATCATGACTAGACAAGCACCGCAGGTGAATCGGAATTTTACGCCGGGGATGAGTCCTGCTTACACTCAGCCAGGGACATCACATGCAGGGGCTTCTCAGTCGGCTCCTCCGGTGGCTATCAATCCAACTCCGATTCAAATGCTATCGGGTAATCAGGCTATAGTCCCGGTCCCGGAACCGGTATATCAGCCGATTAACCCTGGGTTCAATGAAAATCTGGAAGATATGACCAGGAATTTAGTCTATAGCATGATGAAACAATGCGGGTTTAACACGCCTAAAATCGCCCCGCATTACAGTATGCCGTATCCATCGGCTTTTAATGAAACAGAGTACCCGCATAAATATCGCGTTCCTGATTTTGCAAATGCCAAATTTAGTGGGAGCGATCACACCTCAATGCGCGAGCATATCGCCAGGTTTCTTGCACTATGCGGCGAGGCAGCATCTAAGGATACTCTCAAATGCCGATTGTTCCCGTTGTCGCTATCGGGATCGGCTTTCAACTGGTTTACATCGCTTCCCCCTAACAGTGTCACCTCATGGCCAGATCTGGAGAAGAAATTCCATGAATACTTTTATTCCGGAGAAAATGAGGCGAGGATTACCGATATCATGATGATCAAGCAGAAATTTGGTGAATCAATAAATGATTACTTACGCCGGTTCAGAGAAGTGAGGAATCGGTGCTATAGCCTTTCGCTGCCCGATAATGAGTTGGCGGAATTGGCTTTCAAGGGCCTACTACCTGTTAATCAGAAAAGGTGGGCAATCAAGAGTTTGCGGACATATCCCATCTGGCCCATAGGATCGCGCTTTATGAAAGCCGATTTTCAGATAACTCCTACCCTGGTCAGAAGGATTATCGGAACAACAACAATAACAACCGGAACAAAGATAGCGCTGTCAATATTGTCGAGACTGAAGATATAGAAACTTCCGATGATTCTGACACCGATGAGGTCAGTGCTTATGTTGCCGAGTGGGTAACTAACAAGAAAGAATTCGAGTTAGGATGGATTAAGCCGAAGGGTCCCGAAAAGGGCAAGTATTCTTTTGATACCTCCAAATGTGATCGGATTTTCGATCACTTGTTACAAGAAAAACAGATTCGGCTCAGCGAGGCACGTTATTCCACCGCCGAGGAGTGAAGAAGCGCAGCATCGCAAGTGGCACAATTCCTACTCACACGCTACCAACGAGTGCAACGTGTTTAAGCAAGTAGTGCAAAAAGCAGTCGAAAGCGGGCAATTGCGATACCAGGGTAAAAACCCGCAAATCGAGACAGAACCGTTCCCAATCGGTTTTGTTGGAATGGTGGATGCTAAGAGGAAAGCCGATGAACCCGAGAGCTCAAATCGGTTTAAGGTACTTGTTGGGTCCAAGAGAATTTTGGTGCAAGAGAAACCTGAGTTACAATTCCGGTCATCAAATCGGCGTGGCACCGTGAAAACTGGAGAATGGCGCGAAGTGAAGCGCGGTCAGGTTCATAATCCGATCATTAAGCCAAAGCCGACCTTCGATCAGCTACTAAAAAATATGATCGGATGGCTAAACAGACCTTTCACAGGGACGACAAAGCAGATATTCCTGAATCGGTCCATGGGGACTCAGAAGACCAAGGATGGGAGATGGAGCACTGGGAGTGCCCTTTTTTCCGATATTGCTGGGAGGAGAGGATGTCACTACCTACTTTGGAGAACTGCCCGATGAATCACGCCTTCTCCGCCTGGCGAGTATCGGTAAAAGATCGGCTTGTGTTTCCGAGCAAAGAGGCCGAGGAAAAGCCGATAGACGCAAATACTAATGTGCATCGGCCTCCTAAGGTGCCGCTGCCGCGATGGTGCCCGAGTGGAATCACTAAGTCTCAAAAGCGACGGTTGCAGAGGATGAGGCACGCTGAAATCAAAGAGGCAGAGGCTGAGAAGTTTAGAGATGCTCTTTTGGAGCAAGTGAAGCCGATGAAACAGGCTAGGGGCAAGCAGGAATGGAGGCCCAAGTTGAGATCAGCTGTTATTATCGAAAAGGATTCTGATGAAGTATCAGTGGCCACCAATATGGTTTGTATACTGCCTCGGGAATTCATGTGTGATTACGAGGAAGCAGCTGCAGAACTAGTGGTGGGCGCAGAAGATGCTATTTTTAAGAAACCAGAGAACTCCCGATTACATCTCAAACCGTTGTTTATTATGGGATACATGAATGGAAAACCGATTTCAAGGATGATGGTTGACAGTGGTGCAACAGTTAATTTGATGCCATATTCTGTGTGCCGCAAAATCGGTAAATCCACGAAAGATTTGGTCAAGACAAATATGGTGTTGAGTGACTTCAACGGAAACCCGACCGAGGCCAAAGGGGTTCTGGTCGTGGAATTGACCGTTGGAAGTAAGACAATCCCGACGGCCTTTTTTGTAATCGAAGGAAAGGGAAATTACAATGTGCTACTGGGAAGAGATTGGATACACGCTAACTGCTGCATACCGTCAACGCTGCATCAGCTTTTGATCCAGTGGATTGGTGAGCAAATAGAAGTGGTCAAAGGAGAGTCCCTGACAGCGGAAGCCGATTGCGCCGAAATACATGATAACTTGGAGGCGTTATCGGGGAAATCTCTAGACGATTGCGATTTTCTCAGTTTTAGCAAAGCCGGCTTCAAGCCAACGACATTGGAAGCGTGGTCAGTGACTCAAGGACATGAGGGTTTTTTATGGGAACCGCGGCACTAGAGGAAGTAGAGTATAAGATGGGCCAGGGATTTATATCGGCTGATGAGCTTGAAAAAGTCGATATTGGGTCTGATGGTAAAGAGAGGCCCACTTACATCGAGAAACAGCTGCAGCGGAGTACAAAGATCGCTTATTCAAATACTCAAGGATCGGGTTGATTGCTTCACCGAATATCACGAGATGCCTGGTTTAGACCGATCCATAGCTGAGTATAGGATCAAGATGAAACCTGGGTTTCGGCCAGTGAAACAATCACCAAGGAAGATTAGTTGGAAGATTTACGATCAAGTAAAGGCCGAAATTCAGAGATTGTTGTACGCAAAGTTTATTCGGCCATGTAAATATGCCGATTGGATTTCTAACATCATGCCAGTAGGTAAAAAGGATTCTGATAAAATTCGGGTGTGCATCGATTTTCGGATTTGAATAAAGCGACGCGTACAAAGATTTAATATCCGATGCCGATGGCGATCGATTAATTGATGCCGCTCAGAAATCGGATTATTAGTTTCCTAGATGGCAATGCTGGTTACAATCAGATCTTTATGGCTGAAGAAGATGTGAGCAAAGCTGCGTTTAGATGCCCTGGTTCTATCGGCTTGTTTGAGTGGGTAGTGATGACTTTTGGGCTGATCAGTGCTGGGGCTACATATCAAAGAGGGATGAATCTGATTTGCCACGATTTAATTGGCAAACTTGTTGAAATTTATATCGATGACGTAGTGATTAAATCCCAGGAGGAGGAACGACACTTGACTGATATTATAACCGTTTTGGATCGGTTTAGGAAGTATGGCATGAAGATGAATCCAAAGAAGTGTGCTTTTGGGGTATCGGCCGGCAAGTTCCTGGGATTTATGGTGCATCAAAGAGGAATTGAGGTTCACCCTGATCGAGTAAAGGCAATCCTGAATACCAAGCCTCCGGATTCGAAGGTTCGTTTACAAGAGCTGATCGGTAAAATTAATTATTTGAGGAGGTTTATTTCAAATTTATCGGAGAGGATTATTCCGTTTTCACCGTTGCTCAAGCTAAAGAATTCCGATAAGTTTGTTTGGGGACCAGAACAGCAGAAGGCATTCGATGATGTCAAAGAGTATTTGACAAATCCACCAGTTCTGGTAGCTCCAAAGGACGGCTTGCCTTTTAAGCTATATTTATCGGTATCGGAAATTACATTAGGGGCAGTGCTGATCCAGGAGGTAGATGGAAAAGAGAGTGCAATTTTTTACTTGAGCAGAAAGTTACTGGATCCTGAAACCCGATACACCGTTGTGGAAAAGTATTGCCTTTGCTTATACTTTGCTTGCACCAAATTGAGACATTATCTCTTGGGTGCTGAATGCAAAGTTGTTTGTCAAACCAATGTGGTCAAATATATGCTCAATGCTCCAATTATCAAAGGACGACTCGGCAAGTGGGCGTTTACGCTCATCGAGTTTGATTTAACATATGAATCTCCAAAAGTCATCAAGGGCGGTGTTAGCCGATTTTATTGCGCACCATCAATGCATTAATCTGCCAGTTTTATTGCCATGGGTAATGTTCTTTGATGGATCGGTCTGTGAAAGAGGATGCGGCATCGGTATTTTCATAGTGTCCCCTGGAGGTGTACCTTACCGATTCAAGATCACAAAGGATTTTGGATTGACCAACAATCGAGCGAATCTGAAGCATTGATCCAAGGATTGGAGTGGTTAATTCAGGCTGGCGCTATAGCTGTAGAAGTGTTTGGGGATTCACAGTTGGTGGTTTTTCAAATGATCGGTAAATATGAGTGTCATAGTGACCTGCTTCGGGAATATCTGGAAAGAGCTTCTGATTTTGCTAAGTATTTCGCCGTGTTTACAATTCATCATGTTCCGAGAGAACAAAATTGTGAAGCCAATGATTTAGCTCAAGAAGCATCAGGTTACAAATTACCGATCATGCAGTTGGAGATTGTTCCGATTGAAAATCCAGTTCCGATAGGATGGCAGGCAGAAATTATCGGTTATTTGAAAGATCCTCAGGGAAAAGCCGATAGGAAGCTTAAGAGGAGAGCTCAAAGGTATGTTTTAATAAGTGACAGACTATACTATCGGAGTTTTGATGGTTTATTGCTTAAGTGCTTGAATGAAGAGGACGCCAAGGTGGCAATTGGAGAAGTTCATGAAGGATTATGCGGGACACATCAATCAGCTCATAAGATGAGATGGATGCTAAAGCGCGTGGGATATTTTTGGCCAACCATGGTGGAAGATTGTTTCAAATATTACAAGGGTTGCAAAGATTGTCAGAAATTCAGAAATATTCAGCATGCGTCCGCATCGATATTACACCCGATCGTGAAACCGTGGCCTTTCAGAGGATGGGGGATTGATATGATCGGAGAGATATTTCCTTCCTCATCCAAGGGGCATCGGTATATTTTGGTAGCAACGGATTATTTCACTAAATGGGTTGAAGCTGTACCGTTGAGGAAAGTGACTGCTACTGAAGCAATTGAGTTTGTCAGAGAATATATAATTTACCGATTTGGGATTCCTCAGACTATCACAACAGATCAGGGATCGGTATTTATGTCAGAGGCATTCCAGACTACGCCGAAACACAGGGATCACGACGATCAACTCTTCGCCATATTATGCTCAAGCTAACGCCAAGTGAGTCTTCAAATAAAAGCGCTATAAAGTCGATCAAACGAAAAATCGATGAAAGACCTCGAGGTTGGCATAATACTCGCGAGATGCGCTTATGGGCATATCGGATTGCTAAACATGGGGCCACAAAGGTGTCACCGCTTGAACTGTGTATGGGCGTAAATATCGTTCTACTGTTGAAGCCATCATCGGATCTACAAGGGTTGAAGAACGTAATAACGTGAAAGCCGATGATTATAACAATCTGATGGTGGATAAGCTGGATGATATGGTGGCAGTTCGGTTAAGAGCTTTGGAGCATATTGAACGGGATAAGCAAAGAGTGGCTCGACATTATAATAAGAAGGTTGTACCGAAAGCTTTTGAAGTGGGAGAATTGGTATGGAAGACATTTTTACCGATTGGTTCGAGGGATCCTAAGTACAGAAAGTGGTCGCCAAATTGGGAAGGACCGTTCAGAGTCAATCGGGTTATTCCTGGAAATGCTTATATTTTGGAAACGCTTGAAGGGGAAGTTTTCCGTAAAGCCCTTAATGCCAAATATCTAAAGAAGTACTATCCTAGTGTTTGGGTTGGAGCTTGAGTATATGTTTGCTAAAAGCCGATTCCACATGAATCGCCTATAGGTCAATTTTAACCAACGCGTTGCTGTTGGGTGAAAGCCGATTCTGGGAGAATCGCCTATAGTGTATTCGACTTATTAAAGAATTTGACTCGAGACGTTGCTGTTGAGCAAAAGCCGATTCTATGAATCGCCTATAGATAAACATACATACTTAGACGATTGAATAAAAGCGTTATTACAAAGGCGCGAAAGCCTTAATCGCTTTGGCCCGGCGGCGAGTGAAGCCATGTTTTCGATCGCACAAACCGATTCAGTACATCACAAAAGTTTTGAAATTTGGCTCGCAGCCAATCATTCGCACAATTCATAAATAGCGGCAAATACGACATTGTGTCCTGGATCCGATTGATAATTGCGATCTTCTTCTACCGATCCGGAATAGTCGGCATTTTCTTCTTCGCGTCCAGGACTGCAAGACCGCAAGCTTTTACGACACCATATTGCTCCTTGGCCGCTGATTTACTTTCCTCGAAATTGGAGCGAGCGGCTTCTTCGGTTTTTCTCGCCTTCTCCAATTCCAGCCGAGGATTTTACCCTTGAAACCGCTTTGGAGGCGCCGATTTTGCGATTCCGCTATACGCTTCAGCTTGGAGGAGGTGTCATTCGAGCATTTGCGTCTTGAATCAACCCTTTAACTCGGCTTCCGCATCCTTGAGCGCTTCCCTTTGATGGAGCCGATCCAATGCAGCATCGAAATCGGCTTTCTCCTTGGCGAGGGGCAACACTTTTTGGATGGCCGAAACCACTTGCTCAGGGAGGACCTGTGTGATGGAATCGGCTATTTCCCTTATAGCGGAAGGGTTAGCTAAGAAGGCTGATTCGTCACCAAACAGTTCCCACATTTTCTTGAGCTTGGCGATGGTCTCTGGAGTAAACCGATTTTGCTTGGAGGTTTCTGGAGCTGGTGAGTCGATGATAACAGCTGGTGGTGGCGAGGACCTGATCGGAGACGAGAGGAAATCCAACTCATCATCGAGCCAGTCCATGCTGGACGGGTCGAAGTTGAGTTCGTCGTCTTTCTTGCCGTCGTATGTGATGACTTGCGTGGACACCACTGTCGCCTGAACGGGTTCCCGAGGTTGGAACATATACTGAAGAGAAGAAATCCGATGTTATAAAAATCGGTATTTTAAAATGAGTATTGCTGAAGAGATGTGAGAAGAAACCGATTACATCTTTGGGGTCGAAGGCCGGTGGTGTCTGTGATGCTGGCGGCGGAGAAGGAGTTCCATCTTTCTTTTTGGAGATGGGGGAAGTGTCCTGAAAATCAGTATTTTGATAAGAGAAGCCGATGAAAAGATGCGAAAATTTGAGGAATCAAGTGCTTACTGTATCGCGTACCGACTCGGTGCTATCGGGACTACGCACCTTTTGGGACCTTGGTTTCTTGCCGGCTAGTTTCTTCTTCTGACCACCCTCGCCCTCGGATCTAATTGAAGAATTCAGAATCGGATATCTGCAAGAATTATAAATGATGAGCCGATCTTACCTCTTTTCTTGGGCTGGAGGGTAGGCCCTTGTGCGAAATCCGATGCAGACTTGGCTGTCAAGTGGAGTTGACCAGCTGCCTCTCCAATAACCTTGGCCCTCGGGCGTTTATCTCCACTCTGGAGGAGAAATAGTGACAGGTTAGTAATCGGAAAAATGCTGGTATAAGTAGGTAAACGCATGCAGATTAATGACCTCGCGGTTAGACGAAGACGCATGGTTTTGGGATTCTGTTCTTTCGCTATCGGAATCCGAGGATGAAGGTCCAGATTCGGAAGAATTTTCTTTTTTTCCATCATCAGGATCGGAAGAACTGGAATCATCACTGTCACTTATTTCCGATGCTGATGAAGGTTCGGCCATACCAGCGATCTTAGGCCAGTTGGGCTTGCAGGTTTTCTTTCTGCCAGTGACTCGTTCGATTAAGGTTGAGGCTCCGCCTTCTGTAGCATAAATATTTTTTGCGATAGCTTCCCACCAGTCATCGAACTTTGGTGAGGTGTCAGCCCACATTCTAAATTCCGATGGCATATCGAAATCGATGTGGCAAATGAAAGAATCCCATGCCGATTGAGGGTTTAGATCCTCCCTAGCATTCAGTTGGCGGTAGATGAAGAGATCAGAAATATCTTGTCCCAGGTTGAATTGCCGAGCAACCACGGCCGGGTGATAGAACTCATAAGATGGTTTTCTGATATGGGTCCTTGTGCTCAGGATAGAAAAGAAAATCCCTGGAGAAATGAAGTCGTTATATGCTATTAAAGCTACCCCTTTCAAAGTGTTTTCCAGTCGGAAAAACGAAGGAATCGGATATCTATCAAGATCAGTATAGGGATTGAACTGTTGTAACCCGTATTCCGATTCTGACATTGTGAAGAGGGCAACTAAAGAATTAGCAAGATCGTCTTGATTGAGGCGTCGGCGGTTGCAGTTGACTGATATCATTTCTCCATAGGATCTGCATGGCCGGTTCGTCTTATCGATTTGTTCTCGCTGGAAATTGCGGATCGAAGTCTAGTTCACCCAGGGAATTGTATATGTGGAGCTTCAAAAATAACCCGATAAACCAGAATGGTCCGCCGAGATTGCCAACTGAGTGTTTAGCTTTTGGTGAGCAGAGACCTTCCCTGATCTCATGCATCATCCTGTAAGTAGCTCCTAGCAGATATTTCCCGATTGCTAGTTTTTGGCCTGATGCCAATGCTTCGGCTACTCCCTGGTATACCTTACTTGGGCTGAGTGATTGACCGCAGAAGAAAAACCGATCGAGCCACATGTTTAAGAAAGCAACGTGATCTTCGTCATCCACTTCATCGGTTTTCTGGTGAGTACTGATATAGCGTTGCCAGCCGAAATTCTTCTCTGGTACCAACTTTAAGGTAGCAGTTAGGTCAAACGCCGATAGCATTTCGCCATCGGAGTTAAGACCGGTCAACATGGCTACATCCAGAAGTGTAGGAGTGATCGGCCCAGTCGGGAAAAGGAAAGCATTTGCGGTATCGAACCAGAAGTAAGCCGATGCGGCCATGAACGGCTCGTCTGCTGGTGGTGGGAATAGGGAAAGCAGAATGGCATTGGTTATTCCTAGTTCATCCCATTGCTCTTGCTTTTGGTTGTGAACCCGAATAAGCCAATCTTTGTATCCTTTGATCGGGCTAGGCCAGGCTCTAAAAGCCGATTTCCAACTATTGGCACTAAAATTATCGGCAAATAATGGAAGTCTCCCTACGGAATGGTATATGAAGTCCGATGGATCTCTTTCCCCTATCGGCCCCAATGAATACAGAGCTTCGGTATGTGAGCATTTGAAGAGTACCTGAGACATGATGCCGATTGGGTGATGGCTGCTCGCTGATCGCTGGGGCTGACGTGAAAGAGGAGAAGACTGTGAAAATGACGGCGAATGGTGCGCTATTTATAGCTGTGGTGAAAACTAGGGTTTTACCGCGCTTTTTGGCATTGCAGTTTCGGCCCATGTTGTCTGCTGGGCTGACACGTGTTCTCGAAGAGGGCTGGAAGTGAGAGCTACAAGGGCAGAAATGTGAAATGGTCCGATATGATAAATCCGATTTTTAGTTGAAAGTTTGGCTAATGAGATAACCCATTACCAAACTTAGGGGCATATGTTGACACCCAAATTTGGCAGGAAAATCGGAGGTGATAACGAAGGGTAAAATCGGAATTTCAAGTTGAATCCGGAATTGGATCTAATCGGCAAAGAAAGGGAGACGTATTGAAAATACTGTTGGACGGAAGGATTCGGAAGAGATACAACCTGATCAGAAGCGCAGCCCGGAAAAATAGGTCGTATCGGTATCGTATTGTAATAGTATAAATAGGACTTTAAGTCTCATAGAGAGGGTATCTACAACTCAATACACCAAAAAACTCTCTCGAAACCGATCGACGCCGTCGAAAGGCTTCAACTCGCAGGTAGAGCTATCTCGATGGGATAATCGATTCTCTCCTTGTAACCCGTATGCATGGCTGTATCAATTTGATCTCATGTATGCAAACCATGTTAGACTGTCTCGGGATTTACCGATCTTTAACATGTTCTCGCATATTGCACTGTCTCGGTTTAATCGATCTGTAATATGTGCATACCTTGCAATGCCGATTATCAAATGTCTTGCATGTTTTTCCCTGAATCTGATGTATGCGACAGTCTCGTTAAATCGATCTTGCGTACCCCTTGTTTAGGTTTTGGTATGTCCAGATGTTTGCGGATTAGTATTGTGTTATCAATCAGTCTTAAACTGATAAACCGACTTATTAGTTTATGTCTAGTCTCGGATTTGAATATTGTCTTGGCCTGACCAATCTATTCGATCTATTTCTCTGATTTGATCTAATACTTCGATATAAAGGTTTCAATATTGATATTAATAAAAATACCAAAAAGAAACAGGGTTCATATTTAAATGCTTATTTGAATCTATTTGCTCTATCGGGTTGTAAGCCGATAGAACTTATAATCGGGTTATTTAAGAGCCGATTATAAATAACCTGATCTGGCTATATTCAAAAGCCGATTGGGCTTATATTACTGATAATTTTCACCTTATTGATTTACAGGTCAAATCAATTGGCACGCTTGGTTCTCCTTGTTGCCACACAACCCCAGAGTTGATGCTTCGGCACGTGTGTTCGCGAGAAGCTAATTTTCGTGTCAACAAACCTGTATAACCCCTTGTGCCATGCTACCATTGAGTTTTGAGATCCTGAGCAATATCCCATTCAAATCATTTCCAACGGTAACCCCGATTTAGCATACGTCGATAGTTGGCGCGCCAGGTAGGGGAGCGTCAATATCAAAATCCGTCAAGCTTAATGGCTATCGGTGCCATCTTCACCGCCGGCCAAGTTTTCCGTTTCAAAAGCCTAAACTTCATCACCAACAATCTTGGCGAGCTTTCTCTCACTGATCTGCGCCAGATCCGATCTGGCATCGATCCCATCAACCGCACCAACAAGATTGTCCTCCTAGGATCGGATCAGATCCAAACCGGAGAGGGCTCAAACAATGATCCCCCAAGTCTTCCTTGCACGTAAACGACTCTGACGTCCTTTTGCTCATGCTCCCGTTCGGGTTGATGAACTCTGCCGTCATATACCAACAGGATATGTGCCGGAGGCTTGATTCTTTTCTCGGATACGAGGAGCATCCGGCCGAAGGTACCTTCCAGATGGTGGGCATTATCGCCGGAGGTCCACACGAACCTGACATCTAGCGCGAGCCAACTATCCGCATCTCCCACTTGGAATCCTAGTCGGAGAGTAGTACTGGAAGTTGCCCCGTCTATCACAAAGTCTACATGATTGAAAAGAAAAGGGCCGAGTCCCAGCGCTACCGAAACAAAGGGGTAGCCGATGTAGAACACCCCCGCCGTGATGACCTCACTGAGTATCTACAGGCCAAGGCTAGGAACATCAACGAAGACATACAGCAAACAAAGATGGGAGACCAAGCTGTTTTTCGTACTCCAGAACAGAATATTATCGCTTCATAGACACTCCTTCACAGCCTGGGTCCAGTGATCCTTGTTTACAACCCTGCGATGCCGATCGTGGCCCAGATTAAGGCCATGGTGACGGCTGCTGCAATCCTGCATAACCAGTCGGATCCGGGGTCGAGAGCTCCGGCGCTCGGACCAAAACTGTGACCAATCGGGTGGAGCGCTCCCGCTGCGATTCCTATCAACACGGAGATGCCCGTGGTGGCCTCAGCCGCGATCTTTGAGTCGATTCGGAGTCTACCACGATGATCGGTGCGGGCATCGCTAGGGTGAATGGTCCATTAATGGGATCCAAGCTTTCACCCCTCGGCTTCGCCGAGTGGTTTGGCACGAAAGATTCAATCCCATGGGCATCGTAAAGTTCGATGGGGAACGAGACCCGGAGGCATGGCTGCAGGTCTACACTTTTGCCGTCAAGGTGACTGGGGGAGACCAAACAGGGATGGCAAACTATTTTGCCATCACGCTTACCCCAGCTGCTCAAGCCTGGCTCACGGGGTTACAGTAGGGAAACGCGGGATTGCTACGCTAGCAACAAATCAAATTCTACTGCGGAAACCCAGGACCACCCTGCAAATAAATGACCACAGATCAAGATTACCTTACGACATACTGTGCAGCGGAAGATGAGTCGACGAAGCCGGTTCACCGATCTGCACATAGTCGTACGGAAGTAGTCGTTCACGGCAATCTAGATCACCGACGAGTGCCCACGGAGTGCTTTCCAGTGATGCCGAGTGCTCGCCGAGTGCCACGGCCAATCTCCACGCCGTGGAGGTCGTCGACGTACTCCGCGCGCTCGCTGGGATTCACGATCATCCCAAGTAGCGCACCTTCAAACGGACGCCCCGGCCACATCCGAACTCCGTTTTCGACATTCTACAACTGGTTGGAAAGCTAACGACATTATCTTTCCAACGCATCAGGTCTCGCCCAAAAACTCTTTCTAGATCAACGGGAATCAACGAAACAAGATCACGTCCAGAACATATGCGCGAGCAGCGATGTCTCGATCTCAAGTTCTCATCGGCTAGCGCCACAGGGTGTAGCGCCTCTACGGTATCCACACATACAGAGATTGGTATACATCCATGCATGGTGTGCTAGTACCCTTGCACAGACGCCTGGGAGAGATGACGGCTAGGGTTTGGTGGAGAGGGAGAACTTGCGCACAGGCATGCATACCGACCTCTCCTCCACCTCCTTTTATATAGCGCCCACTATTGGGCCCTCTACGCTAGAAGCCCAATAAGGTTTGGTCCACATTATATGTATCCCACGCTAACCGTGAGCCTGCATCATATGCGACTCATAATTTTCATTGGGCATATCCCAACAACTCCCACTTGCACAATGAACAATTATGCAATAATATCCCAAACTCCTTAAGTGTGTGACCCTATAGGTTCATGTGCAAGTCGGAAGTAGACCCGAAACAACTTTTCAGTCCATAGATCAATAGCAGTATCTAGCAACACATATTGACCCCCGAATGCACAGAATGCAACGCCGGCTGAACCTGTTGATACATTCATCTATACCGATCCCTTTACCACGCGATACCAGTCAAGCTCAAGGCGAGATGCGCGCCACCCTTGTTAATAGCTCGACCATTTCACTCGTCAATGTAATGGATACACGGAGATAATGTGATTCTCTAATCACATTGGCATGGCCATGCACTTCCTTATCCATTCACACCGAGGAGCCCAGAGGTATCTCTCCTGTTATCTATGAGCCCAGAGGATAATCACACCACTGGCAATGCTTTGTGGCATACCCAGTAGTCACCTTTATAACTACCCTGTTACCGTGTAGCGTTTGATGATACCAATGCATACGAGTCCACATGCTGGGCATCCATGACGATCTCAGGTCTAAGGACCATATAGGTGTACCACTCGAGACTATACGCTGATGGCACTTTAAGAGATAACAATCTCATAGCGTCTCGGAAGTGGGTCTGTCCAGCCACCCATGTTCTCCAACATGTGTCCACATTATTAATTTGATATCTCCATATCAATGATCCGGGAACATGATCATCAATCAATACATGTGCTGATCTTAGGATCATAACGGTTCAAATTATGATATGATCAGGGACCGATTTAGAATAACAACATATAGTAAAGAGTTCCACAAACAAGTCGTACTTGTCAATCAATACTTGATAATATTATTCAAGGAACCTGGATAACAAATTATCCCTTATAAACATAGAAGTGATAGTGTCATCTCCGAGACAGCCTAGTCGGCTCATCATTTATATTTTATCCACATGCACTAGAGTTTGCAACCGGATATCCAATATCCGATACTCATGTGCTCCTTTCATAAAGGTTATGGTAATATTTGTCTAGGCTGAAATCTTTTCAGCTTTTTGAATCTCCATTAAGTATCGGTTTGGAAACTAGTGCGCGATATAACTTTTACATGCCACATTTCCTAACCTTCGAAGAACACATTCATTATACTTCACAAGTATTTCAGAACATTTCTTACCATCTAGTGACATTCACCGGATTAGATTGATATTTGCATATTCGGTGACATTCACCTTGATGCACAGGGCATGAAAACCCCTTCTTTGACAATTAGTAAGCTCATCAAGTATCTAATACCGAATCTTGCTGTCCAATGTGACATACACAGGAACAAATTTCCGATTGAACCATTCAACACAATATCAACATATAGGTCTAATCTAATTAGCCTTTCAGATTTATTCCTATAGACCCTCATGCCAAAATCATGGAATATTATTTCCGATCAACAATATGTCATACATATATAAGATTAGGAAATCAGTGCTCTCCCACTTGCCTTTAATGAACTAGCCAAACAATTTGACTACAAATCAAAAACAAATATTTAACTCTATTATGATTGTTTCAAAAACTCACATACTCTAGTACTTTATGGATCATCAAAACTTGAGGTCGTGTCAAACACATTCTCAATTAGGTCTCAACCAGAGAGAGCCGTTTTGATATCCATATAGCATATCGAATATGCAACAGTAGCTAGGTGAATCTAGACAACACCAAGCGAACCAATCAAGTTCAAAACTTAATTGTCATATCTGGCTCGTCCTTGATTCATCTCTAGAGTATAGGCCCATCATGCTTCATTATCAGTCTTAAGCTCATCATAGTCCGACAACAATTGTCTTCCCTATCATATAGGTGACTAATGTGGCTTTATAACCAATGCAGGGTTGGTTCTTTCATAAAACATACAACATTTGCACATAATGTGAAAGTTTAGTCGGAACTGAAACGTTTTCCAATGATTCTCGAATAACTCCGAGTCACACCGTACTCAAATATTTTGCAAGAAACGATTTCTCCAAAATAAAACCATTTCGAGTAACAAACATTTTGCAGCTCTTTATCCTTCTATATGTACAAACACTTTGTACCTCACAAAGAAACATTTATCTTAATCGATTATGAACTTGTCAGACGTCTTACACATGCCGCACATTCCAGATTTCGATAAATAGAACGGAACAATTTCCGATCCATATCATATATGGTGGTTTCATTGTGACTAGATGGAACCTTTCAAATAAGCACAATTATTTCTAAAGTGTACCAAATCATGGATTATGAAACACAATGACATCACAAGTCTTCAGGATTAATAACACACATCCATTCACTAATGGAGCATGCCCATAAGTCAAATCAATCTCCCACTCAAAAGAAACTGAAAAATTGAATTTGCTTATGCCCGGATTAAAATAACAATTATTTAATTCCGACTATAATCCATCAGGTTGGGTCGTTAAAGTGTGTCAACGTCAAACGAGACAGTTTTTACACCCTTGTCATTATTCCATAATCCTATCCTGTGCTATCATGTTAGCACTAACCTTCGACTTCACAAGTCTAGATTAATATTGCAGGTCCAACTTGACCTTTTCCTTTCACACATTGCTCGGCCTCATTCATAAATCAGCTAGTCTTTCGAACCATCATCAAATGATTAATGCTGATATTAATGCTTTCTGATTCTAACATGCATCATATGCATCTCGGCCTGTGATTTCTAAGCCATTCATCAGATGAAAAGCAACTGAAAATCACATCAATAGCTAACCATTAGCTAAAGGGAAAATCATATTTTCCTGTGCCCAATGTAATCAGTCATATTGACCACATATGACAGCCGACCGAAATTTCCTTTTGTGCTAATCTGCAAGCAAATAATGACTTAGGGATCAAATCCTTTAGCCCTTGTCTGGTTCTCAAAGATGCCTACCAATCCACAATAATATTGTGGACATCCATGATTTTATCTTGCTATAAAAGCTCAGATTTCATATTGGCAAGAAAGAGAATCATCACAAAGAAAACTATCATAGTGCTTGTAGTAAACACTTTGATCACAGATTGCATTTCAAGCTGGTTCATCAAGGTACTACTCTTTAGAACAAATATTCCTTCTTAATAACTAGAGAACAATTCTTATAATATAATATCAATCATCATGCATATATCAAGATTCTCTAATAAAAAATATAGCTCGAAAGTAAAGCATCAGGTATAACAATAAATATTAAACTATGTTTACGTGCCTACCTCCTTTAACAATTTAGCGAAGATACTCCCACTCAAGTCACATTCCCTCTAATGACTCGCGATGGGACAAGATCCATGGTTACTGCAGTTCGGGTAATGATTTGTCAATACCACTTGCAGTGGCGGAGCTTGTAGGCCAAATGAGGAGGGGCCGGGCAAGGGGGGGACATGATGCTTGAATTAGGATGAAATTTGTACTACATACTAGCTGTGTATTAAGGAAAATAATTTTTGTAGGGGGGGCCAAGGCCCACCTTGGCCCCAAGGAAGCTCCGTCCCTGACCACTTGAACCCGCAACATAGGTAAGACAACTCCTTGCCAATCACATCGTATATGACTCTTGTTTGTTGGGGTGGCATCATATGCCTGGCTCCAAACCCTGATGCCCCGAAGTCCCAAATCCTATTTGGATGACTCCGATAAGCAAACCAACACTATGCGTGTGAATGCATGGGTTAGGCTACACTCACCCTGTTGTACAAGAAAGAAGATGGCGCACTTGATTTGTCAAGAACTTATCCGCTAACTTGCAAGATGATAGGTGCAGCAATTGGAAGAGCATCGTACAATTAATATTTCGAGGGAAATCTATTCTATGAAAGAATAGCAGAGCAGGAAAACCATCACAGAAAAATACACTATTTAAACTGTGCACTGGTATGGTGCAAGACGCGGTGATCATCATCACTTTGATCATTATCACTATGCGTCCATTCCTGTTCACCGGGCCATCTACTTGATATTAGTCAAGTATCACAAATTAATATGTAAGCTTCCGTAAGATCCTACACATGCATCGTATACACAAGGATCAAACTATTCACATAAATTTGCATAGAATCAAATTCTACCAAATAAAGTGAACTCAAAACAAATATGAAAAGCACATAAATAATCAGTGTAGTGGAAACATTTTCCCATAGTGAATCATATTCACGTCTTTTGCCCATGGAAAATTCCAACTGACTAATCATATTAACCCGCTCTAGACCAATCACATTGACCCAATGAATATTCCATTAAGCTAGTCAGCCTACTAATAAATCAGTTGGCAAGGTTCGAATTATGAATCATATTCACAATTTTACCCATTAGTCGTGCAACCCCAACCAACTGCCGATGCAACATGGCAGTAGGAGAAACTCACCAGGCAAGCAACGCTCGAGGCATCTGATGCCAAAGTGGTACTCGAACTCCATGAGCCATTTATGGCGTGCCTATACCATGGCTCGAGATCCAAATCCCAGCATGTGGCAGGGCTATCCGACCAATTCGAGCTCCTGCGAGCAGAACCGAGTGGTGCCGAGCAGCCGAACAGCACGCGACCAACTCGAGTTCCTACTAGCAAAGCCGAGTAGTGTTTAGTAGTGCCAGGCACCGCCGAACTACATCGAGTGACCCGAGCAACAATTGACTCATCACCGAGTTGTTTAGGCAGCGCCGACCAGAGTGGACCATTACCGGCACACTACTAAACAGGACCGAGTTACCCGAGCAACAGTTTGCTCGTTACCAAGCAGCTCAGGTAGCGCCGAGTAATTTTGAACAGTGCCGAACAGCATCAAGTCAACCGAGTAACAATTTGCTCGTTACCGATCTGTCCGAGCACAAACAGGCACGTCTACAAGATTTCCAATGGCAAGGACGACCAACGTTTGGCCGCTCATCATGATCGAGATCATTATTAACACGTGCAACTTTTGCACGGTAACCATGACTCAGCCATCATCTAATCGATCAAATCAGCTAGACCAACAGTTGATCTGACGAACACGCCATACATACTAACCAGCATTATTCTGCATGCTTACATACATATATGCTTCAACAGTACATGCATCTGATGCATGCCATCACATTAAGCATACGTCCATCATCCATCGATAGCCGTTACATGCAAACATACAAACTTAGCCAATATTTCGACGGCCACATATGGCATTACCCCGCAATCAATTTGATCATATCAAACAGACTGAGGTAGGTAATCACAAATAGATCAAATCTATTGGGGTTACATATTCATCTCATGAATTTTACTACGCGACCAATTAATTGATCCCATCAATTAAGTTGAGTACCATGGCTCACTTAATCACAATCTGCATGCTTGGTATACACGTAGGCCATGATTGATCTCATCAATCACCGTGAAACATATAGCGATGCAAATTGATCTCGATGATACATTATCACGTTGATCATATCAACGGACCATGTAGACACACATGGCACGCTTGATCTCATCAAGCACACTGAATAACTAATCAATCTAGTAATTTGACATGATTAATCTAATTAATCAAATCACAATTAGCAGGACTAATTATTCAACAATCAAAACATGGCCAGGTTGAAACAGTAACCAACAATAGATCAAATCTATAAGAACTACGATTCAACTCATAAAAATTATGGCACATACTAATGATTGATCCTATCAATCAACCCCTAACCGATCCAATCGGCTAGACCAACAGTAGATCAAATCTACTATCATGCATATCACATACGCGCCGCATATCATATATACGCCGATCCGGATCAAGAACTAAACAGGATGGCTCTGATACCACTGTAGGGAAAGGTGGGATTGCTACGCTAGCAACGAATCAAATTCTACCGCGGAAACCCAAGAACACCCTGCAAGTAAATGACCATAGATCAAGATTACCTTACGACATGCTGTGCAGCGCAAGATGAGTCGATGAAGTCGGCTCACCGATCTGCACGTAGTCGTACGAAAGTAGTCATTCACGGCAATCCAGATCACCGCCGAGTGCTCGCGGTGTACTTTCCGGTGGTGCCGAGTGCCACGGCCAATGTCCACGCCGTGGAGGTAGTCGACGTACTCCGCGCACTCGCCGGGATTTGCGATCTTCCCGAGCAGCACACCTTAAAACGGACGCCCCGGCCACATCCGAGCTCTGTTTTCAACGTTCTACCACTCGTTCGAAAGCTAACGAGATTATCTTTCTAACGCATCCAGTCTTGCCCAAAAATTCCTTCTGGATCAACGGGAATCAACGAAACAAGATCACGTTCAGAACATATGCACGAGCAGCGATGTCTCGATCTCAAGTTCTCATCGGCTAGCACCATAGGGTGTAGCGCCTCTACGGTATCCACACATACAGAGATTGGGATACATCCATGCACGGTGTGCTAGCACCCTTGCACTGACGCCTGGGAGAGATGACGGCTAGAGTTTGGTGAAGAGGGAGAACTTGCGCACAGGCATGCATACCGACGTCTCCTCCACCTCCCTTTATATAGCGCCCACTATTGGGCCCTCTACGCTAGATGCCCAATAAGGTTTGGTCCACATTATATGTATCCCATGATAACCATGAGCCCGCATCATATGCGACTCTTAATTTTCATTGGGCATATCCCAACAGTTACCCAATAATTCCATCAACTCTTGTAGGGACCTTTCTTAGCAATTTATAGCTAATTTTCAAGGCACCTATGAGAGGCCCGAAACTCCATGGGACCTGTACTAGTTACATCAGAAGAAGAATGAGACCCATCACGAGTTCATCCAACACTTCACTCAAAAGAAGAACACCATATGAGACGTGTCGAACGCGATGGTGATCGCGGCTTTCCTGAAAGGGACCAGCGATCCCGATCTGATCAAAATGATGTTCTGAAAGCCACCGACTACAGTCAAGGAGATATTTTCCATGTCTGATCGGTACGCCACCGCTTCGGACGCCTTGGCCGATTGCTTGGAAGAATGTACGAACTAGAAGAACAAGAAATACCAGCCTGATTTCTGTAAGCAAAAGAAGAGGAAGAGCAAGGAAGTGGTTGCAACGGTGGAACATGGTCGTCCTCGTCCTCCGCGTACGAACGACTACAACAGGGTAATGGACGCAACCTACCATTTCCATCCGAGAGGCAAGCATGCGGCCAAAGATTGTTTTACCCTAAAAAATTTTGCCCAAAAGCACAATAAGCAATCAGATCATGACGTGGACGAGGAGAACAAAAAGCTTGACCCAACCGCGGACAATTAACAAGAGACGGATCCGAGCTTAACTATATATTTGTAGGATCGGTATCGTACGAGTACAGGCGGAAGCAAAAGCTTACCACCCAGGAAGTCAACGCAGTCGTGCCGGTTACCTCTCAATATCTAAGGTGGTCCGTGGTCCCCATCACTTTTGACCAATCGGATCACCCTGACCATATACCGTATCCAGGGAGGTATCCCTTGTTACTCGATCTAGTCATCCACGGCGTCAAATTCAAAAAGGTGTTGACTGATGAAGGCAGCGGGCTCAACGTACTCTTTTCGAAGGCCTTTCACGATATGAAGATCCCTCGCTTCGAACTACAGCGGCGTTCATCGCGGTTCCATAGGGTAATCCCTGGGACATCGGCCATACCGCTTGGCCAGATCACCCTCCTCGTCACGTTTAGAACGAATGAGACCTTTCGAACTGAACTCATAAATTTTGATGTTGCGGATTTCGAGACGGCTAGCACGCCATCTTGGAAAGACTGAGGCTAGCAAAATTCAGAGATATCATCACAATATGTGGTGATGTCAAGCAAGTCTTTGTCTGGGACCAAGAGAGCTACGAGTTAGCCCAAACCGTAGAGGCATTGCTGACTTTGACAAGATCCGAGTGGTGGTTGTAACCCTGGTGGACCAGGGCAATATCCTAGCCAGGAAGTAGGCCAAGGCATCCATCAAGCCGGATGAGGAGACCAAGAAGCTCTGAGGATGACTTCCTTTTCCCCCTTCGCCCCTATCAGTAGTATCTTCTTTAACCTTCCCTCCATCCTAGGATTCGGTTGCCACTTATCCTCCGCTCCTACTGCTGCTTCTGTCGGCTCGGCCTCTGCGGAGCACAACATATTAATTTGAGGAGGTTCCTTCATACTCAATTTTTTTGGCCAAAGCCTAGTCTCCCCGCACTCTCACAATCCCCCCGAGGGAGGGCACCTTCATGCAAATGAAGCCATGTTGGACCACAACTCCGAATCCGGTGAAAGAACCCTACCATAGCAATCGATTGTACTCGAAAGCAAAGTCCACGACATCAAAGACCACCAATCGAGTGACATCAGTCTCCCCTTCCCAAAGGTGACCTGCAGCTTTCTCTACCCTAGAGTTTTGATGGGGTTCCCACCCAAGCCTACTAGGGGTACCTTTGAAGACCGGAGCCTACCCTCACAAATCATCATCTACTGGAAAATGCCTACTCATAGGATATCCGCAACACTTTATTTGTCCACCAGCATGCTACTAACATCTAAGCTGGCTAACTACATAGTGACGACCAGGGCATCCTGGTGGGGGAAGTGCGCGTCTTTCTCAACGAATATGATCAATCCTTGCTTTGGTGGGGTAGGGCAATGGGCTCTGATGGGGGTGGAATTGATTTGCCTCGTATATGCCTTCCCCTGCTTCTTTGATAGCAGCTGATTCAAGGATCCTCCGACAATTGTATTGATGACCCTTCTTACATTGTTGATGGGCAGCTGAGGAAGAGGAGGAGGAGGCAGTTACTATTGCAGAGGTAGCTGCGGAGAGACCCCTTGGCCCTAATTCAAGGGGAAGTTCCTTACCTATCCTCAAACTCCTGATATCTAGCCAACGTCTTGCACATCTCAGAGTTGCGGGACAAGTTGTACCCATGATAGTCGAGTAGTACCTTCACTCTTCCTTGTACGCATGATAGTCGAGTAGTCCCGTTGCTCCCACCTCGAAGCTTCCACACAGAGGCTGCGCCTCCCACTTTTGGAGATGTTTTGGGCATCTTCCTCCACCACCACCTGGTTCATTCTCTTCCCATTGTCCCGAGATCCTTCTTCCCTCATTCGGGCCCTGTTTGACCCCGAGGCATGCCTCTAACTGCCTCTCTCTTCCATTTACGATCGGCTAAGACCCTTCTCTGGTTTTGTGTTATTGCTCCTCCTCAAGGTGTCTTCATCCGCCCGGGCATACTGCTTCATGATGGAGAAGAGTTCCTTCACAGTCTTCACCTCGTGGCGAGCCAATTGCTCCACCAAGGGCCCTCCGTGGAGCAAGCACTTCGTGGCCTTGATGATAGTAGTGTCACTAATGCCGCTGATCTGACACTTGACCTTCGAAAACCTCTAGAAGAAGCTCTTCAGGGTCTCCCCTTCCGCTTCCGTACAGCATACGGACCACTTTCCTCCATCATTCTTTCAAAGTTCCCTCGGAAGTTGTTTTCCATCTTGATCGAGACAGCTCAAGGTAGGAGTACCAAGACAGTGTGATCCCCTCGATCGCCAGTTGAAGCTAAAGCCCCCTAGCCTTGATGTCATTGTCTCCTCTAGCAACCTCCACTGCGATGTCATAGACGCAGAGGAACCCCCGCGGATTGGTCTTGCCGTTGT
The DNA here is from genome assembly GCA_036346415.1 of Raddia guianensis. Lineage (NCBI taxonomy): Eukaryota > Viridiplantae > Streptophyta > Magnoliopsida > Poales > Poaceae > Raddia > Raddia guianensis. The sequence goes on along the minus strand of CM070534.1, from coordinate 17,569,009 downwards.
AGGGCTTGATAGTGGGCAGCTTCAAGATCCCTAGAGTGGGCCACCTCTTGCTCCGCAGCTGCTGACACAGCATGTATGGATCATCATCGTGGGCTCAGGTCCACAGAGACCACATCTCATCCTCTGATCCAACATCTTCGCAGGGGCGTCAAGCTTGTTTGGTGCACTCTTGTTAGATTTGTTCCTTTAAGAGTTGCAGCTCCTTCGTAAGTTGAGAGTTTGCATCAATCAGCACATAGATTGTTTGGTCCACGCCCCCGCAGTCATGCGTGTCCCTTTGGCGTCGAGGTGGACGCTCGGGACTGCCACCGCAGATAACCTGGCCATAGGAGGTGCGGATGCACAGCTTGAACCTCAGCTGCTGGTGCTGGCAGGGCTGTCTGGATCGCTGTTGTGGTGGCGCACTGTTTTGCCGATTCCTCCCGTTGCACGTGGGGCGGGGAGGAGGTGAGGTCCGCTTGAAGTGTGCCCTCCCCCGCACCCGCACCTAGAGCTCCTCGCATCACAGCACTGCTCCTTGCTGTGTTGGAGCGTGAGGCTGCTCTGGGCTAAGTTGTGGTCTTTTTGGGAGGCATTTTGGTAGTTTTTGGCCCTACTTTCTCGGTCTTGCTCTGAATGGCTTTTAGTCTGCTTCCCCCGACGGCGCCAGTGTCGTTGGCCCGAGCCAGACTACGTACTATAAGGGGGCTGCCCTGCGGAGGTAAGCAAAGGAACTCGTGAACCAGGTCCAAGGAAGCGAAATGGAGTCAAATAGTGTCTAGTATTCAAATTTCTCCCCCTTTTTCATGGTTTTGCATCCTCCATTTATAGTAGGGGGACTCATTTACAAAACCCTGGATTGCCCCTCCAACCATGGACAAAGCGAGGGCCAATAAGCTTTTCCTAGGAAAAGACTCCTTGGTCCTTGACCTGCTCCCTGAGGCAAGAGCTTCGGGGAGGGGGGGGGACACCCCAATGCCCGAAGATAAGACCCAAGTGCCCTCATGACCTTAGTTAATGTGATATTATTAGAGGGCATACAGGGAGACTGGGTTGTTGCGATCCGTACGAGTATCTTCTTGCCATGGGATACAAATCCTGTACTCATGAAGCCCTCAGTACTAGCGGTCTCCGAGCTTCTTGGTGATCAAGGAAACCTCTTCCCTTCGTGTCGCATCCACGAGGAAATTGGCTTCCTTCAGGATCTATGTCGACCTTCGTCCACAAGCCAGGTGTTGGCGATTCTTACGCTATTAGAAATAATTCGCGAGCGGACGGATATCGCTTGTAGTTTTCACCCCAAGAGTATTCTAGAGTATCGAATCCACAAGGAACGAGGGAGAAGGATAATTCTAATATCTTTATTATTTAATGTACTAGCCAGTTAGATAACGGGTGTAAGGATAAGATGATGATGATGATGATGATGATGATGATGATGATGATGATGATGATGATAATAATAATAATAATAATAATAATAATAATAATAATAATAATAATAATAATAATAATAATAATAATAATAAGAAGAAGAAGAAGAAGAACACACACACACAAAGGATTGTAAAAAGATAAGATAGGCAGATAGTTGGGAGGACAATGAGAAGAGTATAAAGTTCCTAAATAGTGCAATTAATTATCAAGTGAACTAGCAGATATGAATTTTGAGGTTTGTTTTAAGAACTTCGTTGGAGCTCGGCCGATTCACTACCACTCGCTATTAGTTAAGAACACCGAATGGTTATGACCACCCCCGATTGGGCATTACCACAAATTATGTTGGATTGGGTGTAAACCAAGTCAGAGATAATCTCAGACACCACGTCTGGTATTAAATCCAATTACTCCTCCCCGGAGCCTAAGGAGGCGATCCAAGTTCAATACTTAGGCTAAGCATATGAGGATGAACCCAGACTCGGATCCAGTTGAACTTAATCAACCGCTCTAATAATTCACATTTCCCACTTAGTGTAAATATGCTCAGCACAGATAATGAAAAACACTTATATAATAAAAGCAAAGTCTTACAGAAGGGAAATGATACAAGAGCTATTACCCAAATTACTGAAGACGATTCCGGAACTCCGAGGTTCAACTCGACTCAACTCTAACTCCCAAACTAACTACTCTAACAAGTGAAGAGTAACTCCAAATGAGAGGGATGTGGTGTGGTTTGTTCTCAAGTGAGGTGAGGGGGTCCTTTTATAACCATCCACAGCCAATGAGTGAGCTCCATGCCATGGGACACGTGTAAGCAAGTCACCATCCAAAGGAGAATCCAAAGGGTTAGTGAAGACACGATATGCACGTCGTGGTGGAAAAATTTGGGTACATATATTTCCTGACAAACCGGTTACACTAGGACCCACAGAAAAACGTATGGGCTTAGGATAGGGATACCGCAAATATTGGGTAGCCCTTGTTAAACCAGGTCGAATAGTTTATGAAATGGGCGGAGTATCCAAAACTGTAGCTGGAGCAGCTATTTCCACAGCTGACAGTAAAATACCCATACGAAGTCAATTTTTTTTATTAGAGATATAGAACCCCATCAAAGGGCTATTGAAGATAAAAACCCTGGGTTTTTCTATATGAAATAGACAATATTTATTTAATCTTTTTGCATTGAAATAACAAATTGAAATCAATATAATATGATTCAACCCTCGAGGCCAGTCGGCCGACTAGGCTTCGGTTCAACCAGGCCGTCCCCTTCGCCAGGGATGCTTCTTGTGTGGTGTACATCTTCCCCTTGCATCGGTTTTGGCAGTCAAGGTTGTTAGACAAGGTTTCCTTATGAGCCAAGTCACCCAATTATGAAGAAAGTGCTGCCCTTGGATCAAACCGACTTGAGTGGACAACGTAAATATCTTCATTTTGTGCTTCTTGACCACCTGGAAGAAAATGGAGCCGGTTGGGCGAAAAGTCCAGGTCGGCCGACCAAGTTCTGAGCCCGGTTCAGCCCCGGTTTTTCTCCACTTTATTCCTGTGGACAAATACTCACCAAAACTATTAAAAATTTATTAGTTTAACTAAAATGCAAGCAAAAACATTGATTTTCCCCAAATTACAGGAGTTTCAGCGTATGTTGACGTAAAATTTTGGAGTTTAGTGGATGCCAACACCAGGCGAGGGGCACTCCTGAGACCACCTTCCTCCTTGGTCTGTCGTTGGCTCAACCGCGGGAAGCAAAGCTTCCTTCGCGCCACCGCCTCTGATTTGCTATTGCCTCGCTTACAAGAGGCGAAGCTTCCTTTAGGCCACCGCCCCTCTAATTTGTCGTTGCCTCACTAGCTCTAGGGGAAGCTTCCTTAGGGCCATTGCTCCTCTAATTCGTTGTTAACCTCGCCTACGTGAGGTGAAGCTTCCTTCAGGCTACCAGTTCTCTGATTTGCCGTTGCCTTGCTCGTGGGAGGTGAAGCTCACTTGGGGTCACCTTCAGGCCACTTCTCTAATTTGCCGTTGCCTCGCCTATAAGAGGGCCGGTGTCCCTCGCAAAACAAGCATGACGGATAAAAGCTTCCAAATCGAGCATCGATCCATGTGCATCCATCGCCAATCCATCTAAAATATTTTACAACAATGTAAATGTTAGCTCATTTTCTGATAATGAATTATTTCCTGAGTCCAAATCAAACCACTACTTAATTTATTATAAAATTATTTAAAAATTTAGATGTACAATCCAATTTTAGGTTATATTCTTTTTAAAAATAATATTTGTAATATGATAATATTACATCACATATTTTTAGTAGAAAATGTTATATTTCAAACAACAAAAATTGAAGCAAAATCTAGTTTAAACCCTATGCTCAAGTTTTCTCCGATGATCGATGAAATAAAAAATCAAAATTTGAGCTACATCCACACATTCAATGCGAGCAACATCAAATCTACAAAACAAAAATCTAGATTTTGACCATCAAACCCTAAATTCAAATCATAGATCCATATGGAATCTAAAACGTACATTTCAGCTACAACTACAAATTTTCTTCATATTTAAAGCAAAGAATCTCAATTTGACACCACAAGTAGTGAGGAATGAAGTTATTAACCTTGGTTAACTTGGATTGGAGTAAAATCATCAAATTTTGAAAATTTTGGGTACCACCTCCCCGCAATTGAAGCTTACAGCCGGGACTAAAGCTTATGGTCCCTGGGAGCAAGAAGGTAATTATACCAATCGTCCCGATTGGTATGGAAGTGTGTCCCACGGTCATATAACCGTTGAACCGGAATTGATATAATACTCAGTTCCGATTTGTGGATAACCGGTATTGATGAGCTGGTGTACGGATGACCGGAACTAGCAATTTCTATAGATCTTGGTCGTTATATACATGAATCAGAATATGATCTTGTCGACGTCACGAATTCAAACACTGGAAGTGGCTTATATAGAATTGATCGTAGCAAAAAGTTTATCCTTTTAACGTGGCACATGTCAACTAAGCGTGCTGTTTAAACTATGGTATCAGTCTCTCCTAAGATATTCCTGTCAATAAACTAATTGTGTTCTGTTTATTTTTTTACTACTTATCTGCAGCCGACGGGCGCGCAATGCTTGCGGATTTTATCTCGTCCGCTAGATGCAATAGATCCTCTCTTCAAAGGCAGTTACTACTTACTAGTAATGAAATTCCCGCTGCACAGCTCAAGTAGTGTTCTTCATGAAATTAGAGTGCATCTGGCTAGCTTCATGATGACGTAGATTATCGACTCAAATGGTCATCTATAACCCTCCAAAGTTTAATTTAGTATGTCAAGTTTCAATCTACCTGAACTTGGCAGAATATGTTTGGCTTAACCTTGAGCATGGGCATTTGTATAATGATATGGATGTCGTTAATTGGAAGTATGGGAAATCCGGATGGGGGAAATATGGATATGGTTTCTACGTACTTGATTCGCAGGGTTAATATATCATCACTGGCGACTCCATAGAGCAAACCGATTGTGATTCACATTTGTCATAGTCGGCTTGTATGTAGAGCCGACCGTGATTACAAATAATTGCAGTTGACTCGTACGTTGAGCCGACCGTGCTTACAAATAGATATGATCGACTCATGGATGCCGACTGTCTGCAGATGGTTAGTACTAGGAGCCGACTATAATCTTAGAAAAAATGCAAGCGGTTCGACAACGAGCTGACTACAATAGGTAATACAATGCTGTTGACTATTCCAGGTGCCGGCTCAGATAGGGAACATAGCACGGTCAGGTAGTAATACAAACCGATTGTGATGCCTGGCATATCTCATGCTACTCATTCGGCGACTTCTAGTGAAAATGATCATCATAGTCAGCTATTTTAGTCACTAGTAATATTCTGAGCTATGACTGCTGTTTGGTTATAGTCGGCTCAAAATCTACAAGTGGTGACGGTTTATGTGCTAGTGCTGCCAAGAGATGTTGACATGGAGGCTCTGCCAATTAGGATCATGGCGGCAAAGGGTCTGGGTTCATAGGAGGTAGTTTTAGAAAACGACTGCAAAGTCTTGGTTGAGGAAATGGATAAACGGCAGCAAAAAATCGATCACAAAGAGCATGCACTACTAGAGAAATGGTCTAATTTACCGACACATCAGTACCGGTTGGATTGAAACCAGTACTGATAGTGCACCAGTACCGGTTCGTAGCAACAATAGCAATTCTAGACTTTTAGTACTAGATGGAGGCAACAGTAAAAATACCTTTTGCATACGGGTACAGGCCAGCTGGGGCACGGACTCATCAGTACCAGTTCGTATTATGAACCCGTACTGATATGGACTCATCAGTACCGGTTCGTATTACAAACGGGTACTAAAGGCTCGTTCCAGCAAACTTCAAAAGGAATACATATCCTACTCTAATCAATACGTGTGGGTGGGTGGATTGGTTAAAAGGGTAAGTGGAAAGTTATGTACTGGCATGAGATCCTATGTTCAATTCTTGGGTTTGCCATATTTTTTAGATATTTCAGTGGCTATAGTCCTGGTTGGTGGAACTGGACTAATAACCGTAGGTCTTTAATCCCAAATTTAATGTTTCGGTTGAAGAAACCGGGACTAAAAGCCATTTGCGTAGTAGTGATGGCATGCAAAAGAAATGAGTGATGGCATGCAAAAGAAATGAGGTCTTTCATCGAAGAACCAAGACATGAAGGTAATTTTGTTGCTAGAGGTTGGAATGCCGACTTGTCGTTACCTGTGTTGCTAGTTGGTACGATGGGAGTATCATGTTGAAAGTTTTGGTCGTGTGCATATTTGGTGCAGATGACGAAGGATTGTTCCATGATCGGAAAAAAAGTGAAATGAAGGTCTTTGTTGTCTTAAAAAAATTAACATCAAGTAATTTTTTCCACAGAAAAAAATAATTATATGTGTGTGTGTTGGCCAATTAATTATTGTTCCACTTAAAAATTTTACACTAATGATCAAGTCACGTAAACATTGTGTCTGATAATTAATTCGTACTCGATGAGCAATACTATAAATAATATTTATTCCACAGAACAGATAATACACATTATCAATGGGTACATAACATTGTACGCGATAACAAATGGAACATGCGACAGATCGTGATTAACACACAAGGCTTTATCCCATTTCTTAATATTCCTCTGCGGAATGTGTTGCATGCGGTTGAGTGGAAACTATTTGAGCATGGCATACAGCAAGCGCTGGAACTCCTCAAGATTGGGGGCCTCCATGGACATGAGCACGCGGACGAAGTGACCGTCTTCGTCTCCCAACCAGCCATCCGACAGGTTCACGAACCCAGCGCAGATGGTCTCAGAGCGCGAGATCAACCGTGGCATCCCCCATCCAAAATCAGCGTCGTACATAGGCATGCCCAGCCAGCTGTTCATCCTCACCTCCGTCTGCGGCAAGCAGCCCTTCACTGGCCGATCACACTCGCCAAGCTCGGCCAGCTCGAAGTAGTCGATGCATGAGCGCACGATCTCGTCGTCCATCCGGCGGATGGATGCCTTGATCCGAGCGGCAACGGCGGCCAGCGACTCTGTGGCGATGTCCCGCGCCGCAGCGGAAGCATATAGCCAGACGCACGCGTTGCCGAAGTAGCGGTCAGGGAGCGGCGGCCTCAGGCTGCGCCGGGCGTTGGCGGGGAAGCTGAGGCGTGTCGTTGTGTCCGGCGGAAGCTGCCGCGCGACACACAGGCACTTCCACACGAGCGCGCTCAGGGAGCAGAAGGTGCTGGCTCCACCGCATTTGTGCTTGAGAGTGGCGATCTGGTCCTTGGAGATGGCGAAACACTTGGTGACGATGTGCCCGAGAGGCTTGGTGATGGTGAGCTTAGGGCAGAACACGGAGAGAGTGTCCGGGTGGACGACCGGCGGGGAGCGCGCACGGAGGAGGGTGCGGTCGTGGCAAGGAAGCTCCACGGCGGCGCCGTCGCCGTCTCTGCACAGGGAAGCCCACGTCTGGAAGAAGTGGAACGCGCTGGCAGCATCAATGGCGGAGTGGTGGAGCGCCGCCCCTATCACCACCCCTCCACACTTGAGGAAGGTCACCTGCGGCACATTAATTAAATTGAGGGCCAGATATGCACATTAGAGTATAACCAGCACGGTGACCCCATTATAATTGCTTTGCTATGTATTGCATCATGATGGACAACGGTTAAATGTGTGTCACATCACAATCGATAAAAATAATTGAGGGCCAGATATGCATATTAGATCTTAACTAGCACGGTGACTGATGCGTTTGCATGACTAGACGTACCGCCACCTGATTAAGGTTCTCTTTGATAGCTATTGATTTTTTTTTTATAAATGCAACTTAAAATATCCAATTATTATGATAGCAACCATTTTAGTTAGAGCATAATGGTTTACTGTATCTGATTTTCTATTATCTATGACCACTATACACTTTCAAACTTGTGCAGGCTTTTTTTTATGGAGATGTCATATTGCTTTCCTTTGGTTCATACTAATAGTCTCCAAAGATTGGTTTTTAGACTTAAAATGTCTGGATGACTGGATGGTTGAAATTTGCAGTATCTGTAGACATCTTATAAGCTATCGTCTCTAAGTCAATAGATTGTGCTGCTTTCTTTATTAGCGACAGAGATATTCTTTCTCACTCATTTTTTATTCTTTTTTTTAAGGGAAAGGCAGGAGAGCTGCCGTCCATTCATTGATAGAAGAAGAACGGTGCGACGCACCAAAGTTAAAAGAATTACAACGCAGTAAGGCTGCGGCACACCCCGGCCAAACGGCCGCGTCCACACGCGCAAGGCCAAGAGACCTTGCGGCGACACACAACTGGAAGGGAAGGGGAAGGAAACAACACCGGCCACACCGAGCGCACTACCAACACACACAACGATGGACGACTCCGAATTAGCAGACCTAGTAGACAACCAAGAAGTGCAGCAGTGACTAACACGACGCCTCCAACAAGGTAACGGCGGGTAAGACCCGCCACCATTGTGCGACCACCAGGGTTTTCACCTGAAATGAGGGAATGGGCTGTAAGATGATGCCTCCAACAAGGGAAACGTCAACAAAGGTGACGCCACCATCCGCCTAGGAATGGGCAAGGCTTTCGCCCAAGCCCCTCCCCCCACCAATGCACAAAGTGATTGCCACAGAAGACCACCAACCGAGTCGCAGATTGAAGCCGCAGGGCCGAAGAGCGCACACGAAGCACCGCCACTTAACACGGAAGACGCCGCCCACACCAACAAGCACCCCGTAGCAGAAGGAGATCCAAGACAACGAGGGTGGGACCAAGCCAAGCAACGAAGAACCGCAGACACTCCCGGAGAGGGCGTCAGCCAAAGTCGATGATCGGGGATAACGAGGGCACCACGAAGCCGAAGAAGTAGGCCACTCGACCCCGCCACCCGTCGAGGAAGACGCCGCCACCACCATCTAGCACCTCACAGAGAGGGGAGGGAAAGACAACGAAAGCGGGACCTCGCCAGGTGGAGGGAGAGTCGGGCCCCAAGACCTAGCAAGGAAGAAGCCGCCACCGTGAACGTGCACCTCACAGGGAGGGGAGGGAAGAGCGACGGTAGGCGGAACCTCGCCAGAGAAAAGGGACACGGTGGGTGCGTTACTGCCGAAGGCATAGCGGACGAAACAACCCCGGAGTTGACTTCCGGCCAACGATGCACCATCAGCGAAGGTGTGGCGAGGAAGAACACCGCCGAGACGGCCACCAAGTTGCCGGTCACGCCAAAGAGGAGAGCGCCGCCGCCATCGCGTCGCTGGACCTGAGGAAGAGGTGGGCCGGGCCATTGTGGAGGCAGTAGATCCAACGGCGTCAGATCTAGATCTGGGATATCGCAGGGTGTCGAGGTCGGGGCGGCACTGGACGCGGTCGAGCCGGTCACCGCCGCTAGACCGCCGGTCACCGCCGCTGGGCGTGAGCGTGGGCACGGAAGAGGCCGGGCGGCGCGCCGGGAATGGATGGGCGACGCTGGCGGTGTCGAGGAGGATGGGCGGCGCTGGCGAGGACAAGGGCGTCGAGAGAGGATGGCGGCGTCGGCAGTGAGGCCGGGAGGCAAAAGTGGCGCCAGCCGCGCCGATCTAAACGGTGGCTGGCGCGAGAGGTAGTCGAAGCGGCGTCGGCGCGTCGTTAAGCGCGGCGGCCGTGGAGAACGGCAGCGAAGCGCGGACGGGCGAAGCGGCGGCAACACTGGCACGAGAAGAGAGGGGGACGGCGCGCCGCCGCCCGATCCTGAGAGAAGATGGGGCGGCCGCCGCCCGTGCCTATGTCCGCGAGAGAGAGAGAGAGAGAACCAAGAGTGCCGTCGCCACCTGCACGGCCGGCCCAGGCGCGCAGAACAGCCGGCCCACCGCTTGACCTGACAACCGCCATTGTCAGATCCGGTGGCCTCAACACCAGATCCGGCGAGCACGGCCGCGGATCGGACGACCCCAACGTGGGACAACCACCTGCAGCCGACAAGAGGAAACGACGAGCAGGACGCAGGGAGAACAACCAGCAGGGAAGGCAAGGAGAAAGAGGAAGGAGAAGGAAGGAGAAGCGACCGCTGCCTCCATGGCGATGCGAGACACAGGCGGCGGCGGCGGGACCTAGACGAGGAGTTATCGCTTCGAGTCGCCCTGCGAGGCGCTCGAGGGTCCGGCGAGCACGGCCGCGGATCGGATGACCCCAACGTGGGACAACCATCGGCAGCCAGCGAGAAGAAAGGACGAGGAGGACTCGGGGAGAACAACTAGCAGGGAAGGCAAGGAGGAAGAGAAAGGAGAAGGAAGGGAGAAGCGGCCATGCCGCCGTCATGCATGGCGGGACATGGACGAGAGCCATCGCCCCAGCTTCTACTTATTTGTTTATCTTATAAACTTTAAGAGTTTCTCACAGTAATCTCGATTGTCAGGTCTTTAAAACTTCAAAACACATCTTTGAGATAAAAAAAACATAATAAAAAGCCTAAACATTTTTATTTTGAAACCAAAGGTAACCAAATAAGAATATAAGCAGATAAGTAAACACCCAGATAAGTAAACACCTCTCCAATTTTTACTACTTTTGAGAACTAGAAAAGCAATGAAATTCCTCGGACTACAAAAGCTAGTGTTGTGAGGTCGATTTCATTGTGGTTTACTCGGCATGCTGAGCAATAGAGCAATTGACCAGTTTATTTACCTTGCGCATGTAGCTCGATCGAGCCCCCTCTACTCGTATGAGTGTGGGGTCGGTCCATTGGTCATTAGGCATATTGTATCCACCAAGTACACTCATACACAATGTTTGTTACTAATATTTGATCATCTTGTAGTGTCGTTTTTGCTCCGATGAACATAGAAGTTCCTAGTATTTGGTTATTTTGTTTAACTCTACTGCCATATAAATCTTTACCTAATAATAAAGAGAATAGGATTTCTTCTTCCGTTCGTCCGTTAAAGGCTTCCCAACCGTCCGATCGCTCCGTCGCTGGATCCAACGACCCCAATTGCCCTAGCCGCGCCCCTCGAAACCCTAGCCGTCTGCACCTACCCCCGCGCCTCCACCCTCTTGCCTCTTTTCCTCACCTCCCCCTCACGCTGCCTCCTCCCTCCCCTCCACCATCTCCTCGCTCGGCCTGCACCCCGTCGATTCCCCTACCACATCCTCTCCCCCCCGTCGCCTCTCCTGCTTGCCCCCACGACGCTGCCTTCTCTCATTGTCCCTACCTTCACGCTGTCACCGTCATCGCTGCCTCCTCGGCTGTCGCCACAGCCGCCTCTCCATGGCCCGCACCGGTGCCACCTGATTGACGACGACGGCTTTGAGGGCCACCGCGGCCCTGTGGCCCCGCGTTCACGCCCCCACCCGCCCTCTTGCTCTCTCTAGGGTTAGGGCTTCTTGCCATGATGCAGCAGCCCCCGCCGTCACAACTGTAGCCCGGCATGGCTCCGCCCCCGCCCCTGCTTCCGCATCCCAATGTTATGCGGCTCTACGAGACCACGGCCTCACGCTGTAGAACTTCGCGTCCATTCGGGAGCAGCAGGTCGGCGGCATCATTCAGGTCTGTTCACTCGGGACAAAAAAAGTTATTTACTTGATACGTGCAAGGAGCTGACCTGATGATTTTGATACTAGGAAGGGAGTGTGTTCTTGGGAAAAAAGATAGTAGAGTGAGAATTGGAAAAGCACCTGGTGCCAATTGGTTGAAGATGTTCATAACCCACTCCACGTTGCAACATCTACTGTGATCTTTCCAAAATATCAAGAACCGAACGTACCACCACATAGAGTCATAGACTGTTGCGGGATTTCAAACATGGCCCAATGTGCGAGCAAATGAGTGCGACAGGAATTGGCAATTGTTTCACAATTAATGTAGTATATTTTTGTGCCTGTCCTTTTATGTATTGATAACAATATGGCTTTCAACGATAAATTAGTGATGTCGAGAATGGAGCAAACTCTCTAATTTGTAGGCTATTCAGTCAGAATAAAATTTCTAATCAAAAGAGTAATGAGTTATGACTATCCTACTGTGGGAGTGCAGGGCCTTATCATCTTTTTTGATTTGTCATTTTTAGATTTCTTACTCAGTTCTCATCATATGTATGGGGAAGATCCAAACATGATTTTTTTCATTCATTATATGAAAAATAGGCATGCTTGATCATAGTGTCTCTCCAAACTAAGTGTTGTTGATCCACCATGAGTTTTTTATATTGACTCAAAATCCACCATGACTTTGAGGGGGGTGTTAGATATGTATATTGGCTGTTTATGTGGGCCTTGGCCCATCTCTCTGTTGTATTACGGTTTTCTTTTACTCTGGACATATACCAGCCCTTTGACCCCTGGATGAATACAAGTGTGATTCTAACATGAACAACCAATACCATGCACAATGCTTGTTATACTAATATTGAGTGCTCTACTTGTATTCTTCTAAAACTTGTACAAATGGAACTTGACATGCAGTTCAGGCCAAATGTGTTTTTGTACACTTAATTTCAAATGTTAATTTCATGATTGAATGCAGGTTGGTGCCCATGGCACTGGCGCAATATTGCCTCCCATTGATGAACAAGTTATTAGCATGAAACTGGTTACCCCTGCCAAGGGGACAATAGAGTTATCGAGGGAGAAGGATCCTGACTTATTTTTTCTTGCTCGTTGTGGACTTGGTGGCCTAGGAGCTGTTGCAGAAGTTACTCTTCAGTGTGTAGAAAGACACCAACTTGTTGAGCATACTTTTGTTTCCAACGCAAATGAAGTCAAGAAAAACCATAAGTAATCTTAACTCAAATTTTACATAGATATCTGAATTGGTTTGCCTATGGAGTTTTAACAACTGAAGAAGGTTCTAAGGTTCTTCCTTTCTCCTTTTGCAGAAAATGACTCTCTGAGAACAAACATATTAAATACCTATGGATTCCATACACCGATACAGTTGTTATTGTCCAATGCAATCCTCTTTCTTGGTGGAAAACTCCAAATTTGACATCAAAATATGGAAAGGATGAGGCCGTACAACATGTTCGTGACCTTTATCGTGAATATCACTGAAGAATTATAGGTACGAACTCTGAACATTTGCCATGGTTTGCTACTGCAAGTTGCAAGGCTACGACATTTTTCTGTGTGCAAATTGCATCATAGATCCTGTTGGGTAAATGGGAAAGTGCATTAAGAGATACACCGATAGAAATTGCATCATAGAAATATTTTTTATGCTGGTGACGCTATGTTCATTCAGGTTCCAGCTTGTGCAGTTGTGCGTACACTATAGGTTGACAGTGTACTCTCCACCCTGAGATTTTGCCCTTCATCGTGGTTTGTGGCTTCTGTAGAAAGGATGAGTCAATGCCACTACAAAGGGTCGTGTATGTCACAAGTAATAAAATTTCAAGTTGGGACTTTTGGCCCTCCAGTTGGAGACGGCGTGGAGGTCGTCGGGGAGGGGCGCGTACTTGAACCGATGAGTCTGCATAGTTTGTTTTGTGGGACTCAAAATGGATTCATCAGCTTTACCCAACATGTTACATGCTTGAGTTTCTTCTTTCTTGTTCTTACACCAATGTCTGCTTGAACTACCATATCTTCATTTTTATATCTATTTAAGCCGATCTTGGTTGACACTGTTCCCCCGCCCCCGTTTAGATTTCAGCATTCCTTTTCTTTTTCCTTTTCATGGCACATTATTTATTTTATTTTAATATTACAACAGGGTCCTCCTCCCATGTTTACTTTCCAAAAAAAGAAAAGAAGTAAGTTGACACTGGTTCATTTTGATTTTGGCGCTAACTAGAACTAAAGAAACTACCTACTGTTTTTGCTTAGGCAAATTTGCAAAACAGGGTCACACTGTCACAGTATCATAGGAAAGCTGTCATTTAGCTAGGAATTTGGCTGTAGTGATACTATATTATGTTATTTGCTTTGTGGTTGTTTGACCTTTTTCCAGTCAAACTGAACTGGTGATTTCTTGCACAGAATGGTAGATCGGTAATTGCATATGCATCACTTGTACAGTTGTACTCTGTAAACTTATCTTGTTACTTCACCTAGCCCACTTACAATAGCAACAACGCTGCCGCCTGCCTGTGCAGTGGGGTTGCTGTTGATATTGCTGGCAAGAGGCAACAATATGGATGAAACCCATAATCGAGACACAAGATTGTGATTATGATCTCTAACTTGATTCTGTAGAATAAATCTTCCGACTGAATGACTACTACTCTGAATCTCTGATCATGTGCTTTGTCAATTTGGTGGCATCTTTAATAGTTTTACATTCCCTCAAAATATAGGTTGGATTTAACTTTCGACATTCAGATTAGAATTTAGTGTATTCATCTGGTAGTTCCTCAACAAAATCTTCTGTGGCAGGTTGAAGTCATTAATAGCTATCCCCAAAGTCCAGCCGCCACATGCTATTGCAATTTGGAAGAAATACCGCTCCATGAGATCTCTTCTGAATGTATACATGGATCCCAATAAAACTGTGAGTGATGTCCTTTTAGCAGCTTCAAAAAGTATTCAGACTTTGGTGTTCTTAACTTATATTGATCGTTCATCAATTTAATGCGTAGGGTGTTCTATATAGTTGCATAGTAGTTGGTCCTTATAAAAGCTAAATATGGTTGTGCTCCGGGAGCACATCTTGCAATGAGTTGATGTTACCCACCTATGGTTCTTTACAATAGGGCCCTCTATCAGCCCTGGGCACATCATATTATATTATTTGTGACAACTTCTCTATTTTGTGCAAGTTTCATGGGCTATTAGTTTCGTCCAACCACCTTTGCCATGTTAAAATGTGTTGTCTGACTTATCATTCAGATTGGTTTAGTCCTCAGACATGCAGAGTTTTTTTTCACAGATATTTGGTCGTGCTCAGATCCATTGTTCCGCATAGTTGTTCTTCGAATAGACGTGTATCTTTTTTGTCCTTTTTTTTTTATCTTTGTAGGTTTTTGGATCAAGGAATTCACATTTGTTCAAGCATTAGTACACTAAAATCTAGGGTTTTTTTCATCCATGCCATTATTAAGTTGCATATATTCAGGTTTGCTATTATAAAGTGCCTATTGTTTAAAATGTCATTTCTTTTGCAAATAAATTTCATCCATGCCATTGTGAGGCCTTTCAGGCTTATAAGCCAAAGAAATACGCAAGAAATACGAAAAAATACATCTTGGACCCACATGTCATCTTCCTCTTCCTCCTTTCTCCTCCTTCCTCCCAATCTCTCTCCCCTCCAACTCCGGCCAAAGGGCTACGGCTCGACCTAGTGTTCCCTAACCCCAACGAGGTCGATGGCTCATTCCAAGGACCTCAGTGTGGGCTCACTTGCCGTCGCCAAGGCCGTCTTGTGACTCAGCTCTGCCGCCGTCATGGCCGTGTCGAGATCTGCTCCCGCCTTGTGGACCGTCTGGCGCGTGCTTCGCCATCGCCGCCACCAAGGTCATGGCGAGCTCACCCGCCGCCACCTGTGTGAGCAAGCTCCGCCTCGCCACCACCGTGATCGTCTGCGTGCTCACGCCGCCGCCGCCCGCCATCCGGCGCGTGCTCCTCCATCTTGCCCTTGTTGTGTGCGCGGCCTTGGCGGCGTCTTAAGCTTGAATAGAGAGGAGGAAGAAGAAGAAGGGATAGAGGATGACATATGGACCCAGGCTGTCAGGTGTGTATTTCTTTCTATTTCACATGTATTTCGATTTTGTATACTCCGTAAATCTCTCAAAATGCTCAAGAATGGCAGTGCTGAGGTTTGTTGCTAAGAGAATGACATTTTAAACAATAGGCACTTTATAATGGCAAACCTGAATATATGCAACTTAATAATAGTATGGATGAAAAAAACCCTAAAATCTATAGTAACTGCACGTTTTTTGAATGCTTCTGTGCTGCCTTATTTTTTTGTTATTAAGCAGTATTGAATTTACTCACATGATGCGTGGTTTTTTCTATTTTATATTTGCTATCAGGTTAGAACAAAAGAGGCTGCAGCGTCCCACATGATAAATACTACAACTCTAGAAATTTTGGTAGTGCTGAGCAAAAGGAAAACTCAGATAGTATTGTGTTCTGTTATTCATTGCCTGCTTGTATTAGTAGGAAAGGGCATCAATTTTTTTCTCTCTTTGGACCTTTGCGTTTATGACTTTTTCAGTCCTGTTTAACATTGTTTGGGTGAGTTCTATTTATAGATAATTGTTTTTTTTATAATGATCAATGTGGTATGAAATAGAATAGCTAAATTCCATTTTCTTTTGGACGAAAAAGATGTTTTCTATCTTCAGATCTTGTAACAATAACATCAGTTTTGAATGATGAATGCATGCCCAGAAAATGTAAGTCTTGGCATTTGCTTACTACTTTTATATGCTTCGCTACATAACATTTTCAGATTATGACATGCATTTGAATAACTAGGTGTCATGATTTTTATTTTTGCATTTGGTCTAGACAGAGGCACATAGCAAATGGATTCTTTTTTTAATGACTTTTGTTAGCGAACAATTTTTTAATGAACTGGTGTGCAAAGATTTTTATTTCTCCCGTTGCAACGCACGAGCATTTTAGCTATATTTATCAAAACTAGAAACCGGTGTGTACCTTGTGCATGTCGTGAATGGCATGATGGCATCATCCATTTGGTTTCTTAATCATCGGGTAGATGTGTCGTGTATGTACCTATGGTTAGCTTGCTATCCATATGGTTGCATGCGCTTGCATGCGCAATCCTTGCTATCGATTAGCTCGTCCGCATGTCGATCTGGATGATTTGAGTAGTACAAGTGATATACTATTCTGATATACTATTCACAACGACATCTCCTAGGTAGCAATTCTGATGTGCTATTCAACAGTAGTAGAAGTGAGAGAGATGGGCGGGCTCCAAGGCTGCAGGTTGGCTGTGTCCTATGGATATTGGAAACTGGACGTCGATACTAGATCTGAACGACACCGAAGACACGATGTTAGTGTCACCACTCAATTTTAACTTACCTTGAGGGTCGACGATCCCATGCACTAGCCCCTGGATCTGTACGCTAGTGCGGAAGACCAAATAGCCGATACAAGCATACATCGATAAAATAAATTCCTGATTATTACATCACAAAGTCGCTACTTAGGCGACTTTAGTGAAGCGCCCATACAAGCCTTAATTACAAAAGGATAGTTCGAGTACAATGGACACCAAAATATCTACTCAAAAGATTCCCTATCGACTAAGGTCCAACAATGATCGGGCGGCCCTAAGACTCTCGGGTCCACCATGGTCTGTCCGTCGTCTTGAGACATGCGTAAGGGTCATCTTGACACCATCATCTAAAGAATGTAAGTAGGCGAGGTCGGCGTCATCCAAACGCTGCTAGTTAACACTTCCCTTAATGCATTTAGTGCAGTGAGGCTTTATTTGGAGGAAGGGTTATTTTATTTCGTAAAGCCAAGTTTATAGGTCTTTTGAAAACCACCTAACTAGCAATTAACTATCACTTGTATTGTTATGAATAAATCGAGTTTTCCATCATAATCATGCATTCCAACCCAAATGGCCAACCAAACACACCAACCACTTATACTCAATTAATACCGACTTATACTCAATTAACACACAAATTGACTAATCCTCGATCATAACCCAACCACTTACACAATCACCATACCACTTATTTGTTCCTCATGAACTTTCCTCCTGGTTGCTCCCAACCGGACTTTCTCTGGTTGCCCCAACCAATCCTAGTTCGCCATCATTCCGAGTTTGGCGAAATCCGTTCATGGACCACACATGCCATGGCATGATCACCCGCCTAGTAGGGTTGCCGGCCCTCACTAGCCGACCGTCACCACAGGGTGTGTGGCCATTATCACCCTCGGTGATGGCCCATTCCGCCCCTATCGAGATCGGGTCCCGAGGGCCTCCGCAGCGCCACTCTGGCGATCCACGTCGGTGCTCCGCGCGATGGCCACGCGTTGTGTTGGAACCAACACAGGCGTGATCTTCACTTCGGCGTGTTTATCCGCGCTCTCCGGTAAGCCACAGCTAAACCTAGCACTAGGCATGTCGTGCCCAAATCATCCATCGGATGTCCAAATCCAACTAGGGCAACCCACCATTCTTTCTCTACTTCCACGGTCATCGACCACACCATATCACACACTTGGACTTTCCCAACCGACCAACCCAACCGACCAAGTATCCCCAGTATTCATACCCACAAACACAATCAGCCCAAAATGCATCTACCAAATTCTAATCATCATATGTCATATCATATTAAATGAGACTAATGAATGTCCGGTGAATATCGGTTCACCGTTCCGTGGCGATTAGCGAGAAAATTTGTTAAGCCTAAGCCGGTCTAAGCAAGTTTTACCCATTAGGTAGGGTTAAAGTGGTTACCGAGACTAATCTTAGGCTAACAAGAGCAATGACAATCAAGGCGGTCATTAAGGCTAAACATTTCAAAGCGAGCATGTATAAGTATAACATGATTAACAATTAGGCATTCTCATAAGCATGCATCTTTAATAAGTAAACAACATAGTTTAAGAAAAAGCGGGTAATGAACATGATATTAGCGATGTTAATCCGCACTAAGGAGAGTCGCCGTCTCTCCTAATCTGATCACATCTAAAGAGTAAGTGTTAACTCGCCTTGTTCCGGAGGTGGTCCTCTTGAGCGTCCAAACCTTCCTCGGGGTCGCCTACGTCTAATCATACCAACAAACCACAATTACTACTAATAATGCAATGAAAACTCATGATGCATGCTCGATATAGGTCCTAGCTTCGTCATTAAGCCTAAGATCAATTCGCGAACCTATCTTGCGTATGATATGTTATGCATGCTATTGTGCATTAATAAATAGTATTGGTAATATATATAATAGTCTCTAAACCCAAAATACGATTTGGTACGGTAAGTTGCAAGAGGGTGATTAGGGTTTCTCGTCAACGCAAAATGACGTGCGTATGTTTCTAGATACGTTGGAAATTTCAACTACGCTAGGTTTAAAGTTCAACGAGGTTAACTAGGTAGTAAAGTTTCTAGATAAAGAGTTGATTCTAGGTTTTTCTTGAACATTATTTAAATATATTTCTTGTTCAAAGATCATAACGACTTATTTTAAGGAAAATGCAATTGACTTGTTGGTGTCTAAAATAAAATATCCCTATGAGCATAAGTACAGTTACACATACGTATTTAAATGCTAATTCGAATATTCTCGATTTATGCGACACTCTCTAATAACATATTTTCTAATAATTATTTGGGATCTGAGCCATTAATTAATAAACAGCAATTACCTAAATTCACTTAATAATTTCTATTTAAGCCACACCTAGTTTTCAATGTACGGTCATAATTTTCCTATACTGATGAAGGTTTTTCATATTTTTATAAAATCAAATATCATCTCTAGTATTTATATACATTTTTCTAGAATTTTTGGTAGTGGTTAGCTATTTTAGAAATTCGAAACTATATTCGTATTTAGCTAATTGGCAAATTGTGGAAAATCCTTTAAATCGGTCGGGCCGAGCCAACCGTCAGACGGCCCAATAGCAATGATTCGCCCACGCCCATTTATACAAGCGCGCCAAAGCAGCCAAGGCGCCACGCCAAAGCGTATTTTAAATAAGGCCTAATCGGCAAGGCTCGCGCCACCGGGAACGCGTCCACTTAACCCGCCAGTGGGGCGAGGACCCACTCGTCGCTGACCGGAGGCGCGGCTCGATCTCGGCAGCGTCGCGGGTGATCCGACAAAGGGACCCGCCGATCGGTGGCTCTGACCCTATCGGTGCACGAATCTTGCCGCGTGATCGGACGGTGCTCGTCGTCTTCTTCTCTCGCCGGCGGCGTGGCGAACGGCGGCGGAAACGACGCGGCGGCGCTTACAGCCTACTCGGCCATGTGCGTTAAGCGCATTGGCATCCATAGCTCCCTAAGGTTCCTATGGCGCTTCGCGTCGAGGCGGAGGTGGCGGACGCGGCGGCAGGCGGCGGCGGCGGGACCAAAGGTTCGCGGGAAAAGCAGAGCCGCAACACCGATCTACAAGCTACGGGCACGGACGGGAGGCTAGAGGGTCGAGGGGTGCTCACCACGGGCTTCGTCGAGGACGAACAGGCTCGAGACGCAGTGGGCAAGAGTAGCCCGACGGCGGCCGAAACAGGCGTCATGGGCACGGCTCCACCGGCGGCTCCACCGAAATTGGGTGAGGAAGCGTTAGGGACGCACGTAGGAAGCTTCGGGCAGGAGGAATTGGTCCGGTGCTCACCAGAGGGGGCGGGATAGCTCGCGGCGGCAGTGCGGGAGGAATTGGGGAAAATGGTGGAAGACGGGCCAGAGGGTCTCGGCTCGGCTTTAGGAGGGGCCGAGCAACCGTTGGGCCCACGAGCTCATGCAGCGCCATGAACAGTAATGGTGACGCGACGGAGCTGGCCACGCTGCGCGATCTTCTGCGTCTGTGTGGCGGGCGGGGCACAGCAGTGCGGGCTAGGAGAGGCGAGCCTTTGACGAATTGAGCCGAGTGACGAAGGCGGTGGCGAGAAATCACGCTGGATCCTTCTTTGACGGACCGACGAGCTCCGTCGTTTATCCGTGGTCCGAGGCGGCGGACCGGTCTCCCGGCGAGCGTCGGCGGCGGCGAGCCCGAGGCCGCCAACTGGGGTCGACACGGCGAAGCTCGGCCACGACGCGACGGCGGCGTGCCCAAAGACGGCGCAGAGAAACACGCGCGAGGCAGAGAGAGAAGAGAGAGAGAGAGAGAGAGGAAGAGAGAGAGGGACCACAGTGGTGACGGTGGGTCCCACGTGTCCGAGGGTTCAAAATTTTAAACGAAATTTGAATTGACACAAATTTTAAATTCATCCCCAAATTGGGGTGTTACAAATCCTCCCTAAAAGAAAATCTCGACCTCGAGATTACGTACCTAATTTGCGAACAAGTCGGGTACTTTCGTGGAGTAGTTCTTGGGCTCCCAGGTTGATGGTTGCCGCTTTGATTGCTCCATTGGACTTGGCACATCTTGACGACCTTGTTTCGCATTTGCTTCTCCATAGTGTCCATGATTCAACCGGTCATTACCTCATATGTGAGATCCTTGTCGAGGGTTGTTCCGTAGTTCGACCACTCGCTTTCCGAACTCAAGACATTTCTTGAGTTGGGAGACATGGAAGACATTGTGAACGTCCCTAATTCTGCCGGTAAATCCAATTGGTAGGCCACTTGTCCTCTCTCGGCGTTGATAGGATCTGCCCCACGTGGCGAGGTGCCGGTTACCCTTACAGTGGAACCTTTGATTTCCCTTCGGTGCTACTTTTAGGTATCTGAGTCTCCAACTTGAAAGGACGTGTCTCTCGTCGATTATCCGCGTAGCTTTTCTGTCTGATTGTGCGGCGATAACCTTTCTCTTATAATTGAACCTTATCCTCGGCGTCTTTTAGTGTTTCCACGCCAACACTTGGCCTTCTCGATTTGAGACCAATGGAGAGGGTTCTGCACTTGCACCGTATAGGGCCTCAAAAGCGACATCTTGAGGTCGGCTCAAAACTGTTGTTATAGGCAAATTCCACATAGGGCAGCCATTTTTCCCGATCCGCGAAAACTCAGGCACAAGCTCAAGCATATCTTCTAGAATTTGGTTCACCTGTTCCGTTTGTCCATCGGTTTGAGGTGGAAGGCGGTGCTAAAGGATAGATTGGTGCCAAGAGCACAGTGTAATCTCTCCCAAAAGCGGGAAGTGAACTGTGTCCCTCGGTCCGACACAATTAAGCTTGGGAACTCCGTGCAGACTCACGATTCGGGCCATGTACGCTTGCCAACTTGTCCCTTTGTAAGTCGTCTTCTGGTATGAAGTCGCGACCTTGGTTAGACGGTCCACGATAACCCAGATTGAATCGAATCCCGCCTTGGTCTTAGGGAGTCCAAGTATAAAATCCATGGAGATTTCCTCCCATTTCCATTCCTAATCTTGGCGGTTGGAGCGATCCAATGGGTCGTTGATGTTCCGCTTAACTTGTCGACATACGTGGCATTGTGCCACATATTCCGCGATGTCCCTCTTCATCCTAGGCCACCGTAACCTTAGCTTCATGTCTTGATACATCTTGGTGCTTCACAGGTGCGGGGTATATGGTGAATGTGTGACTCGAGCAGAATCGATCTCTCGAGAATCGGGTCTGTGGAACGAAGATCCGTTTCCCTAACCAAAGCACCCATACTCATCCTTGGAAACCTTGTAATTCTTGTCTTTGGCGATGAGCTTTTCGATTCTTTGGGTGCTAGGGTGATCCCTTTGTTTCTCCTTGATCACATCAAGCAAATCTGGCGTGACTTCTAAGGTGGCGGATACCCTTGGTTAACCACCTCGATCTTTAGCCGATTCAAATCCTTGGTGATCTGCCGGACAATCGAATCGATCTCCATGTGGTTGCATTGGGATTTGCGACTAAGAGCATCGGCTCTGACGTTGGCTTTTCCGGTGGTATTGAATGTTTAAATCGTAGTCATTGATCGGCTCTAACCAACGCCTTTGCCTCATGTTGAGAGTGCTCGGTGAACATGTACTTGTGCTCTTGTGGTCGGTGAATATGTCACGGTCTTCCCACCAAATAATGCCTCCATATCTTGTGGCATGAACTCTGCTGCCAGCCCAAGTCATGGGTAGGATAGTTGACCTCGTGTTTCCTCAATCTGCCGGATCGTAAGCCACCACCCTTCCTTCTTGCATCAAAACACACCCGTGCCATACTTAGAGGCATCGCAATATACCTCGAACTTCTTGCTCGTGTCCGGGTCACTAGAATCGGGCGGAGGTGAGTCGTTGCTTGAGCTCTGAAAGCTCTTCTCGCGTCTGTCCATTCAAACTTCTTATCTTTCTTAAGGAGTTGAGTCATTGGTCGGCCGTTTGAGAAGTCCTTGATAAATCGCCGGTAATATCCTCGCCATCCCAAGAAAACTCCTTATCTCGATAGCAGACGTTGGTGATGTCCATTCCATTCAATAGCTACTTTAGTTGGATCTACCTTGATTCCATCGGCGGACACGATGTGTCCTAAGAAACTAACATCGGCGATCCAAAACTCACACTTGCTAAACTTTGCATAGAGTTGGTATTCTCGAGCTTCTCTAGGACCGGTATAGATGTTGCTTGTGCTCTTCGTCATCCTTGGAATATATTAAGATATCATCAATGAAAACCACAACGAATCGGTCCAGAACTCCATCAAGATCTTGTTCATCATATTCATGAAGTGGGCGGGGCATTAGTCACCCAAATGACATAACTAGGTATTCATATAGCCCATACCTAGTGGTGAAGGCGCCTTGGGTATATCAATCTCCCTAACTCGGACTGGTGGTATCCGACCAAGGTCGATCTTGAGAATCGCCTGCACCTCTTAGCTGATCAAAGAGGTCGTCAATCTGCTGTAGAGGTATTTGTTCTTGATAATAACGGCATTGAGGGCTCGATAGTCAACCACCATCCTCTGAGTCTTATCCTTCTTGTCCACGAACATGGTGGGGAACCCCATGGGGAGGAACTGGACGAATCAACCCTTGTCCTTGCATCTCGTCCAATTTGTTTCTTTAATTCGCCACTCCATTTGGGTTCATCTTATAGTAGGGCTTGTAAATTGGGGCTGTGCCGGGGATAAGGTCTATAGGAAACTCCATGCCACGATCAAGTGGTAGTCCAGGTACATTTTGGGTTTCACATTTGTTCCTCTTGTTTGTATCGTAAAATTGGACATATGAAAATTGAAGTATGATACAAGGAATTTTGAAGAAACCTCTCAGCTCATGATAGTGAGGTATGTAATTATTGCCTCTATACAAAGGTCTTACCTACTATATGACTATTTAAATTGAGGCTAATATTAATATAATTTATAATTTATACCCGACTTCTACTTATTGTTAGTGTAAATTTTTTGCTTGATAAATTTTAATCTACTTTAGCTTTTGACAATTGCCTGAAGTTAGTGAACGCACAGTAAGTTGTGAAATTCTTATAGAAAACAATCTCTATAAAGTCCAATGGCTAGTAAAACTTTACTTATAATTAGATAATTTGAATAGTTGTGCTTCCATCATAATTTAATCGCATACTTAAAGTTTCATGCTTATTGCATTAAAGTAGATGTCGCTACTAGTCACTACTATTTTTTTTTTATAAATTCCCCATTTATAACATCGTTGTTGTATTTTGGCAGATGGAAATATGGTATTGAAGAAATATACGACCATAGCTCGTGTCTTGAGATGTGATGCGCCATGGGCACGGAGACTCGACTAATTTCATTACATATTGACCAATACATTGAAGTGTTCTTAGGTCCCTATGTTCCCATGTTGGGAAGCTTTGTATATGTCGATATTGATGTGTGTTTTTAGTTTGTAGTTATAAACTTATGTAGTTTTTGTGCAATTTAGTGTTTGTATGGCAATATTGTACAATAACTTATTTTAAATGCAATGAAATATTTCTTTTTGGATTATTGTTCATATTTGATTTTATTATATTATAGAATGAAAATTATATTTATATTTAAGTCAAATATATCAAACAAAGAAATAGAAAATTATAATTTGAATTGATATTTAGTTGTGTTGCAATAGGTCATATATGTGATGCTGAGAAATGCTCCCCATACTCTGCATACATGTGATGCTAAATTTGTGTTGCTGCTTTGCAACACATATACATATGTGCAACATCATATGGTTTATGTTGCAGTGTAGAGCTCAGCAACATCACCTATAGCATCACCTACGTTATGTGATGCTAGAAATGACAGCAACACATATACGTACATATAGTAACATATGGGCATGTTGCTATATGTCAGTCTTGTAGTAGTGTGGGCATAGTGGTGGCAGCGATGCATGCCTTGGATGTAGCCGCCTGGCCGACCAGTGGTCCTCGACGACCGGAGCGACAGGCGGGTTTTGAAGAGGAAGTGGGTGAGGGGAGGAAGAAGGATTGGACTGCTTTATGCATAAAGTTTTAGGGGGTGATTTTACATATTTACATATTCGTTGCACTTATTTCGACATCGAAGTGCCGAGAGAAGATATATATAGAGAGTGAATTAATTGCGTACCGCGCTGTCCACACATTGTTCACGGTATAGATCAGTGACTCGTGGCCAAATCCAGAACCACTGATAGGAATTGTTATTTCCTATTTCGAGTGTTTGATGCCTAGCTTACGCAAGGACTGAACCACCAGTGTCAAGCTTTGGTTGTTTTGGTCGTTTCAATTTAGGTGAAGATTTACGACGTGGAAATGGAAATCATCGGAAATTCAAAAAAATATACTATCATTTCAATTTGAGAAAAAAGTACTTATGCGTGCAGCCACTCTGAAAAAGAAGAAAGGGCTTGGAAGATAGCGGTTTCGGTTTTACCATGTTACTCACTCCAGTTTCATAATACTTGATATGTTATGGTCTTCAAAAATGCAAATTTGATCATAAATTTCTAATGAAAATTATTTACAAAATTCACGAAAATATGATATTGTGAAAATATTTTTCAAGAAGAATTTATATATGTATGGTTTTTATTACACAATCCAAATAATTTAAAAGATTTTTTTTATTAATAAGTTTGAAATTTTTGATTTAGCACAAACATAAAACGACAAGTATTATTGAATCGGAGGGAAAATGATGCATGCATGTAGATGATAAATAGCATTAATTATTATAGGTGTCCATGAATAATTTAGTATCCTACATTCCAATAATATAGGCCAACAATGGCTAACAACCCCATTACTTTTTTTTATTTAAAGCTATCGGCCTCATAAAAGGTACGTGTTCCATCATTCCTTCACACCAATAGACATTTGACGGACATTCGCGTCTTTGTAAATCGACGGAGGGACGAGATCTATATACGGTGGCACCGCATGAAACGATTTGATTCATCAATCCGAAACCGACGTATAATTAAGGAAAACACCAACCAAACAAGACCGATGGAGACAAAAGAAAAACAATTTCATTTTACACAATTAATTTCATTGCATTTACATTACAGAATACATTGAAATTAAAACTGAATTAAACTAAAGGATAAACAGAGTTAAATCTACTAAAATACTACAAAAAATGGAGGGGATAGAGGGACTTGAACCCTCACGACTTATAAAGTCGACGGATTTTCCTTTTATTAGAAATTTCATTGTTGTCAGTATTGACATGTAGAATGGGACTCTCTCTTTATCCTCGTCTGATTAATCCACTTTTGAAAAGATCTCGAAAACTATGAATGGAAGGGTTTGATTACTCAATATTCGATTGGAATGGATTCACAAGAATCCTAAAAAAATTCTGAATTTTTTATTTTAGAATCATTCCTAATTTCATTCTAAAAAAGAATAAAGAACCTATATTATGATATGGGTTCTGTAATTAATCGTTTGCTAAGATAAAAGTGCGTTGGGTGGGATGAAATTACTTGTCATGTCAGCTCGGCAATTGACGGCGTGTTCTCCGCTCAACCACTGCGGATCACACCCCTGGTCAGATTTTTAGACTGCTAGCCAACTCGATCAAGCTCGGTTCGATTTGAGCGTCGGGCACAACGAGGAGCGACTTCAGATTTACCTGTTCGGACCCCTCGCGGGTAATAGTCCTACTCCTGCTGAGTCTTAGCTCTTTTCTGATTGTGGTTGAATGGGAATGTGTTTACAGGGCGCTTGTGAACTGCGTGTGTTCGGAACCTATGCTTGTGCAACGTTTGCACCTCACGTGCCTCCTCCCCTTTTATACAAGCTTTGGGCTGGCGGAGAGAGCCGAGGGGATAAGGCGATCAAGACTTCAAGATACTCGACACGACACGACGAAGAGACGAAACGCATCACGCCCACGCCACGGCAGCTCGCCTCGCGTGCTTCGCAAGTGGCCTATGACCCGCACAGTCACACCGGTGAGTCTGCGGGTGGGGCCCTGCCTGCCCCTCCTGACACGGGCGGCCTCCTCAAGCAAACCTTCTCTCTGCCGGTCAATTCTTCTGCGGCTCGCCCACGCGCTGGGGCCTGATCGCCCACCTGACGCGTGGGGCCCTCTTGGCCTCCCTAGGGGCTCGCCCACGCGCTGGGGCCTGATCGCCCACCTGACGCGTGGGGCCCTCTTGGCCTCCCGAGGGGCTCGCCCACGCCACTGGGTCTTGCTCGCCCGCTTTGGCGCGTGGGGCCCTCTTGGCCTCCCGAGGCTCGCCCACGCCACTGGCTGATCGCCCTTTGGCGCGTGGGGCCCTCTTGGCCTTCAGAGGGGCTCGCCCACGCGCTGGGGCCTGATCGCCCGCCTGACGCGTGGGGCCCTCTTGGCCTTCTCAGGACTCTTTGTACCCCTGTATTTATTACACCGACAGCAATCACTACTACGCAAATGACATAGGCTTTGGACTAAAGGTCTATGGATTTTAGTCCTAGTTCCCCAAACAGGACTATAGCCATTGAAATAATAAAAAATATGACGAACTCAAGACTCGAACCTGTGATCTCATGCCACCACATGACTCTCCACTCACCCTTCTAACCATCCCACCCACCCACGCGTATTGACTAGAGTAGGATATGCATTTGTATTAAAGTTTGTTGGAATGAGCCTTCAGTACGTGTTCGTAATATGAACCGGTACTGATGAGCCCATATCAGTATAGGTTCGTATTACAAATCGATACTGATGAGTCCTTGCGCCAGCTGGCCTGTACCTGCCTACAAAAGGTATCTTTACTGTTGCTTCCAACTGGTACTGAAAGTCTAGAATTGCTATTGTTGCTACGAACCGGTACTGATGTGCCGGTAAGTTAGGCCATTTCTCTAGTAGTGAATGCTGCAGTGATCAGGTGCATATTTCGCTGATATAGCAATTGTTTTGTTGGTCCGGATAGACGAAAATAATGGGTCTACATCCGTGTCCAGGTTCCACGCCTAGCAATTTTTACGCCACAAGCTGATGAAAATATTTCTTTTTTTAGGAAAACAACAAATAAACCGCAACTCATGGTAATTCACCGAAGAAAAATCATAGATACAAACATAACCTCCATATAATCGCGTAGTCGAGAAGTGGGTGAGCGGCGTAGGTGCGGCCACGCGGCAGAGATAAGTGGCACAACAATTTTATTGATCTAAAGTTCTAAACAGATGAAATTATTTCCCATGATTTTTAATTTTCAAAAAATGAGGATGTTACAAACCTCCCCCCCTTAAACGGAATCTCGACCCCGAGATTCGGAAGAAATAGGAGAAGGAAAAATAGGAGGATTGGGTTTTGTCGATCACTCTCTTGAGCTTCTTGATCGTCTCAATTAACCATGATTCATTGAGTTTGCCCGTGGTGAAGATAACTTCGACCCTCTGTTGTTGGTAGCACATCTAAAAATTTCTTCATATGGCAATTCTCTTGGTCTCGGTGGGTAGGATGGCAGATGATAGGGAAAAAGCATAGAGAAGTTAGAGGGAAGAAATTATATTATCTACCCCAAAACATAGCAACAAAACACCAAACTCCATACAACTAAAAAGTATACCTATAGGTAACTACGTAGTATACGGGGTTTAAACAAAAATGAAACCACAAACATGTAGATGCCAACATATAATGGTAATATACCTCATAGCTTTGAAAATATAAAATTTAAGTTCAGAGTTGAGAACTAACATAAATATTTTTTTTGGAGCAAAAGAGATTTTTTTAACACCCTTATTTTAAGACTGAAATGTTTTCTTTTCAAAACAACAGTTTTGCAAAATTTGTTTGTGACTAGAATCTTAGTTTATCTTTTGAAAACTTTTTTTTTAAGAACACGAAGAAGAGTTGTGTTGTGAAATATTTATGAAAACATGGTTGGGAGGATAACCACTTAATATTATTTCTTTTATAAACAAAATACATTAAAATTTAAGACTGATTTTGAAGTAGGCTCCTGAAATCGATACATTTTTTTTCTTACAAACACTTTTAGATAGAGACTTGAGAGTTTTTTTTATGTATGAAAAGAAAGGTGTTTCAAGTCATTCAAATATACATGTTGAAGGGCAACCTTTTAGAGAGCTTCTTTTTTTTTGTTGCAAAACTAAAATCTCAAATTGTTTCTTGAAATGATTCTTGTGAACGGAGTTTTTTTTTTGGCGAGGAGAGTTTTTTATAAAAAAAAATTAAACAAGGACTTTTTCTATAAATATTTTACTAAATATAAAAATTATATTTTTCTGCTAGCAAAAGATTACTCAATTTTTTTTCGGTCACTCGTCTTTATAAATCAAAAGTTTAAAACAAGAACTTCCAATCTCATAGTTGAAACATAATGATGAAGTATTTTCCATTTCAACCAATTTTCTTTATAAAATTCAAATTGAAACATTATTTTGAACACAATTGGCTTTAAGGATATAATGATTTTTTTCGTAAACTCTTTCTTTCGAATACGTTTTATGGAACTTTTCAAAATAAAACAAATCCAGAGCAGTGAAAGTAAAGTGTTGGAGGTTTCAAAACAATTATTATTCAGAACAAATATTTTGGACAAACGATTTTTTTGCATAGAAGTTGCATAAACAACAATTTCCCTTTTCAAACTAGAACAAGAAGTTCCAACTTAATAAAAACAATTTGGTTAAAAACAAAATAACATACCTTCCAGAACCACCTACATAACAATCCCCTTTTTGGAGTTAAACCAAAAGCAACTCATTATTTTTCAATAACCGAAATAATAAAAACCTTTTTATTCTTTTAAGAGTTCTTTTCTTTGCACGAAACCAAAGTAGATTTGGATACCAACAATGTTTAGTGTAATTATTTTGTTGGAAGAGAGGACTTTATTTTTTAAAGGTAAGTTGAATTAATCTTTTAAATTCCCCTCTTTCAACCAAAATAAGAAGTGTCAACTCAGGAAAACAAAATAATTAATATGTAATTTATAAAATAATTTACTTTTCCACCAAAAATTTGAAATTGAAATTTTACCCTAAACACACTTTTAAAGGAAACAATTATTATATAAATAAATAAATAAATATAAAACTAGGTTCAAATACGTTTGTAAATAAAAATAATCATTTTCCATAATTAAAATTTTCTAAAGCAAGCATTTATCGATTATCCAAAAATAAAGTCAAAGTTAGATATGAAACATTTTATTTAAGAAAAGCTTTTCTTTTTAAAAAATATAAAATCCATTTTTGGAGATAAAAGGACCTTAGTTCTTAACTTTTTATAAAAAATAATATAACACAAAAGATGAAAACTTTTATTACAAGAAGGTTCTTTACCATTTATAAGGTTAGTAAATTTTTCCAAAATATTTCCGCTTCCAAACAGGAAACAAATAGTTTCATTTTATCTAAAACAAGATACTTAAAAATTTCAAAATGTGAAATACCTTACTTTTACAACCAAGCTTAACACAAAATTTCAATTGAGATTTTATATTTTTTTTAAAAAAACACTTTTGCAATGAAATATTTTTTCCCAGATATTTTGATTAAAGATCACACAACCAAATGAATAGTTGTACCTGAGGAAAATAGTAAAAACCGATACAACCATTCCAATAAATTGACAAAAACAACGTTTGAATAACGATAACCTAATATGTTCTTAAGAAAACTCTAAATCTAATCTTGGGTTCAACTTCTTGAATTTGATTTTCAAAGGTCTTGCTCTTCTTCAATTACCTTGCGTTGGATGAAGTGGTTGTGGACTACGTGGGCCCCAGGTATCCTCTAGAAGGCCCATAAGGGAGTAGATGGGGGGACGACCCAAGTCGGCTGATTAGGGATAGAGACCAATCGGGTTACATGTGCCTTGAGCTCCAAGGAAGTTTCCGAGGATATGTCCAAGCTCCATGTAATTAGGAGATCATATATGTATATCATATGTCGGCATAACCAAATTAGGTACCGTGTATCACGTACCACCATGTAACTCTATCTCCCCCTATACTACATAAAAGGATGGGGTAGGGGCCATAGGCATCATCTCACATACACGCAATCACCTTAGTCATCTTGCATCCCGCATCTGGATCAAACATAATCCCAGAGCATAGGAGTAGGGTATTACCTCGGTGCTGAGGGCCCGAACCTGTATAAATCCCTGTCTTGTGCTACCATCTAGTTTGGTTCTTGCATACGCCCCCGTGACAAATTCATTGCCGACGGTGACCCTGATTAGTCACTAGTCGACAGTTGGCGCGCCAGGTAGGGGACATCGTCAGGATCATCGCTCAAGCTAGATGGCCTCTCCAAGATGGCCGCCCTTCGCTCCGAGGCTGGGGTAGATGCTGCGCTTCGGCACCCTCGACTTCATCGCCGACGGCATCGGCAATCTTCGTCTCTCTCCTCCCGAGGAGACCTCTCGACAAGAAGGTGCACTCGTTCAATGGGACCCATTGCCTTTTGGCTTCGAGAATTCGTCATGTACGTTCAACAGATTGATTCACTCGCGATCCCGCCTCGCGTCTCTCCTCGAAGAGGGCGAGGAAGGACTCGGCAGAATCATTCACACAGGCACGGACCCGATCCGGCGTAATGAAGACTCAACACTCCCGACTGGGTCTCCCTTCGGTCTTAGGAGCCTCGCTGCGACCATCACACAAGCGGCTCCTGAGGCCGGGACAGGAGGTGACCACTCGGGAAACCAATCTACTAATCTGGTCGGGATTAACCGATCAGATCCAACCATGTTCGTGGGTGTCATTAACACTGGCCAGCCCATTGGACAGAGCGAGCAAGTCAGCCTCTCCCTGTCAGACTCAGAGTCCGATGAGAGCACAGAGATCTGCAATTACCGGAATGTTTTTGTTCTCGGCGCGGACGACCATCACTCCGCCTCTCAACCAGCCGGCAACGAGGTGGCCACCACCGAGGCGGTTGACGCGGACCCGCGCAGCAATGAAGACCAAGATCAACTACGTCAACTCCGATTCCTTGGGCGCAACGTCCAGAATGAGCTTTGTGCGGTTAAGCCAAGGGATCAAGATGTCAACACGACTCCCCAAGCGAACATCGTTGCCTCGAAGACTCTTCTCGAGACTATTGCCCTGCAACTCCTAGAGGATAGTCCGCTTGTCCAAACCTTGGCCCGCGCAACGGCCATGGTCGAGATGGCGGCGATTCAACTGAATGAGGCGCACCCAGCCCCGACCACGACGGCACATAGCCGCTCCGGGCTCAATCGGAGCAGGGCGCGTGCTTCCGCCGCAGGTGGGTCCCGCCTGTCGACAGGCCATGACCTCCGGCATGACATCAAAGCCAAAAGGAGGGAACAAGTCAAAGGTGATCGGCACTCTCATAGCTATCGCAGTCGGCGCATTGATGATCACGCCGAGAGCACCGCCAGTCGGCGCGACCATCGCCAGGACCCGCGGTGGGAGCATCGCAGCAGATCCCCGCGGCGGCGGCGGCCACGACCTCTAGAGGGGATTCGGGCCTTCACCCCGGAACTCCGCCGAGTGGTTTGGCCGAACGGTTTCAACCTTAAAGGCGTCGGCAAGTTCGATGTCGAGAGGGACGCTAAGAACTGGCCGCAGGTTCACGCCTTAGTAGTCAGCGCAGCAGGAGGAGAGCAGAACATGATGGAGAATTATTTGCCAGTCGCCCTGACCCCAACCTCTCAAACCTGGCTTACGGGTCTCCCGGAGAACTCTTTCGAGTCATGGGATGATCTGCAGGAGCAGTTCATCGCCAACTTCCAGGGAACCAATGAAAGGCCCGCCGGGAGATGGGAGATTGGACAACTTCACCAGCGCAAGAACGAGACTCTTCGTGAGTTCATCAAGCGCGTCACCAAGAAGAAGAATGAGATCCGGGACGTTTCGGAGCAAACGGTCATCGACGCCTTCTTCGCCGGATGCAAATCCGAGGAGTTAATCAGGCAGATGACTCGGGACCCCCCGCGAACTCTCAAGGTCACGTTCACAATGGCGGACCAAGAAGCCAATGCCGAATAGGCCATCATGAACCATTGTGGTGTCCACGACGAAGGCCCGAAGAAGAAGCCAAACGACGAACAGGGCAAGCCCAAAGACAAGAAGAGAAAGGGGGATGAGATGGTCGCCAATATGGAGCACAACCGGCCTAAGCCCTCCAACAACAACGACTACAACAAAGTCATGGAGGTGGTATATCCCTTTCACCCTCATGGAAAACATGCCGCCAAAGACTGCCTTATTCTCTAGAAGTTCGCCGACAACTCAAAGTAGTCGGCGGCGAAGGGAGGACACGGCAAAAAGCCCGATGGAGACTACCAGGATGCTGAGCGCGAGATCAGCTACATATTCGGGGGCTCCGATGCGTATGAGTCCAAAGTGGACATAGAGGTGGTCAATTGTTTCTTGACCTGTGTGACAAAGGACACACACTACTTGGTGAGGCCATCCTTTTTTCGCGAGGACATCCGCTGTATGAATTTTACCATGTCCCAGGCACCGGGCAAAGAACTTGCGCTTGTCCTCTTTTCGTGCTTGCCAAATAGCCGGTACCATGCAGTTTGGGATATTGTCCAAGAACTGGGAATGGTAGGTAGACGATGAAGAGTAAGTCGCCGAGGGTGTGAGGGTCCAACTGATGTCGTCCTCCAAATTATGGTCCAAGGCTATTTGATGGATGAGGTGCCGGAGATGAGTGTATTTGTTGCGGCTCCAGCGCCAGCACGTGTCTACTACTGGAGGCGCGCACGCGGTCAGCCGGTTACACCGGAGGCCCAAGTCTAGCAGAAATTAGATAAGTCTAAGTATTAGATTAGTCTTAGAAGTTGTTGGTTTTCTGGTTATTGCATTCTATTGAAGTTGTTAGCAGGTTTCGTGATAGACTTAGTTGGAGTCTGTATCTTTGTTTAAAGGGGAAATAAACTCAGAAAAGGGCATGCTTTTGATGCCGCAAAACTACTCTCAGGCAGTGGCTCCGAAAATAGCCAAAACAACCAAGGCGCGTACTGCATCGACGAGTTCATCGTCGAGCAGCCTGCGATCTGGCTATCGGCCAGGCACTCGTGCGTACGAGCAAGCTCATCCCGAGCTAGCTCATATCAATTTGGTATCAGAGCCAACTGGGCCTGACACCATGAGCACCGCACCAATGGAGGATCGACTTGCAGCGTTGGAAGCGGAGAATAAAGAAATACGAAGACTCCTGGAGGAATTGCTGAAACAATCCAATGGGAAGGAAACGGCGGAGGCGTCGGCCCCGCCCTCAGATGATCCGCACAAACAGCAGGGGAAAGAAGGACTCCAGCGAGGAAGGAAGCATGGATCTCGGAGGCTCTGCAGGGTCTTCGTCCAAACAACCGGCCGAGACAAGCGCTTGGGCGGGGAGCATCCCCGACGCCCTTCATGCCATCGGCTACGCCATGGGCGGGTGGCAGTGTGCGAGGCGGAGCAAGTCCTACGTCAAGCCCGACCTTGCTTACGGCAGGGGCCAACACCGGCGCCAAGGCAACTCCGGCTCCATCAGCAGGCTCACAAGGAAGCCTGGCGACTTCGCCAATGCGTCTACGCCTGAGTGCGGACCAGCTGGCCGAGCGACGCGCCAAAGGCCTTTGTTACAACTGTGACAAGGTCTATATGCGGGGACATAAGTGCAAACGGGTTTTTCACCTCGAGGTGGTTGATGAAGAGGATGGGAAGGAAAAGGAAAACGGGGACAACACCGACGAGGGCGAGCTATCCCTGTCCATGATGGCAGCAAGCAGCTCCAAGGGAGGACGCACTATGCAGGTTGAAGCCCAGGTCCAGGGCCATCGCATTGTGGTCCTAATTGACAGTGGGAGTACTCACAATTTCATAAGTGGGTATGATGCGGGCTTGGGAACGTGGCCTCATATTTCGACGACTAATCAGCAGGTGAAGGTAGCAGATGGTGGCCAACTCCCGTGTCTAGGACGAATCCCTGACGCTCACCTCATCATCCAGGGCCACGAGTTTACTGCTCCGCTGACTATAATTCCCCTTGATGGCTTTGACATCATTCTAGGGATGGAGTGGCTCCGGTCACTTGGCTTAGTTCAATGGGACTTCCAGAATCTGCTCATGCATTTCAACAAAGGGAAGGAATAGGCTACGCTCCATGGCATCCAGGAAAAGCAAGGAATCCAGGGATTGCACCTAGCTGTGTCAACTCAAACTAAAATGGAGGCTATACTAGCAACGTATGAATATGTCTTTGCAGAACCACACGGCCTTCCTCCTTCAAGGCAGTGTGACCACGGCATTTGCTTAGTCCAAGGAACAGATCCAGTGGTGGTGCGCCCCTATCGCTACCCATACCGACAGAAGGACGAGATCGAGCACCAATGCGAAGAGATGTTGCGGCAAGGCATCATTCGCCCCAGCCGGTCTCCATTCTCTTAGCCGGTTCTGTTGGTTTGTAAAGCAGACGATTCATGGCATTTTTGTGTCGACTATCGGGAGCATAATGCCCGTACGGTTAAGGATAAGTTTCCAATACCCGTGGTGGAAGAATTGCTTGACGAACTAAGGGGAGCTCGGTTCTTCACTAAATTGGATCTGCGGTCCGGCTACCACCAGGTCCGCATGAAGGATGAGGACATTGCCAAAACAACTTTTAGGACTCATCACGGACACTATGAATTTTTGGTGATGCCATTCGGTTTAACAAATGCACCATCCACCTTTCAAGCCCTCACGAATGAGATATTGCATGATTTCCTGCGCAAGTTTGTCTTGGTATTCTTTGATGACATACTAATATACAGTCAGACGGAGGAGCATCAGGAGCATGTGCGTCAAGTATTGGATCGGCTTCGACAGCACAAATTGTACCTCAAAAAATCAAAACGCGCCTTTGGTCAAGATCAGATTGGTTATCTAGGTCATATTATTTCATTCAATGGCGTCGCAGCGAATCCAGCAAAACTTCAAGCTGTAGATGCCTAGCCAAGACCGACCTCAGTGACATCTCTGCGTGGATTCCTCGGGCTCACGGGGTATTATCGACGCTTCATCCGGAATTACGCAGCCATAGCGGAACCCTCGACGTCCTTACTGAAGAAGGGCAGTTTCCATTGGACTGAACCAGCAGAAGAAGCATTTCGAAGCTTGAAGCAAGCATTGACATCTGCCCCTGTACTTTCAAATGCCCGACTTTGCCATGTCCTTCGTCGTGGAGTGTGATGCGTCCGGAACAGGCATTGGAGCGGTTCTCCAACAGCAAGGCCACCCCAATGCATATTTCAGCCACAAGTTGGCTCTTCGGCATACGAAGCTCGCTGCGTATGAGCGTGAGCTCATTAGGCTGTCTAAGGCCGTGAGACATTGGCGGCCGTATCTTTGGGGGCAGTCTTTTGTGGTTCGCACCGATCACGGAAGTCTCAAGTACCTGCTCGAGCACGCACTCGTCACCCCACCTCAGCAACATTGGTTCAGCAAACTGATGGGTTTTGATTTTCAGGTCGAGTATAAGCCGGGGCGGTCAAACTTAGCTGCTGATGCTCTGTCCAGAATCAGGGAATCCGAACCAACTTGTGCAGCGCTCTCAAGCCCAGTGGAATTGACCCGTGAGCATTGGCTGGATGAGCTACGCAAGCATCCCAAGGTTCAGCGCCGGTGTGAGCAAGTGCCGGGTGCTGAGTGGGTGGTGCGGAATGGTTTGATGTATTGGCAGGGTCGCTTATACGTTCCTGCTTCCTCTGAGTTGATCACAACCATCATTGCTTCAGTGCATGAACTCACGCATGAAGGGGTACAGAAGACCTTACTCGTATACAAGCTAATTACTATAGGTGATAGGCTAAGTGTCCCGATCTTTCGATGAGAGATGAGGAAACTCTCGATCTGATTCGGAGTTTGACGTTAGCGGCCTGACTACAACCGTCCACGACGCTTGCGCCTTAGCAACCGGTACACCAATCTCCTGATTTGTTGATCCTGCCGGAGCACGAACAACGATCCTGCACGCAATCGAGAACGAGCAAGAACAAGATAACAAGCAATCTGAAATTGCTAATGTGAATATTTGAATTCAGCAAACCAATCTGAAATTTGAGTCTTGTTTACACGCATGCAGACGGTCTAATCGACACGTGCTTGCACCGGACAAGAGCAAAGAAGCTAAACTGATTCCTAAACAAAACCCAAGTCCTTTGTGGCGCCTATTACATGCTTTATATAGTGTAAGGGGCTGCCAGAGATCAAGCACTAAGCAATATGGTACTAATCACATTGCGGTTGGGCCGTGTGAGCTAGGAGTGGGGCGCTTAGCCACCTTGGGCCACCGTGAGCTAGGCCCAACCTGGCCATGGCGCCTCCTTATGGGCAGCCCATCTTTATGTAGAGTCTTCATCTTCTTTACATGTCATGCGTATGATGTACTGCTTCACGAGATGGTGCTTCTCCATAATTCCATAGCACCATGTTGACCATTTGTCGATGCACGAGCTCGCAGAATCGGTCCCTTCATCATTCTATCTTGTCGTTGAGTTGTCGGTGTGGCTATATCGAAGATAGTGATGTCCTCATCATCCTCCCTTCTTGCATCGGAGTCGCCCTCGACTCAAGCTCCTCCTCGAACCCAAGTATGGCTTTAAATCTGCAATGTTAAATGTGGGCTAACCCCAAAATCTGCAGCAACTCAAGCTTATATGCATTATCGTTAATCCGCTCGAGTACCTTAAATGGACCATCACCGCGGCATTAACTTAGATTTCCGTAACTCAGAAAACAATCTTTGCGCAAATGTAACCAAACAAGATCTCCAGTTTCAAATATTAATTGCTTTCTTCCTTCACTACCAAAGAAGTTTATATTTAGCATTCATACGCTCAATGTTCTCTTTTGTTGACTCATGTATTTTTAGCATCAAATCAGCACGTTGCTTAGCATCAAAATTAATCCTTTCCAAGATGGTAGTGGCAATAAATCAATCGAGCACGAGGACAAAACCATATACAATCTCAAAAGGGCACATCTTGGTAGTAGAATGCATTGATCTATTGTAAGCAAACTCAACATGAGGTAAGCATTCTTCCCACATTTTAATGTTCTTTTTAACACAGCCCGTAGCATGGTAGAAAGTGTTCTATTAACAACCTCGGTTTGTCCATCACCGGGGATGACAAGTAGTTGAGAATAATAATTTAGTCCCCAATTTAGCCCATAGAATTCTCCGAAATGACTAAGAAATTTAGCATCTCTATCTGAAACAATTGTATTTGGCACACCATGCAAGCGAACAATTTCACGAAAGAAAAGATCAAGAACGTGAGTAGCATCATCGCTTTATGGCATGGTATGAAATGAGCCATCTTAGAGAATCTATCAACCACCACAAATATGCTATCCTCCCTTCTTAGTTCTAGGCAATCCTAAAACAAAGTCCATTGAAATGTCTTCCCAAGGTAAAGAAGGAACAGGAGAGGCATATACAAACCGTGGGGTTGAAGACGAGATTTTGCCTTTTGACAAGTTATGCAGCGAGCTACATACCTTTCAACGTCTCTTCGCATCTTGGGCCAATAAAATGGCTAGCAAGTAAATCCTCCGTCTTTTGACACCAAAGTGTCCCATCAAAGCGCCTCCATGTGCCTCCCCGCAAAAGCAACAAACGACGGACCCACCTGGAATGCACAAACTTGTTAGCGAAATACAAATCCATCCTTGGTGAGGACAAATTTGTTCCATGTTTGTCCGTCTTTACAATGCAGACAAAACATCTTTGAAATCAGCATCAAGAGTATATTGTTGTTTAATGGTTGCTAATCCAAAGATTTTGAAGTCAAGTGTAGAAAGTAAAGCATAACGTCGAGACAAAGCATCAAGAATCACATTGTCTTTTCCTTGCTTATGTTTGATAACATAGGGAAAAGATTCTATGAATTCAACCCATTTAGCATGTCTACGATTCAATTTGTTTTGACTTGAATGTGTTTGAGAGACTCATGATCGAGTGAATCACAAATTCTTTGGGCCATAAATAATGTTGCCAAGTTTCCAAAGTTCGAACTAAAGCATAAAGTTCCTTATCATAAGTAGAATAGTTCAAACTAGGCCCACTCAATTTCTCACTAAAGTATGCCACAGGTTTTCTTTCTTGCAAAAGAACACCTCCCAAGCCTACTCCACTGGCATCACATTCTAGCTCAAATGTTTTAGAGAAATCTGAAGTTGGAGTAAGGGTGCATGTGTCAACTTATCTTTCAAGATGTTGAAGGCAGTCTCGTGATCATCAGTCCAAACAAAAGGAACTCCCTTCTTTGTTAGTTGATTCAGCGGCGCAGCAATGGTGCTAAAATCCTTCACAAAGCGCCGGTAGAAGCCTGCAAGACCAAGAAAACTTCGCACCTGTGTCACCGTCTTAGGTACTGGCCATCCTTGTATTGCTTCAACTTTTGACTGGTCAACTTCAATGCCATACCCTTTGTCGAGCAATTCTTGAACTTGGCGTTGTATCTCCTTTGTTTCTTCAGGGTTTGTTCGGTATGTCGCAGCTTTGGTAAAGATGCTCCAGAATGAGGTCAATCGATGCTCAATCCCGGACCGGTGGTAAACCCGAGGCATCTCCTTTGAAATACATCATTATACTCCTGCAAAAGGTTAGTGATAGCAGGAGGCAAAGTAACGGGCAAATCGTCTAGAGCAAACAAAGCATCTGTGCAAACCAAAGCATAGCAGGTAGAATTGTCATTGATAAGCTCATGCAAATCTGATTTCGTAGTCAATAAACAAGCACCTTTCAGTTTGATCTCATTTTTAGATTTAGCCACAATTTGACTTGCATTTTCAGTTTCTCGCAATTTGTTAGCTCTAGCAAGCTCATCTTTCGAAATAGCGATTGGCAACATTGGATGCAAAACAATTTTCTTTCCATGATGCACAAAGGAATATTGATTGGATTGGCCATGATGAGTAGAATTGTTATCATATTGCCATGGTCGTCCTAACAATATAGAACATGCTTGCATCGGCACAACATCGCAATCAACAGAATCATTGTATGAACCAATAGACAAAGGAACTCAGAACGAAGCGTGTTACCTTAATCTTACCAGAGTTGTTAAACCATTGAACATAGTATGGATGAGGATGAGGTCGAGTGTTCAAAGAGAGCTTGTCCACCATGTCGGAGCTAGCCAAGTTGTTGCAACCGCCACCATCAATGATCACTCGACACTAACGCTCCTTCACCACACACTTAGTTTGGAATAAATTGTGTCGTTGATTGTGTTCCGCTTGTTCCATTTGAACACTCAGACCCGTTATGCGATGAGGCTTTTGTAGCCATCGGCATGATCAGCCACAATATGGTCCTCCTCGTATTCTCGCAGAATTAGCTAGCAAAGCATGTGTATCTTCATCAATATCACTAGCGTAAGAATACTCATCGTTATCGCAGATGACTAAAATGCGCTTGCTTGGACATTGGCTCTGATATGTCCATAGCCTTTGCATTGATGACATTGCACATCTCGAGTCCCGCCAGTTGATGCTACAGATGATGAGCTCTTAGGAAGTTCCGCGCCATTGTTTTCTTTACGCGGATGCTTTGGAAGCATCAACGGAAGAAACCCGAGGCTCGTCTTTTGTCGAGTAGGAGCGTATGAGTAGCACGGGCAGCAGTAGTACTTGGGTGTACGAGGTGTCCAATTGTTAGCACGACCTACGAAAAGGTAGCTCTTGTGCTTGCACGTCGACCACAGACTTCCGCTCAGCTTTGCAAGCAAGATGAAACAAACGGGTGATGGAATTGTACTCTTTATAGTCAAGAATATCTTGAATTTCACGGTTTAACCCACCCATAAACCTAGCCATGGCAGCTTCTTCATTTTCAACTAGCTCACATCTAAGCATACCCATTTGCAATTCTTGATAATATTCTTCTCTGAGTTACTACCTTGCCTCAATTGTTGCAATTTATTTAAAAGATCACGCATAATATGAAGGAACAAATCTAGCACGCATGATTCTTTTTAAGTCTTCCCAAGCACGTGCAGCATTTGGATTTTTGCGCTTATATTCACTCCACCAAATGAAGCAAAAGCGATAAATTCACTAGTGGCGCTTTAACTCTTTTGTCGTGTGGATAATCATGGCAATCAAATTTTTGTTCGATTTCTAATACCCATGTAAGATAAGCATCGGGATCATATTTGCCATCAAAAGGTGGGATAGTGAATTTGATCTTACCAAGTGAGGCTGCAATGGCACGTCGTTATGTTGCAAAGGAACCATACCGGTCGGCGATTGCGTTGAAGTCGACGACGTGACGCGTCGTCTACCTCGTCAACCTCGATTATCGGCAACATATTCATCATCATTATTGTCGGCAACATCAACGCCCAATGCTCCATGACCGTCATCCCGTCGTGGTCGGTTATTCACCTCGTGAATCGTATTGGTATCGCCCAATCCATCAAGGCGAGTGAGAATTTGGTTAAGTGAAGCATTGACGGTGTGAGAGACAAGTTAGTCTCAATTTGTGCAGCTTCAAGCTGACCAAGTCGCTCATTGGTCACTCGTACATCCTCTTCCAGATTTTGACGCACCTGCATTTGTCGATCAAAGTGTTGTATGATGCGTTGTGTGCGGGGTGAGTTAGGGGCACATTATCGTCTGTTCTCGACATGGTTAGATGAAAACAAGAGAGGGAAACAAGCAAACACAAGAGTTAAATTGCCCTATCAACTACTAGGATGTGGCTAACAAAGGCACTCAACTCTCTACTTGTTAATCAAATTCTTACCAATTCTTACCAAACGGAACAGAGTTGTCGGCAACCGCAAGTCAAACATCAAAAGATATAATGTACCGTGCAAGTAGCAAGTATCGAAACAGTTGGAGGATGTGTGTAGCTATAGGCGGCTAATATGGTAGCAAATGAAAACGCTAATGCCAAAATAGTCACACAAATTGAATAAACATTCAAGCCGATATATGCTGATCATAGGCCTAGACTGAAATAGAGACGCGAACCGTATCACGTATGTATGTCACGTAACGATGTCAACACGAAGATGAAACTCTTCAAAATTTTCCTTCTCTTCTTTTTCCCTTTTCCTTTTTTTCACTTTTTTTTTTATATGGTGCGGCTCTTTCTAATTTGCACCTGCCCCTTTTTTTTTTTTTGTGCTTCCGATGGAACTTATGCAGCCAACGAATTGTTTCCGTGATAAAAAGTGCACAAACAACAGGAATATTTAATTAGGTGCGCAGCAATTTGGAATATTTAATTTGGTGGCACACAATGGAAAGATAATTATAGCTAGCTGCACGCAAGGAAACTTGGAAACTGTGTGCAGCAAAAATTCCAGCAATTATGGCACTTGATTTGGTAAGATTGCTGAATTCGTGGAGCAAATATAAAACGATGCCGTGAATTGGTTTTATGCTTGCAGAAATTGGTGGTCGTGATGAGAAAAATTGAAGTAGCGTGACGCCTAGGTGACTACGAATTGAAACTCTAATCAAACTAGACACTACGACCAAAGAACGAATCAACACGTAATGCCAATTCAATTTATGTAACTAAAAAAACATAGCGTAGGCTCAAACCGGCTTGGAATTAGA
Organism: Raddia guianensis; assembly: GCA_036346415.1. Lineage (NCBI taxonomy): Eukaryota > Viridiplantae > Streptophyta > Magnoliopsida > Poales > Poaceae > Raddia > Raddia guianensis. Next base: position 17,526,532 of record CM070534.1, on the reverse strand, counting down.
AATTGATAATCCGCACTTGCTGGACAAGAGGTAGGAAAAAAATCAATCTACTAATTAGCGAGGTGGAATCTCTCACCGAGCAACCCAAGGCTCGATACCAACCGATAGGCTAAGTGTCCCGATCTTTCGATGAGAGATGAGGAAACTCGATCTGATTCGGAGTTTGACGTTAGCGGCCCGACTACAACCGTCCACGACGCTTGCGCCTTAGCAACCGGTACACCAATCTCTGATTTGTTGATCTCCGCCGAGCACGAACAACGATCCTGCACGCAATCGAGAACGAGCAAGAACAAGATAACAAGCAATCTGAAATTGCTAATGTGAATATTTGAATTCAGGCAAACCAATCTGAAATTTGGAGTCTTGTTTACACGCGCAGACGGTCTAATCGACACGTGCTTGCACCGGACAGAGCAAAGAAGCTAAACTGATTCCTAAACAAAACCCAAGTCCTTTGTGGCGCCTATTACATGCTTTATATAGTGTAAGGGGCTGCGGAGATCAAGCACTAAGCAATATGGTACTAATCATTGCGGTTGGGCCGTGTGAGCTAGGAGTGGGGCGCTTAGCCACCTTGGGCCAGCCGTGAGCTAGGCCCAACCTGGCCATGGCGCCTCCTTATGGGCAGCCCATCTTTATGTAGAGTCTTCATCTTCTTTACATGTCAAGCGTATGATGTACGCTTCACGAGATGGTGCTTCTCCATAATTCCATAGCACCATGTTGACCATTTGTCGACGATGCACGAGCTCGCAGAATCGGTCCCTTCATCATTCTATCTTGTCGTTGAGTTGTCGGTGTGGCTATATCGAAGATAGTGATGTCCTCATCAATAGGGAGCATCAACGCAAGTCGGTGGAACAATATATTGCACGTTGTGTGACATGCCAACGTTGCAAGCCTAGCTCAATGGCGCCGGCCGGACTACTTCAACCACTTCCTATTCCTCATCAAGTTTGGGCTGATATATCAATGGACTTTATCATCGCCCTGCCGCCATCCAAGGGGTATACGGCAATTATGGTGGTTGTTGACAGGCTCTCAAAGTATGCACACTTCATTGCACTGAAGCGGCCCGCTACTGCGATCAAGGTGGCAGCCATCTTCTTCGATCAGGTGGTTCGGCTCCATGGAATTCCCGAATCCATTGTTTTGGACCGCGACCCGGTTTTCCTTAGTGCATTGTGGCAGGACTTGCTGAAGCACAGTGGCATGTCTCTTCGTTTTTCAACAGCTTATTATCCGCAGACGGACGGACAAACGGAGGTCGTCAATGGGACTGTGGAATTGTATCTGCCAAATGTATCTGCGCTGTTTGGCAGCAGACAATCCTTCAACGTGGGCAGGTTGGCTACCATGGGCGGAGTTCTGCTATAATACTTCTGACGGCGTGTTCTCCGTTCAACCACTCCGGATCACACCCCTAGTCAGATTTCTAATCTGCTAGCCGATCAGCCGTGCTCGGTTCGATTGAGCGTGGGACGCAGCAAGGAGCGACTCTCAGATTTACCTAGATTCGGACCCTCCTGCGGGTAATAGTCCTACTCCAGCTGAGCCTTAGCCCTTTTCTTGTTGTGGTTGAATGGAATGTGGTTTACAGGATGCTTGCGAACTGTGTGTTCCAAGCGCACGTACCCCCTCCCTTCTCTCTCCGCACCTTTTATACAAGCCTCAAACCGACGGAGAGAGCCGAGGGTAGGCAAGATCTGATTTCAAGATAATCGACAAGACACGACAGAGAGACGCAAAACGCGTTGCCGCCCACGCCAGGCGGCTCGCCTCGCGTGCTTTGCACGTGGCCTCTGGTCCTCACAGTCACGCCAGTTAGACTACGGGCAGGGCCCAGTCTGCTCCTCCTGACGCAGGCGGACATCTTAAGCAAACCTTCTCTCTGCTGGTCAATTCCGCTGCGCCACAAAGGATGTACGCTCAAACTGCAGGGTCATCAGAAGCGGTAATCATTTCTTCAGCTGTCTATCCGCACGTGATGTCGCATTAAATGCGCTCGTCCTTCGCAGCAGGGGATGCCTTCGCCCAGAAGACTCCGTCCGCAACGCTCCCTGCCGCGCGGACCCCACTTGACAGTGGGAGATCCTATGTGCGCCGAGGGGCTCGCCCACGTGCCCGCTGGACGATGGGGCCTCGCCGGCGATCTGATGGGCTCGCCCACACGCTGGGCTCGGTCGCCCACCCGACGTGTGGGGCCCTCGCTGGTCTTCGAGGAGCTTCGCCCATGCGCTGGGCTCGATCGCCACTTTGACGTGGGGCCCTCCTGGAGCGCTGAGGGGCTCGCCCACGCGCTGGGGCCTGATCGCCCGCCTGACGCGTGGGGCCCTCTTGGCCTCCTGTTGGACTCTTCATACCCTGGTATTTATTACACCGACAACTTCCTTTCCATCGGCTCATCGTGTTACACCTTTTGAACTGGTCTATGGTCGCAAACCACCTACCTTATTGCCATATCAGCAAGGCGCTACTGTTATTACGGCTGTGGATTGTCAACTTCTTGAGCGTGATGATCTCCTCTGACAAGCTAAGGAGCACTTAATCCAAGCTCAGAATCGCATGAAGCAGCGGTATGATTCATCCCATCGGGAGCTGGAATTTTTAGTTGGACAGTGGGTTTGGCTTCGTCTCAAACACCACCGTCAGTCATCTCTCCGTTCTGATCCAACCAACAAACTCACAGTGAGATTCTTTGGACCCTATCAGGTTTTGGCTCGTGTGGGACCAGTGGCATATCAGTTGGCCTTGCCGGATACAGCGCGACTCCACAATGTATTCCATGTGTCCCTTCTCAAGCCATTCGTCGGGGATATTCCAACAACGCCAACGCCATTGCCCTTGGAGGTCTTATCGGCCCCAGCCATCGATACTCCGGAACCACAACACATTTTGGCGCAACGTTTTGTCGGTGGCCATCGATAGTTTCTGGTCCAGTGGAGGGGCGAACCGCCGGAAGAAGCTACGTGGATGGATGCTCTTGTGCTGCATCGTTCCTACCCACACTTGCAGCTTGAGGGCAAGCTGGCTCTTCAGGAGGTGAGTAATGTTGCGGCTCCAGCGCCAGCACGCGTCTACTACCGGAGGCGCGCACACGGTCAGCCGGTTACACCGGAGGCCCAAGTCTAGCAGCAATTAGATATGTCTAAGTATTAGATAAGTTTTAGAAGTTGTTGGTTTTCTGGTTATTGCTTTCTGTTGAAGTTGTTAGCAGGTTTCGTGATAGAGTTGGTTGGAGTCTGTATCTTTATTTAAAGGGGAAATAAACTCAGAAAAGGGCATTCTTTTTATGCCGCAAAACTAATCTCAGGCGGTGGCTCCGAAAACAGCCAAAACAACCAAGGCGCGTGCTGCGTCGACGAGTTCATCGTCGAGCAGCCTGCGATCTGGCCATCGGCCAAGCGCTCGTGCGTACGAGCAAGCTCATCCAAATCAGTATTCAGGAGATTTGAGTGAAATTGTCAAGGTGTTTCACGGAGTCGATCCACTTGTTGTGTACCATCGCTACCACCGCACGGTTCTTGCCCTTTGCAATTTAAAAAGGTTCGTTGCTTGGTGGCAGGGGACCAACCCTTTGAGCCAGCGATCTTGCTAGTAGTCCCACTCTTATTTCGTAGTTGGCATGGACTTTTATTTTTGTTATTTATTTATTGTAGTTGTTACAGACTCTTATTTTAATCTAACTATTATAATCTAGTCCCACTATAATCGATGGTGTAGATCTTTGTTTTCTCTGCGATTAGTGTGGGAATTTCTAATATTTTAGGATTAATGCGGATTAATGCGGTGTCTTCGTTTAACTCTGCTTTAATATAATAACGAGGGAGGTGGCCCACACGTTTGCGCGGCTAGATTTGTTTTGGCATATGGAGTTTATCTCTAACTGACTAACTCATAATTTTTTTAGGATAATCCCCAACTCATAATTAATAATTTTTTTAGGGTAATCCCCAACTCATAATTAATCTCTAATATATCATATCATATTTAGAGTTTATCTCAAGTATATTAGATCAATTTTAGTAGTTTGTTATTTTTATGCATTTCAAACTTTATCATGTTTTTAGTTATTTTTGTGAGAATTTTAATGTTCTTGTCAAAACCTTCCAAATGATTTTTTAAAATATTGAGGGGTCGCAATCTTTTCAGATTTTATTCTACCGCTATCTTGTTGTTGTCGTGAACTGTGTCTACCAAGTTCAATCTCGCCCTTCTGTAATTCCACACTAATCAATTAGCAATCAATTTCTTGACTGTAGAAAAACAAAGAGTAATATCATATGGTTTACTTTTTTGGCTCTACGTTTATTCGGATCATAGTTTATGCACTTAGCAATGACACCGATGGTTTCCGTGAAGATTGATCGATTTGCTGGCTACTAAGCTAGGTTTTGTTCGTATTCAAGCTAATTTACTATTCAAGCCGACAATCTTGGCATTCGTCCTGACCTCATAGGTCGTGCGATGAGCAGGAAAGCCAGACGTAGGTAGGAAATTAACGTGAGAATTTTTAGTATTTTTCAATTCATGTGAGAATTTCTTGGATTTTAGTCTTAATATGGTGGCTCCGTTTGCAGTTCTTTTTACCAAAACGTATGGCACTTGAACCCCTGGTCGTGCACTTGCACATACGGATTAATTTCACTAAATCTACGACTCATATTCTATCTCTAATAAGATTGATTTAGAGTTTATCTCTAATATATTAGATCAGATTTATTAGTTATCTTTTTTATCTTTTCGATATTGACCTTTAGATTTACATAATATTATCTATATTTAACGATGTAGATCTTTTCTTTTTTCTACTATTAGCGTGATAATTTCTAGTATTTTTTGATTGATGTGGGAATTTTTTGGATTTTAGGATTAATTAAAACGTACGGCACTTGAACCCCCTGGTCGTGCACTTGCACATACGGATTAATTCCACTAAATATACAACTCATAATCTATCTCTAATATATCATATCGATTTAGAGTTTTTCTCTAATATATTAGATTAGTTTTAGTAGTTATCTTTTTTATCTTTTCAATATTAACGCTAGATTTAAATAATATTATCCATATTCAATGATGTAGATCTTTTCTGTTTTCTATGATTAGCATGAGAATTTCTAGTATTTTTTGATTAATCTGAGATTTTCTTGAATTTTAGGATTAATGTGGTGGCTTCGTGTAACTCTGCTTTGTATAGATAGATAGATTAGAAACCTGCATCTCATGTAGTCATGATTGTCCGTCTGCTTCTCATGGAAACGGTGTGGAATCACCAACATAAGTAATTTGCACAATCTTCCTAACAACCAGCGTATCTTTGACGTTGGAATAGTGCCAGAAATTTGCACACACTGGATAACTGGACATCTTTTTTTAGTGAAGAACAGCCAGGGAGGCACATGAATATGAAACATCTCAAGAGTGCCCCACTAGATTTGGTTGAAAGGGCAGGCATGATTTACCTAACAGATAGTTTAATAATTAGCTTAGGCATGTAGCCCGATCTTTCTTGGCACAGTCCTGCTTCACAAAGTGCTAATCATCCTTTGACATTTCTTGATTACCTAGGTATAAACAAGGTATCATAGGTTAAGCTTTTTTCTGGCCCACTGCTCGTGCGTAGCAGCATAGGTCAGACTCGTAGGCTCAAATTTATACTAGTACACCATTGAAGTGTTGCATCATGGGCCAAACCGTTGAAAAGCCAATATGTGAATCATGTGTGTGTGTGATCCTATGAGAGTGCTGGGGGTTGTTCTCTGGGCTCTAGATGGTGGGCATGTTTGCCATGATAGATGGACCCAGGTATATCACAATTTATTTATGGTATCATTACAATTTATTTATAAGATTTTCAATTTATGGTACAATTTGATTTGTGGATTTTCGAAATAGTGCAGGTTTTGGGGATTCTTGAGTATATGGTGCGGGTTGATTTAGGGAATTTTCAGCACATGGTGTAGATTGATTTGGGAATTTTCTAGCCCACGTGCAGTTGATTTGGGGATTCTTAACCATAAGCTGGAGGATGATTTGGAGATTTTAGAGCCCATCTTGTAGGTTGATTTGATGATTTCTGAGCCGGTGCGGTTTTGTAAGGAGATTTTTTAGCACACAGTGCACAGACTTGGGGATTTTTTAGTTCACTTGGGCTGCTACGGACGGGCCGTGGGTGCCGTTTTACCCGGGATTTTCTTACCTGGGCATCCCATTTTGCCCGTCTGCTCTTTCACGTCAAACATGGGCGTGTGATGGTAACCCAGCGAACAGCCTGTCTGCATCCTGAGTAGTGCCCGCGAGTGCGCGCCGCATGTGCCAGGAGACGCGCTCGTTGCCGCTGGTGACATCGCTTTCGCATTTCGGTAGCATTCCCGTCCGCTTCCTCCATCGACAGTGCAGCACACTGCCACCTGCCCACTCATCCCGCACAACGCCATGCAAAAAAGCCGCGCACCGTGCGTAAACAAAATCATCACCGTCGCGAAAAAACCTGCGCCCTCCCATTCGTTAGGCACCATTCGCCGTCACCTCATTCCTCCATCCCCATCTTTAGTTTCTTCAACCTGCAACTTCCATAGTTTTCTTCTCCCTCGTGAAGGTAGCTGCTTCTTGCTCTCTAGTCGCCATGCTCATCGTGCATATCTTTGGTCGACCTCATAGAAGATGCTAGTACTGCCATGCATGTAGTGGCCACCGGCCTAGCAACCTAAGCTATGCCGCTGGTTAGTAGTGGAAGCACTAGGAGTTTGCCTAGGCATGCACTTCCTGAGGAGTAATGGGGGCGGCTCCCGTGGTCGCGAGCGCGGCCATTCTCAACCTCCACCTCCTGCTCTTGATCCTCGCCGCGCCGGTGGCGACGGAGCACGACGACCACCGGGCTGGGGTCGTCAGGTTGCCGCGGCGCCAACAACATCTCCTGCCGCAGGAGAAGGCCACCCTCCTGGCGTTCAAGCGTGAGCTCACCTCGCCATCACCGTCAGCGTTGGCCAACTGGAACGAGTCCAACAGCAACGTGTGCGGCTTCACCGGCGTCACTTGCGACTGGCGGCGGGAGCACGTCATCGGCCTCTCGCTCGATGGCATGAACATCGGCGGCGCCATCCCCTCGGTCATCGGCGACCTCATGCACCTCCGGAGCCTCAACATGTCCAGCAACAACATCACTGGCGTTATCCCGCCGTCGGTCGGCAACCTCTCCCGCCTCGTGATGCTCGACATCTCCGGCAATCTCATCTTCGACACCTTCCCGCTGGCCATCGGCAACCTCACGCGCCTCCAGGACCTCGTCATGTCCCACAACAAGATCTCCGGCGCCATCCCGCCGTCCATCGGCAACCTCTCCCGCCTCCGGAGGCTCGACATATCCAACAATCAAATCTCCGGCACCATCCCCCCGTCGATAGGAAACTTGCTGCTGCTCAAAAGGCTTGACATGTCCAACAACACCCTCACAGGGCACATCCCCGACGAGCTCTCCGGCCTCCGCAGCCTTGCGGTGGTCGACCTCGGCGAGAACCAGCTCAGCGGCAGCATACCGCTGTTCTTCGCTGAGCTGCCGTCGCTGACATACCTCACCCTACAGCATAACAACCTCTTCGGCCCGATCCCTCCGTCCCTCGGCAACCTCTCGCTCCTCGACACCCTTCAATTGGCCAGAAACCAACTCACAGGACAAATACCAGGCGAGCTCTCCAGCCTCCGCAGCCTTGGGGTGCTCGATCTTGGCCAGAACTTGCTCCACGGAGGCATACCGCCGTCCCTCGCCAAGCTGTCCGGCCTGTACTACTTCAGCCTATATGATAACCGCCTCTCGGGCGCCATCCCTCCAGCCATCTTCAGAAACTGCACCTACCTCGGCGTCGTCGACCTTGGTGACAACGAACTCTCCGGCGAGATCCCCCAAGACGCCTCCGGCATTGAGCTCGCCGAGTGGTTTGCAGTTCTGAACCTCTACTCCAACAACCTGACCGGGAGGCTACCACGATGGCTTGCCAACTGCACGAATCTGCTGCTGCTGGATGTGGAGAACAACTCGCTCGTCGACGAGCTGCCGACCGGCGTCTTATGGGGCACGCCGAACCTGCAGTACCTGCATTTGTCCAGCACCAACCGGTTTTGGAGCGACGACGGCAACACCAACCTGGTGCCCTTCTTCACGGCGGTGTCCAACTGCTCGCAAATGCTGGAGATCGAGGCCGCCGGCGTGGGGCTCGGCGGGCGGCTGCCGAGTTGGCTTGGCTCAGTGCTCCCGGTGAGCTTGTCGGTGCTCGCCCTGGAGCTCAACGAGATTAAGGGCCCCATCCCAGCCGACATTGGCGACGTGATAAACATGACGCTGATGAACCTGTCCAGCAACCTGCTGAACGGAACGATCCCTGCGTCGCTCTGCCGGCTGCCGAGCCTACAGCGGCTCTCCCTGTCCAACAATGCACTGACGGGAGGGATCCCGCCTTGCATCGGCGATGCCGGGAGCCTCGGCGAGCTGGACCTGTCGCGCAATGCGCTGTCAGGGGGCATCCCGAGTGGCGTCGGGAGGCTCGCCCAGCTCACCACCCTCTACCTGCATGGCAATCAGCTCTCCGGCGAGATTCCGGCAAACCTTTCTCAATGCAAGGCTCTACAGTACCTGGACCTCTCCAGCAACCGCCTGGATGGCAAGGTGCCCGAGGTGATCTCCGTCATTGCCACGATCACTCTGAACCTGTCGTGCAACGAGCTCGGCGGCGAGCTGCCCTGGGGGTTCAATGACATGCTGCAGACGATCGACCTATCCCGGAACAACTTCACCGGCGCCATCTCCCATGGCCTCGGCGCCTGCACGGAGCTAGAGGTGCTCGACCTGTCGCACAACTCGCTCGCCGGTGTCCTCGGCTCTAGGCTCGACGGCCTCGAGAGCCTCGAGAGGCTTGACCTGTCGAGCAACTCCCTGACCGGCGAGATCCCCCTGAGCCTGACCAAATTCCCCAGGTTGAGCTACCTCAACCTGTCCTACAACAACTTCGTCGGCAACGTGCCCACCGCCGGCGCCTTGGGGAAGTTCACCTTCCTGTCCTACCTCGGCAACCTGCGGCTCTGCGGCGCGGTGGTCAGGCGGCGCTGCCACCGGCGCCACCTGTGGTACCAGTCCCGGAGATTCCTGGTGGTGATGTGCGTCTGCGCTGCCGTGCTGGCGTTCGTGCTGACAATCCTCTGCGCCGTCAGCATCCGGAAGATCCGGGAGCGGCTGGCGGCGATGCGGGAGGACATGTTGTTCAGGGGCCGGCGCGGTGGTGGCGCGTCGCCGGTGATGAAGTACAAGTTCCCGCGGATCACGTACCAGGAGCTGGTGGAGGCGACAGAGGAGTTTAGCCCCGACCGGCTCGTCGGCACGGGCAGCTACGGCCGGGTGTACCGCGGGACGCTGCGCGACGGCACGTTCGTGGCCGTGAAGGTGCTGCAGCTCCAGACGGGGAACTCCACCAAGAGCTTCAACCGCGAGTGTCAGGTGCTGAAGCGCATCCGGCACCGGAACCTCATGCGGATCGTCACCGCCTGCAGCCTCCCGGACTTCAAGGCGCTGGTGCTGCCGTTCATGGCGAACGGCAGCCTGGAGCGGTGCCTGCACGCGTCGGAGCTCAGCCTCGTGCAGCGCGTCAACATCTGTAGCGACATCGCCGAGGGGATGGCCTACCTGCACCACCACTCGCCGGTGAAGGTCATCCACTGCGACCTCAAGCCCAGCAACGTCCTCATCAACGACGACATGACCGCCCTCGTCTCCGACTTCGGCATCTCCCGCCTCGTCATGAGCATCGGCGGCGTGGCCAACACCGCCGACGTCGGAGCCTCCACCGCCAACATGCTCTGCGGCTCCATCGGCTACATTCCTCCGGGTACTTGCCATCAAACCACAAGATATATACCATCTCAAATTCATTGATTCTGAGCCTGACAGGTTAATTATTCTTGATCTGATCTCAAGAGTACGGGTACGGCTCGAGCCCGACGACGAAGGGCGACGTGTACAGCTTCGGCGTGCTGGTGCTGCAGATGGTGACGAGGAGGAAGCCGACGGACGACATGTTCGAGGCGGGGCTGAGCATGCACAGGTGGGTGAAGAGCCACTACCACGGGCGGGCCGACGTGGTGGTGGACGTGGCCCTGGCCCGCGCGGTCTGTGACCAGACACCGGAGGTCAGGAGGATGTGGGAGGTGGCCATCGGCGAGCTGTTGGAGCTCGGCATCCTCTGCACCCAGGACAGCGCGTCCACGCGACCGACCATGATGGACGCCGCCGACGACCTGGACCGCCTCAAGCGATACCTCGGCGGCGACACCACGGCCACCTTCGCCTCGTCGCTCGGCTTCTCCTCCTCCACATTCGAAGACATCGACGACTAACGTTGCATTAGTGTACGTTGCTAGATAGGCAGCTCTCGAATTAAGAGACTTGGTTCTGAAATCTGATTGCCGGTTAAAGAAAAGGTGACCTTCTAAGTGTGCATATAATATCGCAAGATTTGTAGGATTCTTTCAGTGTGTCTGATTTGATATCATACATGCTAGCCTTTGCCATATATAGCTTTACATGGATTGGTTTCAGTTTAGGGAGCAACAGCTGGTTGGCTATTTCGATTGGTTATCCTCTTTTTTTTTCCCTGTGTTCTTTTTTCAGTAGTATTGTGCCCAAGTAATATGTATACTGAATTATCTAATGTCTCTTTTTCTGTGCAGCAAAACGATGGATCTAACTCTGCTAAAAGTATTGGATAATATTATTGGACAATATTACTCACAAGCATAAAGCATTGTTAGATGGGACATGCAAGTGCCAAACTACGAACAACAGAACATGTTTACTTCACAAGTGGCTGGGTTCTGAAAAACTCTTGGTCGGGTTTCTTAGATGGGGCATGCAAGTGCCAAATTACGAACAACATAGGATGCCTACCTCACAAGCGTTTGGGTTCTGAAAAACTATTGCTCACTATTTTCAATTTGATCAGAATCTTATTCCTGATATCTTCTCCCAGACCTATATAAATCCCACCACCCTTGGATTAATAAAAAGAGAAATTTACACCGGTACTCTTTAAACTTGTAGCATTGTCTAACTTAGCTTCCTGAACTTAAAGATTGCTTTTCGGTCCCTCAAACTTGCATCCATTTGCACTTCAGTCTCAAATCTGTTAGAGTTGTTGTTTAATGCCGTTAAATGCCGAGGTGGCATACGCTAATGCCACTGACCACATGTACTGCGATGAGGTAGCCTCCACCTCCCTCTCCTCATGATTAGCTCTCTCTCTCTCATGCTCCTATTCCCCCCCATGGTGCCCATGATGGTACACCCCTGTCTCGCCTGGCTGTAGCATGTCACTGGCGTCCTTGGGGCGACGGTGCTAGAGGCAGCTAGGGGCGGCGTTGGCACTGACTAACTGCCCTGTTCCCCACTCCAAATCCGGTGACGGCAACCTAGGAGGAGGCAGCGGCGTACTGGAACGGGGCAGCAGCAACAACGAAAATGGATGAGAATGCGACTTTGAGGAGGTGGCGGAGACTATGGCGACTCAAAGGAGTAGGTTCTCCAAATCTAGCTATGGTTGTGGTGACCTAGGGGCTGGGAGGAGGCGGCGATGGCTCGGAAGAGGCGATATTGACGTGAATCTGGATGGTCCGAGAGGCCGTAGCGCTGTCGTGGCAGCACTGCATCCGATCGAGGAGGCAATATCAGGGTGAATATGGTAGTGTCAGAGGGCGGCCATGGTGTTCGTGACATCTCGGGAGCGCGACGCTGATGGAGGACGGTCAACACGGAGTAGGATGTCGTGGCGCTTGCTCTGGAATGTTTGTGTCATGGTGCAGTAGCCACTGCGTGCCTCCACCTCTGCTCTCAAACGTCGTGGGTAGCTGTCGCTGCTTCTGGTTTCACGCCAAGCAGCCTGCCGTCCTTGCTACCTAGTTGTCGAATTGCTTGAGTGGCTGAGAGAGAGAGAGAGAGAATGGAGGAAGGACCCCAGCAATGGCAGCCATGGGAGAAGACGGTGATCACGGTGGTAGTCAGAGAGAGGGGAGAGACCGAGAGATTAGGGAGAGATTGAGAGATGGGAGGAAGAAAAAGAGGACATGGCGGCTACATCATCATTGATAGCATGGGTGGATAATCACGTCAATGTTTAACAACATTGTGGTCATTTAACGGACACGTGGGCGTCTACATCTGCATTAAAACAGAAGTTCAGACAGTTTTGGGTTTAGGGTGCAAATGGATGCAAGTTCAAGGGCTGTAAGTTCAAGGTACACTTTGTGTGATTTTGGTGATTAATGACAAATGCACTTAATGACAATGCTTAGTTTAGTGATTGATTATATTGTTATGAGACTAACATGTTCATTGCCAAGTTGAACATTAGTCTTATCTATTTAGAGGAGAATCAAATATAACAAGTGGACAAGCTCTCCATCCTAGAAAGGTATGCTCATGTTTTATGTTGAGGCTAACACACTTGATTATAGATTTCCCTTAGTACCATATTGTCGACGGTTGGGATATTGACCCAAGTCAACCAAGGTTCTTCAAGGAGGAGATAGGAGACACGCCGAACAACCACAAACAGCAACGAACAGGAGACAGGGGGTTTTATCCTGGTTCAGGCCTCTTGGGAGAGATAATAGCCCTACGTCCAGCCCTTCTTTATATCAAAGAGGATTATAAGGTGGAACTCGGCGAGATCAGCAGGTCTCGGCGAGTAGTATGTAAAAATCTATTGGCCAGGGTCCTCTAAACGCCATAAGGGCCCTGCTTATATAGTACAGAACAAACCGACCTACCGAGGAATATCGGGCCGGGCTAACTACGAGATCGTAACGAATTCAGTACATGCCAAATATAACCTATGGTAGATAAGGTAATCTCCAAATCTTGGGGATCACGACTCCTAATCCAATCCGGGAAACCAACGTCCGGGTCTTCACGTAGCCGTGCAAGACTCCTGTTCGACATGGACTCAAACACGATTCATTGGCCGTTACGCACCGTGCCAACCAGGAGGCTGTTCGGCAGGATGCATATGAGCCAGATGAAACCTTCCAGAGAACTGGGCCCTGGTAGGCTGTTTGATTGGGCCGTCAGGGAGTGGGCCATGGCAATGGGCCGTGATTTTATCCCACGGACGGCGCCAGCTGTCGACGGTTGAGATAACGATCTCAAGTCGCTAAGGTTCTTGAAGATTGAGATAGGAGACACGCCGAACAACCACGAACAACAACGAACAGGAGACAGGGGTTTTTATCCTGGTTCATGCCTCTCGGGAGAGATAACAGCCCTACGTCCAGCCTTTCTTATATATCAGGGATGAATATAAGAGGTGGCTTGACGAGACGAACAAGTCTCGGCGAGATTATGCGTGTACAAGTACCAAAGCTCTAAGCTAGATGCTAAGATGTAAAACTCAATGCCCGGGATCCCCTAAACGCCAAAGGGCCCCTGTTTATATAGTGCTGAGCAAACCGACCTACCGGGGGAATATCGGGCCGATATTCCTCGGTATGTCGGTTTGTTCTCAGATTATATAAGCGTGGCCCTTATGGCGTTAGAGGACCCCAACCAATAGATTTTCAGATACTACTCGCCGAGACTCTGCGATCTCGCCGAGTTCCACCTTGTAATCCTCTTTGATATAAAGAAGGGCCGGACGTCGGCTATTATCTCTCGAGAGGCTGAACCAGATAAAACCCCCGCCTCTGTTCGTTCTGTGTTCGTGGTTGTTCGCTTGTCTCCTATCTCCTCCTTGAAGAACCTTGGTTGACTTGGGTCAATATCCCAACCGTCGGCGCTTAGCGCCGTCCGTGGGATACGCAGATCGAGCATGTCGAACTCCTTCAACGATCGGAGATTCTCCCGAGGACTACGACTTCGGAAGGCGGATGTCTCTTCCTGTCGGATCGGATCGATCCTTTCGATCTTGATCGCCTTCGAATCTGGTTCCCACTCCGTGCTCGGGTTTGGATCTCTTCGCCGGCGGCTCTTCTCCCGGCGCGCGTCGATCCCATGACGAGCTCCGTGCTCGGCCGGATCTCTTCGCCGAACAGCTGTTCGCCCGGGCGTCGTCTGATCCCGCGACGAGCTCCGCTCGGGCTGGATCACTTCTCGGGCAGCTCTTCGCCGGGCGCTATCTGGTCCCGCGACGAGCTCCGCGCTCGGGCTGGATCACTTCAGCGCAGGCGACTCTTCGCCGGGCCGTCGTCTGTCCCGCGATGAGCTCCGTGCTCGGGCTGGATCTCTTCGCGCGGGCAGCTCTTCGCCGGGCCGCGTCTGTCCCCATGGCGAGCTCCGTGCTCGGGATCGGATCAAAACTCCTTCCGGATCCGGGGCATTACGCTGGCGGTGGATGACGGAGAGAGTGACCAACACTTGGAACATCGACCACGACCGTAAGTTCCTCGTGTAGGTCTTTAGTTTCCTAGCTTCGCACTTTTTCTCAAATTTCGCGCCTTAGTTCGTCCAAGTCTCTCGGGCTGCCATGTAAAGTTCAACCCATTAAGCGGTGAATGCTCGCGGCCCCCTGTGGTCCTCCTCGCCACTCGTCTTCTCAGACTACCTTTCTCTCTGGTAACACTTGATGGCTGCCCGGTCTTGCGAACTCTTGGCTCCGCAATCTTAAGGGTTTTCCCTGCCCGTATCTAGCTTCAACAAGTTCCTAAACTCAAAGTTGCGTAACACGGCATCCAGCCTTACGGCTAAGCCTGCTCTCGTAAGCCCTCCGCGGCAGAGGCACTTACCGCTCACGGCACAACCACTTGGCAAAGCCTGCTCTCGTAAGCCCTCCGCGGCAGAGGCACTTTCCATGTTCGGTTATCTTCGGAATCGCCTAACTTACGTTAACGAGCAGTTCCTGGAACGAGTCGATCAGGATACGGGTGTCGCTCTAACTCTCTACGCACGTGCTTGAAGTCGCAAGTTCAGGTCTTCATGCATCGTCCGTACCGGGGGCTAGGGCGTCGCTCTTTCTCTTGTGCACTGCTCGAGTTCGCAAACTCAGTCCTCGGCACCGCACAACGGGCCGGAGTTAGGCTAAGTGTTCTACCGTTTTCTTAAAACTTTCTAGCTTGTTCGCCTTGCTCTTGGTTTCTGTTTGTCCTTGTCTTTTCTTTGCTCTTTTTGCGGAAAAGCTGCTCGGCGAACTCTCGCTCGATTCAAGCGCTGCTCGGCGGTCTTGAGTCGCTTTCGGCCAGCTCCTGAGGGCTGCCTCTCCTCGGTCGATTGGGACTTGAGCTGAATTTGCAACCCGATGCGTTTTCAGTTTTCCAGTTCCTTTCCTTAGCGTTGGTTTTCCAAAACCTCGTTTGTCTTTCGCTCCGTGGCGCTCCCAGCGTCTGAGCATGTCTTTTATCCGCAACGATCATGCAGCTCGGTTAACAAGCGGTGCACCACCGATGGAGTTACGCCCACCGTAGTCGATTCTCATCGCAACGGGCACTCCTGGCGCTGGTTCCGCACCCGCCGAGGCGACACCAATGCTGCACGGGTCCATGCCTGGATAAGATTTCGCCTCGCACGTCTTGCCTGCGGCTAAGGTCCCGATCGCCTTCCCTGGTTAGCGGTCTTAGCCACAGCGGGGCTGCACTTGCCCGCACATGTCTTTTTTATCCATGCTACATCCTTCCTTGCATGGTAATCCGGAGCAATGCACCACCAAAGGAGTCCTGCCCACCGTAAGCCGATTCTCATCGCAACGGGCACTCCTAGCGTCGGTTCCGCATTCGCCGAGGTGACACTAACGCTATCGGGGACGTCCACGGGAAAAATTATGTCTTGTGCGGGTAGGTCGTCTCTAGCGTGTTTTCCAAAACTCGCTTTGCTTAGAGCCTGTTCTTGCTCTCTTTTTTCCCCTTGCTGGCTTGTTTCTTGTTTGTCTTCTGCAGGAAATACAGACGCCGGTGATGGTTGTGGCGAGGTTCCATGCTTCCCCACCAAAACCGATGTCTGCATCCCTCTCTTCCCGGGTTTGCTCCGCGCATGCCCGGAGACCGATTGGCTTCACCCGCGTATGATTTCTTGCCTTTGCCCGGCACTGACCTTCACAGTTCCGCTAAGTCAAGGTAGTGCACCACCAACGGAGTTCTGCCCACCGTAAGCCGATTCTCATCGCAACGGGCATGCCCACTGTAAGCCGATTCTCATCGCAACGGGCACTCCAAGCGTCGGTTCTGCACTTACCAAGACAACGCTTACGCTGTCGCAAGGAATATGTCATGGGCAAAGCGTTGATTTCACACGTTCTCTTGCGGCTCTGACTGCATCGGGTTGTGATTCACCTCGCACCGGACAGTTCTTCGTCCGGAGCGCGCATCTGGTCCCCGCGACGAGCTCCGTGCTCGGGGGCTGGATCACCTCGCACCGGGCAGCTCTTCGCCCGGAGCGCGGGCTCCTACCGGATACGTCTTCGCCTGGTCGTACTTTCTGGTTCCTTTAACGAGCTGCATGCTTCGGGGACTAGATCTCTTTACCTGGTTCCTTCAACGAGCTCTACGCTCTGGGACTGGGTCACCTTCCCCCTCGTATGCATTGTCTGCTCCTGGCACACGATCTACGTCTGGGGGCACATCACCTTCGCTCCTGAGCACGACGTTTGCTCGAGAGCGCAATCTCTATTTCCTCGGGCAAGCCTTAGCCCGAGAGATGATTCCCCTGTTTTCGTTCATGCTTTCCTAGGTATCTTCATACCTGGATGCAGCAACACGAGTCCATCTCGCAACTTGCTATGTTCATTCTCTCGGAACATCTGATCTTACCGGATGCGGTGGTACGCTCTTCACTACTAAGAATTCAAACCCTCCTTGATAACGTTCAGCCTCAAGGAGATGATTCACCTTACTTCTTCCGATTTCTGTATTGAGGGCTGGGTACTCTGCTCGGACAGATGTCGTTCCCTATTCGACGCGACAGAGTTGCTCGGCGCCGGGCGGGTTTGTTCGGTCCCGAACAAGACTTGTTCGGTTGAACCATGACCTGTTCGATCGCCTGTTGCACATCTTTGTAGCAGGAAAAATACCCTCTTCGTGACTTGGAGTCTCAAGAGGATGACCCCACTCTAGTGAGTCCTTCCACTTGAGTCTCGGGGGCTAGCTGTCGGGGATTAAATCACGGCCCATTGCCATGGCCCAATACCTGACGGCCCAGTCGAACAGCCTACCAGGGCCCAGTCCCCTGGAAGGTTCCATCTGGCTCATATGCATCCTGCCGAACAGCCTCCTGGTTGGCACGGTGCGTAACGGCCAATGAATCGTGTTTGAGTCCATCTCGAACAGGAGTTGTGCACGACTACGTGAAGACCCGGACGTTGGTTTCCTGGATTGGATTAGGAGTCGTGATCCCCAAGATTAGGAGATTACCTTATATACCGTAGGTTATATTTGGCATGTACTGAGTTCGTTACGATCTCGTAGTTAGCCCGGCCCGATATTCCTCGGTAGGTCGGTTTGTTCTGTACTATATAAGCAGGGCCCTTATGGCGTTTAGAGGACCCTGGCCAATAGATTTTCGCATACTACTCGCCGAGACCTGCTGATCTCGCCGAGTTCCACCTTGTAATCCTCTTTGATATAAAGAAGGGCTGGACGTAGGGCTATTATCTCTCCCGAGAGGCCTGAACCAGGATAAAACCCCCTGTCTCCTGTTCGTTGCTGTTCGTGGTTGTTCGGCGTCGTCAATCATTTGGTGAAGGACATCATGCACATTACTTCAAGTTTGCGACGACATCAAGAAAAGAAGACAGCAAGTGCTATTCCTAGACTTATACTATCTTACTTTCATTTGAGTCTAAGGATTTCCGTGCTATTAAGGGGAATGCCATGGAGAATTGCCTTGATATATCTCAGGTGCTCAATTGATCAATCCTTGTGAGGAGACAAAGAGAAGTGATTGGTGGGAGTTAGAAAGTGCAAAGATGTGGAGTTGCCTTTGGCTACCCTTGGTCTATGCACCACTCACTTGGGTTTGAGGTGGTGATACCTTGTGGATTAGATAGCCCTTGTTCTCAGCTTTCGGTAGAGCCCAAGATCACCTAAAACAGAGTTCGGAGCAAAAAGTTATTCATGTTTTCGTCGAGGCTATGATGCATTCTCGGACTGTTCGAATCTGCTACGCATTGTCCGTGAGATCGGACTGTCCGAAGATTTGGTCCAGACTGTCCAAAAGTCGGACTGTCCGAGATACCCTCCAGACGTGCTCTCTGTCTTGATTTATCTGATTTACCGGACTGTCCGATAAAGTTCTGGACAGTCCGAAGTCTGTGAGATCTAAACCCAACGGCTAGTTTTCCAAGCCATCTATTTAAAGCCCCCTCTCTCCCCACTTGCAAACAGGATACATACCACAAGTTTATTGACCTATCCTCTTATTCTTGAGCCTCCCACACCTCCTATACCCTAGATCTTTGTGATCCTCTTTGAAAGAAGAGTTGGGAAGGGATTAGGGTTAAATCTTGGTGCTTCCCTTTGTGAGGAGTGTTGGGAAGAAGGATTGAATCTTTGTGATTCATCTAGTGGGAGAGAAGATTGGTGAAGAAAGTGTGAATCCAAGCAAGGAAGATTTGATTGTTTAGCACTTGAGTACATCTCTAAATTCGTTCTTCGTTGAGCATCTATTACGTTTGGAGGTTGAGGACTCCTAGACGGCTAGGCGTTACCGGTGAGCCATCGACAAGGTGTGATTGGCCACCGCGAGTTTGTGAAGATACGATTCCGCCTCCGCAAGGGAAGGAATCAAGAAGCAAAGTCGGTGCGTGCGTTGGCACAAATCCGAGAGGGAAAGAGTCAAGTGGGACTCGGGCTCAAAGGTGTTGGAGCCTACCTCAACGGAGAGTAGGATCCCCTCAAGGATCCGAACTTCGGAAAACAAATCTTTGAGCCTCCATCTTCTTACCGGTTTTATCTACTCTCATTCTCAAGCTTGATTTACTTGATTATTAAGCTATTGGCTTGATTGTCTTATCTTGTGAGATACTATTGCACGTATACTTGCTTGTGAATCATCTTGTGTCCTTGTGGTACTGCTCTTGGTATTCTTGTTGCTTGTGTGGTGCAGAACATTTGTCGAGAGATGGGGGCAAGATCTTCAGACGTGACCTCAGACTATCCGAAGGGTGACTCGGACAGTCCGAACCTACCTCCGCAGCGCAGCTGAAGATTGAATTTGGTGTCATGCCTATTCACCCCCTCTAGGTGTCATCTCGGTCCTTTCAAGGGCCTAAAAAAAATTTCAAGTTCAAAGGGCTAAGTGGAACAACGCTACAAGTTAAAAGGGCTCCAGAGTAATTTTCTCCAAAAAAGAAACACAAGTCTAAATAAAACTTATTACTATGCAATTTCAAGTGATTTGGTTTTTGCAAAACTTCAAGCGGCGGTAAATTAGAGCATCTCCAATGAAGTAGTCAATATCTAATTATAAGAAATAGACATATCATCTATAGATTGCAAATCTATGTCGTCTCCAATAGACTAGCAACTCATGTGTAATAGTCTGCATGCATCTTATAATCTGCTATAGACTTATTATAATTTAGTAGGTAGTCTTCTCTCTTCTTAGGGCCCCTTTGATAGCTTGTTTTAGTTTAGTTTTTGTTGGGATTGCAACTTTTGTTATTTTTACATGCACCATTCACTTTATTTTTTGAAAATATTTTTTTATAACTTTGTAAGGTTTTTCTCAAAGATCTCAAAAATATTTTTTAATAATTTATTTAGCCTTATTATACACATTTAAAGGTGGTCAAATTTTTTCAACAAAAACTAAACTAAAACTAAACAAGCTATCAAAGAGGGCCTTATTCTCTGCTCCGCATAAATAAAAAATTGAGTTGAATTCCTTATAGCTAGTTGATTTGGCACTTGTTGATGCAAAAAGTTGTCGTAAATCATAACAAATGTGGATCATGACGGCACCAAATATGGGTTTAGAGCGTGATAGTCAATTTGACCTAACATTAATAAGGAAAAGTGTAAAATTACATAATCGGCTTATAAACTAATTATACGCTAGTGTCGTTAAAAAAGATAAGCAACACTGATCTATGTGCAAAAACTAGCGTGAAAATCTACCCGTAATCAAGCCGATAAAGCGAAATAAAGATCTAAACCCTACTAAATAATAAACTATTCAATAACTTCCAGATAAGTAAATGGGAGAAATAGTCAATGAAGAACCCAATTGACTCACTCTTAGGGTAAATACAAGTATCAGATTGAAATAAAACAAGACAGCGATGAGTGATGATACTTGCAAGAGATAGATGCAAACTATAAATTGAACTTAATCAAGACAATATAACATGCAAGATAAACACAAGCAAAAAGACCGGCTTATACCAAAAACAACTTTTACTTGCAAGTTGAATCTTTCTCGACAAAGTCGATCGGATTCAAGGTATTATGATAAAACTAGGAAAAGATGAAAGACAATACAGGAATCCGACGTATTTACGTCGGCCAGAAGTCGACGTAAATAGACGAAAAGCCGACGTAAATACCTATTTACGTCGGCATGTCGACGTAAATACGGCGACATAAATAACAATATTTACGTCGGCGGCCGATGTAAATAGCTGTTATTTACATCGGCCCCACGGCTGACGTAAAAACTGGTTGTCGGGTAGGGGCGACGGCTGGCGGCGCATATTTACGTCGGCCCCGACCGACGTAAATACATGTCCCCTATTTATGTCGGCCCCGGCCGACGGAAATACGGACTCGGCACGGCACGTCAACGCACCACGTTGCAGCCAAAGTGTTTACGTCGGCCTAGCCGTAAATAAGGCATCGGCGTGGCACGACAATGCGCCACGTGGCAGACTAGTATTTACGTCGGCCAGGCTAGTCGACGTAAATACTGGAGCTATGTCGCGCCCCCTAGCTCCAGTATTTATGTCGGCCAGCCTGGCCGACGTAAATATTGGGGCATTCCAGCACCCAAAATTTCCATTCCAGCCCAAAATTTCCATTCCAGCATTCCAGCAGCCCAAAATTTCCATTCCACATTTCAACACAATCAAAATTGCCCTGATTTCCTATCCACATTCAAATCCACACGTTCGCACAATTTGACACGTTAACACATTCCAATCCATAATTTGCAATTGACATTTACAATTCACAAGTTCACATATAAGTTCCAATCCACAAGTTCGCACAATTCAATACGTCAACCCTAGTTCGCACAAGTTCAACACGCCAACACAAAGTTCAACACGTCAACACTTGTAAAGATAGTTCACAACATAAACTAGTTTGGAGGAGTATTGTTAAACTGATGTCCACTACCAGCATTGCCTCCTGAGCCAAGATAGTCTCCAACGGTCGGCGAAGTCCTTGAAGAAGAAGCGCCTCCAACATTGGCTTCTGGAGGCGCCACTGAACCCTAAATTGCAATGCAATATTAGAATTTCTAAGTAGGTCGAGACCCACTTTGAGCTTCCTATATTTAACACATAGAACGAGATTAGTCAACATTTGTAAAGTAAGCTAATCAAATATCGACAGTAAAACCTATAAATACCCATATATGCAACCGTAATAAACTTATCATACGTCGCGCAAGACGAAGATGTCCATTGGCTCCGTACCACTGAGATACCCTCAGGCTCGCCTCCCTATTACCCCTCTTCTTATTTGAATTCTGAACAAATTCTGCTGAAGCCCAGTATTTGTTAAGAGCATGCCATGCTTCAGGGCGTTTGTTGAACCAAGGCAACATAATTTCAGGCCATCGGTACTGATCTTCGCGAAGGTAGATTTTTGATGCACCAAACTTCTTACTCATATCTTGATGTAGCACCCTCTTATAATACAAGCACACCACTTGAATACGAGCCTGGTACATCATCTCCTTTACCGTCCTGGTCGCTATGTTCTCAAAAACATATCTTGCCTTCTTTTGGAGAGATTGCTCCTAATCACTTGGCAAACGGTATCTCTCCTGTATGGGAAATGGATAAATTAGTTAGGCATAAATGTATATAACAATATTCAATACAAATTTAGTGAATTACCCAGAAGTCCACCCACACTCGTTGGGCAACAGTTCCATGCATCCATTTGTAGCAACCTTATAATGTGTCCACTTCAGGGTTGGTAGCGTTACCCCGTTGATGACCACTAGGCCAGGATAATGGTAACGCAAAAGAGAACCAAGCATACCATTCACTTGCCTTATACTGCTTGTGCTTGTTCATGCCACATCAATCCATTGTCTACAAATAGTGTACAATATACAACTTGTGAGAACGTACTCTAATAAATAATTGATGTTCAAACAGACCAAATGTTTACTTACCAATCACCATGTGGCAGGATAACTCTACGTGCTTGAGGAACTGCTACCGGGGGAATGGTATTAGTACCTCTATACTTGAAAGAAAAGTAGAATATTAGCTGAATTAATGTTTATTATTAATATTTTCCAAATATGTAAACATTCTACCTGAAGGCAGGAGCATCCAATCCCTCAGCACTATCTTCTTCCTCATCTTCGCTCCCCTCGGCACTCTCCTCCTCAGCCTCGTCCCCTCCCTCAGCCTCCACCATAGCCTCCCCCCTCCCTCATCCTCCTCCACAGCCTCCCCCACCGCCTCCACAGCCTCCTCCACGAACTCCCTGGGCTCTTGAGAATGAATTGATAAAAAATTAGTACATTTATATTATAAAATTAAAGATAGCACAATTAAAATTATTACCTCTCGGACTACCGTCGAGCGACCTGCTCTAGGCACCTCTTGAGCGACCTCCTCTAGGCACCTCTCGAACTGTCTCTGCCTGCTCTGCTGATAACTCGATCCTCTAAAAAGTGATTCTTGACGACTCGACGAAGACCCATCCTTTCTTTTCAATTTTCCAGTGTGACGGGAAAATGATTTCATCCTGGTTTATAAACATTATATATTAGTGTATAACATACTTAATATTAAAAAAAAAGATAAATAATTATGTGTAACATTTGTACTTTCTAGAAGTAATCAGCGTCTACAAGTTCATGTACACCGGCTCTGCGTTGTCTCGTTTCTGGGGCATCTTGAGAGGCATAAGCACAACGTCGCTTTTTCCTTCTAACATTTTTCACAATAACATCCGTTGTATCGCCCACTAATTCATGAAGTGAGGACCCAATGTCTACCTCAAAAGAGGCTAGCAAACCGACCTCTTGGTACGCTAAGTCATCAATGGTATCGAGTCCTCTTTCAATATACTCGGTATTTTCAGGAGTGTACAAGCGACCAGGAGGGTTAACTTTATATACAACCCACTAAGGTTTTAAACTTTCCTTTCGGCATTGATATGGAACGTAGTACACCTGCTCAACATGGTGAGCAAGTACGAATGAATTGTAACCTCTATGGCGTGATTCATGTCTCACTTCTACCAAGCAAAGATTTTTGTTTCGTCGAATCCCTGTTTTGTCGTTAAACCAATCACAATAGAAGAAAGCCACATTCAAATCTTTTCGACTGCCAAACTTAATCTCCACTATGTTCCGAAGAATACCATAGTATTCTGTCTCTCGACCATCTGCACCCTGTGCGGTAGTGACAACTCCACTATTAACCGTAGCACCAAAAGGACTACTTGCTTCTAATGCCGCGGTACAAAAGCAAAACCCATTCACATATTTCGACCCGGACGCTTTTGGGATGCTTCTAATAACCAACGAATGGCAAGTGCTCTTCCTTGTTTAGATCCTATTTCAATCGGAACTTTCCGCGTCGATCCTTTTTTATTACGTCTTGTTTTTACTCCTATATTGGGAGTTACTCTACGTATTGCTTGACGTAAAACCAACAAAGGATTTGTTTACGTCTTTTGTTGAATCTTTTTCACGGCTCGATAGAGAATTTGATAAGCCAATGATTTTTTTCCGTCTTTCATAATACGGTTAACCACCATGTTAACTAATCGATTACGAAAAAATTGGATCGGATTTTGCGGTTCTTTTTCTGCGATACCTCGGCGTGACATGGCGTGAAAGAGGTTCAAGAATCCGTTTTCTTTTATAAGGGCTAAAACGAATCACTTATTTTTTGGCTTTTTGACCCCATATTGTAGGGTGGATCTTGAAAGATAGGAAAGATCTCCTCCAAGCCGTATATCGACTTTCATCGAATCGACTTTCCACGAATTCTATAGGGATCTATGAGATCGAGTATGGAATTCTGTTTACTCACTTTAAATTGAGTATCCGTTTCCCTCCTTTTCCGCTAGGATCGAAATCTGTATTTTCCATATCCATACGATCGAGTCCTTAGGTTTCGAAATAGTGTAATGGAAAAAGAAGTGCTTGAATCATTGCTATTTGACTCGGACCTATTCGAAAAAGTCGAGGTATTTGAATTGTTTGTTGACACGGACAAAGTAAGGAAAACCTCTGAAAGAATTTCCATATTGACCTTGGACATATAAGAGTTCGAATCGAATCTCTTTAGAAAGAAGATCTTTTGTCTCATGGTAGCTGCTCCGGTCCCTTACGAAACTCTCGTTATTGGGTTAGCCATACACTTCACATGTTTCTAGCGATTCACATGGCATCATCAAATGATACAAGTCTTGGATAAGAATCTACAACGCACTAGAACGCCCTTGTTGACGATTCTTTCTTTGCGACAACATCTAGGGTTCCTCGAATAATGCGATATCTCACACCGGGTAAATCCTTAACCCTTCCTCCTCTTACTAATACTACGTAATGTTCTTGTAAATTATGGCCAATACCGGTATATAAGCGGTGATTTCAAATCCAGAGGTTAATCGTACTCGCAACTTTACGTAAGGCGAGTTGGGTTTTTGGGGTTGATAGTGGAAAAGTCGACGATAAGTCACCCTTCTTGTCCCTCTACGTAACCGTACATGAGATTTTCACCTCATACGGCTCCTCGTTCAATTCTTTCGAAGGATCCTTTTCGAGTTTCCATTTCTTCATTTGGAATCTGGGCTCTTCTATCTTCGACTTATTTTTTGGCTTTATTCTTTATTTATTTAATTTCGATTTTTCCTCTTCCGCTATCCCTATCCTCTAGGTACAGCGTTTGCATCAATAGAGAACCTTTTCCTCTGTATGAATCGATATTATTCCATTCCAATTTCTTCCCAAACTTCCCAAGAAAAATCCGAATTGGATCCAAAATTGGCGGGTTAATGTGAGCTTATCCATGCGGTTAGGCACTCTTCAAATAGGAATCCATTTTCTAACGGCTTTCGTGCTTTGGTGAGTCGTCCGAGATCCTTTCGATGACCTATGTTGTGTTGAAGGATATCTATATGATCCGATCGATTGCATAAGACCATGGTAGCAATAGAGCGGGAAAGTATCTGAAAAAGACAGTTCTTTTCAATTTCGATTATCTATATATTAGTTCGTTTCTATTTCTAGATATCTATTTCTATATATTAGTATTAGTTAGTAGTACTATTCTATTAGTTAGCGATCCCTGCTCTGTGAGTTCTTTCTTCCGTGATGAACTGCTCGGCACCGATCCTACATTTTTTCTCTGTGGACCGAGGAGAAAAGGGTTCAAGCGGAGGAGGATTGTACCATGAGAGAAGCACGAGGTCAACCCGCTTCAAATATGGAACATGGATTACGGTAATGCAACGGAGTTGGGTCCTCATATTGATCCGAATGAATCGGTCTTTCTCTGAGATCAATCTTTACCTATTAGGCAAGAGGATAGCAAGTTCAAATTCATCTCGATAGGACATGGATTTCTATTCCTATGAAATTCATAAATGAAAATGAAGTAGTTAATGGGAGGCTACCATTATCCTTTTTCTTGTATGTGTTGCTAAGAAAAGGAATTTATCCATTTCATGTTTCGAGGTCTCAAAAAAGGCGTGGAAGCAGATAGAAACTCTTGAATGGAAATTGAAAAGAAATGTAGCCCAGTTCCTTGAAATGGTAAGATCTTTAGGCGCAGAAGAAGAAGGCGACCCATATCATCTTGACTTGGTTCTGCTTCCCTCTTTTTTAAGAATACCGAGTTGGGTTCTTCTCCAACCAATGTCGAATAGAACATCTTGAATGATCTTCTTCATGGAAACACCTTTCGATTTAGATCGGAAAATCGTCTGATTTTATGAAACCATGTGCTATGGCTCGAATCCATAGTCAATCCTACTTTCGATAGGACCGGTTGACAATGGAATCCAATTTTTCCCATTATTTGACTATCCATAATAGTGCGGAAAGAAAGCCCGGAGGAAGAGTGGCCTTGAGTTTCTCGCCCCTTTGCCTTAGGATTCGTTAATTCTCTTTCTCGATGGGACGGGGAAGGGATATAACTCAGCGGTAGAGTGTCACCTTGAGTGGTGGAAGTCATCAGTTCGAGCCTGATTATCCCTAAACCCAATGTGAGTTTTTTCTATTTTGACTTCATAACGGTCAAACTTTCTTATTATAGTGAAACCATGTGATAGCTGTCTGAGGTCCTTATGGACAGTGACATCACGCATACACTGCGGCAAATAGTGTAATAGTTATGGTATAATAGTTGCATTTACATTATTCTAATTTTAACGTGATAAGAAATATACATGTTGACGAAACCAAGTCACGAAATTAGGACCACCACGTAAGCCATTGCGTCGCAAATTGTCCAGTTGAGTATTTGCAGGTTGCCTCGTCGAATTCCAGTTTTGTTGATCAAACAATCTACATTTCATTTCATCAAGTTAGGAGCTAACGTGAAAAACAAATTAGAAATTATTGTATTGAATACTTACGTGAAATATTGTTTCATTTCTGGAATGTTGGTGTACAAATAGAGCAGTGCTTCATTCCACTCGTCGCGGGACAACTCTTGAATTGAACTGACACCGACGGTGTGTCCATGTCCTCGGAATATATCAAGATCAAATCAATGCGTGAAATCCAACGTTCGGTATCTCGGCATATGGGTACAGACATTGTGCTCATCTGGCAGATATGTAGTAGAGAAGTACGAAATCTCTTTGAGAAAGAACGCCTCAGCGATGCAACCTTCAACTCGAGCTTTGTTACCCATAGTGGATCTGATTTTTTTAAGTTTCGTTCTATTGGGTACATCCATTGGTATTGTATAGGACCACCAATCTCTGCTTCATATGGTAGATACACCAATAAATGTTGCATTGCATTTATGAACCCTGGCGAAAATATCTTTTCCATTTTACATATTAGCACAGGTATAGCTTTCTTCAACTTTTGCATCATTGTTTTCTCAATTTCTTTCGAACAAAGTTGCCGGTAGAAATAACTAAGCTCAGCCAAAATTATCCACACGTCTTCAGGGAAGTACCCGCGGAACATGACAGAAACAAATATTTCCATTATTACATGATAATTATGGCTTTTCAAGCCATTGTGTTTACCTGACTCAATGCTTACCGCACATTTTAGATTCGCCGCGTAACCATCTGGAAACTTCATATTTTTCATCCATATCATGCCTCCTTTTTTTTCTGAACTCTTAAGACAGTAAGGAGCGCGTGGCTTGCCTTGTTTCTCTGTTGGGTCCTCTCCCCTTGGGTCCTCTCTCACCTCAAGGGAGGGTCGACTGCAAATATCAGCCATGTCTCTTCGAGCCACAACATTATCTTTGGTCTTGTCTTTCAAATCAAAACACATGCTGATAATGCTTTCGACAACATTACGTTTCTGGTGCATAACATCAACATTATGCGGTAGGATTAGAGACGTTGAATATGGAAAACACCAGATACCAGATATATGAGTCCAGTTGTGTGACTCTTTAAACGCATCAAAACTATCTTCTGTTGGAATTAGCTGACGATGCCAGTTTACAATCTCAGATCCTGTCAAATGTTTGGGTGGGTCCTTTGTGATCACCGTTTCTTTATGAAATGTGTTTATCTGTCTTCTAAATTCATGTGAAGGAGGCAAGAAGCGACGGTGGCAATCGAAGAAACAAAACTTACGACCATGTTTCAAACGAAACACATCATTGTCATTCGTACATATTGGACAAGACATTCTGCCATGCGTGCTAAGTGAGGGAGGATTGAGCTAGACCGTGAGTAGTGGGGCGGCGCGGCCGGGCAAGAATGAGGCGGCGGGCGGCAGCGAGGTTCTGGGCGGCGAGTTCTGCGGCGCGAGAGGTCTGTGGGCCGATGGTGGTGTCGAAATTTGGGCGCATGCCGTGGCGGCAGGGCGGGGGCGGGCGCAGGCAGCGGCGAGGGGACGGCGGTGGGGCAGGCCGGGCGCGCAGCGGGGCATGGTGGGGCGGAGGCGGGCGGGGCGCAGCGGGCGATGGTGGGCGGCGGAGCGGGCGGCGCGGCTGGGGGTCAGGGGAACGGCGGCGGCGGCGGATGCAGGAAGGAAGGGCGGCGGCGTGGAAATGACGAGACAAGACGCTGCGGGGTTAGGTTAAAGACCGTGTTCGTCGGCGGGGCCGGGCCGACGAATTAAGCCGTTATTCGTCGGCGGGCGGGCCGACGAATCTGATTATTCGTCGCCCCAGTCGGCGTATGTAGACCTGCCACGTCACCTAGTTGTGATGCTGGCTGATCAGCTGTGTTTACGTCGGCCAGGCGACGTAAATATAGTTATTTACGTCGGCATGGTCAAGACGACGTAAATAACCCATTATTTACGTCGGTTTTTTCTGGGCCGACGTAAACAAAATTGGCCGACATTAAAATATCATTTTCCTATAGTGAGATAAGATTTTTATTGTGTCGAGAGAGATTACATGCTTTTATTGTGTCGAGAGAGATTACATGCCCTGTGAGGGCTTATTTTAGTGCTAAAGTTATATATCGGTGCAAATCGGCTCAAAATAAAAACCGAAAATACTAAAAAAACAAACTAAGACATGCATGCAAACTATTCTGGTAACTAATTGATACATAAGCCAGCCATATCATCCATAAGACGATTTTGCACCCAGGCCTATGTCATTTTCTGGTTAACTACACCATTCGAGATGCTTTCAGCAAAATTGAAGAGCAGTAAATCTGCAATTTGTCCATAGCTCTATCTATCTACTACATATATAAAACGGAGTAATCATGTTAATTTAAAATGCTAGAAATTTCTATATTAGTAAAAAAATACTAGAAAATCAAACATTAATCTGAGGAAAAAAAGTTCTACATCATTGATTGTAGTGGGACCAGATTATTAAGGTGTAGATGGATTCTAGCTATGATTAAAATAAAATAATTGAGGAAAAATAACTTTCTTTGTATGGATAATAGATTATACGTACATGCAGGCTTCTCATTAAACTGGAATGCACATCGATCTTCGTAGCAATTAATTGCTCTAGCCTCTCTCTCTCTATATAAAAGCAAGATGCATCTGCCGGCGAATAACGGCATGAAAAAAACACGCCAATACGCGACGGTCGACCTTCGTAAGGGAATTAATGGCATCGCGTGGTTGATTTGGCTTTAATTGTGCTGATGCCCGTCCATCTCTCTCGCGATGATCAAGCAACGGAAAGGTGTGTGTATAAACAGAGAGAATAGCTAGCGTACTTTCAAGAGTACGGATCTCTCCGTACTCTCGACGAGTTTAAATTTTAAAAATTATGAATCCTGGTCGCTAGCTATGTTTCGTTGAGACGAATAAGATCAACGGTTTGGATCGGTCCAAAAGTTCGCAGATTGCGTAAACTCGTCGAGAGTACGCTAGCATTTCTCTCTCTCTCTCTCTCTCTAGGCTCCATTGATATCCACCCTACATCTTTCTTTGATCAGATTAATATACCCAACATACAGATTAACGGATCATTTACATGCATACCCGTTAAGACTATGATATTAATGCACTTTTCAAATCACTCACTAATCAGATATTTAATGTACTTTTCAAAATTTCATGCATGCACCAACGGTGTGATTGTTTCTTTTTTCTATAGATGTATGTGATTTATCCATGCGTACACGCCGTATATATACTCATGTATATACTCGGATATGCAAGTGTATAATTTCAACCATACACGCCATGTAACTCATGAATATTCGTGTATACAAGTATATACTCCTTTCTCAAAAAAAAAAAAGTATATACTCCATACATGATGAGTATGCGCATTTTTACGTGTATAGGAACTCTGTTATTCAACTCACGATTCGCTTGTCATCCCATAGTTAACTCACTTATACAGGCATACGGAAGTGTATATTTCGATACATACATGCAAGAATATTTTAATAACGAACTGATTTTCTCAATTTGATCTGGATTTGGCATGGAGATACATCAGAAACCGAGAGATATACATACCCAGAATTTGTATATACTCAGAATTTGAGGTTATATACTCAGAATTTGAGGTTAGATACTCATAATTTATCGAGGTTGATACTGCATCATCGCAACGCGATCGCCCCAATCAACTGCCTGGCCGCAGCGCCGCCGGCCCCCTGGATGGACTGCCTCGCCGGGCGGAGGACGCGAGGTCACCGGCGCGGAAGACGGCGAGGTCGCCCGGGCGAAGGACACAACCGGCGCGGAGGACGGCGACGTCGCCGGCGGCGTGGACGACACGCAGCCTGGACGCTGGAATGAAAATGAAAATGAAGCGGCTCGTTGGACGCCGGATTAAATTGGGTATTAAGCCAATGGAAAGCAATTAATGGCACCATAATCAATTTGATTTTAAAAATGGGATGAGCTTAACGGATGTATACCCGTTATCTAAATACATAACTATAAATCTGATCATGATCAGATGAACGGTGGATGAATATGGAGCTTAGGCTCCATGGAGCCTTATGTAATTTTCCTATATATATATAATATAGATCCTAATATATCCCTACGTGTAGATTAGGTTAAACTACCCTGGACCCAAACGCGCACCGCACGAGCCAGCCATGCCACGCCACGCCACGGTGGGATTTTATTTAACCACAACAAAACATGTTGGATAATTAACAAATCCCGTGATTATCGGATCTGTTTTATTACACGCACGACCTCATGAACCTTTCTCTCTCCTCACCCCATGATCCATATTCAAAATCCGGCGACCGAGCAACCACCGAGCTTTTCCTCCTTGGCGATTCTCCGGCGACCCACGCCCCGCTTCTACCCCGGCGACCCCTGCCCCGTTCCGCCTCCGACCGACGTCGACGACACCTCCAACCGACCTCGTCGGCGTGGCGCGGGGGCCCCGGCGGCGGCGCACGGTGCGGGGGACGCGGCGGCGGCGTGCAGCCTGGGCACGCCGTGGTGGCGCACGGCGCGGGGGACGCGGCGGCGCGGGGTGCGAGGGACGCGGCGGCGGCGCGCAGCCTGGGCACGACGTTCCACCCGGCGGTGGCGAGCGGTGCGGGGGCCGCGCAGCGCGCGCAGTTGGGGCACGCCGTCCCTCCGGCGGCGGCGCGCGGCGCGGAGGGCGGGGGCGGGGCGTCTGCGGGAAGCGCACGACCTAAGCACGGGTCGGCGCGCGGACTGGGCCCGTCGGTGCTGTGCTCGACCTTGCCGGCACCTCCTCCACCTCGCCGGCGCCTTCCTCGACCTCGCCGGTGACATCACGTCTACTCCACCTCGCCGACGCCTTCCTCGACCTCGCCGGCGAAATCACGTCACTGAACTTGCTGGCGTCGCGCCGGCGCCGCCCTCAGCCTCCACTGCCGACGTGCCGCCCGGGCCTCCACCGCACGACGCTGCCCCGGCCTCCTTCACGCCCCGCGCCGCCCGTCCTCCTCGCGCTTGGCACCGGCGCTGCCCCAGCTTCCCCTCCAGCCTCCTCCGGCCCTGTCCGCGCTCGGCATCGGATTACTTAGCAAATTGATCGGATTACTTAGATAACCCGTTGTGAAAATGTAATAGTTCTGTATATATTACTTTGGATTACGACAATGTAATGCATAGTAATTAGGTTTTTTACTGCTTTTTCACTTTTGTATGCTTGCATAATCGAAAGTAATGAGAAGTAACTAGTCGAAAATTCGGATTACTTTCTTATTTTGGCTCGAGAAATGCAAGTAATCAAAAGTAATCCGTTTGAAAAGAAGCAACTCAAAATTCAAATAAACCGACATGTAGCCCACGATTTTAGGGCAGTTAATGCCCCCACGATTCTAGGATCTTGCCTCCCAGCGAATTACTTCTCGTGCTGAAACATGTTCATTTCAGTTACTTCCGATTACTTTCGAAAATGCGACCGTTTTACTTCCGGGTTTGGCTGGGTCGCGTGGTTCGCTGGGAAGGCTCGGGTGCAGATTAGCCTAATCTACCCCCAGAGGTAGATTAGGGCCTCCGTATATATATATAGGAAAATTACATAAGGCTCCAAGGAGCCTAGGCTCCAGCTTCCTCCACCGTTGATCTTTTCTGATCAGATTTGAAGATTTTCATTGCTTAGAGGGTTTGTAAGCCGCATACCCGTTTTGATTAGTGTTAATTTCCGTCATCAAACTTATTAATTACACCCATTAATTGTTTCCTATTTGACCGACCTCCGTGTTATGGCCTCCCTCGTCCCTCTGCACAGACGCAGCGGCGCCCCTCCTCTTCTTCCCCCCACGTGGCGGCCGGCGGCGCCTTTCTTCTCCTGCTCCAGATCCAGCGGACACGCGGAAGGGGCGGTCCTCTCCCTCTCCATCGGCGGTGGCGGCGCACCCCTCTTCTCCTCCCCGGTGCGGGACATAGCATGGGAGTGGGAGGCGGTGGGTGCCCTCCACCACCTGGCCGCGGCGTGGTGTCGGCGGCTTCCGACACCTCCCGGCCAAAGACGATGGGCCTTGACATGGGAGTGGGAGGCGGTGGGTGCCCTCCACCACGGCGACCTCGCGTCCTCCGCCCGGCGACCTCGCCGTCCTCCGCGCCGGTGAGCTCGCGTCCTCCGCACCAATGAGCTCCCTGACTTCCGCCCCGGCGAGTTCACGACCTCCCCCGTGAGCTCGCGTCCTCCGCCCCGGCAACCTCGATTTCGTTTGGGGATTTGAGTGATTTTTGGTATGAAATTTCTGGGCATAGGTTTGGGTGCATGTATCTGAGATTCTGAGAGCTCAATTTCGTGCGGGGATTTGAGTGTTTTCGGGTATGAGATTTTCGGGTATTGATTGGGGGACATTTAGATTGTTGTTGGTTTGTGGCAAAAAAAGGAGGTGTTGTTTTCATGTAATTCCCTTTCACTTATCCAAACTTGCTGGCTTGTTGAAATCTGGAATTTGCCTCTCAAATCTCAATGTACGTTTATATAAAAACCATCTAAATCAATAGTAGTTAATCCGTGGCTACATGTATATGTGTGAATTTCAGCGTATGTACTTCTATGTCAGTGTATATACACGTTTCAACACAATAGTGTATATACCTGAAAAAATAGGTGATGTTCATGTTCACGTATTAATCCGTTCATGTTCACTGTATATCCATGCCAAATCCAGAAGCATGTATATACCTGAAAAAATAGTGTGTATATACTTGATCCGAATGTTCATGTTCATGTTCACTGTTCACTGTATATCGTTTTCAATCGTTTTTGAATCGCTACAATTAAATACATGAAGATATTGCCAAATCCAGAATGTTCATGTTCATGTTCATGCCAAATCCAGAAGCATGTGTATACCTGATCCGAATGTTCATGTTCACTGTGTATCGTTTTCAATCGTTTTTGAATCGCTACAATTAAATACATGAAGATATTGCTTGGCACATATACACGGATTACACTTTACACATATTAATCCGTCCAATTAATTCAAAAAATGGATTAATTACATGATTAGTGAGTGATTTGAAAAGTGCATTAATATCATTATCTTAACGGGTATGCATTTAGATGATCCGTTAATCTGCATGTTAAGATGGAGGGTGGATAGCAATGGAGCCTCGAACGGGCTTCCTACGTCGGAATGGGACTCCATGGAGTCAGTGCTCCATTCCTTGTTGCCGTCGGATTTCATCAAGATTCGTGCACACAAAGTAAATACATGCACAACAACATTATCATTTGTCATACAAAGGTGTGAATGCAATAACTGCGCAATTAATTGTTTTCAAATAAGGCACGGAGCACAGGCTCCATGGAGTCCCAGATACTTTTACTATATATATATATATATATATATATATATATATATATATATATATATATATATATATATATATAAAGCGGAATGGGACTCCATGGAGTCAATGCTCCATTCCTTGTTGCCGTTGAATTCCATCAAGATTCGTGCACACAAAGCAAATACATGCAAAACAACGTATATATATATATATATATATATATATATATATATATAGACAAATAATCGCACATTTAATTGTTTTCAAACAAGGTGCGAACCATGAGCTCCATGGAGTCCCAAATACTTTTAATATATATATATATATATATATATATATATATATATATATATATATATATATATATATATAGACAAAGACTACAAGACTCTTAGGAGTGCGGAAAAATTAGATTAAATAATCCACTTTAAATTTGAAATTAATAAAATAACACACAATATAAAAATACCCCACTGGCACGGCGGGATAGCGCCGGCGACGCGCTGGCGCTGGCAGAGGCGGTCGGCGGGCGGCGTGGCGGCCCTGTGGAGCTCCGCCACGCCAAGACGCATGCGAGCGAGACCCGGCAGCCCTGCGCGACCGGCTACGTGAAATTCCGCGCCGTTTTCGCCGTACCCGCGCCTTAAACATTTAAAATGAGCGGGAGAACTTCATTTTATGCCAAATAATTAACTTGTAGAATATATATGTTGTTGTATGTTATACATTTTATTAAACTACAACATTTGAAGCACTTTAATTTACAAAAGCATATATTTTGTTGAATATTTGATGGGAATTTGTAATCAAAGAAAAAGTTTAAATGAAAATATACTTTTAGCAATTTCGCTTAACATATATCGCCGTATTTTTTAGAATATATGCGTGTTCTATGAAATGTGGTGTATTGTAACGTATTTTTTAGAATATATCAATCATGACTAAATGAGTCAAATTTCATTTAATTGAAAGCCCTAAATAATTTTAAAGTAAATGATTGAAACAGACCAAACAAATAAGAAATTTCCATTGCATTTATTACATTCATTACATATGAGAACATGATAGGAGAGCACGTATCCCTGGCGACCCCTTGTGTCGTATGTGCTTGGAGTGTAGTGGTCCGGTGGATTGATGGTACGGCGACCTGCGGCCTGAGAGGGTCCAAATCGAGCTTGCTGTTGTTCTTCCTCCCCGGTTGGTATGTACCCCGCTTGTGAACTGATGGCGTAGCTAGAACCCCCAAAATATGGGAAACCGGCCATCATGCTTTGTTGATATGGGGTTTGCTGACCTTGCACGACCTGCGGCTGGACAGTATATGGGGTTTGCTCCCCATGCACCGCTTGGGATTGGACCTTGTATGCGGTTTGCTCCCCATGCACAAGTCGAGAGGACACCATAGGGTGTCCGAGCTCGAACCGTTGGACCCTCTGCTGATCTGGATGGGGATGGGGTGGAAAAGGTGGCTTGGCCGAGTATATCCTCGAATGTATGAGTCGGCGGCAATGTAGCATCCAATCGATCCTCCCATGTTTTGCCAAAGCGGTATCGTATGTACTTTCATGTGTGCCTAAATAGTCATCGTAGTCTGTGGTGATAGCGGCATGGCGTTGATGTCGAAACCCATCGAGTACCTTGCCCTATGAAGGGCGACGGAGGGTGAGCACTTTGGGTTCAAAGTGTGTTGGCGTGGAAGCCCGAGGAGGTTCAGACTACCGGCGTGGGTGAAGGAGCTGGGAACGCCTATCCATCGATTGTGTTCTCGCGGGAAGCGTGGATCTTTGGATGAGCCGGATGCTCGGGGCTATCTTCTCGCGTAGGGCTTTCTTGTCCATCATCCGGCGTGACTGTGCCCACCAACCCCTAATTGCAGCGACGGCGATGTCACCTCGCCTTCTAATCGAGCCCTCAAAGACGAATTGGATGATTGGCCCGTCGCGGCGGTTGTGATATTAGTTGCACCGCATGGTCGTGCAATGATCCCGCCTCCGTATGCGCAATGACGGTAAAAGGCCATATGAAGTATGGAACATAGAAGAACCATAGTGAGATAATGCATCGTGCGAAACATGAACGCGTTGGGCGTATCCCTACGGTTGGCGTAGTGGTGGTGCTTTGCGGCTGTGGTGCGACAATCTAGCATCTCGTCCTTGCCTGTACCACTCCATGTAGCCCCAGACGTCCGTTAGGCTGCGCGGGTCCATCGGGATCCGGACATCGTCGGTTGCCCTTCTGACCACCGCTTCGATGTGGTTCCTATGGACATTCGCCCAATCACGATTGCGTCCGGAGGTACTCAGCCTGAGAATATAAATAACTGTCTATTAGGTTGTAAGGATTAAATAGATGAATTGAAAAACATGACAAAGTATCATACGAATGGTACGAAAAAATAATTGCATACCCATGGGAGTGCCTAGGATGGCGAGGTGCTGGGAGTGGGAATGTCTGCCGGTATCCAAATTGGCGTTGAACGTGTTCCGGAGAATATCCCTTGACGGCATTCATGCAGACTAGGAAGCAAGTTGTCATCCAATGTTGTACATGAATGCCACCGCATGAGCTAGCCAGCAAGCCCCCCGATGAGATTTCATAGCTTGACATGGGGCAGAAGGGATCCCATATCACTTGGTCAGCTGTGATGGTGTCGAAGTCGGACACCAGTCGCAAGTAAGATGCTCTATCCGTGTCCATCAACCACCGCAGCCTGGCATGCAGCCATCTATACCCCATTGTTGGTCTCGCTGCTGGTTGGATGGCCTCATTCACCTGTACGGGGTAGTACTGAATTGCGGTTCTCGGACGGTTCATTGGCAGGTAGCTCCATGACCACAATTGGATGAGCAGTGGACAAGCACCAAATATTGCATTCGGGGATACCCGCTGGCACGCAGCACACATCTCACGGTATGTATCCGCCAGTACGGCGGATCCCCAACTGAATGACTCGTAATCATCATTAAATATATCATCGTTGCAAAGGTCACGGGCCACAAAGACTAGGTGGGGAGGTATGGAGTCGCCATTACCATTAGTGAACATTACACCGGCGAGAAGATAGTACAGTAGACCTCGTAGTGCAGCATAACGGTGGCGGGTCAGCATGAGGAGGGCAAGGGCGGACTCGGGGCGGAGGTCCACCATGACATGGAACACCGTTGTCGCCGCCCGTCATAGGCAATTCAAACCTGCATAAATTTCAAAGTGATTAGTATCGTACTACCGGCACAATATTAAAAAATGTAATAACAAAGGCGATAAAAACACATCATTGGATATATACTTTCCAAGCGTTGTTGCTTCGTTTGTCGACAACAAAGGGTCGACTGAAATCGGCAACCACAGTAAGCATGGAAACATCCTTCAAGGTAATCGTCATTTCCCGGATGGCAAGTGGAACGTATGTGCGTCTCGGGGCGCCACCGGTCGACCACCAGGCGGTGACTAGGCGAGGTCAAGTTTTGGAAGTGGTGTGAAAGCGGTTGTTTCCTTCCGGCCCGTTAATAGTAAGGGCCCAAGACGGTAATCCCGCGCTCGGGAACATGATATACCTAAGGTCAAAATTTTTTATCTTGCGTGACCCCCTGAGTCGAAATGGATGCATCTACAATTAAAATATATGGTGTTAGCACATGAAATGTAAATATGACATAAACATACTCAGCATTCTGACCTGTTCTGTGCCATTCTACCATTTGGCGGACTGTGGCGCATCGGTGACCGTGAAGCGAAACTTCGAGAGCGCCATTTCAAGTATGTTTGCAATTGTATCTTCGCGATACAATGGATTGAATTGTACACATATCGAAAACAAGGTGACTGTAAATGAAATAAATCTCCCATGCAACATAAAGATGAAGACTGCGATACAATGGATTCAATTGTCTTATTACAACATCATCAACTGGATGAAATAAAACATCGCACGATCATACGGTTATCCCTGATTAGGACCCCGCCTACGGTCATGGCCTGGCTATTTACATATACGACAACGCCGCAAACCAACACCAGCCTCGGCAGCATCCATGTCACCTGGCAGTCGCGTCGTGCGCGGACGGCCGGGTTCACGACGTTTTGTAGTAGGAAATGGATGGAATGTTGGACCCTCTGATGTTTTATAGCCCGCACCAAGATTAATTGGTGCCATCTTAGGAGCCCATGTTTGTCTTATCGCATTCATGGTGTAATACGGGGAGACATATTGTGTGCCATCATTCCTAGCTAGATCTCGACAGGCCGCCAAAAGGTGCGAGCATGGGATGTGTTCAAGACGAGGCTTGTTGCAAGTGCAAATCGCCTCGTGCATCCCAAGTTGACACCTATGTTGATTATCTCCCGCGGCAAATCCAGTCGTGTACTTCGCTTACCTTTGGACACCAAGATGTTATCATTCATATCATATATTGATGTGCGGTGGTCTTGAGATTTCGGCGGCGCTTTTCTAGGATGGCTTCCACGCGAAGCGAGAACATCTTTGGTGATTTGCATTGCAGCCAGGCCTCGGTCGCGGAAATAATCTCTTATCCTAAAAAAGGTCATCTCAATGATTGTGCATATTGGGAGCCCCCGCACGCCTCTTAGCACATTATTGTATGACTCCGCTATGTTTGTTGTCACCACTGTGTATCTGCAACACGAGACGTCATGAATTTACGCTCGAATAGAATGGAAAATGATATTCTATATACAAAACACTTACCGGGAGCCATCAGTGTCATGGGCAAGAGACCATTTCTCCGCCGGTTTGCCTGCTACCCACTGAGCAAAGGTCATGTTACGGCGGTTGGTCACCTGTTGCCCCTCTACTATTTGGACCCCTCCGGTTGTTTGCTCTTCCTCGACCATCCTTTTAGTGCGCTCATTGATTTGATTGAACAAGGCATTGAATTTGCGCTTTTGATTTTGCGTACATTGTCTTGAACCTCTTAACTAGAGGTTTGCTCTTGAATAAGTATGTCTGAGTTACGCCCCAAGTGGCGCATGCACCAACGAGAACGCACGTCTGGCCACATTGGTGCGTCACCCGTGGTGAAAAGCTCTATTGCATTTAGGATACCTATGTGGCGGTCGAGATGAGGCACACTCGAGCCGATCCATGACGGCGTGAATTTTCAGCAAAGACAGAACCACCTCCGGCTATCATTGTCCTCGCTCTCAACAACAACAACGCGAGGGTAGTATCTGGTTGTTCCCATCACCGCTAATGCGATTAGCGAGTACCGTAGTACACGCCATCGAGGAACGTCCCATCCACACATATCAAGGGGCGGCAGTGGCGGAAGGCCTCAATGCCTTTGCCGAAGGACCAAAACAATCTCATCAAGTAGAAGTGGTTTGGCGCGACACTTCCATCTTGGAGATATACTGGCTCATGCGCGGAAACATAGCGTGTCCCAGGGTTGCTCTCCTGTATCTTACGGAGAAGACGAGGAGCCTAATTGTATGACTCCCTATAATCCCCGAACAAGATTTTAAGTGCCTTCTGCTTTGCTCTCCATGCTTGGTGATAATTGATAGACATGCCAGTGCGGCTCTGCACCTCAGCCATGATGGAGTGTGGTTTCAGGGATATGTCTGCCTTGAAAGTGCATCTAGGCCCTTATGTGATTTTGGTGATTAATGAGTAACAATTATAGAGCTAATATTTCTATTGGAGAATTGTGCACAGATGCTATACAGGTAAATTCCATGAGGTACATGTTTACATGTGATTGTGCACCCCCTCAAAATGGATGTATTGCAAGAAGGCATCAAGACTAGTATTTATTTGTAAATCTTTATTTATTGAGTCCTAGGGATGCCGTACTATAAAGAGGGATGAAATGGAGAAGCTTATAAAGGTTCCTAAGTGCTCAAAATAGGTATCTTGAAGTTCGTGTGAGTTTTCCACTCAAATAATACCTCATATAGAACCTATGCCATCAGAACATCCGACGTGGGTCGGAACATCCGATGGTGAGCCAGCCTGCCAGTTTTCAGAGCTATCCAGTAAAGGGTCCATCGGAACTTCCATCGGAACATCCGACGCGGTCGGAACATCCGACGAGGATCGAACATCGATGCGGGATTAAGCACTGGCGGCTAGTTTTCGGATCCCTATTTAAAGCCGTCTCTAATACCTTCCAAAGGTTGCTGACACTGTTTACTCTCTGATTACACCTTGATTTGAACCTAATTCTTCCTGTTCATCTTCTCTAAAAGCTTTAGCCTTTGTCTCTCTCTTGTTCATCTTGCGAGATCTAGATCTAGAGAGATCAAGGCACCCAAGTGCTCCGCGAATTAGAGATTCAAGTTTTGAGCACTTAGCGATTCCTAATTTCTTCATCGCATTTGTTACTCTTGGAGGCTTGAAGGGCTCCTAGACGGCTAGGTGTCGCCGGTGAGTCGCCGATATTTGTGTGGCGTGCCTCCGGAGTTTGTGAAGGTGCGAATCTACCTCCGCAAGGAAAAGGATTCAACTAGTGATCGCCGGTGAGTGCTTTGTGCTTCGCTGGTAAGGGGGATTAGGGTCTTGGTGATCCGGGCTTTGTGCCTTCCCTAACGATGAGTAGGATCTCCCTTCAAAGATCCGAACATCGGTAAACAAAAATCACCGTGTTTTTGTCTTGATCTTGTTTTGGTGTCTTTATTACTTGTGTTGGCACATTACGAGTATTCTTGAATAGATCTAACCTTGGTTTTGCGAAATCAGTTTTTCTCTGAGTTTTCGACAAATTCGAAACACCGGATCGGAACATCCGACGGCCATCGGAACATCCGACCCAGGATCAGAACATCCGACGGAGGGTGTACTGTACCACGTCGGAACATCCGACCGTCCGGTTACTGTTCAAGTTTATTATTTCCGCAATTTCGTTTTATTCGCCTATTCACCCCCCTCTAGGCGGCATAGCGATCCTTTCAATTGGTATCAGAGCCTAATCTCCTGTTTTGAGCTTAACAGCTTGGAGAATCATGCCTAACAACAAAGACGAGATCGAGACTTCAAGTAAAGGCAACAAAAATGCTACCATTCCTTATGTTTATCCTGATTCAACATCCTCATCTCATGTCTCTGTTCCTACTGGGCGTGCGACTCACTTCGATGGCACATACTACCCACAATGGAGACATAAGATGAAGATGTATCTAATGTCTATTCATCCTTCTATTTGGAGAATTGTAGAAACAGGTTTCAAACCCAAAGAACCGGAGAACCTCACTGCCGATGAGGAAAGAGACTCCTTCCGTAACTATCAAGCCGTCAATGCATTATTTGGTGCCTTGAGCCCAAGTGAGTTCAATCGGGTTGACGGACTTGAAGAAGTTAAAACAATTTGGGATACCCTCAAGGTTGTTCACGAAGGCACATCAAGTGTGAGGGAAACCAAGATCGAGCTTATCAATGGCATGCTTGGAAGGTTCATCCTAGAAGAAGGAGAAGACTACAAGACAATTTTTGACCGACTCATGGTATTGGTAAATGAGGCCAAGGGACTTGGATGCAAGTCTCTCACTGATCATGAGGTGGTCAAGATTCTAATCCGGGCTATCACTCCAACCAATCGCCATTTAGTGCAAATGATTCGAGATAGAGACAACTATTACTCAATCACACCGCATGAAGTGCTTGGAAGAATTCTCAGTGATGAGTTGATGGATCAAGAGGCCTCGAACATTAAAGAGATGGCTCAATCAAGTAAGAAGAAGAGTATTGCTTTGAAGGCGAGCAAAGTGTCAAAGGCAAAAGTTGATAGCTCAAGCAGTGATGAAGATGGGCAAATGAACATGGAAGAGATGGCGTTCTTTGTGAGAAGATTCAATAAATTTCTCAAGAAGAATGGCTACAATAGCAAAGGCAAGAAGAATTCCGGCAAATCAAACTCTTCAAGAAGTTCAAGAAGAAAGTGCTATGAATGTGGTGAAACCGGACATTTTATTGCCGATTGTCCACATAAGAAGGATAAGGACAAGGAAGATAAGAAAAAAAAAGAGTTACAAGAAAGACAAAGAAAGGAGTAAGAGACACAAGAGAAGTTCAAGAGATGAAGCTCACATTGGTGAGGAGTGGGATTCTGAATCCAACTCCGAATCCGACTCCGAGTCAGATGATGAGAGTGTAGCATGTCATGGAATGGCTATTCCAAAAACAACCTCATCTTTATTTGGCGAATTGACAGATGATGATGATGAACCTACATTGTACTTCATGGCCAAGGGTCCTAAGGTATCATCAAGATCCTCTAAATCTCTAGTCAATTCTTATACTAACAACTCTAGTGATGATGAGGATGATATGAGTCATGCTAGCTTGGTCAAGATGATGAGAAATTTTGATATGGGTAAGTTAACCGAGCTCATGGAGAGAGTTGAGCAACAAGAGGACCTTCTTGAGAAAGGAGAAGACTTGCTCATCCTTGAAAAGGAGAGAAACCTCCAACTTGAGAAGGAACTAGCATTGGAAAAGAAGAGGATTGGGGAGATGACCAAAGAATTCTCTAAGGTCACATCTAAAGCAAGCTCTCTTGAGATCAACAATGCTTCACTCAAGGAAGAACTCATTGGTGCAAAGGAAGCACATGAGACTCTTAGGGTGAAGTTTGATGATCTTTTGAAGAGCACCTCTACTCTTTCAAATGCAACTTGTCACTCACCTCCTTCCACGAGCAATGGTTGTGCAAGGTGATACAATGTGGATGTGAATGCTTGTGCAAC
Organism: Raddia guianensis; assembly: GCA_036346415.1. Classification (NCBI taxonomy): domain Eukaryota; kingdom Viridiplantae; phylum Streptophyta; class Magnoliopsida; order Poales; family Poaceae; genus Raddia; species Raddia guianensis. The sequence goes on along the minus strand of CM070534.1, from coordinate 17,483,832 downwards.
AAATTTCGCAACTTTGCAAGATCTTGCTAGTGAGAATGAGAAGTTGAAGGGTCTACTCGAAGATGGTATTCAAAGATCTTACAAGTCGAGCAAGGGACTTGATGAGATCCTAGACAAGAGAAGAGGAAACTTCAAGAAGGCCGGACTTGGCTATGTTCCACCGAAGGGCAAGAAAGCACATGTTGTGGTGACTCCGGTCACTAAGCCAATTCAGTTTGTGAGAGAGCAAAGCTCAAAGGCTCACATTTCTCACTATACTTTTAATGCCTCTTACATTCTTAAAAAGAATAATTTTGGTAGAGTGCTTGCTTATCATGTTGGACCGAAGTGTACTAATACACCTTTGGTGAGATCCATTTGGGTCCCGAAGGCTCTTGTGACTAACCTCAAAGGACCCAATCAAATTTGGATACCTAAGACCGAAGCTTGAACTTTGTAGGAATATCTCTCCGGTGGCCCTAGTTGGGTACTTGACAGCGGGTGCACTCATCATATGACCGGAGAGAAGAAAATGTTCTCTCAAATTAATTGCTACAATCAACCAAGTGAGAGCATTACTTTTGGAAATGATAGTAAAGGTGATGTACTAGGTCTTGGTAAGATTGCAATTTCTGAAAATCTTTTTCTTACAAATGTCTTACTTGTCGATTCATTGAAATACAATCTATTATCGGTACAACAATTTTGTGCTACCGATTACGATTGTATCTTTTCTTGTGATGGTGTGAATGTCGTTCGAAAGAGTGATGGTTTAATAGCCTTTAAAGGTCATCGAAAGGGAAAGCTCTATCTCGTGGATTTCTCTACGGATAGACCTAGCCGTGGGTTGTGCCTACAGGCTAAATCTAGCATGGGTTGGCTTTGGCATCGCCGACTAGCCCATGTTGGTATGAGAAACCTTCACAAACTCTCGAAAGGAAATCACATCATTGGACTAACAAATGTGAAGTTTGAGAAAGACAGGCCTTGTAGCGCATGTCAAGCGGAAAAACAAGTTGGAGCATCCCATCCTTCGAAGAACGTGATGACCACAACAAGTCCTCTACTACTACATATGGATCTCTTTGGACCGATTGCATACATAAGTATAGGAGGTAACAAATACGGTCTTGTTATTGTTGATGATTTTTCATGCTTCACGTGGGTATTCTTTTTGCATGATAAGACAGAGGCAAAAGGAATTTTAAAGAAGTTTATGAGAAGATCTCAAAATGAGTTTGAAGTGAAGATTAAGAAGATTCGAAGTGATAATGGAAAGGAATTTAAAAACACCGATGTTGAAGAATATCTTGATGAGGAAGGCATTAAGCACGAGTTCTCGGCCCCCTACTCCCCTCAACAAAACGGGGTGGTCGAGAGGAAGAATCGTACCCTCATCGAGATGGCGAGAACCATGCTGAATGAATACAAGGTTTCGGACATTTATTGGGCGGAAGCTGTGAACACCTCCTGTCATGCCATCAACCGACTCTATCTACACAAGCTACTGAAGAAAACTTCGTATGAGCTTCTTACCGGTAACAAGCCAAATATTTCATACTTCAGAGTCTTTGGCAGTAAGTGTTATATTTTGAATAAGAAATCTAGAAGTTCTAAGTTTGCTCCTAAGGTCGATGAAGATTTTATACTTGGTTATGGATCAAATGCTTATGCGTATCGAGTTTTCAACAATACCTCCGGAGTGGTTGAAATCTCGTATGACGTGACATTTGATGAGACTAACGGCTCTCAAGTAGAGCAAGTTGATCAATGTGTGTTAGATAAAGAAGAGCCATCTTGTGAAGCGATCAAGAAAATGGATATCGGTGATGTCAAACCTCAAGAAGGCGTAGAAGATGAAGACTCACTACCCTTGTCAACTCAAATTGAACCTCCAACGACTATTCAAGAAGAGGAGGATGATAAGTCAAGTGAAGGTGATGATAAAGATCCTAACTCACCAAATGCACATCCAAGAGTTCGTCAAAGTGTTTAACGAGATCATCCCGTCGAAAGTATCATTGGTGATATAAACAAGGGAGTAACTACTAGATCTCGTTTTTCAATTTTTTGTGCATTTTACTCGTTTGTCTCCTCTCTTGAGCCACTAAATATAGATCAAGCTATCAAGGATCTCGATTGGATTATTGCCATGCAAGAGGAGTTAAACAACTTCATTAGGAATGAAGTGTGGGAGTTGGTGGAAAGACCGAAGCAAAATATTATTGGTACGAAATGGGTCTTCCGCAACAAACAAGACGAACATGGTATAGTGACAAGAAACAAAGCACGGTTGGTTGCACAAGGCTTCACGCAAATCGAAGGTTTGGATTGTGGTGAGACTTACGCTCCCGTAGTAAGAGTAGATGCTATTAGAATTTTAATTGCTTTTGCTACTCACCATGGCTTTAAGTTGTGGCAAATGGATGTTAAGAGCGCTTTTCTTAACGGTCCACTATCTAGGCTTGTCTACGTTGAGCAACCACCGGGTTTCGAAGATACAAAGTATCCAAATCATGTCTACAAACTCAACAAGGCGCTTTACGGGTTGAAGCAAGCACCTCGTGCATGGTATGAGTGTTTAAAGGACTTTTTGGTGAGAAAAGATTTTGAAATGGGTAAATCTGATCCTACACTCTTTACTAAGCTAGTAGATGGTGATATCTTTGTATGTTAAGTTTATGTTGATGATATCATATTTGGATCTACTAATGAGTGTTTTTGCGAAAAATTTAGTAGCTTAATGACTAAACGGTTTGAGATGTCTATGATGGGAGAGCTGAAGTTCTTCCTTGGACAACAAGTGAAACAAATGAAGGAAGAAACTTTTATTAGCCAATCAAAGTACGTGAAGGATATGCTTAAGAAGTTTGATATGAGCGACGCCAAACCAATCAAGACTCCTATGCCAACAAATGGTCACCTTGATTTAAATGTAAATGGTAAGGACGTCGATCAAAAGGTATATCGTTCTATCATTGGCTCTCTGCTTTACCTTTGTGCATCTAGGCCTGATATTATGCTTAGTGTGTGCATGTGTGCAAGATTTCAAGCTGCACCCAAGGATTGTCACTTAGTGGCAGCCAAGAGAATCTCGAGATATTTGATACACACTCAGAACTTTGGCCTTTGGTATCCTAGAGGGTCAAACTTTGACCTAATCGGCTATTCGGATGCGGATTATGCCGGTTGTAAAGTGGATAGGAAGAGTACCTCCGGTACTTGCCAATTCCTTGGAAGGTCGCTCGTTTCGTGGGCGTCCAAGAAACAACATTCCGTTGCCCTATCCATAGCCGAAGCTGAATACATTGCCGCAGGACATTGTTGTGCCCAACTACTTTGGATGAGGCAAACACTGAGAGATTATGGCCTTAACCTCAACCACATCCCACTTCTGTGTGACAATGAGAGTGCCATAAAAATAGCCAACAATCCTATTCAACACTCTCGAACCAAACATATCGATATTCGCCATCACTTTTTAAGAGACCATTCAACCAAATGTGATATCAATATTACCCACGTGAGAACCGAAAACCAACTAGCTGACATTTTCACCAAACCACTTGATGAGAGAAAATTCTGTGAGTTGCGAAGTGAATTGAATATCCTTGACTCTCGGAATGTCGCATGACCTATTGCACACATTGTTTGGTGATTGAAATGGTTTTCATTATCTTGTCATTTATTTTACTATAGCTATATAGGATTATATGTAAAATAAATTGATTGATTTGGTTCTTCGGATATTTATATCCTATTTATTCTCGGATGACCTTAGTTTGATTGATTGATATGCTTACGGGTCATCCTTGGGTAAATTCAAGTCTTAGAACTCCCCTCTATCCTCCCGGAGCTATCTTATCTATTCTCGAGGTGTCTGGAGTTCAAAACTTTCAATCCAAAGAAGAGGGGATCGGATGTTCCGCTCGGCATCGGAACTTCGGTGGTATCGGTGAGGTCGGTCGGATGTTCCGGCCGCGTCGAACTTCCGATGCGATCCAGCGAGGTCCGTCGGATGTTCCGTCGGAACTTCCGTCGGATGTTCCGACGCGACTCAGATCTGTGTCCCGTTTTCTATTTAACCGCGTGGGCCCTATTCCTCTTTTTACCCCACGGTTTTACCTCAGAGTTTTTACCTCTCTCTCTCTCCTCGTGGGCGGCGACGGCCCCGGAAGCTCCGACGGCAGCGGATCTTACGGCGGCGACGGAACTTCCGGTGGCGGTGGTCCGTACGGCGGCGAATCTCTCGGCCTGCTGCTCCTCTACCGCCTCCACTTCGTTCCTGCTCGTCTCCTTCATCCTCCATTGAAGGTAAAAGCCCCAAATCTTAAAATCGTCTAGAACGTGAAATGTGCGTCTTTTTGATCCGATTTCGAGGCAGAATATGCTTCTATCTTGTTCATGGAAGTATTCCCCACCTTTTGCTGCCTCGGACTCGTCGTTTGGATGCGAAGTGTGAAAAATCCATTTAGGGCATGTGCTGTACACCGTCGGATGTTCCGACCCCCAGTCGGATGTTCCGACGGGGTACTCACTGACCCTGTTGGTTTTTGCACAATCTCGTTCAAATCTCTCAATTCTTGATTCCATCATATATGTCATACAGATGTCTTCTTCCATGCGGCAAAGAACCTCAAGTTCAACTGTTGCTCGTCCCTCAGCCGAGCCCAATGAGGATCCTTCGATGTTCCATGAGCGTTTGGCTCAGTGGAAGCGGGCCAACATCCGTGATCCAATTGGTCCTTTGATGATCAAGAAGACAACAAGGACATTCCCTCCCTCTGCCACTCCGAAGATCCTCGGCTATTATGTAGCGGATGTTAAGGAGATTCAACTCCGCAGGATTGACGATCCCTTGCAGTTTGAGAAGGAAGAAAGGACCGATGAACGTTTTTGAAACTTCTTCCATCAAGATTTCTATGATGTTGCTTTTGTGAAGAAGAAGAACCCTGTGATGCGCATGCAATTCAATGATTGGAAAGGCATGGCGCTGTCAAACAATCCAGTCATCAATGAGGTCATATCTGCTTGTGACACCATGGGATTGACTGACATCTTGAGCTTCCAGCATGATTGGAACGATGAAGTCATTTGCCAATTCTATGCTTCAGTGTACTATGCTGGGGGTTCTGCTGGCGACTTCTTCTGGTTCATGTGCGACGGAGTCTGGTACAACTTTTCGAAGAGGGAGTTTGGCCAGCACCTGCAGTTGTCCACTAGAGGCAACATGGAGGAGCTCCATGATGTGGATGCCCTAAAGAACCAAGATTTGAAGTTCTTGTATGATGGGCCTATTCCCACTAAGGCAGGAGCTACTGAATCCATGAAGCCATTCTATCAAGTGCTCAACCGCATCCTCCGCAAGACTCTCTGTCCTAAGGAAGGTGACACTTCTCGTGTTCTCTCCTATTCTCGCAACCTTCTGATGAAGATTGGTCTGCGTGAGCGTCCTTTCGATATCCTGGATTTCATCTGGTGTGAGATCAAGATCAGTGCTGGTGATCCAAAGAGGAGCATCCTATGCTCCTTATCGATGAGCATGATCATTCGTGTCCTTTGGTCTCAAGTTTGTGCTAGATGTGAAGCACACCCCCTACCTTGTCACCACCGGTGGGTGGCTTCTCTGGTGGGACTTCTGCGACACCACCCAGGAGGGTTCGGCTACTCGTGATAGCGGGGCCTTCTTGACTCCTCGTGATAGCGCGGCCCATCGTCACTTCGGTCGATCCGTCATCTTCGGAGGGTCTATCAAAAGATGTGAAATCTATCTTACGCATGTGCCGCAAGACAAATGATCGGGTTCAGAATCCATTGTGCGCCTTAGCGACAATCGGCAATTCAAGACATCAAGAAGCATCTTGGTATGCCTCTTTCCTCTGATGATTCCGCGTCCTCCTACTCCACCATTGACACCTATACTCGAGGACTGTTCGGGATTCCTCCTTCCGGTGGCGGCAACAACAACGACGATGATGATGAGGTCACCGGTGGAGGTGGTGGTGGTGCTGGTGGTCAGGGTGGCAGCAGCAGCAGCGATCCAGAGTGGATTGAGTGATCCAGTTTGTTTGTCTCTTTTTGGCGTCTTGATGCCAAAGGGGAGAAATGTTCTGGGTTTTGGGGGAGAAATTGGAGCAAAGCTATCATTTATCTCATCCCTATCTTAGATTCCTTGTTTGAAACTTGAATGCTTAAGTGTGTGAAAAACTATGTTTTAAACTCGATGTTTATGTGGTACGCTGTGGCTGTAAGACTATTTTAATTATTCTGTGATGATGATGTAATGGTGAATTGCTTGGTTATTTAAGTTCTTTCGCATTGTGTGATATATCCTGTCATATTGCATCTAGATTCAAATTTTGCCAAGGATATAGGGGGAGCTCCTGTTGTTATACTTGCCATAGTTTCAGGGGGAGCTTCCGGTTATATTCTAATAGCCACAACATCTGGGCTATGAATTTGGAATCCACATTGCTGTTAATATTGCGTACCAACTCTTTCATGCAGGTGTGCGGCTCATACCTACTGATTATAAAGTGATCCTCATGTTTGAGGCGTCTTGGGAACATGGAAGGAGCACTCAGGTCTCTTCACACACTTCACCTCATACATGGTCGGATTGGACCGTGCGACAAAGTGCTCACGCCGTGTGGTTACACCATAGTTGCTCATAAAGTGGATGACCTCTTCCTTCGTGCTGAACTCGTGCCCCACTGCTATGTCCCTATGCATATATCCCCACGTGGAAATACTAGAGTGATCACCTATGACCCAATTTGAAGCATCCAGGGCACGATAATACTGCACGACATGCATCGGATCGTCCTCTTCTTCCTCTGCATTTTCACCACCTTCGTTACCCTCTTCAGCCAGGGCCTCCGCATCTATCTCTCCCACGTCCACTGCGGCCCCCGGCTCCGTGTCCGTGCCTAGTGCCTCAACACATGCCAGGACACTAGCCATCGGGTCTTACTCATTGACATGCGGCATCAGATTCATCCCTCCTCTTCTACGGTATTGCTCGGACCAAATTCGAAGCTCGTGGCTCGTGGGGACGTACGCCAAACTGAAACCCTTCTTCTTCCTACTTATTCATGTAGTACGTCCAAGCCCCCTTACTTTTGAGTGGCCATAGGTTGTACACATACACCGTACTATTTGGAACCGGGCATGGTCTAACACCGTGTAGGACCAGCTTGTATTCATGACGGTTTATGCCGAGTTTTCTAGTAATTGTCCTCGATAGCATTTGTAGCTCTATTGGCATTGTTATTGTGGTCTACACATGGTAGCATGGGTGCATGCTAAAGAAATTCTCTTGCATCGCCGCGGGTGCATCTCCGTAAAATATATGCAGTGGTGCCTCCATCTACGTCCGTAATCTGGACAACTAACAACTATTACGTACATGAAAAATAAAACTACGTAACAAAATATAACTACTATGCTCGAATAAAAATATATGCATGTCAATTAAATAATCACTAAGCCCAAAATAAAAAAAATACTACTAACTCACTATGCTCGAATTAAAATATACGCATGTCAATTAAATAATCACTAAGTCCAAAATAATTAAATTACTAATTAATCAAGAAGGTACAATCAAAATTTATTATTATTCCATTTACATAAGCCTACATAAGCGAGAAAAATATGTATCCATTTGCATATGTCATATTAATAATGGGAACTAACTAGCCATTATTATCGTCCTTGTTTCACTAATGTTTCACTAACTAGCCATAATTATACGCACACAAAAATTACTAATTAATCATCGAGCCATAATTAAATTAATTATGGTTCTATTACACTAAGTCCGAATACAAATTTACATATAACTCACTAATTAAATAATGCAAACTTGCTGTCAAAATAATCTCTTCCAAAATGAAACGAAACGCACGCAATAATTACCAAAACATCATTTCTTCTCGACTAATTATTTTATACGCACTACAAACTTTAGATTGAAGCCTAACATAAGGAGCTAATTTAACCTCACAATTAGTCCATACTCTCTATTATTTTATTCTTTTGCGCAATTTTGTTACCACTGCATGCATGCAACATAAGGAGCTAATTTAACCTCACAATTAGTCCATAATCTCTATTATTTTTCATTTTACTTCCTTCTACTACTAAAATATTTATTTGCCTTACATGAACTAATGAAATATTACTGTTATGTAAATTTTTATACATAAAATGCTAAGCACGGTCACCAATTTTTATACATGAAATATTACCTCAACACAGAAGAAGTGCAGAACAAATGAAATCGACCTGGAGCAACTGAAGCTGGAGCAGCAGAACAAATGCCCGTGCACGCTTCTCAACTGGACCACACAGTGAGCAGGAATGAAAGCAACTGATGGAGTGAGGTCGTCGTTAGCGCAGACGTCAGTTTATATAGGCTGAGAAATCTCATTACTGTGTTTGGTAATTGCGATTAATTAGTGCTAAATGGTAATTACCTTTTGCTAATGTGTTGGTGGCTATCGGTGGCTGGTTTATCGCTGAACAAACGCATGTGAGAGCAGTGACATGAAATGACACCACCTCCCTCTGCCGCCGGATTCCCGCGCGCGGATTACGGGCAGCCTGCTCCCGCCGTGCGGCGTGGCGGGAGCTCCCTAGGGCCGCCACGTCGCCCGACCGACCAGCGTGGCCGGATTCCAGCTTGCTCGCTTCCGCCGGCGGCGTGGCGGAGCTCCTGAGAACCGCCATGTCGCCCGGCCGATCACATTGTATCCGCGCCACGCGCGTCGCCGCTGCGCTATCCCGCCGTTCGATGGCGGAGCTCTGCTCTGCCGTGCGGTGTGGCGAGCGAGCTGTCTTGGCGTGGCGGCCGCCACTCGCGCGGCGGGCGAGTGCCGGTCGGTATTTTATATCTTGTGTGTTATTTTATTAATTTCAAATTTAAAGTGGATTATTTAATGAATTTTTCCTAGGAGTGCTATAGCTAAAGTACTCCCAGTTTTTTCTGGGCGTCGGATGCACATCCATCGGCTTCCCCCAACTCCCCACTTCCCCATCGACCAAAACACACGCTCCCACGCTCGAGCGCCCAATCCGCCGCCGTCGTCTCCGTCCATCGCCGTCGCTCGCGTTCTCCCCGAGCGCCGCTCGACCCTCTTCCCCACCGCCCGGCCTCCCGTCTGCCTTAGCCCCACCGTCGGCGTCCCGTCCTTGCCCCACCGCCGGCCTCCCGTGCGCCCTGCGTCCACCCGGAGATCTCCGTTTAGCCCGTGGGATCCCCATTCATGGCACGGCCGTCTCCTCCACGCCCTCCGTCGCCGCCCCCGGTGGCCCTCAATGGCGACCGCGCCCCTCCGCCGCCACCGTGACCCTCTACCTCTGTCGCGCCCTTCCCCTTGCTGCTCTCAATCTTTCATTTTGAGTAATTAGACAAGCCGATATACTCTTGGTGAAATCAATTGTGTGTTTCAAGAGCGGGGATTCAAGATCTCTCAATCTCTCCTTTGGATTTCACTCTCACCGTCTTTGCGCATGAAGAAGTAGAGATTAGGGAAACAGAGGATGCACTCGTGTGTGTTTTGATTAAAAAGAAGATTTCTGAAAAATTCTTCTTGTCTGAATACAATTTTTTATTTGTCCTAAAAGTTGTTTTTGATCAAAATGGTACCATCCATGCTCTTCTGCATAATTTGTGTTGGAGTGTGAGATTTGTATCCCCGTTGCAAGGCACAAGAAGCGTAGTAGCTCCGTTCTAGCACGGTGTAAGAAAGTTTTGTATGGTTTAGATGCTATTTTTTGCTTTTCTAAATGAATTTGCTATGACCTGGGCAAATGCAAATGTAAAGTCTTATACTATATTATAGTAAGGCATGACTTGCATCGATTTATTTTAGTGCTGTTAGGGAATCATTTGCAGTTAAAGGCCATTGTGAATTAGCTTTTGCGTGATATTGATATCGAGGAGCCATGTGTGCATTGTTGTATTCTAGTAAACCATGACTTATATAGTAAACACATAAGAACATGTGTGCCTGTTGTTGAAAGAATAGCTTTACCATTTTTTTCAGTTTACTATAGTGGAGGAACAACGTTTACAATAGATTACTACACTCATTTACTAGAACCCGAGCCATAATGGATATAATTTTTGGTTTACTATAATTATGAAGCAATGTTTACAATAGCTTACTAGTAGCTTTTACTAGAATCCGAGTCATAATAAAATAGTAACGTAGATTCCATATCCTTTGGGTTGTGGCCTCTCATTTTTCATGTATTGTTATTCATCTGTTCTATGTACAAAACAGTACTATGCTATTATTGTAAATGGCCTTAACCAATGTAAACGCCGTCTTTTTTCATGTATTGTTCTTCAATTGTCCTTACCTAGTAAACAACCATATCTTATTATCGTAAATGGTCTTTTTATTGTAGTAAACATTGTTGTAAATACATATCTACTAGCCCTAATTTTTTCATTTGTTTTCCGCACCATTTCTGCATCATTTACTATAACTGTGAAGCAATGTTTACAATAGCTCACTAGTAGCTTTTACTATAGAATACTATAGAATACTGTGATACTCTAGTTTTACAATAGGAATCCTTCGCCGAGGCATCCTCCATTGTAGCTCCATTGGAGAAGTTCATTAGTATCTTATATAAAAGTCCTTATCACATTATTGTAAAAGTTTTTATCACATTATTGTAAATTTGTATGCATATTATTGTAAATTTCATTGGTATCCCTATTGTATTTTTTCCAGATTTTGTCGTTATCATTCCCAACTTTTTCTAGTTTTTTCGTAAAGGGATGGTACTTTTATTGTAAACATAAGAATCCATTACAGTAAATTTTATTTCATCGCTAATTTCCTTTGCAATATTATACGTGATGGAACTTTATCGTAAAATGTTACAATCTATTATAGTAAACTTCATTGCATCCATATTTTTCAGTCTCATCTTCATGCATTACAACTCATTTTGTAAAACAAAGACACTGCTATAATAACCCCGATACAATTACAGTAAACATATGCACATAAATATTGTGAACTTAATAATCCATTACTGATAAACCTTGTTGTCATAGACTTAATGCAACTACAAGATGGCGCTTGCATAAAAACATTGTAAAATAATAATCTATTATAGAAAACCACGGTAGATCCATATTTCTGTCCCATCTTTTTGTGGCATGTATTTCCGATATTCATTGTAAATAAACTTCACACAAATTACAAGAAACATACTGATCGAAATATTTGTAAACGTAACAATCCTTCTGATAAACCTCATCCCATTGTAAATTTCGTATGTAGTTTCATACGGGATGATACTTCAATTGTAAAACATAGCAATCTATTATAGTAAACCTTGGCATATCCATATGTTTTATAGTTCTTTTTTCATCATGCATTACAACTCATTTGCAAACAAGCCCTTTGTTGTAATAAAGTTCGCAAAATTACGATGGCGTATGGTAGAAATATTGTAAACATAACAATCCATTACAAGAAACCCGTTCCATCACATATTTTGAAATGAAATTTTCTAGCGGATGAACTTCAATCCTAAAACATAGCAATCTATTATAGTAAACCTCGATAGTTCTATAATTTTTTGTCTCGTCTTTTTAGTCATGCTTTACAACTCATTTGCAAAAGTCATCCGCCTTAGATGCAAACACCATACCGAGGTGCTGTTCATGGCATGATTGCAATTCATCTACACACTCGACCTACAAAAAAAAAAAATTCAGGAGTGCATTACAGTAAACCCATATCTAGTAGTATCAAGAGGGGGTGCAATGCATTGAAGTCAGACTGATTCTAGTTACAGGAAAATCCTTACTGCATTGTAGTAGTAAACAGCAATATAGTAATATGAAGATTTTAAATCAAATTATAGGATACCTCATTCACCCCAACTACTTGCACTGTTCATGTACACACATGTACACCAGCCGGCTAGTTGAAAAAGGAATCGAGCTGTGCCTTCTTCTTCAACCTTTAGACCAGGCAAAAGGGGATCGGGGCTCCTCGTCCTTCCTGTGTTCCATCCCAAGATGAGGGAGAGAGAGCAAGAGAGGGAGAGAGATGGGGGCGGCGACCTAGGCGCAGGCGACGCAGGGAAGGCGGCGTGGTCATAGCAAAGGGCAATGCGAGGCGGCTGGCTGAGGGTAGGCCTGTCACAAGGGGAGCCGTGGTGGCGTGGTTTTGCTCGGGCTCGGTTTGCTCTGTCGAGGAAGGCGGCTTGGCGGAGAGGAGGCCTTGGCGAGTTAGGCCTTGTCGGTGAAGTTCGTGGCCTCTCTCGTGGTGGCGAGGCAAGTAGGGCGGAGGCGGCGGCGGCGGCGCCCGATTTGGGGGTGGCGTGCTGGGCTCGGTCGGCGAGCTCCGACCAAGGCGTGGCTTGTTGGTCTGATGCAGCGAGAGCAACAACGGAGACGGAGAAAGGCGCGTGGGTGGGAGGAGGCACACAGGGATAGGTGGTGGGGGTGGGTAGATTGACGGTAGGAAATTAGAATCTTTAGTTAAAATCTTTCACAAAATCTTATAAACTTCCATATATATATATATATATATATATATATATATATATATTTATCTAATAATAAAGAGAATAGAGTTTCCGTCTTCTGTTTTCTTCGTCCGTCGCGCGTCCCCCAGGCGTCTTTTCTTCGTCCGTCTTCTTCCGTCCCAACGCCCGCCGCACCCAGCACCGTCGGATCGCAATCGCAAGGTGATAGCTTTGCCGTTGCGCTAGGGTTTGACGTGCGCCCGCGCACGTAGAGGGGATTCCTGCTCGCGCATGCCCGCGCCCAATCCCCATCGTGCTTCCATCCCGTCGTGTGCCTTGCATCTCTCCATCTCCCGTCCCCTCATCTTCTCCGCGGCGGCCACCCCCACCTCCTCTCTCTCCCTCGCGTCGCCGCCGCCGCCTCCTCTCGCTCCCCCACGCCATTGAGCCGCCGCGCCCGCGCCGCCACGACATATCGCCAGATCCGTTGGATCCGCCACCGCTGGCCCCGCCGAAGCCTTCTCCTGACCGGGTTGTCCCATGTTTCGCCGGCCGCGCCGCCCTCTCCCCCTTGCGGCGGCGGCGCGGCTCCGACGAGCAGTGAGGCCAGGGCGTCGGCCTCCAGCGAGTGGAGGGCACGAGGGAGGCCTGATCCACTGATAGTGTGCCCTGGGAAGGTCGAATCTGACGACAGCAGTCCTCAGGGCAGTCATAACCCCGTACTCTGGCCATCACCGCATCCCCTTCTCCGTCGATACCGCTTCCTTCTGTCTTGCTCTTCGCCTGGTGAGGAAAGCCATATTACTGGACCACAAAAGGTACGAGCTGACAACAACGAGGAACTAATTTTAAGGGAGGACTTGAAGGAAGGTTTCACAAAATTCGGCACAGGCAAGGTAATTTGGTATTTGATTGTGCTTCTTTTTACATTTGTTTTATGTCATCAGTAATGATCTTTATTTACATCCTAGGTGAGTATATAACCTTCAGGTTCTTGATTGCATCTTTGAAACATTTGACTCAAGCTTTCTTAAACATTAACTAAAGAAATTGGAAAATTGAAGCTTAATTAACCAAAGAAATTCACATTTATGAAGTTACACCCGCCATCTAAGTTTTGTCAAGAATGCAATGCATAACATGTCTGGAATAGACATATTTCATTTGCAATCACACCAAGGATAAAAAACCACATATGGAAAATTTAGTAGATGTAGGCTGGTACCCAGTAATCATGTGGTAACCGGCTGGTTACTGGGTCTGCCCTGGTATATTCTGGTTTCTTTTTTCCCAAATTTAACATTTCTGACCTCATATTTGTGTTTCATTATGAAATATTATTTGCTTCAATGTTACAATCATATAGGTTTACAAATCACAACATATATTTTATAAGGCGGTTCATCTAACCATCAGCTGGCAAGATTGCTATATTTTTGTTCGAGTAAATTGCACTTTTGCTCCCTGAAGTTGGATGAAAATCTCACTTGGCCCCCTAAACTTTGTTTTGTCTCACTTGGCCCCTTGAAGAGGTGTTTGGGTGCCACAAAAGCCCCTAGAAGTTGGATCCCATTGCAACACAGCCTCTAGAAGTTGGCTCCGGTTTCAAAAAAATTAGCTTACGTTGCAACTTCAAGGGGCCAAGTGAGACAAAACAAAGTTTAGGGGGCCAAGTGAGATTTTCGTCCAACTTCAGGGGGCAAAAGTGCAATTTACTCTTTTTGTTCTATTCAGACTATTATTAAAGAATTTTCCAAATGTTATTTGAATAGTTTAATTTATTTTAGGTAGATGAACGCACAATCTATGTGACTAATTTGAAATACTAAGAATAGTGTCAAAACATATTTTAGCCATACAAAGATGATTGGTTAATTCTTACTCTTACGAGCCATTGTAGGCACATATATTTGTCATGGAAGAGTGTTCCGTGTACCGAGGACATGCTGCATGCATTCTGCGATTCTATTTCTTTGCTTTGTGGTTTCGACAAGGTCTATTAACAGGATTTCTTTATCACTTAACATTTATTGATACCAAAATGTTTTTTTTCTCCTTGTTTTTGAAGTATGTGGACTTCAGTAGAGGGGATGATTCAGGGTACATTCGATTTGAGGATGCTAAGGCAGCTGAAAAGGCCCATGCATTTGCAGCTCTTGCAGATGAAGGTGGTTTGATTATGAAGGGCCACATTGTTACTTTGGATTCTGTTGCAGGTAAAACTTGAAGCTTCTTTCAGTTAAAATTTCTGTGAGCGTCTATTTAACTAAATATTTCAAACACACAAATAGATGTTTGTTACTTTATGTATCCTCAGGTCTCGTAATTTATATGTGATAAACTGATAATATGAATATCATTCTTGTTATAAGTATTTATTTTCATCCAAATATGAGTGTGTTTAAGGCAGAATCACCTTTAAATAATTTTAATTGGTACTCAATATTTATTATGAAACTATTAATGATTCATCAATTTAGGTGTTGAAATGGAGTATGAATTCAGCAGATTCGAACACAATGATCGATCACTGTGTTAATGAAGCTACTATTTCAATCATGCAGGTCAAGCTGAGAAGGATTATTGGAATGCAATAAAGGGTGGTCAACGGAAATGTAGAGACAATAAAAGTAATAGAGGAAGGTAATATTTATTTGTTACGTTTGCCTGTTGAAGTTGCTTTCAGATTTGTTTTTCTTGTTTTAGTTTTTAGGTATCTGAGGTAATTATTACATCTAATTTGATTAGCCATTGAAATCTGAAAGAGAAATATCACGCTTTACATAATAATAATAATAATAATAATAATAATAATAATAATAATAATAATAATAATAATAATAATAATAATAATAATAATAATAATAATAATAATAATAATAATAATAATAATAATAATAATAATAATTGTATTTGGGATCATGTTGTTAATCTGATTAAAATATTGTTATCCACCATCAAAATTGTTAAAATCTCATGAGTCAGGCATACAAAATAGTTCGATTCAGAGTCCTATACTTTTGCCTTGCTGTTAACTCCACTGAGAAAGTTAGATGCAATCGAAATTGTGTTAGGACAATACCAATGCCATGCAATTTTTGTTCTAGCCTGGTTATCATGGCAGCTTAGCATTGTTATACTGTTGGCAGAAGATAATTCAGGTCAGTTGTTTTCTGTGAACTTTCTAGGGACTGGAAAAATAACCGAGGTGGAAGGCACTTTGGGGGCAAGCGTAGGCGCCACTTTGACGCCCATGATAAGACTTCAAATAAAGCTAAAAAATCGATGCTTCTGCTTAGAGGCGAGATACGTCGATACTAGCTTAATCTAGCGAGGAACACTTTGCATGCTCTGCTGCCTCCACAGCTTTGGAGGCGGCCTGCACTAATACTGAATTTTTTATTTTTTTTGTGGGCGGTAATGAAGGTCCTTAGGAATGGGGAGTGGAGTTAGGTGGAGGCTGCCATCCTTGTCCCCGGAGACGTCATCAGCGTAAAGCTTGGGGATATTATCCCGGCGGACGCCCATCTCCTTGAGGGTGATCCTCTGAAGATTGATCAGGTCCTTGCGATGGTTCTACCATGTTGTTTCGTTTGGTCACACAAGCTGTACCTTCTGAGCTCTGACATGTGATTTGGTTCTCTTATGTAGTTTTGCATGTGCGAGGATTTTTATTTCTCCCGTTGCAACGCACGGGTATTTTTCCTAGTGTGTATATATATATATATATATATATATATATATATAGAGAGAGAGAGAGAGAGAGAGATTTGCTAGCGTGAACTTGAGTGTACGGATCCCTCCGTGAACTTCGACTGGTTTTTGAAATTCGAGAACTTTAGTGATCGATCCAAACAATTGATCTTGTTCGTCATGTTAAAACGTAGCCACCAATCAAGTTTCGTATTTTTTCAAATTTTTTTGCTATTTGTTTTCGCTGATTTTCAAAATTAGAAAACAAATAGCACAAAAATTCAAAAAAAATACGAAATTTGGTTGGTGGCTACCTTTTGACATGACGAACAAATATATATATATATATATATAGAGAGAGAGAGAGAGAGAGAGAGAGATTGAGCTCCCATGATTTACTGTCGATGGGGCTTGATGAATTCTGAAGCACACCCGTTGGATCGAGGCTTGACTTCCCACACCGCCCTCACGCCTGTGACTGCTCCGTCCCCTGACCGTTACCATCCCTCTCATCTCGTTCCTTTCTCTGTCTCTCTCCGTCTCTCTTCTCTAGCTTCTTGTCCTGCGCATGAGGGAAACCCTAGCTAGAAGCAGTAGCCTTCTCCTTTCCTTTCATGACCATGAAGGAACTCCTCCGTGATGCGTGCTTGGCAGGGATGTCAAGACCTAGAGATAGAGAGCTAGCTCTGTTCGTGGCTGGTGAAGAATAGACGGTGGAGATGCCTGCATATCGGTTCGATTAAGACAATCCAATGACTCTGAGATCATTTTCGTATTTACTATATAGTCTTTATTCTTCGTGGTCGTAATGCCCTTTTACATTTTGTCGTTTTACTCTGTTTTCACCGTAGGTGATTTTCCCGCGGCTTGTAAGCGCGGATGCATCCGGATTTCTGTAACCTGTAATTGAACTATTGCTAAACAAATCCGAATCTCATCTATCTACTTTCCTCATCCCGTTCTCTGTTCTTCCATTTTGCCATCCCGTTCTTCGTATTTTGCTTGCATATTCGCTGGGGTCATCTCGGGTCCTGACAAATTGGTATCAGAGCCATCTTTCCTCGGCCGATCTTAACTTCTTATCTGTGGTTAGGGTTGAGAACTTAATGTTCTTGGTAAAATTCCGGAAGCCCAGAGTAAAGTTAATTTCTGGTGTTCTCGGGTGACAACGGATTTGCTTTTCAGGTTTCTTTGCACGCTGCAAGTTTAAACCCTGAGGCCAATCTGTTCACCTTTCAGCCTATTGTTGGCGGTAAGGGTTGAAAGCTAAGTGCTTTCGGTAAAATTCCTGATCCTTCTAGCAGTGGGGTCTGATAAATCATGACTCGTCCCACGAAGGAAGCCAATAGGGGTGAGGAGGAGATCGATTTCGCTTGGAAGGAGGATATGGAGGTAGTTCGCCAGGAACTTGAAGGCCTTAAATAGGCTAGGGTGGAACTAGAGAAGTTTAATGAGGAGCTGGGTCAGAAGATGGATGTATTGCTGGATGCAGTCAAGGCCATGATTCAGAGCAGTGGTAATCATGGTGGTGAACAAGCTGAACATAGTTCTCGAGCTATAAGAAGAGAAGAGACCCCTGTTAATCCCTCCTCTAACATCAGATCTTCGTTCGTGAGTGTTGACATGCTTGGTGGTGGTGGGGGAGTTTTGCAAGTAGGAGCTAATCCTGTGTTAATGAGTAATCTGTCCCCCCTCTGTTAAGTAACCCTCCTAGACAAAGGCATAACTCTACTACGACCTCAGGAAATCCAGGAAGAAATGTTGAGGAACCTTGGCAGGAGGATAGGTATATGGAGAGACAAAGGGGTAATGATCAAAACAACAGGCAATGCTCTAGAGGCCCAAATTTGATCTTTCCTGAATTTATTGGAGACCAAGTGGAATACTGCTTAAAGAAGGCCGAAAAATTTTTCAAGTTGACTCACATTCCCCAGGAGCAATGGGTAGCCATAGCCACTATTTATTTTGTAGGAAGAGCTTAAGAGTGGCTGGAGAGCAATGGCATACAAACCGAAGCTATTACTTGGGGAGAGCTTGCAGTGTTGTTAAGCAACAGATTCAGTCAAAGGTTTGACTGTGATGTGATAACCCTGTTTCACTCGGTGAGACATCAAAGGTCTGTACCTGAGTACATTAACCATTTTGAAAGTGCTATGGGCTTAGTTAAAAGAGGAAACCCTGAGTTGACAGACTCCTACTTCATGAAAAGTTTCATTTCTAGATTACAAGAGTAACTAAGGAATTTAACTCATTTGCTAAAGCCCCAAAATTTGGCTGAAGCTTACTGGATTGCTAGGAATTTGGAGGGCCCTCTCCCTACTAGGAAGAATTATTCTAGTAGCAGTGGTTATTCTTACAAGTCAAGAACCACAGAGCTTAGTGCTCCTGTTTCCAAGGAAGGAATAGGAGAGGGCAAACTACCTGCAACCAGACCAACTACGGGCAACAGAAGGAAGGAAGGCAATGAAAAGTGTTTTAAGTGTGGTGACAAGTGATTTCCTGGTCACAAGCAAGTGTGTAAGATGATTCCACAACTCAAGGCATTAGAGGTAGTGGAATCAAAAGAAATGGAAGCTAAGGATTCTCAAGCAGATGAGGAACAAGAGGTGACCAATATTGACTCTAAAGAAGAAGAAGAGATTATGCAGTTATCCTTACAGGCTGTGCAAGGAAATGGAATGGAAAAGCATACCTTCACTCTCAGGGTGAAATTAGGAAATATCTTGGGTACTGCTTTGGTAGATAGTGGAAGTAGCATCACTTTCATCGATTCCAATTTTGCAAGGAAAGTTTTGGTAGAAGTTCAACCCTGTGAAAGTATGACTGTCCAAGTGGCTAATGGGCAAAGGTTATTGAGTAGTGCAGAATGCAAAGATTGCCACTACTATATTCAAGGAAATACTTTTGTCCACAATTTCAAGTTGTTGGAGTTACAAGGTTATGATCTCATACTAGGGGCTGATTGGCTTTACAAACATAGTCCTGTTAGCATCAATCTGAAAAATAGGGGACTGTCTTACAAGAACTCTGAACAGCAGATGGTAACTTTGATAGATGAAACCTTAGAGGGTAAGCATTGCTTGATTTCTGCTGAAAGGCTAAACAAGTTGATGAAAAAGGGGGTAGTGGGGGCAGTAATCAATTATATAGAGCCTAAAGGGGTAGTGGCAACAACAAGTGAACCAGAGATTGATCATATCCTGAAAAAGTATGTAAAGGTTTTTCAAGAGCCCACTAACCTACCACCAAAAAGAGATTGTGATCATGCCATACCCTTAGTTCCTGGAAAGAACCCAGTGAATCAGAGGTGTTATAGAGTTCCACAATACAAGAAAACTGCTATGGCAGAAATTATTGAACAATTATTGCAGTCGGGGGAAATCAGGCCGAGTGAGAGTCCTTTCTCATCACCCGTGATTCTAGTTAAAAAGAAGGATGGAAAGTGGAGAATGTGCACTGATTATAGGCAATTGAATGCTAACACCATCAAGAACACATACCCAATTCCAATTATTAAGGATCTGTTAGATGAGTTGCATGGCACCAAGTACTTCTTCAAAATAGACTTAAGGTCGGGCTATCACCAAATCAGGATGAAGGAAGAAGACATTTACAAAACTGCATTCACCACATTTTTGGGACACTTTGAATACTTAGTTATGCCATTTGGCTTAACTAATGCCCCAACAACATTTCAAGCCTTGATGAATAATATTTTGAAGCCATTTCTAAGGAAGTTTGTATTGGTTTTCTTTGATGACATCTTGATCTATAGCAAAACATGGGAAGAGCATATGAAACATATTGCCCTGATTTTGGAGACATTGCAAAAAAATCAGTTGTTTGCTAAGAAGAGTAAGTGTATGTTTGGGCAGCAACAAATTGAATACTTGGGGCATATTATTACACAGGAAGGGGCCGGTAGCCATTGATGCAGGGAAGGTGCAAGATATGCTCGCATGGCCTAGTCCTAAAACCATTTCTCAACTTAGGGGGGTTTTAGGGCTAACAGGCTATTACAAGAGATTTGTTAAGAATTATGGAGTCATTTGCAGACCCTTGTATGATGCTCTTAAAAAGAATTCTTTTAAGTGGAACATGGAACAGGAATCAGCTTTCTTAGCCCTAAAATCAGCTATGTCTAAAGCTCCAGTGTTGGCTCTTCCAGATTACACTAAACCATTTGTGTTAGAAGCTGATGCAAGTGGAGAGGGAATTGGTGCAGTTTTAATTCAGGAACAGCATCCCATTGCATATATGAGCAAATCTCTGGGACCAAAAGCTGCAGCATTGTCGACTTATGATAAGGAAGCCATTGCTATTATAGAGGCATTGAAGACGTGGAAGCACTACTTTGCAAGTACTTCACTGGTTATCAGGTCTGATCAATAAAGTTTGAAATATATTAATGAGCAACGACTGACTGAAGGGGTACAACATAAATTCTTGTTGAAATTATTGGGATACAATTACACTATAGAATACCAAAAAAAAAAGGAAAAGAGAACAAGGCAGCTGATGCTCTGTCCAGAAGGGACCATAGAGAGCAATTACAGGCCATTACTTCTGCTAGGCCTAGTTGGATGGAGGAAGTCATTAAAAGTTATGAGAATGATGCTAAATGCAAGGAAAAGATGGCTCAATTATCCCTGTCGCCTGAAGGATGTCCTAACTATTCTTTGCAAGCTAGGATATTAAGATATAAAGGCAAAATTGTGATTGGGAATGATGAGGAGTTAAGGAAAAAGCTTTTTCAGCAATACCATGATTCTGTTTTGGGAGGACATTCTGGAGATAGGGCCACTTATAAAATATTGAAACTTTATTTTCATTGGCACAAAATGAAGGCAATAGTTAAAGAATGGGTATAGCAATGTGCAGTTTGTCAGCTCAATAAACATGGGAATGTTCCATATCCTGGCCTTTTACAGTCCTTACCAGTTCCTGATAAGTCTTGGACACAAATATCAATGGATTTCATTGAGGGACTACCTATGTCTTAGGGAAAGAATGTGATTCTAGTGATTGTAGATCGGTATAGTAAGTATGCACATTTTCTTGCTTTGAGCCATCCCTATACAGTGCAACAAGTGGTCCAAGAATACATTGACCAAGTTTTCAAGTTGCATGGGTTTCCACAGATCATTGTCATTGATAGGGACATAATTTTTACAAGCAATTTGTGGCAAGCTCTCTTTAAGGCTGTTGGTGTGAAAATGCAATTCAGCACTTCCTATCACCCCCAAACAGATGGACAAACCGAGAGAGTCAATCAATGCTTGAAAACTTATTTAAGGTGCATGGCATTTGCTAAACCAAAAGGTTGGAAAGGATGGCTCTCTACAGCTAAATGGTGGTATAACACTTCATATCATACTGCTCTAGGAATGACTCCTTTTGAAGTCCTATATGGAGTTCCTCCCCCACCTATACTTGATACTGTCCAAGCTAATACCGCTCAAGTGGAAATTGGTGATATCTTACAAGAAAGACAAGCAGCTCATCAAATTATTAAGGAAAATTTGCACAAAGCTTAGGAAAGAAGCAAGAAATTTGCTGATCGTAGGAGAAAAGAAAGGGAGTTTCATGTGGGTGATATGGTATATCTCAAGTGTCAACCATACAGACATACTTCACTCAGCATTCATCGAGCTCTGAAACTGCATTCAAAATATTATGGGCCCTTTAGAGTGATGGAGAAGATTGGCAAAGTGGCTTATAAAATCCTATTACCTACTGACTGTCATATACATCCTATGTTCCATGTCAGCCAACTCAAGAAGCATATTGAACCCAAAGCAATTCCTAATGCTCAATTACCTTTGGTTGATGCCGATGGCAATATTAAAGTGGAACCAGAAGCTATTTTGCAGAGAAGAGTAATTCCTCGAAGGAATGAACCAGTGGTACAACGGAAAATCAAATGGCTTAATCTTTCACCTAATCAGGCTACTTGGGAAGATGCTGATTTTATCACCAAGGTGTTTCTAGAATTTCAGACTTGAGGGCAAGTCTGTAGCCAAGGAGGGGGAAATTGTCAAGACCTGGAGATAGAGAGCTAGCTCTGTTCGTGGCTGGTGAAGAATAGACGATGGAGATGGCTGCGTACCGGTTCGATTAAGACAATCCAGCGGCTACAGATCATTTTCGTATTGACTGTAGCTGTACTGTTACTGTGGCTGTAATGCCCTTTTACTTTTTTGTCGTTTTACTCTGTTTTCACCATAGGTGATTTTCCCGCAGCTTATAAGCGCGGATGCATCCGGATTTCTGTAACCTGTAATTGAACTATCGCTAAACAAATCCGAATCTCATCTATCTACTTTCCTCATCCCGTTCTTTGTTCTTCCATTTTCCCATCACGTTCTTCGTATTTTGCTTGCATATTCACTGGGATCCTCTTGGGTCCTGACAAGGGATCGATGAGCTGCGCTGCCACCATCCGTCGCCGTCCAGTCTCGCCGCCACCATCCGTCGCCGTCGAGTCGCGCCGCCACGAGGAGCTATGCCGCCACCGTCCGTCGCCGTCCAATCGCGCCGCCACGATGAACTGCGCCATCACCATCCGTCGCCGTCTAGTCGTGCTGCCACGAGGAGCTGAGCTGCTGGTCATTGGATATCACTTGTCGCACCGCGCCAAGCTCCCATCCCGCATGCGCTCGTCCCACCCCGTCCCCCTCTCTCTCAACCCGTTCCATCTCTCTCTCTCTCTTCCTAGTTAGCTCCTCCCCCATCCACTACAGCGGGCGTTGGAGCCTTGGTTGCCTTTTGTGAGATATGCATGTACAATTCTTTTGAATCCAAAGAGAACTTGTATTTCTAAATTTCAGTATTAATGAGATTTTGTTATATGAATTGATGAGCTTGTATGATGAGCTTTTATAATCCATCTGAATGTTGAACACAAAGGGTGTATTGTAAGATGAGCTTGTCTGCTGCCCATCTATTTCAAACTAAAACCGGGAGCCTCTCTTTCAGACAAGCAAGCAGAGTGGTGAGCAATTGACAAAATGTATTTCTGATAGTGAATTATTCTTGAGGCACGCAGGTTCAGGCCTGAGAGCAATGCATCTGTATTTTGTATCCATTTAGCTGCACACATGTTTCAGACTTCAGGGACAAACCATGTTTCGCTCTCATGAATGCCAAATAAAACTTATAAGATGATATTGCTGCTTCTTGCTGGAGAAATCCAAGGACTTTGAAGCACTGATGTTGAACTGATGGTAAAAGCACTTTTGTACATGTATCTTTCTGGTGATTCATTTCCATGTAAGACTTTGAAGCACTGATGTTGAAACAAGGAGTTACAATATTTTTGCAATCTGAAAAATCAACGAAACCTGCAGTTTCTTTAATCACAAGTGTGTCTTAGCATCAAAACTGCACCTGCACAATCTAAATTGAACAATGGGTAGTCCATTCATCCTAGTATCCATGCCAATTTGGTAAATCTGGGCAATACTTCACATAATCTCAACACAATGAGAGACATTTTTGTTTTAAAAAAGGAGCTCATACAAGCTGATTTATATGCTTCAGTCAACATAATCTGAACACAAGCACATACAACCTGTACTAAGCTCAGCTCAAATGTATACACCAATTTGAGTACATTCAAACACACGAACTGAACCTGTACTAAGCTCATCTTAAAGTGTACTATACAAATTAGAGCCAACTGAATTTTTGCAAACTCCAAACACACATGTAAGCTAAAAAGTTCTCATTTCAGATATCAACTTTACAAATTCTTTGCAAATTCGGAAGATGTGAGGAACATCTTTACAAATTCTAGCACAGAAATCATGCTAAGAACAAATTGAGTAGGCACGCAGGTTGTGGAGATGGTGCTTGGCGTCTCCAGTATACCAATTTTCAAATCTGAGCGCATCCAGCTTGCAGCGACATGATCTGAGCGCACGGCGACGAACACAGGCAGCGCAGCTCAGCTCCTCGTGGCAGCACGACTAGACGGCGATGGATGGTGATGGCGCAGTTCCTCATGGCGGCGCGACTGGACGGCGACGGACTGTGGCGGCACAGCTCCTCGTGGCGGCGCGACTCGACGGCGACGGATGGTGGCGGCGCGACTGGAAGGCGACGGATGGTGGCGCCGCAGCTCATCGATCCCTACCAAGCACACATCAAGGAGGAGTTCCATCATGGCTGTGCGGGAAAGGAGAAGGGCGGCGCCGGCTTCTAGCTAGGGTTTCCCCTCGCCGCGGTGACAAAAAGCTAGAGAAGGGAGACCGGGAGAGGGACAGAGAAAGGGGAACGGCATGAGAGGGGATGGGAACGGGTCTGGGACGGAGCAGGTCACGGGCGGAGGGCACGGTGTGGGGAAGTCAGATCGAATGGCTTGCGCGCCTCGATCCAACGACTGGGCTCGCAACTGACCGAAGCCCCATCAGTTGCAACCGATGGGAACTCAACTCTCTCTCTCTCCCCTATATATATATATATATATATATATATATATATATATATATATATATATATATAGATTAGATAAGCGTCTTTCAAGAATCTTGATCTCTCCGTCTTTCGAGTGGTTTCGAAATTCGAGGCAATGAACAACCGTCCGACGTTGATCTTGTTAGTCTCATTTGAAACGTTGTCGATGACCAAGTTTCATATTTTTTAATTTGTTTACTATTTGTTTCATATTTTTGAAAATCAACCATCCATTAGTCGTGGTGCGTTCAAAAAGCTGATTTTCAAACATAAGAAATAAATAGTAAACAAATTTAAAAATATGAAACTTGGTCACCGACAACGCTTCGATGACACGAACAAGATCAAAGTTCTGGATCGGTTGTTAGCGCCTCAATTTCAAAACCACTCGAGAGAGAGATCCGCATCCTAAGAGTCGCTAGCTAATCTCTCTATATATATATATAGAGAGAGAGAGAATTGCTCAGATCGGTTGGGCTCCGTCGATTCTTGCCAGATTAGTTGGACGTGTTCTACAAAATCTATGGTGAAATTTTTCGATCCAAATCATACATTTTGTTCATCTCGATAAACTCTCCTAGTGTACCAAATTTTACATTTTTTTTGATTTTTTTTCTATTTGTTTTGCATTTTTCAAAATCAGCCTAGCATTCTAAAGTATTCTGGACCGTCCATTTAGGCTGATTTGAAAAATACAAAACAAATAGCAAACAAAATCAAAAAATTGTAAAATTTGGTACACTTGGAGAGTTTATAGAGATGAACAAAATGTACGGTTCGGATCGAAGAATTTCAACACAGATTTTGCAGAAAATGCCCAATCGACGGCGTGAATCGACGGACGCTAACCGATGACATGACTCTCTCTCTCTCTCTCTCTCTCTATATATATATATATATATATATATATATATATATATATATATATATATATATATATATATAAAAGCAGAATGGGACTCTATGGAATCGATGCTCATGCATTGATGCCGTTGGATTTCATCAAGATTCGTGCACACAAAGTAAATACATGCAAAACAACATTGTCAATTACCATTTAAAAAATGTGAATGCAATAAATGCACAATTAATTGTTTTCAAACAAGATATGGAGCACTGACTCCATGGAGTCCTAAATATTTTTACTATATATATATATATATAGTAAAAATATTTGGGACTCCATGGAGTCCATGCTCCGTGCTTGGTTTGAAAACAATTATTTGCGCATTTATTGTAGGGTACATATGCTGTGCAATCAGCCAAACGGTGCAATCGCCGTGCAATCGAACTACCAAAAGTTGTAAAAAATTCTGAAAAAATTTGTACATGTACTCTTCAACTTACTCTATCTCTGGTTAAAATTTCAAGTTCAAATTCATCCTATATTCAGAGTTATAAAAAAGAGAAAAAACGGATAGTTTTGATAAGTTCAAAATTGATAGAATTTTCTCTTTTTTGTAACGTTCAATATAGGATGAATTTGAACTTGAAATTTAACCAGATAAAGTAAGTTGAAGAGTACATGTACAAATTTTTCAGAATTTTGCAACTTTTGGTAGTTTGATTGCACAGCGATTGCACCGCTTATGATTGACAAAGATATGTATGTATCAACAACGATTACACCGTTTGGTGATTGACAACATATGTACCCATTAGGGTACATATGCATGCAATCACCAAACGTATAATCGCCAGGCAATCAAACTACCAAAAGTTGCAAAAATTCGAAAAAATTTGTACATGTACTCTTCAACTTACTCTATCTCCGGTTAAAATTTCAAGTTCAAATTCATCCTATATTCAGAGTTATAAAAAAGAGAAAAAACGGATAGTTTTGATAAGTTCAAAATTGATAGAATTTTCTCTTTTTTATATATATATACATCTTTGAATAGTAAATGACAATGTTGTTTTGCATGTATTTACTCTCTGTGCACGAATCTTGATGAAATCCAACGGCAACAAAGAATGGAGCACTTGACTCCATAGAGTCCCATTCCATTTTTATATATATATATATATATATATATATATATATATATATATATATATATATATATTTGCTAGTGTAAACTTCGAGTTCACGGATCCTCAAGTGAGCTTGACGAGTTTTTGAAATTACAGAACTTTAGTGATCGATCCAAACTATTGATCTTGTTCATCTTGTCAAAACGTAGCCACCAACCAAGTTTCATATTTTTTCGATTGTTTTTGCTATAGGCTTATTTTCAAAATTAGAAAACAAATAGTAAACAATTTCAAAAAAATACAAAACTTGGTTGGTTGCTACGTTTTGACAAGGTGAACAAGATTAACTGTTTGGATCGATCACTAAAGTTCTCGAATTTTAAAAACCCGTCGAAGTTCATGAAGGGATCCGTGAACTCGAGTTTACACTAGCAAATCTCTCTCTCTCTCTCTCTCTCTCTCTCTCTATATATATATATATATATATATATATATATATATATATATATATATATATATATATATATATACAAAAATACTCTTAGGAGTATTTTAACTAAGATACTCCTATGTTTATATGATGACAAGTGTCCCTCCCCATCATCCATGCAACTAACTTTGATACCCTTATTTACTTCCGTTTTTCCGCCGTAATTTTTTTTAGAAATCTCGGATTGACGAACCGTTTTCACCATTAAATTCCTGACATTTTTTCGAACAAATCTAGACTAGTCTCGTTCATAAAAACTTTGCTTTACTATAATTCTAACTGTACTTTACTATTTCTTGTGAAACACTTTACTATAACGTGTTACGTGAACAGTACTGTACACGCGAAACACTATACACAGAAAGTAGTAAAGTATATACAGAATATAGTAAAGCTTGTTCATGATTATAGTAAAGTAAAATTTTAAAAAGTGAGACCGGTCTAGTTTTGTTCGAAAAAATACAACGAATACAAAAGTGGAAACGGTTTATCAATCGGATCTTTCAATTTAAAACTATAGCGAAAAAACTAGATTAAATTACTCACGTCATCCCCCACCACATGGGCTGTGGATACCAGATTCGATCCATCTTTACTATTTTTTCTGTGTAGTTTTACTACAATCGGTGCGCACATTTACTATAATATGTCTGCCGAAGTCTACGCGCGTGGGAAAGGTGGAGAAGGTGGTGGAGGACACGTTGCGGGCTATAAACGTGGGAGTATTTTAGTTAAAATACTCCTAGGAGTATTCTAGTGTTTATCTACCTATATAGAAAAATTACATAAGGCTCCATGGAGCCTAGGCTCCACATTCATCCACCGTTCATTTGATCCGATCAGATTTGTAGCTCTGTATTTGGATATCGGGTATACACCCGTTAAGCTCATCCCAATTTGAAAATCAAATTGATTAATGGTGCCATTAATTGCTTTCCTTTGACCTTCCCTGTTCATTTTCATTTACGCTGTCCTGTTCATTTTCATTCTAGCGTCCAGCGAGCCGCTTCGCAAACCGCCTCCGCATCGTCCGCGCCGCCACCGACGCCATTGGCCCTAGATCCGGCCACCCCGGACGCCGCCGGCTCCACCAACCCCGAAGCCGTCCGCCACCGACTCCGGCTGCGTGTCGTCCGCGCCGCCGGCAACCTTGCCGTTCTCCGCGCCGGTGAGCTTGCGTCCTTCGCCTGGGTGACCTCGCCGTCCTCCGCGCCGGTCCCTGACCTCCGCCCCGGCGAGCTCCCGGACCTCCCCCCGGCGAGCTCGCGTCCTCCTCCCCGGCAACCTCGATTTCGTTTGGGGATTTGAGTGATTTTGATATGAAATTTCCGGCCTTGGTTTGGGTGCATGGATCGAGATTCGAGAGCTCGATTTCGTGCGGGATTTGAGTGTTTTGGGTATGAGATTTTCGGTATTGATTGGGGGCATTTAGATTGTTGTTGGTTTGTGGCAAAGAAAGGAGGTGTTGGTCTGGTGGCGGCGGGGCGGCGGCGCCAGGCGATCGATGGCGAAGGCGGTCCGGCGGCGGCGGCGCATGGCTGTCCGGCGGCACCTCCTCGTGTCAACAAAATCATTGCCCCATTCTTCCCATTTCAGCATACTCGGCGATCGGCACCCACTGCTACTGTCTTCTCCCCGCCGAGACCACGGCACCCGCCCTGCTCGACCTCCGTGCGGTGGCGCCAGATCACCGACCAGCGCCCAGATGTGGCACCGAGGCACTCCTCCAGGAGCCAGTGGCGCTCCTACGTCCAGCGACCCCGCGCTCCACCCCAGATCTGCGCTGCCTCCATCCAGGTATTAGTCCAATGTGGTGGCATAGATTGGGATAGAGTCTGACACTGCTATTTTCTTGTGGGCATGCATTGTTCCTCCTCCAAGATCCCACTGAGCGGCGGCAAGCCGCTCATCTCCATTGTACAAGTCGAGCGAGGTCACTTTCGTCTGTTGTTGCTTGAGGTCTACCGTTCAGTAACAGCGTTGTTCCGTTGTCTGCTACATCTAAGGTGCTCATCTTGTTTCCTCCTAGATCGTTCATGGTCGCTTGTAATCTGTTCGTAAATGCATATGAGAATTGCCTTCTTTGTTCTTCATATTGAACAACAACTCACTCTCTCTCACTCTCTGATGGTACAGATAAAATGGGCGCAGCAAGTGGTTTGTTCATATGATAATTGCTTTGATTTTGTTAATTAGCTTTAATTTTCAATGACTTGTTACTTGATTTGATTCTCAGGGAGGTTGTTTTTATTTTTTTGATAATTAGTTTGGGTTCTGTGATGTAGAGTGCAGACATACTCTAAATTTTGCCAAAAGCATATCTACATTTGTTAACATATCTTAGTTATCTAGTTGATTATACCAGGGTTAATTAATCTATTTGGTGCATGGTGACATGGTTGTATCAGGTAATGGCCTCAGATCAAGTCCAAGAGAACACACTGTGTTGCTGCATGTTCTGCCAGGCGATGGATCGAGAGACGCATAGAAGATTGAGTTGTTGTATGTTTTGATGAACGGATGGAAAGTTTTAGGACTTTAGAAGATTTGAATCTGTGTTCTTTAAGCGATGAATATGTATATACCCTTTTGACAGTAATTGTCAATCCAAAAAGAGACCAACTGTGATATGAAATAGTAAGAAACTGAGGGTTTTGTATATACATTTTGTGTATAAATCGAGCTATTGGACCATGGCTGTCGAAATTTTCTAATTCACACGGTGACTGTATTAGAGCATTCTTAAGTCAGTCTAGATATATTGTGTATCCCCATTTAAGAATCATGTAGAATATCAGTAAATCAATTATGAATATGATCTCTCTATTAAAAATCAATCTTGATAAATTATAAGTATGTACCCTCAAATTCTGAGTATATACCCTCAAATTCTGAGTTTATACCTTCAAAATAGTAAGTATGTACCCTCAAATTCTGAGTATATACCCTCAAAATTCTGAACTGAAAACAAGGGGTATTTTGGAAGATGTATTTTGATTCCATTACTATATTGAGATGCTCAAATATGTCTACCGTCAAATATTTGAGCAACAATTAAATACACGTTTTTGAATCGTATTCCATTCAAATATGTATTCTCTGTCAGAAACAATTAAATACACGAATTATATTTCGTTCAAATTTGAATGACCTGGGGAATGAACAATTAAATTTTGAATACTCTCATGATATTTATTCTGAAAAGAAGCATGTATATACCTGAAAATATTAAATGAGGCATGCACGCACTGATTAAGGAAATAAAGCAGCTCATTAATAAAATGCAAGTATTATTGTCTTAACGGGTATGCATTTAGATGATCCGTTAATCTGCATGTTAAGTATATCAATGTGATCAAAGAAAGATGGAGGGTGGATAGCAATGGAGCCTAGGCTCCATGGAGCCTTGAACAGGCTTCCTATATATATATATATATATATATATAAGAGAGAGAGAGAGAGAGAGAGAGAGAGAGAGAGAATTGGACTCTACAGAGTCAGTGCTCCATTCCTTGTTGTCGTTGGATTTCATCAACATTCGTGCAGACAAAGTAATTACATGCATGGCAACACTATCATTTGCCATACAAAGGTATGAATGCAATAACTACATGATTAATTGTTTACAAAGAAGGTACGGATCACCGGCTCCATGGAGTCCCAAGTATTTTTTCTATATGCATACATGTATGTATGTATGTATGTAGGCTTTATAAAAGTTGGGATTGGGGTTACACCTTGCGCGGCGTAGTTGCACATAGATAGATTTAAGATGAAAAGTTTGGCCTTACGCACATATACAAGGAACACGCCGGTGGAAAAGTTGGACGAAAAGCCGTCTACATGTACATTACTCGGATAAACTAAGCGTGCATTGGAGCATATTGGAAGAGCACGTTGGAGGATATGGCGAGTAGCAATGCCTAAAATGGACCAGCCTAACCAATATAATAACCTGATCATGCATTTGAAGAGATCATGCATAACATTATCGATCGTGATCTTAACCCCTAACCTAATCCGATGGGCTGGGCTAATGGTCCACTAGCGAGGCTTCTCATTGGTGTATTTTTGCATGTACAGATATGGCACTAATTATTGCATGAGCAGAGGTCAAGTAGCTTGCAGCAGCTCAATTGGCCACCGCCGCTCCCAAAATTTATCTTTCCTCTGTTATTTTCCCATCCCGCTTTCTCTTGTTTCCGTTGAAAATACAAAACCCAACCTTCATTCCTCACGTCACGTCAACCCAGTACACGCCCATCTACACAAGCCTATTGATTTCCTGATTTCGCAGCCCCTTACCTTTTCTCTTGATCTCTGTTCCTTATCTAGATTTTTCCACTCAGTTCTGCCGATCAAAAACCCAATCTGTATGCCTTGGTTGCTAGCTCCATTATGTTATTAAAATTTAGACTTAATCTAAGACTCGAGCTTAATTATCTCGGCCTAAAGCATGAGCACCTACTTATCTAAGTGCAGAAAATATGACATTATAGTTAGAAGAAGGAGATGTCATCGGCAAGTAGCTGAGATCAAGAGCATGAGGATGATTTGATGCAAGAGAAAATTACACTCTAAACTTGCAGCGATTCTCACGTAACCCTCTGAACTTGAGTTTTACTTTCTTGCCCCCCCCCCCCCTAAGTCTCTGTTAGCACGGTTGCCCAAAAACCGTTAGGGCAACCGTTAAGTGCTGATGTGGCGCTTACGTGGCCGTTAACCGTTGACGAGGACGCCACGTCGCCGCTAATAGGTGACATGGCAACCCATGTGGCAACAAAAACAATAAAAAAGGAAAAAGGAAAAATGATAATAAAAAAGTTCATAAAATTTTAAAATCATAACAAAAATCCAAAAAATCATTAAAAATTCAAAAAAACATAAAAAATCATAAAAACCGAAAAAATCATAAAATTTACAAGGAAAAATCATAAAATTCATAAAAAATAAAAAACAAAGAAAATAAGAAAATAAAATAATAAAAATTCAAAAAAATATAAAATGCAAAAAAAGGAAAAAAACATAAAAATTAGAAAACAAATCTTAATTTTTAGCATGGTGGGACTTTCAATTTTCCCTATGAAAACGATTCCAACTATGCTAAAAATTATGAAATTTTATTTTTTCCTAATTTTTATAATTTATTCGGTTTTAATTTTTTAATGATTTTTGATTGCTATGATTTTATTTTTTCCCTTTTTTATGAATTTTATAATTTTTTTAATTTTTTTATGGTTTTGAATGATTTTTTATTTCTTATGATTTTTTGAATTTTTATGAACTTTTTTTTGGTTTTTTATTTTTCATAATTTTTTTGCCACATGGGTTGTCATGTCACCTATTAGCGGCCAGGTGGCGTCCACGTCAGCGGTTAACGGCCATGTAAGCGCCACGTCAGCACTTAACAGTTGCCCTAACGGTTTTGGGGCAAGCGTGCTAACAGAGACAAGTTTAGGGGGGCGAGAAAGTAAAACTCAAGTTCAGGGGCCTATGTGAGAATCGCTGCAAGTTCAGGGGGGCAACAATGCAATTTTCTCTTGATGCAAATAACCATAGATGTAGCAATGTGCCCCAATCATCGTCCTTCTGGATTTGTTGACGACGATAGGTTGAACGACATCAGCCCTCGTACGACCGCGGTGATGAGGCAACAAATGGCTTGAATCAGTGGTGGCAAGGTGACGAACGATGTCGGTCTTTCCGCTGCTTCGGCGCTTCCACAAGATTGGATTGGGCTTAGGGATTGTTAGTGGTGAGCATATCGTTGTTAAGAGTTAGTCATGTAACTAACTATCCTGTTCCTTTATAAGACATTACGCAGCAGGGGTTGCACCAAAGTTGGTTGGAGGGCGCCCCCGATCAAGACGCTAGTTAGGCGGTTAGCCCCTTAGGACCTGGTCTTGGTGGTTTCCCACCAAGATCATATCCAACACATTACACTATCCTTCCACTATACACACAATGCCTCACCGCTCATAGGCGATATGATGTGAGGCAAGCGGGATTGAGGTACGGTTACGGTGAACAAGGCACGATGACGTTAAATCGATGCATGACAACAACGAACCGAGTCATGGCGTAGCTGCGAGAAACCAAGGTCTTTCTGCAGGTTGCATCGATGAATTGAAGCACTACGGTGGCTGATCGAGACATGGTAGCATTGGATCAAAATGTGGGGACCCCGGGAGATCCCCAAAAATACAACTGTCCGGGATTTCAGTTGCATTTTGAAATAGTACAAACGGCCATACGTTATTACATAACTAGAGTTATTTTATAATATGGCTTACAATCTTTAATACACCTCCAAAATTTACACTTCAAAACCACAGGCATGGCTCGAGTGTAGGATAAACTAAAAATCTACACCAAATTCTTTCAGGTCTTCAAATGAAAAGTCTTCTGCTGAAAAGAAAGGGCCTACCCAAAAGAAAGGTAGCCCGCAAAACAACGGGTAAGCACTTACGTCCTAACAGGTTTCCATATGCATGCCTATTAACTACATGCAAGGTTTTAACAGAAATTGACAGGAAGATTTAAATGTAGACTTAATGCATATTTTTAAAATAATTTCTAGAAAAATTCTATATTTTGTCAATTCTTTTCTAAAACATTTTTAAAAGAGATTTTTGATAATAAATAGTTTTGTAATACCAACTCAGACCAATCCAACAACAACCTTACAACCACACCTCTAACCTGATTTATGTCAATATTTAGAATAGGCATCATCCCTGCGATACAACCTCATATCCCAGAAGTATGGTCCATCGATAATTTGTTTTTAACGACTCTACAGAATCTGTCTAGCTTTACCCGTAAAATGATCAGTAATACGGTTTGGGCAAAAATTTGTATCTTTTCTATCATGACATAATTCAGTTAAGAGCAATGAACAAACCAAACACCGGTCCCCAAACAAGTGTCCCTTAGTCCGCGACTAGAGCGACCGACCATGCGTCTCACATTCCCATTGTTTGTTCACACTAAACTTTCAACAACACCAACCTTAACACGACCAAAACCTCAACAACTCAACCTCTTTCCAACTCAACCAAAAGTTAGAATAATATGCAACAATCATGATCCTACATGCTTATGTGAGACCTTACCATTATTATGGTTAGATTATATTCCTAGGGTTTTCCCTATGAACTAATTGGGAAACTATAATCTAAATGGGTTTATGACTATATGCAAACATAAATACTTTTAAATAAATTGGACATAAATTAATTAATTAGAAAATAAATGCATATACAATATTAGGGAACAGGAAACCTGCTGGTTCAGCTAGATCTTCAATGTCTGCACTATTGCCCTGATATTCTTGCTCGGCTGATCCGGGGGTAATGAATTCGTTTTCTACACATTGGAAAAGGGGAAACAGAAAGAAAATTTTAATAAAAAGGAAAAAGAAAAATGCATGGAGCATGAATGCATGAAATCATTTTTTAAAAAGGTATTTTTAGAAAAAGTTAGGGTTGACTAGGATGGTGATGGTTTGTATGATTTGATAATCTCCGGAAAAAATTTTTATAAAAAGAGATGGTGATGGCGATTTTTGGCATTATTCCAGATAGAATGACATGGTAGAGTGGAAGGTTGATTTTGACATTATTTTGGTAGATCATCGGTTAGCAAGAATTTATGCGTGTGTACATGGGATAAGTGTGGATCAACAAATTTCCAGAGATCGGTGTCGACGACAACAAAGTTATCGAAGTTCTGAGATGGAAATTATTGAAGATATAAGATGAAAATCTTGAAAATATATTTCTAAATAAAATATTAAGATAAAATATTTTTATTTGGAATTTTGGGATTTTTGAAAAACTGAAACAAATTTTAGAAGCATTTTCCTATAAAAAGAGAAGGAAAACATTTTATTTTTCAATTTTTAAACTGTAGATGGGGCATTTTATATTTTTTATAAAATACTAGACTGAATTATAGATTTTTAGAAATTTTAGCAGAATTTTTGAAGGGTATTTGCTATTTTACATTAAATAGAAAGCTGTATTTAGAATTTGGAAAATAATGGAGAAAAATTGAAATGGGCCAACTAAGCAAGGCTTGGGCCGGCCCATTAAAGAGGCAGAGTTGTGCAGCGCATGCACAGCGCAGGCTGACGGGGGCCTGTATGGCAGTGAAAGAGAGAGAGGAATGGAGGGGGGCGACGGGAAGGAGCTCATTGGCGGCGAGGGTGGCCGGAGACGGCGGGATGGTGCTCGGCAAAGGTGCTTATGGGGATGGCAAACTTGATGGAGGTGTCGTTGGTGCTCGGCAGCGAGGGAGGTGACCGGGCGGCGAGGCTAGGCGGCGGTGCTTTGAAGGTGACGTCGGAGGGGGAGCTCCAGTGATCGCCGACGGAAGATGGTTATGGAGGAGGGGCGGTTTGAAGATGCAAAGCACCGGGGATGTACTATTTATAGGCACGGGTAAGCGACGGTGACGGGGAAAGAAACCAATGGAGATGCCGAACGACGACGAGCAATTAGCGGCGGTCCGCGGCAAACTATGGGTGGAGATGTAGGGGATAGAGTCGGTGGTGACATGGCCATGCCGTAGGAGTTGATGCCATGGCCTGAGAGGGTTGGAATCGACGGCGGCGTGCAAATCCAGCGGGCGGCGCCGGGGGGTTTTGAGGATGGCGGGGCCGTCGGGGGAGGAAGATACAAGGGGCGCCGTTGGATTTAGAGGCAAATCAATGGGCGCCGTTGGATTGATTTAACCGAAGGGGTGTGCTAGATGATGATGTGGCTTTATCTGGGGCGTTGGATCAAACCAAAAAGATCACGGCTATCCATAGCCACTTAATGCGCTGGAGAGGAGGAAAAGGAAACACGCTGAAGGCATAATCCCAGAAGGGAAAGCGGAATTTAAGAATTTCTGAAAAAGGAAAGAGTTTAACTGAATTTCCAGAAAGTAGATTTAAGCTTTGGAAATTAATAGAATATTGTAGGGAGCTCAGAAAAATATGAAATTGGTCTCTAAAAATCAAGAAAAATGACGAGAAACTAATGGTGGAATAAAAGTTGATATTTTATGGGATGAGTATTCTTGGAGGAATAAAGGAAGGGATTTCTTTGATGGAATAAAATCGGAGTTGCTTTGGAAAATTGTCAGAAAATTTGGGAGGGTTTCTAGGAGCTTAAAAATGATTTTTGCGAAAAATTTATGCTAAAAATGGGTTAATTTTGGTTATGTTACAGAAAACAAAGTCAAACTTGATTGAAAACTCGAACTGTGTTTGGGGCTCAGCTCGAGCTCGAGTCTAATAGGGATGAACCTGCTCGAACTCAGCTCGTTCGCAGCCCTGGATCCAGCTCGCAAAGTCGAGTGGTATACTCGCACCGAACGCAGGGGCGGTCCGACAGGCGTCGGACAAGTTGACCGTTGGCCCGCGTTTGATCTTGTGTAAAATTTTTGTTATTTTTGTTTCACCTTGTAAAACAATTGAAAAATTTTCTAATCAGTGTCGGGTCCTACACGTATTTTATTCAAATCTATATGATCAATATTCATTTCTATAAATGTTTTTTAAAGAAAATCTAGATGTATAAATGTTGTATATCAATACAAAATATATGTGGAAATAGATATGTATTAGAGAATATTTCTGTTTTTATTGGTTTTTTATTTGTTTATATGGTGAAACAAAAATAAGAAAAAATAAGAAAGAAATTTCTCAAATCTTAACGATCGTCATTTGGCGTCAGTCCGCCCTGCGTCCAGCCTCAACGGTGGCTCGCCTTCCCTGCTTCCAGCCCTCCACACCCACTCCCTACCGGCTAATAATCCCATCCCAAACCCCCACCACCCAACACAGTAGCATCTTCGCGCCCACTCTGCCACCACTCCCTCCCTCCTCTCTCTCTCCTCCGCCAGAGGCGTTGGGCTGCAACGCCTCGGCTTCTCGGCGTCGGCCGTCATTGGCTGCTTCATGTAATCGCACACACCAAAACGGGCAGGAAAAAATATATTCTACCATGTTCTTGCGAACCTATCTTTTTCCGAACAAGCGATGCTGCTGGTTTCTCTTTATCTTGTTTGTTTTCACTTTGATGATCCTACTCTGTTGTCTTTGACTGTTGCTTTTTTTTAGTAAATTTGATTGTTGTTGTATAGGAGATTTATGCACTTCTCCATATCCGGATGGCTGCTCGAGGATCTGCAGGCCGGCCGGTCCTCCAGACCCGAAGGGGCAATCTTCTTCTTGGGGAGCCCAGTTCATCCGGGCTGGATTTTGGGTTCGATTCTTGGGTCTTGCTAATCGGCGTCGTATCACGGTGGATCGGCGGCATCGAGTGGTGCGATTCGACATGCCATGGATTCCATGTTCACACTGCAAGGAAGAGGAGCTACATGAGGGCAACTTTCAAGAATGGTGTAGTTTGCACTCGGGAGGAAGGCGAGTCAACATTGTGCGATTCGATCCATCTGGCCTGTGAGTTTCAGTGGTGGGGTATCACCGGTTTCGGGTCAAAGAATGGTGGATGGTAGCAATGGTGATCCAAGAGGTTTTGCAGGAAGGAAGAAAGGGAGGAAGCCATGGAGGAGACTACCGAGTGGCAACAAGTTGGTGAAGCATAGAGCACCGAGGCGCGCCCTTGGAAAGGATAGGCGGGGACACAAATTTGCCGTGAATGATGATGATGCGGAGTCGATTTTGGCGGCTATTAGCCACGAGTCCAAGATCAAGGATTGTAATTGCGGTCGATCGGTCTCGAGAAGCACAAAGATGAGAAAGCTCTTGGTTTCTTCAAGTGGATGACGGACAATGATAAACTAAAGGGGAACGCTGATGCATATCACATAGCTCTTCAAACAATTGCATGGAAGGAGTACCGAAGACAATGAATTGTGGCTTCAAGAGATGGTCTGCCGCTTCGGGTTGCATATTTGGATGCTCGGGCGTTTAATGGGTGATATATGTTTGTGCCAAAGGAGGCTTGTTGATTTTGGTACAAAATGGTTTAATATGATGCTAGAGAAAGAAGTGGAGCCGAATGTGTCTACGGTTGGTATGCTCATGGGCCTTTACCGAAGACTAGCAACCTTTTCGTTGAATTCACTTTTGCAAAGATGAGGAAGGCAATATTAAGTGTGTTAATGCTTACTCACTATGATTACTCTGATACACGTTCATGCCTTTTGCCAAGTCGAGGAGGTTATCATGCTGATGGAAGATGATGAAGTCATTCCAAACATGGAAAATTGGTTGGTGCGGCTAAATGCTTACATCAACAGGTAAAATGGAAGAGGCAAAACCGGTATTGCGACCATGGTAGATAAAGGGTTTACCACTGAATGTTGTGGTATACAATACCTTAATTACGAGGTATGGAAAAGTTTACGATATGCGGAAGGCAAAGGAAGTGTTTGACACCTTGAGGATGCGAGTTTAGCTCTGATGAAACCACTTATAGATCAATGATTGAAGGTTTTGGTAGAGCAGCAAATACAAAGAGGCAATGTTGTACTACAGGAAGCTTAAGAGTTCCGGTTTTCAACCAAATGCATCCAACTTTTACACGGTAATCAATTTAGTAGCAAGACATGATGACAATGAAGGAGCATCTGAAATTCTTGGGGTCATGAGGGCAGCAGGCTGCCAGTATTCATCAATTGTTACCGTTCTTGTTCGG
Organism: Raddia guianensis; assembly: GCA_036346415.1. NCBI lineage: Eukaryota > Viridiplantae > Streptophyta > Magnoliopsida > Poales > Poaceae > Raddia > Raddia guianensis. Next base: position 17,445,078 of record CM070534.1, on the reverse strand, counting down.
GCATATGGAACAGTAGGAAGAATACATAAGGTTCTTCCAATTCTACAATCATGCTTGTATGAGAATATATTATTTGATGCCACCTCATGCTCTATCTTAGTAACTGCATTTGTTCAAAACTCTTTATTGGAAGAAGCTTTATGTGTTTTGCGTGAAAAGAAGTGGAAAGATTCTGATTTTGAAGATGATTTATATCATATCATAATATGTTCTTCAAAGAATTTGGCAATCATGACGATGCTGTTAGGATATACAATCAGATGCCCAAATCTAGATCCGATCCAAATCTCCGCATTTCTTGCACTATGATTGATGTTTTCAGACCATGGAGAGATTTATTGATGCTGAAACTTTATACCTAGAACTGAAAGCTTCAGCTTGTGTTCTTGACATGATTGCTTATAGTGTAGTTGTGAGGATGTATGCTAAAGTTTGGACGACCGAAGATGCCCGCTTCGGTTTTGGAAGACATGGAGAAACAAAAGAAATAGTTCTGACAAATACCTTTTCCTTGACATGCTTCAGACTTAAACAAAATGTGGCCACTGAGAAGTTGGTGACACATATTCTTGGATACTTAAGAATGAAGTTGAATGTGATGAAGCGATGTATAATCGCATTATCAAGCTGCGTGGGCGGGCAATACCTATTGATGAGCTCTCAAGAATTTTTGAAGAAATGGTTCAACAAGGACACTTGGCCAACATTTTTACCCTCAATGTATTGCTAGATATATATGGAAAAGTGGCCTTTTAAAAGGGTGAAAAGGTTTTTCTCATGGCTCGGAAACAGGGACTGGCAGATGTCATATCATACAACACCATTATTGCAACATATGCGCAAAGTGGAGATTTTCATAGCATGACTTATTTCAACACCATACAACACCATTATTGCAACACCATCAAAGGATGCAGGATGCAGGGTTTCCTGTTTCTGTTGAGGCATACAACTGTATGCTGGATGCTTATGGTAAGTCAGGCCAGCTGGAGGAGTTTGCTGCTATTCTGCAGAAAATGAAGAGAGCAAGATGTGAATTTGATCACTACACTTACAATATTATGATCAATATATATGGAAGAAGGGGTTGGATTGAAAGTGTAGCCAATGTTCTTTCAGAACTAAAGAGCCGTGGTGTTGAACCAGATCTGTACAACTACAATACCTTGATAAAGGTGTACGGGATAGCGGGAATGCCTGGAGATGCTGTCAAGCTGATGCAAGAGATGAGACTTAAAGGCATAAACCCCGATCGAGTAACCTATACTAACCTCATAGCTGCTCTACGAAGGAACGAAAATTTCCTAGAAGCAGTCAAGTGGTCCCTCTGGATGAAGCGCATGGAGTTGCAGGATGTGGATCTCGAGCATAATGCACCTTAAGCATTCATTCAGGTTTTGGTTGTGAATGATCCCGTAAACAACTCTTATTTTTCTCTTCCAATTGACTGCATACGTGATACGTGTAGAGCCATTGCACAAAGTAGTATAGCTGATCACATCATCTTGCAAGATGAGATTCTCAGTCAGGGACACAGGGTAAATGTAGATAGGAAGTTTTACCGTACCTATCAAATAGTTGTAAATTTGCCATGATAGTTGCTTGAGCTTCTAACAATGGATCAAAGAGATTCAGTAAAGATAATTCAATTTGGATGCCTCATGTACTTCCCCTATTGTCATGTTTAAGCCCATGCGTTTTCATTTTCTGCTGCTGGTTTCAAGGAGGCCTCTGACCAGTCTACACCGGTGGTGCCGTGCTGTGCGGTGCGGTGCTTGGATGGGTTACATGTAGGCGGTACTCTGTGTCTCTGTCCTCGCCCGGTTCCATGGTCAAAATTTTAAGATTTTAGATATAAATCTTTTTGAACTATTTGATCAGACACATGAGAATCATTCGGCCCGACAAAACGCTTCTATAATACCATAATTGTTGAAGATCGTATAAATAAATTGTTATGATAATTAATGGTCATAATTGCGTTTCGGAGACCATGTCAATATCTAAAACATCTTATATATTTTTAAGAATCGGAAGGAGTAGTAGGCAGCGTTAGTTTAATCCAAATCATATACCAATGCATTCCAGAATTCAAAATGGAATTAGTCTAATAGATGTGGTTTCAACGTTTGTATATGTCATTCTATGTAAGGTCATATGCATCCCTAGTTTCTATAAAGGTCCAATGATGTACATGTCTCCTGACTCATTACATTTTGGCAAAAGGGTATGCTCTATAAACAATGATTGGGAAGAGATGAGGAGTTACCAAACCAGACACAAGGGAGAAATGGAGGGAAAGGACATGGAATAAGTTAACAAAGCAAAGGGTTTCACCACAAAATGCAATAAGAGAGGAGGTAGGGTTCAAAACTGATCTCAAAGCATGACACAAGGGGTGAGGGAAAAGAGTCGAAACTCGATGTGCTCCCTTATCACCTACTGCTCAAGGATTTTTCCTGAGGTAAAAGGGTTGAAACTTAGAAAAAATGCAATTAAAGGGTCAAAACATCACATATTGACTTGTACCATCTTTAGAGTGGAAAAATCTAGAATACAACTTAGAGCAGTATATCATTTTTTAAAACTTGATTAAATCATATCAAGTAGAGAGAGCTTCGCAATGAGCAATTTTTCTTGACAATGGGTCTGACAAACAGAGCGGTGCATGGTCACGTATCCTATTTTGAAATAGTCTGCTTGTTCATGTGATTTTTAAGATACCAATATTCTATCTATGTGTCACCAAAATGGAAGCACATACAACCAGGGCTCATCTCGCTGAACTATCAGGGCAAAACCATCCATATCCCTGTTGCCATCAAAAACCTGGCAAGGTATACCTGGGTCCATCTATTATGGCAAACATGCCCACCCTCTAAATTATCTTGGTCGTAATTTTTATTGTAAAATTATGTATCTGAACATAATGTAACTTACTGAATTATGAGTTTTTATCATCAAGACGCTTTCCTTGTGCAATTGATGGTAGTGAATAACTGCTTGATAACTAGACTAGGGAAAAGTTGGTATGTGGCATTCTTATTGCTACCTTTTTTTCATTTGGAGGAGTTTTTCACCTTAAAATTCGTTGGAATAGGAGGTCAGTCATTCTTATCAGCATGCATTGTTCCAGTTGTATTTTTCCTGATATAAACTAAGTGATTGTCTTTAGGATTGAAACAATAGATATAACCACCTAACAGAGTAAGTAAAGTCTATTTCCCCTAGGGCTTGATTTTTTGTTTAGCTGCGATGACAATTGATGCATCAGGTGGTTTGTAGGATTCTTGAATTCTGCTTGAGAAAGCTCTGAAATCTAGCTGTTTCCCAACATAACAACAGTGGGCATTTTTTAAAGTTTACCCCTAATTTATTGTAGCAGTAGCTATTGCTTATATTTGCAAATAACATGATCATATACTCTAGAAGTTTCCTTCTTTTTTATTGCAGAGAGGTTGCAAAAGGTCTAATGAAATACCAACCAGATGTAATTATCAGTGTACATCCTTTAATGCAACATGTCCCCCACCGAATTCTAAGATCCAAAGGTTTATTGGATAAGATTCCATTCACAACAATTGTCATAGATCTGAGCACTTGTCACCCAATATGGTATGCTGGTTACAATGTTCATATTGCTTCACATCATTTTTTTGGTTCCTTACAAATTTAAGACATTCCTGTAATTGGTCTTACAAAGGAAATAGTTATTTTATCGCTTTCCCATAGGTTTCACCGACTTGTGACTCGATGTTACCGCCCATCACCGAGGTAGCAAAAGAGCTCTAAAAGCTGGATTACGCCCTCACAAATCAAAGTTTATGGCCTTCTCAGACGTCCATCTTTTGTCAAACCTGTTTGACCAAAGGTAAACAATTACTTCACCTAGTAGCATGCTACCATGTTTTAGATGGTATTTTATATGAACAAATTACTTAACTTTGTTTCTATTCTCTTATTATTTAATAGGATGAACTGCGAAGAGAGTTAGGTGGATGAATATCTTCCCGCCGTTTTATTAATGGGTGGGGGTGAAGGGATGGGTCCTATCGAAGCCACTACCAAAGCACTTGGTGATGCTCTATACGATCAAAGCATTGGGGAACCAGTTGGTCAAATACTTGTAATTTGTGGACATAATAAGAAGTCGGCTAACTGATTGCAATCAATCGCTTGGAAAGTTCGATTCAGTACTTCCTTTGAATTGTAGCTTCCATGCATTGGATATTTCAACTACACCCCTATCGGTTTCTTTTACTAGAATTTTCTAGTGTATCATCCCGATGTTACGCCAATGTTACACCGCTTCGATTGTTTGCTCTAATGACTTTGAAAAATCTTAGGTGAAGGGCTTTGTTACAAAGATGGAAGAATGTATGGGTGCTTGTGATATATACCATTACAAAAGGTATCTTTTACATTAGCTCCACACCTTCCGATCTTGCACTCGCTATGTGTTACAAGATTGTTGTTATTTTGATAAAACATGATCTGTGGTGATTTGCAGGCGGGACTGGTACAATTATGGAGGCTATGATTCGTGGCCTCCCATTATTCTAAACGGTTATATTGCTGGGAAGGTAATTTCTTAATACACTCAATTTTGGCACTGATTGTTTTTTTTATCATTTTGCTGATAATTCTTTTTCCTGATTGATGAATTGTAAGTAATGCTATGGGGTATGGGACACCGTTTCACTCTCCTCAAATATAAGCTTTCATTAAGATGGCGAATTGCTGAGCACTGTATAGTGTATTACTTGGTCCTTGCTACGAGTTTAAGTTGAATATCTTGCAATACAGAAATAGTGCATGGCTCTTTTGAGTTTTGAATATCATACTAGTACAATGGCCGTGCTTTGCCACGGAACTACAAAGAGAAAGGAAAACACAATTCGAAGCGGTTTCACATATTAAAGCAGTAAACGCATCCATTTCTCTACAAAAATTGAGAGGCACTTAATACAACATTTCAAGAATCATGTCTCCACAAATATAGAAATCTATTTGAGTATGTTAGATTTGTAAGTGAGAAAAATATTGAATAATTTGAAGGGTAAGTACATATGATAAAGATCACTAAACATTTTAACTAACCGAGCACCCCACTGTTTGTGAAAGCCTGCAAAAGTAAGAACAATCGATCAGTTCATATATGTAGCTTAAATCAATCAATATATGAGTAGTTCAACATGTTGCCTTCTTCCTGATCCAACATGGCATGCTCATGGCTAAAGAAAAAAAATTGCGAGTAGATGGCTGCTTGACATGATGCCTGCAATTGAAAAGGGTAGACTAAAGTTACAATTTAATACTATTAGATGATATTAACACAAAAATCTAATGGTTTTGCTATGTTTGGAACTCCTATATTTAATTTCAAATAAAGCTCAACTGCGTAATTTCTCATCAAAAGCTTAATAAATGATAACTTTTACCCACATAATATTGACCCAAGGGCATGACCATTAGCTTCGCCTTGAAGTCACTAATGTCTGAAAATCAAACGCTGGAACAGTTCAATAAATTATCAACATCAAAGAACATAATTACGGTAGCATCCAACTTAAAATAAGCTTGAACTGTGAACAGAAAATCATATGTCAGTAAATCATAAGAAAAATCACTTAAATGGTACGCAACTTCGAAAGGTTTCAATTTTTCTATTACACAATATTTTTCATGCCATTAATTATAAAACTAACAACTTTAAGAAGCATTTGCCTATGAGCCAGATAAAGTATAAGATGGTTCTATTCAATTATTCAACTGCAATACTTGGCATTAGAGTGAACTATGACCATTTCAATTATCCAAACAAAGTATCTATAAGTGTTAGCTGACATGCTATAACTTCAACACTTCTCACACATGCTTTAATATCCCTGGAACCTGGTTGCATCCTATAGACAAAAGGGAAGCATTTAGGCACGGTTGAACAAAGACATTCATAGCAGTTATTCAACAACAAAAAAAAGAGAAAAAACAACATCCTAGAACATCAATTATCCAAAAATTTTTAGACTTAAATTACCCACAAATTGTAAAAGGTAATTTTGTATATGGCAAAATACCATGAAAAGACATACAAAGGATATCTGGGTGTGGGTGTGCATACAGATGATCGTTTAGACCAGTTAGACATAAATTAATGCCGATCAAAATCGCACCTCAGCAAAGAGATTAGTAATCACATTTCAATATCCTCCCAGGGTTAACTCGCGATTAAAAGTTTAAAACATAGAAGTACACACCATGAACCTCTTGTTCCCTCACCATCTGAAAACAAGCCTACACAAACTACGTGTGGCATCTTCTCCAACAGCAGCCAATAGCAGATCCAGGAAGCAACCGATGATTTCTCCACACATAGGGGTGCCGACAACCAAGGATTTCTAACAATTCGATGGATTTAGACATTCTACAATTGGTCCACGATAATTAAGAATTAATGGAAACAAATTATCAAACCACACGACACAAATCGATGCGCACGGGGTCAGCCCGATCTTCTGGTGAGGAACGATACGTCAGTTTGGTGTACAACGAAGTAGATGGATCGGCTACTAACCACGAGATCGAGAACCAAGCAATCGCAACGTCACCTCACCGAACCGATCAACCAAGTCGAAACCCGATCGATCCTTGAACTCTTTGCAACCGAGAACAAGCAAGAACAAGATGATAACTTATAACTCAACTCATGAAAGTTTGAGGTTCGCTTCCCGTGTCGGACGGTCTAGTCGACACGCCGCAATCTCGGGAGGACACACAAAGGGTCTACCAAACACAACAAAACCTAAGCGTAAAAGAGAGCACCTACCACATATATAGTGGCGACCGGGAGTGGGGCGGCCAAAACAGGGCACCCACCAAAACCCTAAGTTACATGGGCCACAGAGCTCAAAGATAAGGTGACGCAAACACTCAAATTGTGGCCCGTGAACTTTTCGTGTTTTCCGACTCTTTGGAGCGAATCTGGAGGCGGGTGGATCCATTAGAAAGCTTATCTCCTAAGCTTTCCAACGAGTGGTCACACGCTGAAATCGGAGTTCGGGAGCCCGATTTATGTCCGTTTGAAGTTGGCGTGCTGCTGGATGGCCGAACCGGGCTGTTTGGCATCTTAGGCCTCCATGTGGGCTTTCCTTGATATGTCAAGGCATTGTGGGTCTTGGACTTATGCTGTTTCTTCTTTGGAGAAGGCTTGTAAGGCTGGGCTTTAGGATTAATGCCCCTCAGTGATGAAGATGTCGCAGCGTCAATTGTAGGCGACAAAGATGGAGCGTCATCCGTAGTTGCTGGAGTGGTCGGAGAGGAAGGAGGGGCAGCGGTCACACTGATCGTATCCATACTGGTGATGTCCTCATCACAAATATAGCATGTTGTGCAAAACATTTTCTTCTCGTAGATGTAGAACACCCTTCTACAATACAGGTCTACATAGGAAGAATTAGAAAGAAGTATAAGCAAACCATTGCCTATTTCCAAAAAATGCTCACCCGTTGTTTACTTGTATTTGTCAGCTCCCTCCTGTGAAAACCAAACGCGTGGAGTGCGCTCAAAAAATAAATCATTCATGGCACATGGAACAGTGGAACAAGAAATTTGGACCAAGAATTGTCAAGGAGAATGATCATTGCACATCCAAATTCAAATTAAATTGTAGTTTAGATGTCAAGTAGTGGTTACTCTATTGGCCGAAGCATCGAAATATCACCACATTTGACAATGGCATCAGTTAAAAATATACTAAGAATTCCAGAAACTAAAAGACTCAAATATTGCAGCAGTAATATGCTATACATTTTGAACATCTGAAATATATGCCATGCGCCCAGATAAACAAGAAACTAACCTGTGCCCAGATAAAGTAGCATGGTTGCACTCAACATTTATTTCTCTCCTGCGTTGTCATTTCGTATATGGTTAAAATTCACATAAAAGCTCCATGAATGTAAGGTGGATGCAAGAAATAATGTAATGTAATGTGGATGCAAGAAATATTGTGTAGTTACCACTGTGGCTTTATATTGCCCTCATCCTGCATGAAGTTTATAAATATGCATCATAGATATGTTATACTTGATATGATCTGGATTTACAGTAAAATATGCAGTGTTGAAACCATTACATACTTGACAAGAAGCAGAATTCACTTACAAGCATGTTCAGTCAAATTCAAATACGGGTGTTTGAAATCAAAGTAATGGTTTGGATAAAGCATGCATGTGCAGTTTAATCCAAATGAGGGAGGCATCTGGACTCCACAAAGCATATGCATTGATGTGTTGAAAGTACCATCTCGCTTGATTAAGTTACATTAGGGAAGCGAAGAAGCCTTGTGCTCTTTTCAATAAAAAGATGAACTCCACTGTATCCTTGTAGGAAAAAAAACATCAGGAAATCTTCTTTGTTACAATTTTTCATTGAATTCAGCTGGTCCAGGATGGTAGCACCGCTAGAAGCAGATTCATAACACAAATCGAATTAACACAAATATAAACAAAAAATACTCACCAAGTTCATAACATAAGTCAATCTAACCATATATACAACTATACACAACTGCAAAGGCAAAACAATTGGCCCCTACTTAAATAACACAAATCCAAATCCCCCCGAAATACGTGATTCTACAACTAAAATAGCTCTCAAATCCAACTGCATCCACCGTCAACTGACCCCACAAATCCAAATATGTGATTCTAAAATGAAATCGCTCTCAAACCCAACCAAATCCACCCTCAACTGACCCCTCCAATCGAGCCTATTACCTCCCTGTTTCTGCTTCTCATCGTCATGACCGCTTCGCTCTCAAGCCAAGGGCAGGCCACTCCTTGCCATTGTCCGTCATGCCCAGACTTGGGAGATGCTGTGTTGTCGAGATCCTATTGTCGCACCGATACCATTTGCCAGAGACCGGGCAATCGGCGGAGGTGGCCTGTGTCTGCCTCCTTTTCCCACTCTCTCAGCTTCCCTCTCTCAAGGTGGCACTCAGAGGAGGAAAGTAGAAGAGGCAGGAGCGCATCTCCTCTCCCACAATCCCTCTCACTTTATGTTCTCTCTAGGATCCTGATATAGCTCTCTGAACTCCACTTACAAAGCAATGCCGTAGAATCGATAGAGAGACCTTGAGGATGGGAAGCGTGGGCGGTAGGAGACAACGGAGACGATGGGGATGGCGCGGTGCACCGCCGATTGCTTCGCTTAATGAAGAAAGACGACGCCACCGCTCCGCCGTGGCAGAGATTCACGAACATTTGTTACCCTCTGTCTCTGCACAGTTCATTAAATCAACATTCAAGAAAAAGATCAAATCGAGGAAGGAGGAGTGGATGGGGAGGACGAACCCTTGAGGTAGGTGACGTGGTAGAGGGGGCCGTGGAGGCCGCCGATGGCGGGGCTTCCGGGGAGCCGCGGGCGAGAGGGAGGGGCGGCGGAGGCAGAGAGGGGGGGCGGCGGCTTGGGTGAGGAGCACGCCGGGGCGGCGCAAGCGGCACACGGAGAGAGAGAGAGAGAGAGAGAGGGGCTTGCGGCGCGGGGGTGGATGAGGCAGGGCGCAGGCGCGGGCGTGATTTGCTACGGCGGCGTAGTTACTCGCGATCCGAAATAACAGGAAAGAATGGACGGTGGTGCACGCGTGATGAACGTTCCGCATTATATGTTAGCAGTACCACCACGACCATAAGGTGCTTCAAGATAATAGAGACTACCATAGGTTCAACACCACCCAGCTTATGGTGGGGAAAAAGCCATTTTATAACGTGATCTTTGCCACCTGGCCCACTATCAATACAAAGAAAGACAGATGGCCTCACATGTCAGTGAGAAGTGGCAAATAAGGGAATTGCAAAACTTGAGAGAGGTAAAAATGTTAGGCTGCAAAAACCTACAACCCCCCCCCCCCCCACCCCCACCACCACACCCACACAAAAAAACACCCAAGTATAGGTCCATAGATTTCCTATCATTTTTTATTTTTTTTGATCGTTACCCAAAATCAGCCTGTATGCCTGACAATGTTGTCTTCTTAGCACCATCCATATGCCTGGATCTCGTGATTTATGCGGTTACTCTTACCATATGTTAGATGGAAATGAATTATTCATTATTTTGTACAAATTGACAATTAAGGATGGCTTGAGATGCCATTAGTTTTCTTTGCATGGAAGGTGTATGTTTTCCTTTGAACAGGCATATCATGCCAGGAGACAAATGCCCTGAAATTCTAGTTCCTTTCGTATGAGCATTAATCTTATGATATACATTATTCATGTTTTTTTTTTCTAAAATAGTTTATTCATGTAACAGGAAGCTGGCAATGTTCCTTATGTTGTTGAAAATGGATGTGGGAAGTTCTCAAAATCTCCAGAACAAATTGCAAAGATCGTTGCTGACTGGTTTGGCCCTAGGTCAGATGAGCTCAAAATAATGTCCCAAAATGCCCTGAAACTAGCGCGACCAGATGCCGTGTTTAAAATTGTCCACGATTTACATGAGTTAGTCAGGCAAAAAAGTTTTGTACCGCAATATGCGTGTGCAACATAAGCTTATTCTTAGTCAATTCTTTTCTGTTAGTGCGGCATTAGTTATAGTTATTTGTGAGAGTACAAAATTTCAATTGATTTGAAAGAAGAAAAATGTGTACGATCTAATTTGGTTTCCCTCAATATTGTGCCTGTACACAACTGTCTAGGGACATAATTTCATAGGGAAACCATTTACCATGGTAGCCCTCGAACTTTTAAGGCTCTGCTGTGTGTTGTCTTGCGATGCTCTACTAGATGTTTGTGGGCATCGAAAAATAAGTTAGGAAATAGCTAATATTCAATTTTATATACAAGTTATTGTGTTCCATATGGGTCGTATACATAGCTGGATGATTCGATGGATCCTGTAGTTAGAAAAATTTACTTCATTCATGCCTGCAAATACAAATACTCAATCGAGCCTTGTCATAAATTAAAGGCCGGTCAAGTCAAACATAGCAGCAGCTCAAAGCTGTGAGTCTCGAAGAAAGCAGTGAATCTCAATCGAGGGTTTGAAAAACCAAAAATATGTAAAAAAAAAAATGGTTTCAGAAGATTTGAGAGAATTCACTCAAAATCTTAAGAAATGATTACTAAGTGCTACAACGTTTGGCTTATAGCAAAAAACAAATTTTCAACGATATAACTTTTAATTTTTAATTTAAGTTGAAAGAAAGAAGGCCTAAGAAAATTTCCCAAGCTGAAAGTTTTAAATTCTCTTTGAATGTTTTTAGTTTTAAATTCTCAAAATTTTAAAAATAAACATCCTCACATATTATAGTTTCAGGTTTTCAAAGTCACGCCTCGAAGTAGTCAAAGTTTAGATAAAGTAGATAATCAAATAATTTCAGTGTTAAAGAACATACTGGATGGTGTAAGACATAATGGTTCGTTTGGACATTGATATGGTTTCAAAAACCTAACTTTGATAAATATAGTTATTGTAATTTATTTATTCCTTGAAACAAGATTGTGATTTATGTACTTTTATACATATCTACAATTTTAATATACCAGATCTAAATGCTTTCAAGATATTTATAACAGAAAAGTTGGTACCCTAAATATAGCACATAGGACTATGGTATGGGGCTTATTGTGTCATATCATGCTTGCTCCATTCTAAGAGCAAGAGCAACAACGTTCTTATACTCAATGCGTGTTATTGTAGCAAATAAGGAAGCAGGAGGCTGGTAGGCTCCCCAATTTCAGGATATCATTATAGCATTTGTGTTCCTAAGTGGAAGAGACAACCAATCATTATTGAGGAGCCGTTCATCGCACATGCGTAGAGCCTAGTCGCCATAACTATCGAGAAGGACCAGGCATGTGGGGGTTGCTATGAGGATAGGCATGTAGATCTGTCCACCCTTCCCATCACCATGTTGGTGGCACCCACGAGGAAGTGACAATAGCCTCTGCCTCGACCAACTTATCGGGTCACCATTCCCGTTGCCCCAACTGTCATAACTGCCAAGATCTAGGGGTGGCATGTGGATGGGAAAAGGATGAAGGAGAGGCGACCTTGTTGGAAGAGGGGAAGAGGACATGCAACGCAGATAGAAGAATGGAGGAAAGGTTGGCACAATCCGGAGAGGGAGAGAAAGGGAGGAGAGGCAGTGCTCGAGGAAGGAGAGGAGGCGTAGAAGAAATAGAGAGAGAGAGAGAGAGGGGGTAAATTTTAATAAATAATATTACAATAAAAACATTAAATATGCATGCAAACATGGGTGGTATGATAGTTAGGGTTTTGAAATAAAATATAGGTGAGTGAACATAGGGAGTTGGATATAGGGATTACAGATGAAGATATTAATATACACTTAAAAGCATTAATCATGGGCAAATGGTCCCGTAGCCCCCAAGTCCCCTCTCGCGCAACTCAAGGAGCAATTCCACTACCGCCTCCAAAAACCACCCTGCCACTTGCCCTCGTTACCGCCGCCACCGCCTGCAGCGACGGGGCCTCCCCTCCTTCCTCCTTCCCCTTTCTTTTCCGGGTGTCTTTTTCATAGATAGGGTCTAATAGTGATATGTAGCAGTGCATATACAGAATGAAAAATAGGGATGATGGAGATGCTCTAAGATATCATTTTTCTAGATGTAAAGTTTGTTATTGATTGGTTGTACAAATTTTTGCACCTTTTTTTAAGCACAAACTTCCACGTAAAACAATTCAATCTTTCCCTAGAGAAAAATATAAGAAAAAAAAACCTACGTTTTGTTGGGCTTTTGCCCCTTTTCTGGGCTGGCCCACATAAGCGAGATTAAGAGAGTGAGAGAGAGGAGCAGGCAGAGAATGGACGTGCTCACCCTGTTCGTGCCCCAACCCTAGGGTTGGAGCTGCGCGGGCTGCGGCGCCGCCTACCTCGGCGTGCGGGCTCCGTGGGGGGGGGGGGTTCGTGGCCGGGCATCTCGGAGGGTTGGTGAGCTCCTCCACCCCTTTTAGAGGCCGCAACTCCCTCTTCCTCTCAGCAGCAGTTTGGACTCGTTTTTTTTTTCCCTTCTCTACTCACTCCTCTCGCGACCTTGCTGTTCAGTGTCTTCGCCGGAGCTTCGGCCGGCTTGCTGGCCGGCACTGGTTGCTGGAGGGGAGACCGTGCTGCTCTCTGTTGATCTGGTGCTCTGTGGCCACGAGGTGGACGCCGTGTTCTTGCTGCAACTTCCTCTGCTCCTCGGGTTCCTCCTGTGGTCTTGACTGCAGTGAGGGATATCGGTATCGTATCTCCGAATCGTTTCGCTTGTGATGCTTAGCATGGGCGATTTGATTTCTGGGACAGTGCCTTGCACGCTTTGCCTCGGCATAGTTGGCTCGAATCCAACGCATTGTAAGATCACTTCATTTTCTTTTCAGTGGACCGATTTAGTTGTTTCTGGGAGACTAGCCTTCGAGCTAGAGGCCGTTTGACCAAATCTGGAAGCATTGTGTTTTGGCTCTGTTAATTGTTCGATGATGATTGCATTTTTTGAGGCATAATAGTCTGTTAATAAGAATTTGCTAGACCAATAAAGTACTGCTCTTAGTCTTCTTGCTTGTGTCTCTATGTGTGTTGTCGAGTGCTAGGTGCCTGGATTAACTGGTTAATTATTCTGCTACGCTACATGTTGTTTATTCTGGAGAACTAGTACTGGTTGTGCCTTCTTACTAGTTACCGTAGTGTGTATTAGCTGCTGTTCAGATCTGTCTAGGGGCTGTTTTATCTGGCCGAACAACAACTTTGATCTCTTAATTCTTGACACTCTCTAGGGCAACTTGGACATACACATAGAGAAGTACTTTACTGTTTTGAACTAGAGCAGTACTGTCTCAGGATTATATTCTTATTTTCAGATTATTTTAACCAGTGGTTTAACTGCTCAAATTCGGTTGGATGGCTAATTTCATTAGCAACCCCTGTTTGCAATCTGAAAACAACTTTCCTAATAAAACCTTGAGCTTTTTGCTAGATTTATTACTTTTGGCAGCATTGAATCTTTTTGAGAATATCATGTATCTATATGAATTTATTACTATATGATTCAATTGGCTTGCTTTTAATTACAGCTGTACTCATTTTGTAATATTGTTTTATCTTGCTCATTATGCTAAATTTGCAACACGTTTGATATATGGAGCTTTCCACGGTTCGTGTCATTTCCGTCGTGCATGGACGCACGACATAACAGTGTGATCGATTCATACATCGTCATTGTGAGAAGTAAATCTTGCGAGCTGCAGCCTCTCCTCTTCCTCGGCAGCGGCGGCAGGGGAGGCCAAGAGGCGGTGAGGCAGCAGCACGTCGGTCTGGTGGGCGGTGGGCACGAGGAAGATCCCGGCCAAGGTGGACAGCCGCAGCAGGTTCCGGAGCAGGACGGCGAGCCAGAGGTTGGCGAAGTCGACCCTGGTGACGTGCGGGCGCGGAGCACGGCGGCGCCGCCGGCCTTGGCCGCCAGCATGCCGAGGCTGTCGATGCACATGAGGAGGGCGAAGAAGGTGCCCTCCACGCCGGGCGGGCAGAGCTTAGTGCTCAGCACCATCATCGGCATCCGCCGGACGCGGCCGATGACCCGGGAGCAGCACTTCTCCAGGGTGACGAAGACGGGGTCCGGCACGCCCAGCCTCAGGTTCCACCGGAGCACGAACGTGAGGTCCAGCATGCCGGAGACGCCGTACAGGAGTTGCGCATAGAACAGGATGCTCCTGAAGGGGTAGTCCTTGAGGCACTTGTGGTAGATCAGGACGCCCGCCATGGCATCCACCGCACCGATGGCATGCACCACCCCGACGAACTCCTGCGTGGGCGAGAAGGAACAGCAACCGGTGGCTTGTCAGGAGTTCTTGCGAATCTGTGATATCCTTGATGATTCTGTCAGTGATGCTCTTGTTTTATCAGTTCACTTGTAAGGGATGCTTTATTTACTTTCACAAGGCAACAGGGCTCATTATGTATGCCGACTTTCATCGTGCTCTAGCATAAACTTTCAATGGATGAACTTTTTGGAAGAAGTCTATAACAGATCCAAAAAACTAAAGTGTATACTCTTTTTGCATGAAGATAAGACATTAAACTGTTAAGTCGTTAAGCCGTTAAGCTATTAAGCCCCGAATAACTGGCCAAATTTCCATGCAATGCTTGAACATGGAGGCTATGATCTGGGCCTGGCGGCATGAAGAACAAGGATAGGTGATTATGTGCCTGGCTAGGAGGAAACAAGCTCGGAAAACTAGTGGCAAAAACAATATATCCTTCGGAGAGCACAAGAATATCAGAAATTGAAGAGCATCATGAGATGAAGATGCCAATCAAGCAAGGAATTTTTTGTTTTATACAGTACCCGCAGACCCATGATTTACTTATGGGTTGCATTGTGTAAATCTTGTGAGCTGAAAATTTCTATTTTTTATTTTGAGCAAATGGCAGGAGAGCTGCCTCGTATTGATCAAAAAGAGAGGAATTGCAGGGTAGGGAGAGATAAAGGCCCTCCCCCCGTGGGCCAAAGAAAAAGAACTAACTAATTACAAAAGAGGCTCTCACAGCCTCCCAGAGGCGCATGTCGTCAATTAAAAAGCTGAGAAAGGCCGCCAAAGGTTTGTTACTTCATCGGAAGATACGGTTGTTTCGCTTTTGCAAATTTTAAACCAATTGGGTTTTGTGATCTCATCGTCTCATTTCACTGCCATGCTATTACTTGCAAATTTATGGAAAACGCGCCCGCCTGTACGACTAAAGGGGGGAAATTTATTTGCGACAAGCGAGTGCTACATATATTGCTCACATTGATGGAATTCTGATATTGTTATTCTTTTGTGAATTGCAAACTAAGTTCTCTGAAGTATTCCGGTCTGTATAATTGGGTAATGCCTATCATGGAAATTGAGATGCTGCAAGAGCAAACCCATATGTTGTAAACCAAAATTGCCCTAGTTAAGTTTGCTCTGTTAATCTGTTTAACAAATATACTAATTAGCAATAGCATTACACAGGTCAGAAACGAAACTTTTACCTGAGAGAATCCAGGATTAGGTGGTGTTTTGTTAGTGTACCAGTAGAACTGCCCCTCATGTGTGCTGACACCGAGAGCCAGCGAAAGAAACATGTAAAGAGATGGTTTCCACACTACTGGATACTTTATTGTCTGAACCATCCCTTTCACCGCGGTACTAACCTTGTTCCAAACCTGCATTTCATTAGCATCCTAGTTAGAAACTAAAATTTCACTCTTTCGTATTTCTTTCGTCAGTATACTGTGGACCAATATCTTTACTTTCTGCCTACAGGTGCATGTGTACTCTCTTTATTTGCTAGGTTCAAGTAACACTCAATTGAGAAAAGTCTTAATTTATCTAATTGTAGTCACTGAAGCATTGATCTTTAAACATAGAGAACATGGTATTTGTTGCCAAGAATAATGATGTCAGATAGAGCAGCCTGTTTGCTCACAGACACTGAAAAATATTTGAATTAAGACCCGATCAATTTAGATGCGAAAATATAAATAACATCACAAGTAAAATGGAACATGATTGCTGATCTACCTTCTCTTTCACATTATGTTGACGAGACCAGGCCCTCGCGTCGCTCGCAAGGGCGGCTCGAGGGCGACCAACTCCCAGCCTCCTCCACACAAACCCTAGCGCCACCGCGGCCGCCGCCGGCGGCGGCCGCCCTTCTCTCCCTCTTGCCCTCTTCCCTCCCCCCTTCTCCCGTTCCTTTGTCTCTCCGGCGCCCGGCGGCGTGAAGGCAAGATCCAGAGGCGGCCGACCTGGGGCAGCGGCGGCGTGGCGTTCTCGGGGCATGCGCGGCTGGTCTGCTTCGGGGCGCGGCGGCGCGATCGGGCGGGCGCCATGGCGGGCATGCCTCCGCGCTCGGCCCAGATCTGGTGGCCCTCGCCATGCCGGCCGAGGCGCAGCCGGGCGTCTTGGCGGCGCGTGGGGATGTTCGTCCCAATGGGGCTCGCCGGCTGGTGCCTCACCGCATCAAGCGTGCGCTAGGGAGGTCACGGCGCCAAAGCCGGGGAGCGGGCGCGTGTGGTTGTGGCTACCCGCTTCGCGCAAAGCGCGCCATGGTGGTCGGCGGTACTTTCGACACAGCGGCGGCGCGCTTTGTGAGGTGCGGCGGCGCAGCCAGACGTGGAGACCGGCTCTGCTACGAGTGGCCTGGGCCAGGCCGAGACAGCGGTTGGAGGCCAAGGTGGCGCCAGTTCTGGGCGCGGCGGTCACGGCCGCGTTGGTGCTGAAGGTGGGCCTCCTACAGCTGCCGTCGAAGATCCTCACACGGTAGCGCCATACTGGCGGCGGCTGGGGCGTGTTACTGCCGTCGATGTTGGCCGGCGTGCCTCGTGCTCCTCTTTCTGAATCTGAGCTCAACCGGTGGCCTCCTCCCTTTGGTCCCCGGTGTCGCGGCGACTAGTCCCCCTATCCAGCGTCGCGACGGAGTACACCTCTCCCGGTGACACCGCATCCCCCACCCCCTCGGACCCAAGTCAGCAACGCCTAGGTCCGCTAGCGTCTTCTACCAATCCGAGGGTGCTTTCTTTCTTCGTTCTCACCTTCGCGTGCAGTGGTGGAGTCTGACGTCGGTTTTCCCTCTTCTTTCTCCCTTTTTCCTTCTTCCCCTCCTCCTAGGCCTGTCTTGGCGGAGGCCGTCCGGGGGGGGACCGCTCTGTGTGATGCCGGATTCACGGGCGGGAGGCTCAGATCTGGCGGTGTGTGGACCGGAGCGGTCGGAGTGGGTGTACTCCAGGGTCGTGGGACCGGTGGCCTCGTAACTCGGCGGAGCTCGGCACCGGCTTCTTCTCCTTCTTCCCCTCCCCCTTAGCCGCTTGGGGGGCTCGTTTCGGTAGCTGGCCGGAGTGGACGGAGCAGGTGGGCTCCAGGGGCATGTGCTCGACGTCTTCTCAGCTCCTCCCGTGGTGGCTTGGTGGGCTGTCGCCCGCCCCCAGCGGCACGTCGACCCTTGTTTTCTAGCCTGGTCCCGTCCTCGTCCACCTTGCCCTCCCCTCCCTGCGAGGTGCTCGGTGGTGTGGGTTGGCCTCTTCTGGGTTGTTGGCAGGGTTCGGCTTGTGTCACCGGGTGGCGCGGTGGCCGGTCTCCTACGCTTTCCGTGCGCTGGCCACCAGGAGTGGTGGCCCCTCTACGGCGACTTTGGCTGACGACCTTTTCTCCGGCAACGTCCTCATTCTCTGCCTCTTGTCTCGGTCCCATCTTCGCCATCTTGACCCTCCCTTTCTCCGAGGTGTCTAGTGGCGTGGGCGGCGTCCTTCGCGTCGGGTGGCGGCGTTCGTTCGCGTTTTTCGGCTCTGCGTCTTCGGCCGGCGACCAGTTCTACTTTGTTTTCAACCTTCGGCGGCATTTGCCTTCGGCGCTGGTAGGGCTGGTCATGGGCGAAAGCCTCGCCCTTTTGGGGCTGGTGCTGGCGTCACCTTTGGTGTCGTTACCTCGTTGGAGGCATCACCTGTTGGACCTATCCCTGCTCTGGGTGAAAACCCTTGCGGCTTTGCGATGGCGGCGGGTTCTCCTCGTCGCTACCTCGTTGGAGGCGTCGTTGTTGCCGTTTTGCGCTTTAGGTTTTCGCTGGGTCTGCTGCTCTAGGAGTCGTTTGTTGTTGTGTGAGTGCGTTGGTGTTCCCCCTTCTCCCTCTTCTGTATCTCTCTCTTTGTTCGGCCTGTGGCTTGGGTGGCAGTGGTGGGTCTGCTTTCCTTTCTCTCCCCTGTAGGTGTTGTGTCCGGCGGTGGCCGGAGGTGTGTCTGGCTTTTGCCAGAGTTGCAGCGGAGCGCTGCGGTTGTACCCCGTGCTTGCACGGCCTTTTTATTTTTTTTCTTCTGCTTATCAATGAAATAGAACGGCAGTTCTCCTGCCCCTCTTTCAAAAACATTATGTTGATGAATTTTCAGCTCATATATAATAAATCCTAGGAAAACCAACATAGCAGGAGGTAAAGCCATCACACCAAGTGCACCCTACATTTGGCCAGCATTCATGTAATATTTAATTTCTTAGTGAAGAAACATAAAGCTGAAACTTAGCAATTGAATAACGCATCAAAGCATTTGACTATTTGACCTGTGCCCCAAGATGGTGGACAAATATGCCACTTGTAGCATACCCGATAAGTGCACCTAGAGATGACGATAATGCACAAAGGCTCTGCATGTCAGGGGCCAATGCTGTCTTATCAATACTATTCTTTGCAATGCATGCATCTATCGTGACATCAGCAAACGCAACTGCTGTAGAGATTCCCACAAAGCAAAGAATGGCAGAAGTCAATGGTAGCCCAATAACCATGGCAACAACAGCAGCTCAAACCGTTCCAATTATTCCTAGCAACACAAAAATAAACAGGGGTTTATCAGAACTCTATAACCACTGCAAATATGGATCTTCAATAAATATGATGAATGTATATATATACATATATTCTTTCCCATCTGTGATCCTGATAGAGGCCCGATGCCATATATTTTGAGCGAGAAATTTTAAACTCTAGTTATAAACCTATAATTTATTGAATATCTATATCTATTATATTAAGGCAATGAAAAAGCAGAGAATACTGTACTCTAGTTATCACCTTTGCTTCATTCTCAGACTCACTAAAAATTTAGAAATAAGTTAGTAGAAGAAAATAGCTGACTCAAATTAATATGCTGCACTGTAATCTCACGGGCACAACAACTGTCACTATGTTCACCATTCTGAGAAACCTAAACATGGGGCCATTGATAAAACCAAAAAAAAAAAAAAACTGTTGGAAGTAATAAGTCCTAGCTGTCATACAGAAAACTGGCAAGTCAATAGATTCACAAAGGTAGCAGTGCAAACTTATTAAATGAAATAAACTTGAGCAGAGGCTGTTGGATATCCAGAACTGCTTGGATTATGAACAGAAAATGTTGGGATGTACCTCTATGCTACTGCAAACAAGAACAGATGTGAAAAAAACATGTAGATGATAAATGGGGAGAGAGAATACACCAGTTCTTCCAGGTTCCAATCTCAAATAGCCATAGAACTTGAAGTTAGCTAACCTCGTGTTCGGAGTGGCTAAATTGAATGAATAAGTTGATTGAGTTGAAGTGGCTTGAATGCTAACTTAAGTCGGACTTCGAGAGATTTTTTAATCTGCTTCTCAAAGCTGGTTTGCTTCGTTTAGCACACCCCTATTACTTACTACGAGTACTGGATTGTTTATTCCACACAACTGCGTGGTATGGGCCAAGTATGTATCACAAAATACTCCTAATATTTCACAATATCATTATATCTTAATAACAGTTGCATATGGCATCTAATAATAGTTGTTGTTCACTCATAAATCATAATTAGGCTACACCAAATTAAGTATAAGTTCTCTTTTATGAAAAATTCCATTAGGCTATTTATCACTTTAAAAATAAAGAATATATATTAGCTGTTGTTAAAGTCACAATTAAGGTTCACCAATTTAAGGGTTAGATGCATCATTAGAATTTTCATCCTATTTCTATTTATTGTCAGTTTTTGACCTGTCACATCGGATTTTATATTATATATGTTATCAGGGTAATATTTACTATTGCCACTCAAAGAAAATCAGCTGAGCTTACAGATGAATAGTTGTCCGGGTGTCCAAAAATTATACACAGTTAAGTGCCTATGGATAGTTCAAATCTTATGAAGGCACACAAGCACAAGAAAATTATGATTGTGCTGGAATTATCTTGGAGACTGAAAGTGATGTGGACTATGTAGTCCCTTTTATGCACCATACAAGGGAACAAGGCACATTGTTCCAAAATTTTTTGACCTACTGATTAAGACCAAGCCTCCAATAAATAATGCACTCACTTTCGAAGACCCAAACCTACTCCACATCGTGGTTGAACCGCATTCTCATCCACGATTCTGACCTACATATTGTTAGAATTGTTGGGCCTGGCCCATTTAATATCTAAATAATTCTTGAAAAATCTCAAAGGCCCATATATGCATGAGGCATGTGAAATTTCTTTAGTACCATATTGCTAGTGGGAGGAGTGGAGGACATGCTTAAATAGTGGAGCTTGCTCCCTCCCACTAGAGAATGTGATGGGAGAGAGAAATAGAGAATCACACGCGCCGCCGCCGCCGCCGAGCCGGGCGGGCGGGCGGGCGGGCGTCGCGCGGCACCTACGTGAATGGTCCGCCGAAACCGGACCCTTGTGCTTGCCCAGACGCAGCCTCGCGGCCTGTTTCGCAATCCGTTTGCCTCACGTGTTTTGCTATATTAATCTGCCGCCGCGCAGTCCAGAGAGAGAAGATCAGATCGACCTAGGGTTTTGCCACATCCCTCTGCTGCGCCGCCGCTTCGGTTCTTCCCCATCCCGTGCGCCGGCGTGCACCGACGTTCGGGAGAGCAGGTCTCCGGAACCGATCGCCCTTGAGCTCCTGCACCGGGTAGGGCGAATCAGGTTTTTGGGAAGCGCCGCGTGGATCGCCGGCCGCTTCTTCGCTTCGCGAGGACTTCTTCCACTACGCCGTCGCGATCTGCGTCGGAAACACCTTCTCCAAGACGGCATCCGATTCGGAGAACCAGAACCAAACCCCGCCGCAACTCGTACCATACGGTGACGACGACCACGTCCAGTAAGTCATCACCATCGCGAGTACACCAGAGAGATATACGTGTAGTTTTCTGCATGTGTATCTAGGTTGTACTTCTATGGTTTCAACCTGTTTTATCTATCTCTCAGACGTTGTGCATGCTATATCTCTTGATTAAAATAAATCTGAAAGTGCTAATTATTCCAACAATCCAAAAACCTGATGTTTAGGCACTTTGGTTTATCGATGGCTCGTTTTGCTGATGCTCTGAAACCGGAGAAATTCGGTGGAGTTAATTACAAGAGATGGCAAGTAAAGGTGCAGTTGTGGCTGACAGTATGAACGTGTACTGGGTAAAGGATGACAAACCAGAGGGAACCCTAACTCCTGAAAAGGAGAAAGAGTTTCAGGAGGCCACCACACTTTTTCGAGGTGCAGTTCTTAGTGTGCTTTCTGACCGTCTGTGTGATGTGTATATGACCATCACAGATGCGAAGGAGATCTGGGATGCGCTGAATAGTAAATTTGGTGCATCGTACGGGCAAAGGAATCGTATGTCATGGAGCAAGACCACGACTTCAAGATGGTTGATAACCGTTCTGTTGTCGAACAGGCTAATGAGATACTGGTCATTGTGAGGGAACTCGAACTCCTTAAGTGCAAATTACCTGATAAGTTTGTGGCTGGGGGCATTATTGCCAAGTTACCTCCTTCATGGAGAAATTTTGCCACGTCTCTAAAACATAAGAGACAAGAGATCTCCGGCGTGCACCGACGTTTGGGAGAGCAGGTCTCCGGAACCGATCGCCCTTGAGCTCCTGCACCGGGTAGGGCGAATCAGGTTTTTGGGAAGCGCTCAGCACGACTGCTCGCTGCTTCCTTCTTCTGCTTCGCGAGTACTTCTTCCATTACGCCGTCGCGATAGGCGTTGGAAACACCATCTCCAAGACGGCGTCCGATTCGGAGAACCAGAACCAAACCCCGCCGCTACTGCATCAGACGGTGACGCGACCACGCCCAAGAAGTCATCACCTTCATGAGTACACCGAGAGATATCGTGTAGTTTTCTGCATGTGTATCTAGGTTGTACTTCTGTGGTTTCAACCTGTTTTATCTATCTCTCAGACGTTGTGCATGCTATATCTCTTAATTAAAATAAACCTGAAAGTGCTAATTATTCCAACAATCCAAAAACCTGATGTTTAGGCACTTTGGTTTATCGATGGCTCGTTTTGCTGATGCTCTGAAACCGGAGAAATTCGGTGGAGTAAATTACAAGAGATGGCAAGTAAAGGTGCAGCTGTGGCTGACAGCTATGAACGTGTACTGGGTAAAGGATGGCAAACCAGAGGGAACCCTAACTCCTAAAAAGGAGAAAGATTTCCAGGAGACCACCACACTTTTCCGAGGTGCAGTTCTCAGTGTGCTTTCTGACCGTCTGTGTGATGTGTATATGACCATCACAGATGCGAAGGAGATCTGGGATGCGCTAAATAATAAATTCGGTGCATCTGACGCTGGCAGTGAACTGTATGTCATGGAGCAGTACCACGACTTCAAGATGGTTAATAACCGTTCTGTTGTCGAACAGGCTCATGAGATACTGGTCATTGTGAGGGAACTCGAACTCCTTAAGTGCAAATTACCTGATAAGTTTGTGGCCGGGGGCATTATTGCCAAGTTACCTCCTTCATGGAGAAATTTTGCCACGTCTCTAAAACATAAGAGACAAGAGATCTCCGGCGTGCATCGACGTTCGGGAGAGCAGGTCTCCGGAATCGACGCCTTGAGCTCCTGCACCGGTAGGGCGAATCGAGGTTTTGGGAAGCGCCGCGGCGCGTCACGCTTCCTTCTTCCGCTTCGCGAGGACTTCTTCCACTACGCCGTCGCGATATGCGTCGGAAACACCATCTCTAAGACGGCGTCCGATTCGGAGAACCAGAACCAAACCCCGCCGCAACTCGTACCGTACGGTGACGACGACCACGTCCAGTAAGTCATCACCTTCGCGAGTACACCAGAGAGATATACGTGTAGTTTTCTACATATGTATCTAGGTTGTACTTCTGTGGTTTCAACCTGTTTTATCTATCTCTCAGACGTTGTGCATGCTATATCTCTTGATTAAAATAAATCTGAAAGTGCTAATTATTCCAACAATCCAAAAACCTGATGTTTAGGCACTTTGGTTTATCGATGGCTCGTTTTGCTGATGCTCTGAAACCGAAGAAATTCGGTGGAGTAAATTACAAGAGATGGCAAGTAAAGGTGCAGCTGTGGCTGACAGCTATGAACGTGTACTGGGTAAAGGATGGCAAACCAGAGGGAACCCTAACTCCTGAAAAGGAGAAAGAGTTCTAGGAGGCCACCACACTTTTCCGAGGTGCAGTTCTTAGTGTGCTTTCTGACCGTCTGTGTGATGTGTATATGACCATCACAGATGCGAAGGAGATCTGGGATGCGCTGAATAATAAATTCGGTGCATCTGACGCTGGCAGTGAACTGTATGTCATGGAGCAGTACCACGACTTCAAGATGGTTGATAACCGTTCTGTTGTCGAACAGGCTCATGAGATACTGGTCATTGTGAGGGAACTCGAACTCCTTAAGTGCAAATTACCTGATAAGTTTGTGGCTGGGGGCATTATTGACAAGTTACGTCCATGGAGAAACTTTGCCACGTCTCTAAAACATAAGAGACAAGAGATCTCCGTTGAGGGGTTGATCGCGTCTCTAGATGTTGAAGAGAAAGCTCGGGCTAAAGATGCACCTGGGAAAGGAGTCGAGGATACCCAAATACCAATATTGTCCAAAGAAGATGGCAAGAATAAAGGGAAGAATAAAATCAAGCAAACCACTGCATTCAAGAAAAAGAAGTTGAACAAGGATGAGATGCCTTGCTGGATTTGCGGTGAGGTTGGGCCTTTGGGCTAAGAAGTGTCCAAACCGCAAAGACAAAAAGGGTAATCTGGCGCATTTCAAAGTCATCAATGTGACCATTGGCAACACCGGTGAGGGAACCGATGGGTATGTTTTGCCTCATCGTTCTTTCAAAGAATCGACCATTGATTGGTGGATTGATACTGGGGCTGATGTGCATGTGTGTTCTGACGTTTCAATGTTCACTTCTTATCAGGTAGCCCATGGTTCAGCCGTTTTGATGGGGAACGGGTCCAATGCTTTTGTTCTTGGTGTTGGCACGGTTGATCTGAAGTTTACTTCAGAAAAGATCGTGCAACTGAAGAACGTGCAGCATGTCCCCTCAATCAATAAGAATCTGGTCAGCGGGTCCCTTCTCTGCAGAGATGGGTTTAAAGTGGTGTTTGAGTCCAATAAGGTAGTTTTGTCGAAACATGGTTTGTTTATTGGCAAAGGCTATTTGTGCGGAGGCTTGTTCTGTTTCTCACTTTCTGATTACTGTCATAAAGTTGTGAACCATATTTGTGATAATGCTGTTGAGAGTGAGGCTGATATTTGGCACTCACGTTTATGCCATATCAATTTTGGTTCTATGTCTCGGCTTGCGAGTATGAATTTAATTCCTAAACTTTCCACTGTCAAAGGTTCTAAGTGCCAGACTTGTGTCCAATCAAAACAACCTCGTAAGCCTCATAAGGCCGCCGAGGAGAGAAATTTGGTACCTCTAGAGCTCATACATTCTGACATTTGTGAGATGAACGGTGTGTTGACAAAGGGTGGAAAGAGATATTTCATGACTCTGATTGATGATGCTTCTAGATATTGCTACGTGCATTTGTTGAACACTAAAGACGAGGCTCTAGACTTCTTTAAAATCTATAAAGCTGAGGTTGAAAACCAATTAGACAGGAAAATCAAGAGACTTAGGTTGGATCGTGGTGGAGAGTATTTCTCTAGTGAGTTCGACTTATTCTGTGCGGAAAATAGAATTATTCATGAGAGGACGCCTCCCTATTCGCCCCAATCAAATGGGGTGGCTAAAAAAAAGAACCACACTCTAACTGATTTGGTGAATGCCATGTTAGACACTGCGGGTTTATCTAAGACATGGTGGGGGGAGGCTGTGTTGACTGCATGTCATGTTCTGAATAAAGTGCCTGCAAAGAATAAGGAGAAAACCCCATATAAAATATGGAAGGGGAGAAAGCCATCACTTTCTTATCTGCGCACTTGGGGTTGTTTGGCGAAAGTCAATGTGCCAATCACAAAGAAGCGCAAGCTTGGGCTTAAGACAGTAGATTATGTCCATCTGGGTTATGCTCCTCGTAGCGTTGGCAGTAGATTTTTGGTGATAAGATCAGAGGTGTCTGACATGTCTGTTGGCACGATCATGGAGTCTAATGATGCTACTTTCTTTGAGAACATCTTTCCTATGAAAATTCGGCATAGCAGTTCTGGTAAAACTAGTGAGATAATTCCCGAACCTACTACTCAAATTGAATATCCTCAACTAACACCTGAGAAAAATCCTGAGGAGGATGACGGTGAGGCTCCGAGGAGGAGCAAGAGACAGAGTATTGCAGAATCCTTTGGTGATGATTTCACTGTGTACCTCGTGGATGATACACCCACGTCGATTTCAGAAGTGTTTGCATCCCCTGATGCAGACTACTGGAAAGAGGCGGTTCGTAGTGAGATGGATTCCATTCTTGCGAATCAGACTTGAAAACTCACAGAACTACCTTATGGTTGCAAACCTGTAGGGTGTAAATGGATATTTAAGAAGAAGCTTAGGCCTGATGGTACTATTGAAAAGTATAAGGCTCGGCTTGTGGCCAAGGGTTATACCCATAAAGAAGGCGAAGATTTCTTTGATACATATTCACCTGTGGCTAGATTGACTACAATTCGTATACTATTTTCCTTGGCTACCTCACATGGTCTTATTGTTCATCAAATGGACGTTAAGACAATTTTCCTAAATAGAGAGTTCGACGAGATCTATATGGATCAGCCTGATGGTTTGTAGTAGAAGGTCAAGAAGGCAAGGTGTGTAGGTTATTAAAATCTCTGTTTGGCCTGAAACAAGCTCCTAAGCAATGGCATGAGAAGTTTGACAGAACTTTAACTTTTGCGGGCTTTGTCGTGAATGAGGCTGATAAATGTGTATATTATCGGTATGATGGGGGCCAGGGCATTATTTTGTGTCTCTATGTGGATGACATATTAATTTTTGGGACAAGTCTTGATGTGGTTTACGTGGTCAAATCTTTCTTGTCTCAAAATTTTGATATAAAAGATCTGGGAGAGGCTGATGTAATCTTAAACATTAAGCTACTCAAGGGTGAGGATGGGATTACTTTATCTCAGTCCCATTATGTGGAAAAGATTTTAAATCGCTTTGGCTTTGCGAATTGCAAAACTTCTCCAACACCTTATGATCCCAGCATTGTGTTTCGAAAGAACAAGAGAATTGCTAGAGATCAGCTGACTTACTCTCAAATCATCGGGTCACTCATGTACCTAGCTAGCGCTACAAGGCCAGACATCTCGTTTGCTGTTAGCAAGTTGAGCCGGTTTACTTCTAATCCGGGAGATGATCATTGGCGAGCACTCGAAAGGGTAATGCGCTACTTAAGAGGTACTACAAACTTTGGTTTGCACTATACGGGTTACCCAACAGCGCTGGAAGGGTATAGTGATTCCAATTGGATATCTGACGCTGATGAGATAAAGGCCGCAAGTGGATATGTGTTCACTCATGGTGGCGGAGCAGTCTCGTGGAGGTCTTGCAAACAGACCATCTTGACACGCTTAACAATGGAAGCAGAATTGACTGCTTTGGACACGGCCACTGTTGAAGCAGAGTGGTTGCGTGAACTCTTAATGGATCTTCCGGTGGTTGAAAAGCCGATTTCGGCTATCCTTATTGATGCGCTCACGGGTTCCCGATCTTCCAGTTTTTAATTCAAACTGGTTATTGATAGCCGAGTGGAATCCCTTTGCATTCCCACCATACTTCATTGCCTTGATTGGTGTTTTAATGCCTTGTAGCTGGTGCTTGTTGAAGTTCCTATGCATAATATTGTTATTAGGTAGCAATCTATTCTCCAAAGTATAATTATTTAACCCAAGAAACGAGTTTACCTGATAATTGACTTGTTGCGCACTGCCTCGTGTGTTTGGTCCTTGCATGATGATTAATGGTCGCGGGTCACTTGGAAGGACTTCGGTTATTGATCCCATGGATGTATCCGACGTAGCGATGTCCTCATCACTTATGAACTGTGATATAATCAAACAGTGATTGTCAAGGTGAACAGTTCTAAGGACAACATGAAGTCCTCGAGACATGTGAAAAGACGACTGAAGTCTGTCAGAAAATTGAGAAACTCCGGAGTGATAGCGTTGGATTATATCCAAACGGCTAAAAACCTGGCAGATCTTTTTACAAAGGGTTTATCACGGTGTGTGATAGACAATGCATCGAGGGAACTAGGTATGAGACTCACGTGAGTTACATCATAGCGGTAACCCAGCCTATGTGATCGGAGATCCCGTGAATTAGATCCTGGGGAAAACAAGCTATTGGTTATCTAGATGAGAGTATACCCTAACCCATTCCATGTGAGATGCAATACTCTCGAAATCTGTATGGCGGGTTGGCACTTGTCTTAATGTTGTTCTGTTGGCTTCAATTAGCGAAGATGTCATCCTACAGAGCATCTTGAAAGAACACACCTATATGAGCCCGACTGTTGGAAGTCGCAGTTTATGAGACTTGGGTAATCTCTAGTAAGCTCATGAAGAGACCATGGAATACGACTTATATGCTCGACCCGCGGGGTAGCCTATTGGCAGCCAAGTATCAGTTGGCTTTGAGTGAAACTTGTTCACACAAAACTTGCAATTCAAGGCGTAGTCCATTGTCCAAGTTGTGAAGGAGTGTAGCTTAAATGTCTAGGTGCAATTCAAGGCATAGTCCATTGTCACCGAAACACTGGTATATAAACAGTTTTGGGAATAGGCAAACTTGATGGGACTTTGAGATCTGGTGGGGGATTGTTAGAATTGTTGGGCCTGGCCCATTTAATATCTAAATAATTCTTAAAAAATCTCAAAGGCCCATAGATGCATGAGGCATGTGAAATTTCTTTAGTACCATATTGCTAGTGGGAGGAGTAGAGGACATGCTTAAATAGTGGAGTTTGCTCCCTCCCACTAGAGAATGTGATGGGAGAGAGACATAGAGAATCACACGCGCGCGCTTGCTTGCCTCGCCTAGCCTGGCCGGGCTCGGGCCCCGCTCTCCGGATTTTGCGGGTCAGATATGGAATATGCAAATCGTGTTGGACTCGGTCGCGGCCCGTTTCGCGATCCATTTGTCTCACATGTTTTGCTATATAAATCTACCGCCGCGCAGTCCAGAGAGAGAAGATCAGATCGACCTAGGGTTTTGCCACATCCCTCTGCTGCGCCGCCGCTTCGGTTCTTGCCCATCCTGCGGCGTGCAGCACCGACGCTCGGGAGAGCAGTCTCCGGAACCGACGCCTTTGAGCTCTGCATCGGGATCGGTAGGGCGAATCGGGTTTTAGGAAGCGCTTCGCGATCGTCTTTCGCTTCTTCTTCTTTCTTCGCGAGGACTTCTTCCACTACGCCGTCGCGATCTGCGTCGGAAACACCTTCTCCAAGACGGCGTCCGATTCGGAGAATCAGAACCAAACCCGCCAAGCAACTCAGATGCAGACGGGTGGCGACGACCACGTCCAGTAAGTCATCACCTTTGCGAGTACACCAGAGAGATATACGTGTAGTTTTCTGCATGTGTATCTAGGTTGTACTTCTATGGTTTCAACCTGTTTTATCTATCTCTCAGACGTTGTGCATGCTATGTCTCTTGATTAAAATAAATCTAAAAGTGCTAATTATTCCAACACATATCGTCAAATCCCTTTTGACCTCAAATTGGCGGCAAAAAAAATCTTCCACTGCTGGAACTATCTGTCATTACGCTTAAGCAGCCACTAATTAAAGTTAATACTATCACCAAGCACTTGTAGCATAAGGATATCATCTCTGCCATGCAGGTGGGATCAGTCACACAACTACAATTTCCACGCCCTCCCTAGAATCGTGTCTTGGTTACCACCACAACAATGGTCAAAGATATTTTGACCGGGCTGGAATCCAAGATGCCATTAGTCTCCACAGACATTACAAATGAGGGCTACTAGTGGACGTTATATTATCGATGGGATGGTATATGTCTTTTACATGAAACACCGCGTGTAACACCAGATGAGTTTCATGAAACACCATATAAAACAGTGAAACATTAGGTGAGTTTCATGAAACACCATTAAAACATGCATACTGTTATACAGTTTATTAGTGTTCCTGATTACAAATTCCTACAAAACCGGCACGAAAATTCTATTTTTATGCCCATTGCTCTCCGAAATAACATCTGCAAATGACAATATCTATCTAAACAAGCCAATTAATCTCAAGCCGCCCCCCCCTCTCTGTAACTCGTACATTCTTTTTCTCTCACGACGGAAAATTTCTTGCTTGACTGTTTCGATTAAAAAGCAAACCTGAGTCTCGAATCTTTAGACATGGATTCCTGGCTGACCTGAGAAGATGAAGTAGGGGCGGCGGCGGTAGCCGCGGACGGAGAAGACGTCCGTCATGACGCCCCAGAGGGGCTTGAGGACCCAGGGGACGTAGAAGAAGACGGACAAGAACTTCACGGTGGCCGGCTGCACGCGCTGCACGTCCTTCCAGTAGTAGTCCGACGCCACCCGGAAGAAGGAGCCCGCGAAGCCCTGGCTGAGGCCGTACACCAGCACCACCCCGCCCTCGAACGCGACGCACCCACCACACCGGCTCCAGCGCCACAGCCGCCGCCGCCGCCGGGCCGCCGCCGCCCCCACCGCCGCGCTGCTCTGAGGACGCCGCCGGCGGCTCGCCGGCGAGACCGTCCGCCTCCGCGGCGTCGTCCTCCTCCAGCAGCATTGCCGTCTCCATGGGTTCTTGACGGCCTCTCCTCTCCTTCTTGGTGGGTTCTTGGGCACACCGGCGCAGATCTCGACGGGGGCGGCTCGCGAGCTAGGGGGCGGACATGGGCGGCGCGTGCTCACATGCTCGCAAGAACCTCGAGAACGGATTTGAGTATTCGAAACGAGCACGGCATTTGGATTAGTTTATGGCGCGAGACGGAGCGAACCGGGGAAGAGTCCATCTTGCAGGTTCAGACCGAGGCAGTCCAACTGTCGAAGTGCCGGTTCCTTCAGCTCTCAGGTGAACAGTGGAAACCGTTGACTTTATGGCTGCGAGGCACAAGCCACAAGGTGTGTACAACCTCCGTTCAACGTTTTTGACTTTTTGTTACGTCTTTGATCATTCGTCTTATTCAAATTATTTTTTAAAATATCATTTATATTTCTATGATTTATTTTATTAATAGAGGTACTTTAAATATATCTTATTTTTTTACATCTTTGCACTAAATTTTTGAATAAGACGAATGGTCAAAGACGTGTCAAAAAGTCAAAGGCGTCAAACAAAAAAAACGGAGGGAGTAGTAGTCAACTTGTGGCCCAAATTTCTTGAAATTTGTAGAAATCTGAGCCTCACATAAAGGACTCGAACAATCCATCGTGAGTCCACGACACAGTACAATGGAACAAGCAAGATGGAGCTGAAAATTTAGTTGAGTTTATGGGGGGCAAAGGCCTCCCTGAAACCAGGCAGCAGAAAATGGAAACACGTGGAACTTAAACATGACAGTAGGGGAAGTACATGAGGCAGCCAAATTGAATTATCTTTACTGAATCTCTATGATCCATTGTCACAAGCTCAAGCAACTGCCGTGGCAAATTTACAGCTATATGATAGGTGTGGTAAAACTTCCTATCGACATTTACCCAGTGTCCCTGACTAAGAATCTCATCTTGCAAGATGATGTGATCAGCTATATTCCTTTGTACAATGGCTCTACACGCATCATGTATGCAGTCAATTGGAAGAAAAAATAAGAGTTATTTGCAGGATCATTCGCATTCAAAACATGAATGAATGCCTAAGGTGTATTATGCTCTACTCCCAGATCCTCCAACTCCTGTCTGCTTCAACCAGAGGGACCACTTGACTGCTTCTAGAAAATTTTCGTTCCTTTGTAGAGCAGCTATGAGGTTAGTATAGGTTACTCGATCGGGTTTTATGCCTTTGAGCCTCATCACTTCATCAGCTTGGTAGCATCTTCAGGCATTCGCGCTATCCCGTACACCTTTATCAAGGTATTGTAGCTGTACAGATCCTGTGCAACCCCACGAGTCTTTAGTTCTGAAAGAACATCGGCTACACTTTCAATCCAACCCCTTCTTCCATATATATTGATCATAATATTATAAGTGTAGTGATCAAATTTACATCTTGCTCTCTTCATTTTCTGCAGAACAACAGGAAACTCGTCCAGCTGGCCTGACTTACCGTAGGCATCCAGCATACAGTTAAATGCCTCTATAGAAACAGGAAACCCTGCATCCTGCATCCTTTGAAGAAAATAAGTCATGCTATGAAAATCTCCGCTTTGCGCATATGCTGCAATAATGGTCTTCTATGATATGGCATCTGCCAGTCCCTGTTAGCGAGCCATGAGAAAAACCTTTTCAGCCCTTTTAAAAAGCCCAGCTTTTCCATATATACCTAGCAATATATTGAGGGTAAAAATGTTGGCCAAGTGTCCTTGATTTACCATTTCTTCAAAAAAATTCTTGAGAACTCATCAACAGGTATTGCCTGCCCACAGCAGTTGATAATGCAGTTATACATGACTTCATCACATTCCACTTCATTATTAAGTATCCAGTAATATGTGTGAGCCAACTTATCGAGCTGGCCACATTTTTGGAAAGTCCGAAGCATGTCATGGAAAAGGTATTTGTCAGGAACTATTTTTTTTGTTTCTCCATGTCTTCCAAAACTGAGCAGGCATCTTTCCGTCGTCCAGCTTTAGCATACATCCTCACAACTACACTATAAGCAATCATGTCAAGAACACAAGCTGAAGCTTTCAGTTCCAGGTATAAAGTTTCAACATCAACAAATCTCTCCATGGTGCCAAAAACATCAATCATACTGCAAGAAATGCAGATATTTGGATGGGTTCCAGACTTGGGCATCTGATTGTATATCCTGACAGCATCGCCATGATTGCTTGATTCTTTGCATGAACATATTAAGATCTGATATAAATTGTCTTCAAAATCAGAATCTTTCCACTTCTTTTCACGCAAAACACATAAAGCTTCTTCCAATAAAGAGTTTGGAACAAATGCAGTTACTAAGACAGAGCATGAGGTGGCATCAAATAGTATATTCTCGTACAAGCATGATTGTAGAATTGGAAGAACCTTATGTACTCTTCCTACTGTTCCACATGCCCGATCAAGAACGGTAACTATTGATGAACATTGGCAGCCTGCTGCCTTCATGTCCCTAAGAATTTCAGTTGCTCCTTTATTGTCATCGTGTCTTGTTACTAAATTGATTACCGTGTAAAAGTTGGATGCATTTGGTTGAAAACCAGAACTCTTAAGCTTCGTGTAGTACAACATTGCCTCTTCGTATTTGCCTGCTCTACCAAAACCTTCTACCATTGATCCATAAGTGGTCTCATCAGGAGCTAAACCTGCATCCTCAAGGCAGTCAAACACTTCCTTTGCCTTCCGCATATCAAAAACTTTTCCATACCCTATAATTAAGGTATTGTATGCCACAACATTCAGGGTAAACCCTTTATCTACCATGGTTTGAAATACCAATTTTGCCTCTTCCATTTTACCCTGTTGACTATAAGCATTTAGCCGCACCAACCAATTTTCCATGTTTGGAATGATTCCATCATCTTTCATCAGCATGATAGCCTCCTCAGACTTGGCAAAAAGGCCTGAATGTGTATACAGAGTAATCATAGCTGAGTAAGCATTAACACACTTAATATTGCATTCCCTCATCTTTGCAAAAGTGAATTCAGCTTCGAAAAGGTTACCAGTCTTCTGGTAAAGGCCCATGAGCATACCAACGGTAGACACATTTGGTTCCACTTCTTTCCGTAGCATCATATTAAACCACTTTGTTCCCAAATCAACAAGCCTCCTTTTGGCACAAACATATATCAGCCCATTAAACGCCCGAGCATCTAGTGTGCAACTCGAAACGGCAACCATCGCTTCAAGCCACAATTCAGCTGTCTTCCAGTCCTCCTTCCATGCAATTGTTTGAAGAGCTATGTGATATGCATTAGTGTTCCCCTTTAGTTTATCATTGTCCTTCATCCACAGGAAGAAATGAAGAGCCTTCTCATCACTGTGCTTCTCTAGACTGATCAGCACATAATTACAATCCCTGATGCTGGACTCGTGACTAATAGCCGCCAAAATCGAATCCGCACCATCATCATTCATGGCAAATTTGTGGCCCTGTCTATCCTTTTCAGGGGCACGCTGCGGTGCTCTATGCTTCACCAACTTGTTGCCACCCGGTAGTCTCCTCCATAGCTTCCTGCATTTCTTCCTTCTGCAAAACCTCTTGGATCACCATTGTTTCCATCCACCATTCTTTGACCCGAAACTAGTGACACTCCACCACTGAAACTCACAGTTTCAGATGGATCAGATACACACAATGTTGACTCGCCTTCCTCTCGAGAGCAAACTACACCATTCTTGAAAGTTGCCTTCATGTAGCTCCTCTTCCTAGCACTGTGAACATGGAACCCATGGCATGTCAGAACTGCGCTGTCCGTCTGCCACCAATCCACCGCATACCCCACGTCGATTGGCAGCATCCAAGAACTAAACCCAAAATCCAGCCCGCCCGAGCTGGGCCCCTAAGAAGAAGATTGCCCTTCGGGCTCTGGAGGATCGGTGGCGTGCAGATCCTCAGAGCAGCCATCCGAATATGGAGAAGTGCATAAATCTCCTATACAGCAACAATCAAATCTTCTATTAAAAAAAGCAGCAGTCAAAGACAATAGAGTAGGGATCATCAAAGTGAAAACAAACAAGATAACAAGAAACCAGCAGAACCGCTTGTTCTGTAAAAGATTAGGGTAGTTCGCAAGAACATGGTAGAGTAATTTTTTTCCCTTCCTGCCCGTTTTCAGTGTGCGATTACCTGTAGGCAGCCCGGCGGCCGACGCTGAGGAAGCAGAGAGCGTTGCGGCGGCGGCAGGGGGGGAGGGTGGGAGGGAGTGGCAGAGTGGGGCGCGAGGGGTGGTGGGGGGTTTGGGATGGGATTAGCGGGATAGGGAGTGGGTGACGGAGGGGCAGCCGACGACGTGCCAATGCCATTCCGGATGGTGGTTGACACTATGGTGCGACTGCGAGTATACCACTCGACTTTGCGAGCTGGGTCCAGGGATGCAAACGAGCTGAGTTCGAGTGGGTTCACCTCATTATACTTGAGCTTGAGCCAAGCCTCCAGTTGTGGTTCGAGTTTTTAGCAAAATTTACCGAGCTTTTGAGCTCGGCTCGAAAAGACTCGGCAGAACCATCGCTATATCTTGTCTACCCCCACCATATGTATTTATTCACTGCTGCCGTGTCTTGATCTACCAATGCAATGTCTCGATTCATCGATGCAACCTGCAGTTAGACCTTGATTTGTCACTGTTGCGTCATGACTCGGTTCGCTGTTGTCATGCCTCGATTTGTCGTTGTCGTGCCTTGGTTTGCCGTCACCGTACCTCGTAAGGGGCTAGCCGCCCAACTATTGTCCTCATCAGGGGTGCCCTCCAACCAAACTTGGTGCGGCCCCTACTACATAACGTCTTATAACAGGGTAGGGCAGTGGGTAGTTAGTTACATTATTAACTCTTAATCACGATAAGCTCACTACTAACAATTGCTAAGCACAATCCAATCTTGGGGAAGTGCTAAAGCAGTGGAAAGGTTGACACCGTTCGTCACTTTTTCTACCACTGATTTCCGCCATTGTTGCCTCATCGCCACGGTCGTACGGGGCTGATGCCATTCAACCTATCGTCGTGAACAAATCCAGAAGGACGATGATTGAGACACACTGCTACATATATGATTATCTACGTCAAATCATCCCCATGCTCTTGATCTGAGATACTTACTGATGGCATCTCCTTCTTCTAACTATTAGGTCATATTTTCTGCAATTAGATAAGTAGGTGCTCACGCTTTAGGCTTAGATGATTAAGTTCAAGTGTTAGATTAAGTCTAAATTTTAATAACATAACGAAGATAGCAACCAAGGCAAACATATTAGGTTTTTGGTTGGCAAAACTAGGTGGAAAAATCTAGATAAGGAACATAAAAGGAAAGGGGCTGAGAAATCGGGACATCGGGAGGTCTGTGTAGATGGGCGTGTATTGGGTTGATGTGAGGTGAGGAACGAGGGTAAGGTTTTCCACCAATCAAGTGAAGGTTGGGTTTTTGATTTTCAACTGGAGACTAGAGGAAGCGGGCTAGGAAAATAACATAGGGAAGGTAATTTTCAGGAGCGGCGGTAGCCAATCGAGCCGCTGTGAGCTACTCGGCCTCAGCTCGAATAGGTTCACGAGCTCGAGATCAGACTCGGTTCGAACTCGTTTAGAGCTCAAGTCAAGCTCGAATCAAACTTCCGACAAATCGAGATCAAATAGCTTGCGAGTCTCAATTTTTTCTTGCAACCCTAACTAGAGCTAGAGATGAAGAGATGATTTTTTTTCTATAACCTAAGAGGGTTTTTTATCCATGCCATTATAATGCGTCTGTTTTGCGTTTTTCATTACAAAAGTCCATATTGTTGCTCATGCCATTATACTTTTAAATCTCTTTGAATATATTTTATGAAAAAAAGAAACATTCATGCCATTTTACCCTTTGACTGATCAAACTGGACTTTATGCCCCTCTCACCTCTTCAAATTCACAAAGAAAATGTCTCCTGTCATCATCATCCCCCCTTCTCCTTAATATAGCAATTAAAAATTCCAACGAATGGTTTTGAAGGAAAAATCGAACTATGTATAATAGTAACCATAGATATACCAACAATAATTAGTGCCATATCTATACATGCAGAAATACACCAATGAGAAGCCTCGCTAGTGGACCATTAGCCCGGCCCATCGGATTAGGTTAGGGGTTAAGCTCACGATCGATAATGATATGTATGATCTCTTCAAATGCATGATCAGATTATTATATTGGTTAGGCTGGTCCAGTTTAGGCATTGCTGCTCGCCATATCCTCCAACATGCTCTTCCAATATGCCCTAATGCACGCTTGGTTTATCCCAGCAATGTAAAATGCTTTTCGTCCAACTTTGCCACCGGCGTGTGTCCCTGTATATGTGAGTAAGGCCAAACTTTTCATCTTAAATCTATGTGCAGCTACGTCGTGTAAGGTCTAACCCCAATCCCAACTTTTGTAAAGCCTAGGAAAGGTGAAATCTTTCCGTTGCTTGGTCATCGCTTTGATGCTTTGCAACGGTCGGTTCTTGTAACGGTGATGAAATCAAACACAATGCTTTAGCACAAACGAGCAACGATTATATATCTTTTTTTTACAAAGGGCAGAAGAACTGCCCTCTATTAATCAAAAGAGTAGGAGTTTACAAAATTTGAGGGTTTTCAGGCCCTCCCTCTAGAGTGCAAACAAAATGAAGAGATATATGGATATATATCATTTGAATTTCTGCTACTCTGATTATTATTATATGGATATATGCAAACTATTGTAATAAGTAGTTATGGTACAATTACTTTTGCACTGTTATAATATTTTCATAGTTATGATGATTGTGTTGTGATGCTCGACCTAAGTCGCTCATGAGTTGCTAGCATTGATCGTTGGGACTAGCAATGGATCATGGGTAGATCCCGGTGAAGCCGAGGTTGTGACATCGTTCGAGTTCGGCCTATAATCCGAGCCCATGTCAAACCAAAATTAAGCAAGCATAAATGGCTTGCGAGCTTTGAGCCAAATTATCGGTCGTGTCCGCATGACTAGACAGTGAGCGCTCACAGCCCACACACTCTCGCTCGCTCTCTGCTCTGTGTGTCAGGGAAGCATAGTGTTTTTTTGTGAGGAGTAATGTCGAAGAAGTACTGTATCTACAGTGTTCTAATGGAGCAAAAACACCTTGCCGCATTGTCATTGTAGCAAAATATTTAACAGAAGATCAGACCTAAATATTTAGCAAAATATTTAGGTCTGATCCAATGGCTCACAAGACAGCAATGTTCCAATTATTCCAGCTTTTCTGTAGTCGCAATGGAACGTGGATCCCAATCCCTATCGCACACGCTCTTGCTCGCTCGCACTCTGCTGGCTAGCTGCCCCTCTCTCTAGCCTGTTTATCTCTCTCCATGCCAGTGGGCCCTGTCCTTCGCTGACGCCTTCCTTTATTAGTACTCCCTCCGTCCTGAAATATAAGGAATTCTGGACATTTTGTAGTAAACCAAGAAAGGCTATAAAATGCTATGATACCCCTATTAGCTTTCTACTACCAATGTCTTTTTAAGATAAAGAAAGATGTAAGATTCCCTCCCACTAGCATTCACTACTCACAACCACTCTCATCATTTATTAAATGAGCTAGTGCTAGGTCACAAACTACCCTAGAATTCCTTATATTTGAGGACAAAATTTGAATGCTAGAATTCCTTATATTTCAGGACGGAGGGAGTAGTATACTAGCATCGAATGGTAGGAGCAGCGCAGGTGCGTAGGAGTGGTATCTGTTGAGGAAAGAGATGAGGGATTCTGATCCGTCATTAGAGTGCATGGGTGGGCGCATTGAAAACGGGCATCGCCGTATCGGGCCACATTAATGCCAGCGGTCAGCAGTTCATCACCCAGCCTTGGAGATAAACCCCACCCCCAATGGTCCTCTCCCCGGTTCCGGTTTGAAAGTTGAAACAGAAATGATCTCCAACGAATTTTGATCTTCTTTTTTTCTATTGGCTGGATGGGAATTAGTTTTTTTTATAGACGTTCGTTAGACCAGCAGTAGATTATAATTGTAAAAATTGTGAATCTCGAAGAAAGTTGTGATCAATCTCAACAGAGGGTTTCAAAAAACAAAAAAATGTAAAAAAATGGTTTTGAAAGTTTTGAGAAAATTCGCTCAAAATCTTAGAAAAGGATTACCAAGTGCTACAACGTTTGGATTATAGCAAAAAAAAATGAATGATATCTTTTATTTTTAATTTAAGTTGAAAGTTACAAGGCCTAAGAAAATTTCCCAAGTTGAAAGTTTTAATTCTCTTTGAATGCTTTTAGTTTAAAATTAACAAAATTCTAAAAATAAACATCTTCACATATTAATAGTTTTAGTTTTTTGAAGTCAAGTCTCGAAGTGGTCAAAGTTTACGTAAAGTAGATAATCAAATAATTTCAGTGTTAGAGAACATACTGGATGGTGTAAGACATAATTGTTCGTTTGGACATTGATGTGGTTTCAAAAACGTAACTTTGAAAAATAGTTGCTGTAATTTATTTATTCCTTGAAACAAGATTGTGATTTATGTACTTTTATACAGATCTACAATTTTAAAATAAGAAATTTAAATGCTTAAAAGATATTCATAACAAAAAAGTTGGTACCCTAAATATAGCACAGACTATGGTATGGGGGCTTATTGTGTCATATCATGCTCGCTCCATTCTAAGAGCAAGCACAACAACATTTGTATACTCAATGCGTGTTATTGCAGCAAAACAGGGAGTAGGAGGCTGGTAGGCTCCCCAACTTTAAGGCTGGTAGGCTCCCCAATTTTTAGGTATCATTATAGCATTTGTGTTCCTATGTGTAAGAGACAACCAATCATTATTGAGGAGCCGTTCATCGCAACTGCGTAGAGCCTAGTCACCATAACTATCGAGGAGGACCAGGCTTGTGGGGGTTGCTATGAGGAGGATAGGCATGTGGATCCGTCCGCCCTTCCCATCGCCATGTTGGTGGCACCCACGAGGAAGTGACAATAGCCTCCGCCTCGACCAACTTATCGGGTCACCATTCCCGTTGCCCCGACTGTCATAACGGCCAAGATCTAGGGGTGGCATTGTGGACGGGAGAGGGATGAAGGAGAGACGACCTTGTTGGAAGAGTGGGAGAGGGATTTATGTACTTTTATACAGATCTACAATTTTAATATAACAAATTTAAATGCTTAAAATTTATTCATAATAGAAAAGTTGGTACCCTAAATATAGCACAGAGGACTATGGTATGGGGGCTTATTGTGTCATATCATGCTCGCTCCATTCTAAGAGCAAGCACAACAACATTTGTATACTCAATGCGTGTTATTGCAGCAAAACAGGGAGTAGGATGCTGGTAGGCTTCCCAACTTTAAGGCTGGTAGGCTCCCCAATTTTTAGGTATCATTATAGCATTTGTGTTCCTATGTGTAAGAGACAACCAATCATTATTGAGGAGCCGTTCATCGCAACTTCGTAGAGCCTAGTCACCATAACTATCGAGGAGGACCAGGCATGTGGGGGTTGCTATGAGGAGGATAAGCATGTGGATCCGTCCACCCTTCCCATCTCCATGTTGGTGGCACCCATGAGGAAGTGACAATAGCCTCCGCCTCGACCAACTTATCGGGTCACCATTCCCGTTGCCCCGACTGTCATAACGGCCAAGATCTAGGGGCGGCATTGTGGACGGGAGAGGGATGAAGGAGAGACATACCCGCCAAAAAGCAAGCCAAAACCTCCATCCAGGTAGCTGAAGAAACTAAGAAGATATCGTTGGACCCGTCCGACCTGGCTAAAACACTCGTATTGCGACAGGGCTCGATAGCAAATAGGAAGACACGCTCATCACTTTCTTCTGGGCAAATCAGGACGTGTTTGCTTGGAAACCTTCGGACATGCCTGGTGTTCCGAGGGAGGTGATTTAGCACTCTTTGCACATTGACAACAAGGCCAAGCCAATCAAACAACGTTTGCGAAGATTCCCACCAGATCGGAAGGACGCCATCAGGGAGGATATTACCAAGCTGTTGGCAGCACGGTTCATCCAGGAGGTATATCTCCCCGAGTGGCTAGCAAATCCGGTCCTGGTATAGAAGAAGAACAAGGCATGACGTATGTGCGTCGACTAGACCGATCTCAACAAAGCTTATCCTAAGGATCCTTTCGGGTTTCCCCGCATTGACCAAGTGGTGTATTCCACCGCCAAGTGCGAGCTCCTAAGTTTTCTGGACGCTTACTCAGGCTATCATAAGATCTGCTTGAAGGAGGAGGACTGCATCAAGACATCGTTTATTACACCTTTTGATGCTTTCTGCTATATCACAATGCTGTTCGGGCTAAAAAACGCTGGTGCAACCTATCAACGCACCATACAACAGTGTGGCGACACTCAGCTCGGCCGCAACGTGGAGGCTTACGTCGACGACATCGTCATGAAGACACGAAGCAGATCCAATCTCATAACAGATTCGACCGAAACATTTGAGAGCCTGAGGACATATCGGATGAAACTAAATCTGTTTTTAGGGTTCCATCTGGTAAATTACTCGGATTCGTCGTATCTCATCGAGGGATCGAGGCTAACCAAGAAAAGGTCACCGCCATCGTCAAGATGAAGCCTCCGACCAGTCAGAAGGATGTGCAGAAGCTCACTGGATGCATCGTGGCACTCAGCCGATTCGTTTCTCGACTCGGGGAACGCGACATGCCCTTCTTTAAGCTTCTACGCCGACAAGACGGCTTTCAGTGGACAACGGAAGCACGAGAAGCCTTCAAAGACTTTAAAATATTCCTCACCATGTCGCTGGTGTTAGTCCCGTCCATGCCCCAGGAGCCCCTCCTACTCTACATCGGTGCCACGACTCATGTAGTCAGTAGCGCATTGATAGTGGAGCGAGATGAGCAAGGCTCCCTCCAGAAGGTACAATGCCCGGTCTACTTCGTCAGCGAAGTATTGGGCGACTCCGAGACGAGGTACCCTCATATTCAGAAGCTTTTGTACGACGTACTTATCACGTCGTAGAAACTTAAGCATTACTTTCAAGATGATGAAATTTTGGTGGTCACTTCCTTCCCACTTGGAGACGTACTTCATAATTGGGAAGCCACCGAGAGAATTGCAAAGTGGGCAGTCGAGCTTGGAGCCTTTGAAATAAAGTTCAAGCCTCGACTAGCCATCAAATCTTAGACACTTGCCGATTTCTAGTGGACAGAGGCCCAGACTCCAGCAGCAAAGGAGAATCTTGAGTACTGGACAATGTACTTTGACGGTTCCCTCATGCTCAACGGCGCGGGGGATAGGGTTTTGCTCATCTCTCCGATCGGCAAGAAGCTGCGGTACGTCCTTCAGATTCTATCTCCAGTCAGCAACAACGCTGCTGAATACGAGGCACTCATCCACGGACTATGCGTTCCAATATCACTCGGCGTACGACGGTTAATGGTATGAGGGGATTCCCAACTCGTGGTCAATCAAGTGCAGAAGGAGTGGTCTTGTATCGGCGACACCATGGCAGCGTACTGTCAGGAAGTTCGGAAGTTGGAGGACAAATTCGATGGTTTGGAGCTAACACATGTGCTCCGACGAGACAATAAAGCAGCAGACGAGTTAGCGCGGATGGGATCTAGTCGGGCGCAAGTTCCGACTTGCGTCGAAGAATTGCGTAAGCCCTCTATCAAGCTACCACCCGAACCCGCAGGAGGTACAAGCGGATCAGAGGTATTGTCCATTAATCCCGGGTGGACACAGCAATACTTGGACTATCTTCTTCACGATTAGCTACCAGATGATCGCAGCCTAGCCGAGTGCATCACACGCCGAAGCAAGAACTATAAGGTAGTCGGGGACGAGCTTTTTCGTAAGAGCAGTTCCGGGGTACTAAGGCGTTGCATATCTGTGCAAGAAGGGATCTACTGAATGAAATCCACTCAAGAAAATGCAGGCATCACACAACGACAAGTGCTCTTGTTGGAAAAGCCTATCGACAAGGATTCTTTTGGTCGACTGCCGTAACGGACGCGGAAGATATAGTTTGAAAGTGTGACGGGTGTCAATTCTTTGCACGATAGATTCATATACCGGCACAAGATCTACAGACAATTCCGATCTCCTAGCCTTTCGCTATTTGGAATCTGGACATGGTAGGCCCTCTCAAGCGAGCACAAGACGGATTTACTCATCTTTTTGTTGCCATTGACAAATTCACAAAGTGGATCGAAGCCAAACCAGTCGTCGACATTACGGCCTCTAAAGCGCGCGAGTTCTTCCGAGACATCGTTGTATGCTTTGGCGTGCCCAACCGAATCATCACTGATAACGGCGTTCAGTTCAAGAGCAGAGAATTTCATGATTAGGGAGAGGAGTTGGGCATCAAGATTCGCTACGCCTCGGTGGCCCACCCAAGGAGCAATGGACAGGTAGAACGCGCCAATGGATTGATTCTACAAGGACTCAAAGTAAGGATTTTCGATCGCCTAAAGCCATATGCCACGCGCTGGGTCAATGAGTTGCCTTCAGTTCTCTGGGGGCTTAGAACAACCCCAAGTCGAGCGACCGAGCGGACACCCTTCTTCCTAGTTTATGGCTCTGAAGCGGTTCTTCTGACTGAATTAAGATTCTGGTCCCCACGGATACGCAGCTACTGCGACAATCAGTTGGATGAAGGGAGATTAGAAGAACTCGACCGGCTAGAGGAGGCCAGGGAAGCAGCAATGATCCAATCAGGTTAGTACCAACAAGGCATGCGTCGCTACCATT
The DNA here is from genome assembly GCA_036346415.1 of Raddia guianensis. Taxonomy (NCBI): domain Eukaryota; kingdom Viridiplantae; phylum Streptophyta; class Magnoliopsida; order Poales; family Poaceae; genus Raddia; species Raddia guianensis. The sequence goes on along the minus strand of CM070534.1, from coordinate 17,401,819 downwards.
AGCGCAACATACGGGGCCGTGCATTCTCCAAAGGAATCAGAAGTATGAGCACAAACTCTCCCCACTCTAGAAAGGCCCCTATGTGGTTGACGAAGTGACCCGCCCGGGGGCTTATCGGCTAAAACGTGAAGATTGATCGGTTTTGCCTAACACCTGGAACATCGAGCAGTTACATCGTTTTTATTCTTGAATCCTGTATTCAAACCTTGTATATTTACTAGTCGTTGGACTTGCTACTCAGCCGCACGAGACTAAGTAGTAAGTTGGGGGCTACACTAAATAGTGTGGGATTTGCCGCACCCTACCTTATCAATAAAGTTGATTTCTTTTTACATGTGATGATTGAATTCGGGTATCATGAAATTCGTGAGTAGTGGCGCTGATATTTGTCGTAGACAATTTTTAGTTACTTGGCATGTGCATGGGGAGAAGGCCAAGCGCTAGTTCCTAGCACCCGGGGGCTAGACTAGTCGGCAAAAGCATGACACGAAAAGACAATTAACTACTCGGGTAAAAGACATCAATAGTATCGAGGAACAAATAAACATGCAGAGGTTAAACCGTTTACAGATCCAAGCTTTCTACTAATGTGGCGGAGGTCTCTCGGACTTCCATCATAAGCGTAGAGACTTCTTCCTCGCAGCAGGCAAAGCTCTCCCGCACGGCGTCGAAGTCTACATCTAGGTAGTAGGATTTCATGATAGCCTGAGCCTGGCACGTGCAAGTTGTCGCTGTTTCCTTTGCGAAGGCTTTGAGCTATGCGGCAACGCCTTCGAGTCGTGTCATCACTACATCGGCATCGGATGGCAGCTCTTCTTCAGGATAAATATATTGAAGCACGGGAGCGACCGCTTTCAAAGTTCGGTTACGTAGTTCGATGGCGGACTTCACCTTTTCATCGAAGACCTAGAACTGGGCCTTGGTTTTTAATTGATAGGCTGCAAAATCAGTCGATTAGTATAAAGTGATCATGGTCCTGATAGGATTGAGCCAGGGAGAGCCCGAGCTAGAGAGTTACCCTTTAGCTCCTGAGCCGACTTCTTGGCTTGGGTGTAAGCCAGGAACACTTCTCCCTCCATGGCTTTCTACCTTGATTCCATCAATTGTTGACCATAAGAAGCATTTCATAAAAATATCAAGTTTGGCATTACTCGGAGGGATCCTTACCTCAGATGGTGTTATCCTTTTCCACGTGGCGGGCCGAAGTTCGGTACCTTCCTTGCGGAGCTCATCGATTTCGCCATGGAATTGTGACTTTGCGCATATAGCGCATTGTCAAACTCATCTGTAGATTTCAGTTGGCCAACAGCCTTCTGGAGGCACCGAGTCTTTTGCGCTGCCTCTTGCTCATGCACTGCGCGGGGGCAGGTGGATGGATCAGGCACACACTTCTAACGAAGATAGGAATTCAACACATGAAGAAAGTTTACCTCAAGCATGTTGACGCTGAAATTCTCCATGTTCTACAGCGTCTCCCCTCGTCAGCCTCCTGTCGTCGTCAACTTTGTAGCCTTCCATCGCTTTTCTCCACTTCACTCAGAGCGGAGGAGCATTGGTGGTGGCAGTAGGGTGAGGAATCTCCTCAATTTCTGGCTCCGAGCTCTCTGGAGCTGGGGTTGGGATTCTTCCCTTGGCCAATGAAGGTTGATGGGCATCTTGAGCTGGTGGAGCAGTAGGTTGAGGCGCCACATGCTGGGCCGACTCTTTGTCTGGAGTAGGCTTTGCTTGGGAGCTGCGTTTGCCCTGGGAGGTACCCAAGACGGGTTTCCTTATGAATAAACACAAAGATTTTAAGACAGTGATTTCCTCACAAATAAACACAAAGAACAGCAATTGTGAAGCGAAACCTTTGCGATGTTGACCCCATTGCTCTCCGAGTGGTTTGACTACTCGGGGCGAAACCTGAGGGCCTTCTTGCCTCTGATGTGGCCTCTGGGCTGACAATTGGGTGAGATGGAGGGCTAGAAGCTTGCTCGGTGGGAGCAGGGCCAGACCTTGAGTCTTGACGACGCCGGCGTAGGAGTGGGACATCATCTTCATCTTCGTCCTCGTCTGAGACTCCTTTTTTGGCTGGAGGAGCATCAACCGAGTCCTCTGCAGGACGTTTGAGCGGTGCCTCCTTGTGACCGGGGGCTTCGGGAACTGGATGGGTGGAGAAGAATGAGGCACGTTCCTACATAGGAGTCAAGCTGGGTCAGTTATGATGGGATTTCTTGTTGATAGCCAAAGTTGAAGGGAATTTTCTGCTTGCCGCCGGAGGAGGGTTCGACAAACGGTATGGGTCTGGGCAGTGTTCATTTTCTATGACGAGCCCGGCGCAAAAAGATCACACACTCTGTTGATCAGAGATTTCCGGGAGATTTGGTCTTCACTCTCCTGGGTGGCGTCTTGGGATCCCAAATACTCAAATCCGAGGTGCACCCTTTCTTTGATAGGCTAGACACGGCGGAAGATGTAGTTTATGACTACGCCGATGCAGGTTAGCCCCTTCGTCTTTAGATCCCCATGAAGGGGAAGCAGTTCTTTGACCTGGCTCTCTTTGCTCTCGGCGAGGAGGGAGGACCAGGAGGTGCGGACTGTGGGACATTCTCCTGTGAATGACAGTAGGACTGGGGGAAGGTTGGCACAATAAAACCACTCGGAATGCCATCCCTTGTTTGCTCACGGGAAGATCGAAATAGAACTTTTTGGCTCCTTCCCGCAACTGAAAGCCTGCGCCGCCCACGGCTTTGGGGGATGTATTGTTGGGAAACGGCTTGAGAAGAAAAAGGGATCTGAAAAGATCGAAATGAGGCACGATCTCGAGATACATCTCGCAGATGTGGACAAATACAACGATTTGAAAGATGGAATTGGGGTGGAGATGAGTCAATTTGGTCCTGTAGAAATGCAACAGTCCTCGAAAGAAGGAAAAGCAAGGAAGGCCAAAAACGCGAAGGATGAAGGACTCGAAGGCCACCACCTCGTCAGAGCGAGGGGTGGGGGAGGACTCACCGGCGGCGGCGTGCCATGAAATCAGCTCCTCCGAAGGGATCACGCCGGCGGACACAAGTCTTTGTAGTCACCGGTCCGTTGTAATAGACTTCATCCACTCTCTGGCACTCTTGGTCACTTTTGGGGCGGCGGGAAATGGAGGAACCATTGCTGGATTGGGATCAACTTTGGCGGACAACACGAAGAAAGGGAACCCTAGCTGCAAAGTTCGCTATAGCGGACGAAACTGCTGGCGCGAGAAATGGGCGGGGTGGAGCGATTCGTTCCCCTGTTTCCCAAATATAAGCGGCCTTTTTAGACGAGCTTGGCTAAGCACTCGGATTTCCGAGTGATGTTCCTCGAGAGGTCTGTTGAAGACGTCGGATGCTGGTTGGGGAAACGCATGGTTCTAACGAGTGATGATGACAATATTAGTCGGGAATTCGATGCTTGACAATCGCAAGAGAAGAGCGAAGCGAATAATTACAAACTTTGCCCAAAAGTTTTTTCATTATGACTCTTAGGCCAGATTACAGATTCTCTGCGGCGTAGCACAATGAGTTAGGGCTCGTTGCTGGCTCGCAGGAAAGCAAAAGATAGGAAAAAAAGAGTCTGATTCTTCTGGCGAGTAAGGTGGGGCGCTTGTTAAAGGCACCTCTAGTACCATCCATCGGCTAGTAGAGCAGCGACCAGTGCGTCCCTGAGTTGGATGCGCACTTGGTAAAGCTATGGGAATCCGCGAATCAGAACCCTAATGGATTCTTCTGCGTGGATTTCCATAGTTGCTTCATCGAACTGCCTCCAGATTGTGTCTAGGGTGGTGTGAGTGGCGGCGTCTTCAGCGGCCGCTGCGATCCACTCATCCACCGCTCTTCGTTGATCATCCATTGCATTGGGACAAAGAGGAGAAGTGTAACACCCCAACCAAACCGGCTCAGAGTATTACTAACTTTACAAAAAAATTATAAATTTCGACAGCATCTCCCCAGTAAGTACTCTAATTCACAATCACCATTTAACAAATATACACAGATATAATCAACTCCAATCGTCCATATGTAATCAACAGTAATCCCAAAACCCACTCACGGGTCCATCTCAACAAAGCCCATTACGGATAATCATTTACTATTACCTTTAACAACGACGAAAAAGACATTAAGCAATAAACAAATCCATTGTCCAACAATTGGAGTAAATGCAAAGTTCCACACAAAACAGGAATAATAAAGGGTTCTCTAATTGGCTTAGGTAAAGATAACTAAATTTGCTAAGTCCTGCAATTATTTTAAAGTATGAGTGAGCTGGTGCCAAAAGGAACTGTGCAACGACCCCCCATGCATGTCGCCTTCAAAGATCACCTAAAAACCAAATAAAGCAAGAGTGAGTATCGGGGAATACTCAGCAAAGTATATGTATAAACATAAAGGGCATCAAGATCTTTGACAATTACATTAAAAGAAAACGATCATTATATCAACCACTCCATCAAACTCACTCTCCAAGCATTCCAATGCAATGCAATGCACATGCGTCTGTACTGTGAGCTCATACCGGTATAGCTAGGTGCGCACCCGTCGATGCCATACCTTTCCCGTCCTTTTCAGGCGGGGACCAATTACTCCACTCCCGTGGAGTGCCTACCATGTAGGACATCAGAGCACTCCGGACTAGTCGTATAACTTTCTCACCGGACTAGTTATACGATTTTTTCACCGACCTGGCTCATGCAACATGATGCAATAATGAAATGGCTCCATTGTCATACAACTCTCACACATCTCCGACATATAGCAATAAATATCACAATCACTCAAGTTTGGATCACATAGCTAATAGAAACATCCACAAGCCAATCACATCAATATGCTATAAATTTAACATATACATGCCTTTAACCACGACGACTAGCACGACCAATTGGCGCCGAACTCGCACCAACACCTACGGAGAACAATGGAATTCAATATAATGCTCCCATAAGGAAGATAACAAATTGCACGTATCACGCCTACCATAGTATATCTCCTTTATTCCCAAATATTCACCCCTCTATTGCTACTAAAATCCATAAATCCATTTGTTAATATAATCGGACAGCAATATTAAAATAATCATAACTCCTACATCTTTCATCCGATTTCCGCATTCTTATAGCCAAAAACAAAGATAAACCCAATATGCACAACTATCATTATAAGACCAAATGTTGATTTCCAACCTAGACATACCAAAACTTCCTTGAAGGTTGCCGCATACAAGATCGATCTACTAATTCTCTATCTCCACCAATTAACATCTAACATCCGAGATGACACCATAGGAACGTCCCTAATCACACCATAGTACCACGCATAATAGCAACTTAACCCAAGACAAAGAGCAAAAATCCCACTGTAAACTTTTACCTTCCTTTCTTCTCCCTTACCTAGCCAATTCCTTGATCCTCCCAACCGGCCACCACTACGGGCAGCACTAGGTAATCCGGCACGAGCAACAGCTGAGAGTACGTGTGACGACGGTGCCAATCAATGGCGGAGCGGCGACAGCACAGTGCAGCGACGACGGCTATATAGCACGGCGGCGTCGGCTGCAAGGCGAGGGCACGGCAACGCGTTGGCGGCACGTCGAGGGCACGTGGACGGCGTTGCAGCCATAGGGACTGCGGCGCGGCTTGGCGATGGGGCGGCGCGGCCATGAGACGGCGGAGCGGTGGCCCGGCTGCGGCGCACTTGGGCGACAGGATAGGCAGCAGGGAGGCGGCGGGAAAACCGTCGCCCCCACGTAGCCTTTAACTCCCTTGGTTTGGTTGGGCCTGGGCCAAGGCCCAACAGGACATCACAAGATGAGATTTGAAGTCTTGCCGAAAGGGGAGGAAAAAGCTTGGAGACTGGATGTGGAGTGACGCGCTGCCTCTAGGCCTTTTTTATGCTCGAAGAAGTTCAAGTGACGCACCTCGTAACCCGTTCTGAACACAGTAAAACCATCATGGCGATGGGACGGGAGTGGGTGCGGTTGCGTTTCCCGGCGGAAGCGCGTGACGCTCTAGCTGGGTGAGAAGGGCACGAAACTCTTCACTTTCCCTAAAATGGGCTTGGGACAAATAAGCAAAGGGCAAGACCTTAACAGGCTTTCTTAACAACATGCTACCAACGGTGGTGATTTGTTAACATCGAGCCTAATTCGGCCTCGGTACACCCTTGAGGGCATATGACCGAAAGTGCCATATTGAAAAATATTTCACGGCATATCCCATGTTGGGTCACTAGCCAACTTTGCATGTTCAAGATTAGGTGTTGGTGAAATTTGGGTACTGTTTCGAAGGTATGCCTTTTAAAAACGGTTGCTAGTTGTATACCACTACCGGATACAAATACCTCTCGGCTAAACTGTAAAAAATCGGTACGCCCTTAAGTGGGTCGATTCTCCGGTTCGGACAGGTACCACTCGGCTGAAAGACGTGCCCCATGCTAGGCCGAGTGCTTGTTCTTGCAAGTCAGGGCCAGACGTCTGATGCCTTACAGTCTTTAAACGCGTAATTCACAGCATGCCGCAAGATGGAAGCTGTGATTGCGTGGCTTAAGGCATGCTCTATAATGAGCCGTTAGATGTTCTTGCAATACGAGAATGGGTGCCCAGTAGCGTAATTCATCTGTTCAAGTGATGTGCCAAATAAGCAGAAAAGCTAGAATTTCGGTATTGCCAAGCCAGGCGTTGCTTTCAACATAGAGGCTTGAGATTTCTTGAGTTCTTTATAATCTCTTTTCAGATTACAGGAAGCATTGACAAGACCAGTCGGCCGGACATCTGACTCGATCGTAAAGCACTCTGGGCTACTATGGACTACATCGGCCCCGGGTATTTCTAGAAGGCCCATGAGGAGGCAAATGGGGGGCGATACAAGATGGCTGGATCGGGGTAGAGACCACTCGGGTCACGCAAGACTTGATCACCAAGGACGCTCTCGAGGATAGAGTCAAGCTCCTTGTAATTAGGAGATTCATACATGCATATCATGCGCAGGTATAACCGAATTTAATACCATGTACTGGATAGAACCATGTAACCTTATCCCCCCTGGATAGAACCATGTAACCTTATCCCCCCTACACTATATAAAGGGAGGGGTTAGAGGCATAGAATCATCTGTATCATCGATAGCTACATCGACATATACATCTCCACCATCTGCAAGCTCATGCAGAAATATAATCCCAGAGCACAGGACTAGGGTATTACCTCCGAGTTGAGGGCCTGAACCTGTATAAATCCTAATCTTGTGTTACCATCATAACCCCATGATAAATTCATTGCCGACGGTGACCCCCGATTAGCCACCTGTCGATACCCTCTCGGATTCCCCTTCGGCTGGTGTGGAGGTGACACTTGTCCCATGACATGGAAGCTCCCCATTGGTTGCGGATGGCTATAAAAGGACCCCCTTACCTCACTTGAGAGAACACGCAACACATCCCTCTCATTTGGAGTCACTTCACTTGTTAGAGTAGTTAGTTTGGGAGTTAGAGTTGAGTCGGGCTGAAGCTTGGAATTTCGAAATTGTGTTCGGAAATTCGGGTAATAGCTCTTGTATCGTTTCCCTTCTGTAAAACTTTGCTTTTATAATATAAGTGTCTTTTATTATCTGAGCTGATCATATTTACATTACGTGGGAAGTGTGTATTATTAGAGCGGTTGATTAAGTTCATCTGGTTCCGAGTCTGGGTTCATTCTCATATGCGTAGAATAGCCTAAGTATTGGACTTGGATCGCCTTCCTTGGATCCGGGGAGAAGTGATCGGATTTAGTATTAGACGTGGTGTCTGAGATTATATCTGACTTGGGTTACACCCATTCCAACGTACTTTGTGGTAGGTGGTGACAGCCCTATATCCATCCGAGATTTATTTCACGCGTAATACACTGCGTTAGGAATTGGACCAGTAGGGCACAATCGGGGACCAGTCGGTGTTCTTAACTGATAGCGGGCGGTAGTGAATCGGCCGAGCTCCGACGAAGTTCTTAGAACAAACCACCAAACTCATATCTGCTAGCTCAACCTGATAATAGATTGCACTATTTAGGACCTTTATACTCTTCTCATTATCCTCCCAACTATCTGATGAGGACATCGCCAGCGTGGATACGATCAGTGTGATCGCTGCCCCTCCTTCCTCTTCGACCGCTCCAATGACGGCCGACTCTGCTCCATCATCTTCGCCAAGGGGCCTTAATCCAGAAGCCCGACCTTTCAAGCCCAAGACCAAGAACCAGAGAAGTAAGCACGCATCACGAGGACAGCCCATGCACCAAGGAAGGCCCACATGGAAGCCCAAGATGCCAAATAGCCCGGTTCGGCCATCCAGCAGCACGCCAACTTCAAACGGGCATAAATTGGGCTCCCGAACTCCGATTTCTGCGTGTGACCACTCGTTGGAAAGCTTAGGAGATAAGCTTTCCAATGGATCCAGCGCCACCTCCAGATTCGCTCCAAAGAGTCGGGAAAACACAGAAGAAGTTCACGGGCCACAATTTCAGGGTGCTGCGTCACCTTATCTTTGTGCATCCACCGTGACCCCAAATACCTCCTCATTATTTAGTTTCCTTCTAGTGGCAGCAAGTCCTACATACACATCACGCAAGTATTTTGTGCTGCACAACTTTGCAAGTAATGAGTATGTCTCCCGTGTGGTTTAAGTGTTGAATACCTGGAAAAAGAAATATACACCCAAAAGATAAAGAGAGACAGCAAGTGCTCAGAAAAAAAAATAGTGAAAAAAGAAAATAGAGGAGAAAAGAGGCTAGCGCAAGGAAAGAGCCGCGCTAAAAATAAAGCAAAGGGGGGAGACAACTTTGAAGAGCTTCATCTTGTTGTTCAGCTGTGTTCTGTGACTACATCTGTGATTAGGCTCGCGTCTCTAGCATGGTCTAGCCTAGGACCAGCATAGTACCGACGTTTGAACACTTATTCAACTTGATTTAACTAGTGTGGTTTTAGTACTTTCTTTGCTACATATTAAAGCCTGTCCAAGCTCCACATACTACTAACCTACAGGAAAAGTACCTTGCTATCGCTTTGTCACCCCTGAGTGCAGATTACCGTCATCCACTGATTGATCTTGACAAGCTGCAGGGTAAGAACTTGTAAGAGCTTGGTGAGAGCTTTAGAGTGAAGACTTGTCAATTTCAGCTCCTATTAGTAGATAGGTTATACACGCCTTTGTGTATTTTCTTGTCTACTACTAATAATGACAGGTTCACGAAAAAACGATGACCTCTACTACTTCGAGGATGATCCAAGCATTCCGCCAGCAATTAAGAAATACATGCGGAAAATCAGTCCTGACTTCGAGGAAAGATGGCGAAGTTGGGAACATAAAGTTGGAAAGGTCGAGCATGGGACTATTCCTTCGACCAAGGATGAGAAGACACCATTAAGAAAAGAATTGAAGTCTGCATCACCGGAAAAGAAGGATAGTAAGCGTACTTCATTTTGTAAAGATAAGAATGTGCTTGCTATTCCTGCGACTAACCCTACAGGCAAGAATGAACAAGATGGTGTGCACCTGAGGGCCGCAATGACAGACAAATACATGAGCCTTATGTCTCAACATGTACTTAGTGCACCACCGGAGCATGCAAGTCAAAATCAACGCAACAATTTATTTCAAACTAAGTTTGTTGTACAAGAACATGCGGTGCATGTCATCATTGACGGAGGCAATCAGAGTAACCTTGCAAGTCTACATATGGTCGAGAAGCTTGGCTTGACCATGACTCCACTTCAACAACCTTACTCGATGGAATGGTTCAACACAAATGGTAAGGTTGAGGTAACACAAACCGTATGAAGTTCCTGCTCCATTGGTTCATACCATAATCATGTCTATTGTGATGTCATACCTATGGAATCATGTTCACTTTTGTTAGGTAGACCTTGGTTATATGATGTTGATGCTATTCACTATGGTAGGACCAATCAATATACTTTCATGTTTAATGGAAAGAAAGTGGTTTTGAAACCTATGAGTCCTGCTGAAATAATTAAAGATAAACAGAAGAGAGCTCAAAAATATGAACAGCAGGTGATAAAATTGTTTGCAATGCACAAAACACCGAAACAAAGATAAAGGAGATAGTTCTTTTTGATAAAACTGTGACCACCCCTAATATTGCATTGGAAACACATGTTTCTTTGTCCCCTGTTGTCACTAACCTTTTGCAGGAGCATAAGACGGAGTCGAGGACGACTCCAATTCAAGAAGGGGAGGATGATGAGGACATCGCCAGCGTGGATACGATCAGTGTGACCGCTGCCCCTCCTTCCTCATCGACCGCTCCAACGACGGCCGACTCTGCTCCATCATCTTCACCAAGGGGCCTTAATCCAGAAGCCCGACCTTTCAAGCCCAAGACGAAGAACCAGAGAAGTAAGCACGCATCACGAGGACAGCCCATGCACCAAGGAAGCCCAAGATGCCAAACAGCCCGGTTCGGCCATCCAGCAGCACGCCAACTTCAAACGGGCATAAATCGGGCTCCCGAACTCCGATTTCAGCGTGTGACCACTCGTTGGAAAGCTTAGGAGATAAGCTTTCCAATGGATCCAGCGCCACCTCCAGATTCGCTCCAAAGAGTCGGGAAAACATAGAAGAAGTTCACGGGCCACAATTTCAGGGTGCTGCGTCACCTTATCTTTGGGCCTATGGCCCATGTAACTTAGGGTTTTGGTGGGTGCCCCTGTTTTGGCCGCCCCACTCCCCCTGGCCGCCGCTATATATGAGGCCGGTGCCTCTCTTTTACGCTTAGGTTTTGTTGTGTTTTGGTTGACCCATATGTGTCCCTCCTCGTGTTCGCGTGTGTCGACTAGACCACCCGTGACGAGAAACAGAACCTCACCCTTTTCGTGAGATTTATCAGTTATCATCTTGTTCTTGCTTGTTCTCGATTCCTAGCAGGTTCAAGGATCAATCGTGCCTGGCTCGGTTGATCGCCTCGTGTGGTGACATTTGCGATTGCGCGGTTGCTGATCCCGTGGATTGGTAGCGTCGTCATTACACCAAATCGACGTATCGTTCTCATCAGAAGATCGGGCCGACCCTGTGCGCATCACTATCTACCTAACTTATCTTTTTATACTCCTCTGTGTCACCGGTCTTATTATCCTATTATTATCCTTACCACCGTTAACAAGTTGGTTGGTATCTTAAATAATATAGATATTAGAATTATGCTTCTCCCTCGTTCGCAGTGGATTTGATACTCTAGAATACTCTCGGGTGAAAACTACAAGCGATATCCGTCCGCTTACGGATTATTTCTAATAGTTTAAGAATCACCAACAGGGAGCTAAGACCACTCGAGGCTGAAGACCGCATGGAGTGTACTCTTAAATATGTTAATGTTGGAAATCAAGTGGCTCGGACTCAGACGATGTTTGGCTATGATCAGCGAACACCTCTCAGCGGGTCACTGGTAAGTCTTTATAATGTTTAAAGTACGACGCACATCGCTATGATGTCAAGTTGGAACTGTTGAATAAAAGGGTAGAGCTTTTTCAATGAAAAGGTAGTGCACTAAAGTGAGATCATTGTCGAGAAGGATTTTTTAATATTCATATATTCATACACACACACACACGATAGTGGGCTATGACCTGTTGCCTGACTATTGAATAGAAAATAAAAAACAACGAAGAAGAAATGAAAATCCTAACTACAACAGCATGGGGGTGAGCTTCTGCACAATGAAGTCGGCAACCTCTGCCATGGCCGGAGCCACCTCAAGAAGAACGTTGAACTTGTCCCGGGCAAGGAACTCCGCCCAAAACAAGTCTAAGTCATGCTAGATCTCTGCTACGTGGGCCTTAGAGGCAGCAGCGGTTTCTTCAGCGACGGCGGTAGCGATGACCTCGGCCTCCTCTTCCTCGTCCCCAAAGTTGAAGACATGGGGGTGGGCTGCTGGAAGGTGGCGGAGACGACAGGGGCACGTTGGTTGTGGAGGATAATGCGCGTGATGGAGACACCATTGCTAGTGAGAAGGAGCTTTTTGCAAGAAAAGGATGAAAAGGTCTGGAGGACGGGTGAAAGGCCCAATAAAACCCGGTCAAGTGAGGCGAACCGTCACCACGATATATATCTTCGGTTTCTTCCCGTCGGAATAGTTCAACATCGCGTGGGATTTTACAATGATGAGGTACATTGAAGACACGCACGATCAGTTGAAGAAGCATAAGACCGGTCAAGGTACAGACAAAGAGGCGAGACACTTCGCATTGCGTGGGAAAAACGCCAAAGCCTCTAAAAGGGGTAATATGCCTCATGTGGGCCGCCAGCTGTACATCACGATAGATGGGTACAGGTACCCCTAGGTTAAAATTAGCTAGAGGATCGGTACGCTTGATCAAGCCGCTAGCTGTACATCGCGATAGACGAAGTACAGGTACCACTCGGCTCAACATGACTTGGAGTAAGGTATGCCTTATTGTAGTCTGACAGCCAGTCACCATTAATAATGGGGCTGGGATACTTGCCCAAGGTTTAACCAATTCTTGAATTGCTATTAGGGCACCGGGGGTCCGCTCTGATAGGAGCTACCATCTGTACACCACGATAGACGGGTCCAGGTATCACTCAATCAAAATTAGCTAAAGGATCAGTACGGTTGATCAAGCTGCCAGCAGTACATCGCGACAGAGGAAGTACAGGTACCACTCGGCTCAACATGACTTGGAGTAAAGTATGTCGTATGCCTTGTTGTAGGCCGACAGCCAGTTACCATTAATAATGGGGTTGGGATACTTTCCAAAGCATGCCTAAAACCAATTCTTGAGTTGGGATTAGGTCACCGCGGTTCCGCTCTGACAAGGAGAGCTGCCAGCTGTGCACCGCGACAGTCGGGTACATGTACCACTCAGCTAAAACTTATTTGAGATGGGATATGCCCCATGATGGACCGACAATTGGCTACTGTTTTAAGCAGGGCTAGAGTATCTACTAAAGAAAAAAATTATCAAGACTTGTGATGCACTCCATTGTTGAGCCAACCGCTGGTAATTACAAAAATTAAGACCAGACAGCATGAGTTACATTTAATTGAAAGTTTGAGGGTATGCCTTGAGAAGGAGCCATCAGCTGTATTCTATGACAGCTGGGTATGGATATCACTCGATCAAACTCAAGTCGGGCAAAGGTACGCCTCATGATGGGCCTACAGCCAGTATCCTGAAGGTTGGTTCGAGTACCGCTTAGAAGAACCAATACCAGATATTCTGCTGAGTCCCTCACAATGTCTTTGTATACAACGGAGTGCTCAGCGCAATGAAGAAATCAAACGAGAGATGATGCCAAAAGCTGGGAGCACTTGGCATGAAGCACGACTCGGCTGAAGCAAAACCAGAAGAGACTACAACTCGATTGTAAGGGACTCAGGGGCTACTGTGGGATACACGTCCTTATTGGGTTGCGAAGATCACGAAACATGGTATGGGCCAAGATAGCCGTACATCAACATGCACGACCCAAGGCGTGCCCTGCCTTGCACGGCAAGACAGGGTACATCTAGAAGCTTATCCCGATAAGGAAGGCCATACTGTAACTATTGGCAACCATGCCATTGATAAAGGAAAGATAGAAATAGGAATCCCACTTCGTAACGAGCCGGCACTTTATCTTGTAGCCCTGCCTTCCCATTATATAAGGGGTCAGGAGAACCCATAACATATTTACATGCAATCCTAGAACATGGGATTAGGGTATTACCTCCATCGTCAAGAGCCTAAACCTATCTAATCCCTTTCTGGTGTAACCATTGAGTTTAGGAGATCTACTGCAATACCCCGTTCAAAATCATTACCGACGACAACTGCGGTTAAGCAAACGTTAAGAATAGTCATAATAGTGTAGAAGTCCATAATTACTAACTAATTATTGTTTTATCAATTATTGTACAGATCAGTCACGAGGAACTCATCGACGATTTGCGCTATGACCGATCAGATGTTATCGAATCAGCCCTACGGCGATTAAATCGCAGAATCTTGAGTCTGCTTATCCGGACACCTGCAATATTGGAGGACACCACAAATTTCAAAACACATGCATTTTGTGTAATTGCAGAAATAATAAGGATCTAACATCCTAAAAATGCATATTACCCCAAGAGAATGCGCCTGTGTAGGAGGGAACTATATCTAGTATCGAGCCCGACAACAAAGGGTTGGAAATGCCAGTCTGTGTCGCTGGGGCTCTCGGGGTCTGCGTGAATACGTACTGTGACATCTGCGGTTTGGTGAAGGACCCATCCCCCTGGAACCTCTGTGGAAGGAAATGTTAGCATGATTCACTACAACCTATCTACATATACGATCTTAATTACATGCGTCATGAATTGGTACATCAGAATGCTCGGATTCTAGATGGCCTCCATCTGCCTCAAAGATTCCTCTCGCTATGCCTGCCTCTGCTGCACTTCTGCCTGCCACCGTTGCTCTTCCGCCCGCCACTGCTGCTCGTCCGCCTACCTCTGGTGTTGCAGCTTCTCGATCAGCTTCCTTTGGGCTTCCATCTGGGCATAGATCACAGAGGAGGCTTGCCGTCGACATGCCCTGGCCGGGCAACAACGAGTCCAGAAGCTGGCCCTATCGTGACTAAGCCCACCGAGCTGCTGGGTATGAGGGCTGAGGTGTGTCGTCGGGGTTGTTCTGGCCGCCAACATATCTTGCTTTGGAGGGCATGAATTTTGAATTTTGATTCGTGGCCGGGTAAGGGGCTGACGTTTTTTCATTTGCTTTCTGTAGCTGCACTTCTATGTCGGCGGCATTCGGTTGGCCGCCGACAATAGTCTGTTGTTGGCTTTTCAGCCGCCGACACAACTTTTTCGGCCACCAACACCGAGGCAGATTTATGTAGTGCTCGGGTTCCCCTTCGGCTGGTGTGGAGGTGGCATGTGTCCCTCTGCGAGGGTACACCTGATTGTCTTCGGTTTGCTATAAATAGGACCCCTCACCTCACTTTGACACACACACTATTTGGAGCTTCACTTTGTCATTCGCTAGAGTAGTACTTAGTTAGTGTGGGAGTTCACTGAGGCTCGGAGTCAGGAAAGCGTCTTCTGTAATTCGGATAATAGGTCTTGCATCTTTACCTTTTCCTCGTAAGACTTTTATATCGAATACAAGTTCAATCTTTACATAAGCTGAGCATTTATCTTCCGCATAGTTGAGCGTGTGGAATCATTAGAGACCTGTTTAAGTCCGTTCGGTATCGAGACTAGGTTCATGCTCAAATATTTAGGATTGCCTAAGTGATTAGCTTTAATAGCAAACGTGGTGTTTGAAACTAGTTCTGACTCGATAGACACCTAATTTGTTGCGGTAGGTAGTAGGTGGTGATAGCCCTGCTATCCGAGTGGTATCAGCTTTTGCAAATTCCGCCCCGTTAGTCTCAGTCTAGTTGAGCCCAAATGAAGAACCGAAATTGGCAACTAAAGGGGGCTGAATAGGCGCCCAATACATTTTCTCTTTCAATTACAATCACCCACAAGAACCTTCTTGAACACATGGCATGCGCAGCTAAAACATCACCATCTTCAGCCCAACCAGCAGTCGGGCTTGCCATCTGCCACTAGTCATCATGGTGGAGAATCCAGAAGGTCAGTCCGCCGTGACCCCCTGCTGGATCAACGCCGTGCTGCCCTTTAAGGATACCATGTCGCCATGTATGCTGGCCACCACCTTGGAGATTGTCATGCCTCGAGGGACCTGCGCTGCCCCCGGAATCCGTTGTCCCACGCCGTCGTCCAGCCAGGAGCTCGGTCGCCGGAGCTGCCATGGTAGGCCAAACTACCACCGGAGATAGCCACCGCGTGTATCTGAGTTAAGCACAACGGAAAATGGATGGGCTATTGCCTTCTGGTCAATCTCGGCCGTCGAGTGCTCGCCAGAGTCCAAGGCGCAGCCGAGCACCTCCTGGCCAAGGGTGACCGCGCCGGCCTCCACTTCATCCTCTCCCTCTCAATCTCTCTCTTCGGTCTCCCTCTGTCTTTTCTCAAATCTCTCTCTTTCTCTCTAGATCTTTCTCTCTTTAGCCAGCCAGTGGATCTCCCCCTCTCTCTCTCTTCAGTATGCTGCGATGTAGGAAGCAGCGCAGGAGCACCTCTCTATGGATCTCTCACCCCGGGCACTCTCTATAAGTTTGCTGCTAGATCGTGGGGGGAAATAGAGGAAAGGTGCTGCCTTTCTCTCTCTAGCCCTCAATCTCTGTTGTTTGTGTGCTGCTTGATGGGAAGTGAGGAACAAAGGCTAACATGGTGTTGTGGAATAGACGTACAGACCTCCCCTAGTGCCACCGCACTGACGCGCTGCCTAGGGCTGGTGCCGCACCGCCCATTGCTGCGTTGTGGGCAGCCGGCGCACTATGCCCGAGCGCCGGCCGTCGCCGCACTGGGCTGAAGCAAACCAGCACCGCTGCCCTGCACAGAGGAGCCGCCACCGCCACTCGCCGCGCACTGCTTCGCCAAGCCGCAAGCTGGTGCCACCGCCTTGCCACGTCCTAGCGCCATGGCTGGCCGCCGCCATGGGTCTAAGCTAGAACCGTGCCGCCGGCCAGTGCGTCATTGCCATGGCCGGCGAGGCACCCCTCCATTGCCGCCGGTCACCCACGCTGCCCTCTATCTCTCCCATGAATCTCTCTACTTCCCTTGGCCATGGTCGGTTCCCTAATCCTCTCTCTCTCGCGATGCCATCCATGGAGAGTGGCGGCTGGGAGGAACCAGTCGCCGGCCACTTCCTCCCTTTCCTTTTTCTTTCTATTTATTTTCTTTCTCAGTCTCAATCAAGAACCGGATGAACACAAGGCACAAAAATATTTTTGGGAGGAATATTTTCTGGATAAATTTGGATTTTTTGTCCACCATGGGAGAGCTCCTCCTCTCTCCCACACCTCACATCTCTAACCTAGAGCTACATGGTGGTTGGATGGCTTAGCGGCTAAGTCTCCACCCCCTCTCCTTATATAAATTTACGCCTCAGTATATTCCTAAGATTCTAATATTTGATCAACCACGCAGACCGTCTTGGTGTTTTCTCACAGAGGCTAACCAAGAACTCTGAGGCTTTAACCACAACAGTTAACCCAGAACCGAACCAGTGTTTTTATACCAGCTGACCAAGAACCAAACCATGCGCAAATCTTCGACCGAACGCTGACCGCCACCAACGATCCCTTAGTTTTAAAGCAACCGCGTATCCATAGCCACGTGACCGGGTCTCGAACCTTCCTGCCTCGTCTCACGCGTCCGGGTCCCAGCAAACCGTCTCGACTCTCGGCGAAGATTTCGACCACCAACTGGCACCTCACGAGTTTTCTTCGTCTCGAAGCATCCTTCAGGTGCCACAGGCCCTCGAGCGGAACCCGCCTTGCCCCTCATGCATCCGGACACCTTTAGGGCCGCCCTGGCAACCGGTCTAGAGCATCAACGCCACCTGTACACCTGCGAACCAACAGATTCAAGGCAAAACGTGATCCGAACCCTAGTCTTACCACACTTTGTCTGAGGTTAGTACAAACTGACCGAAGTCGTGAAAGACATCACAATTAAAGTTGCGCAAACACTTCGTTTCAGTACCTTATCCATACCGTCACAGCAACTTCTCAGCCTCAACCATCTTCGGCACTGGACCGGACCTCAGCCCTCAAACCTAGTCCTAGTCCTTAACCTCACCATGGTCAGCCCCGTCCGTGTATGACTGTCCCGTGACTTCCTGTCGTTCTAGACCCCCGAACCTCCAGTTCGCGTCCCCACACCGTCGCCCCATTGTACATACACCGGACTTCACCTCACCCATCCAAGGCGGGCCTCACCACAGCTCGCCCAGCTTAAAAGTTCTGTAACAACACAGACAAGCACACCATCATGTAGCACCGCACATATAGCCAACTCTAATCAATCACATTCAAAACCTCCATTAAGCACCAAAGCTTGTCAATAAACTCATCACCAAAAGGGTATCATTCAACACCAATCGGGGGTGATCATAATCATCCGGTGTGCTTAACTGATAACGGGTGGTAGTGAATTGGTCGAGCTTTGGATAGTTCTTAAACAATTCGAACATTCATATTATATGTACTAGCTCAAACTTAGTAATTAATTGAACTTACTGTAGGAACATCACACTTGTCACGTTGACCTTCCCACTATGTGAGTCTGCCTGCTTTATCTTTTACACACCTGTGTGTACCACTTATTATCTTATTATATCATTTTTCTTACCCCAACTATTTATATTATCTGGTACCTTGAATAGTAGAGATAGAATTACCAACCGATTGTGATATCCTTACCCTTGTTCCATCCACTTGGGAATAAAAATGATACCTTGGAATACTCCCGGATGAAAACTACCGCTATATCCATCCGCTTGCAAATTAATTGTGTAGTGCGTAAGAATCATCAACAAGTTTTCTGGCGCCGTCGTCGAAGAACACCGTGATTTCGGCCGCTAGAACTGGTGCATTAATTGCACCCCTGAGACTCAGTTTGCATTAATTTTCGTGTAGTCACCGATCGGTTTAAAACACCCAAAACAAGTGTTACGTGCAATAAGGAGCAATGGGCACGTTCGTAAAGAAAAACTCCACCGTGATTTCGGCAGCCAGAACTGATGCATTAATTGCACCCCCGAGAATCGGTTTGCACCAATTTTTATGCAGTGACGGATCGGCTTGAAACACCCAAACACATGAGTCAAACAAGGGGGAATGGGCACGCTCGTCGAGAAAAACTGCACTGTGATTTCGGCCGCTAGAACTGGTGCATTAATTGCACGGCAGAAATCAATTTGCAGCAATTTTCGTATAGTGATAGATCAGTTTGAAACACCCAAACCAAGAGTCTTACGTGCAACAAGGAGATTGGGCTCGTTCATCGAGAAAATTACACCGTGATTTTGGCGGTCAGAACAAGTGCATTAATTGCACCCCCAGAACTCGGTTTGCACCAATTTTCGTATAGTGACAGATCGGTTTAAAACACCCAAATCAGGAGTCTTACGTGCAACAAGGAGGATTGAGCACGTTCGTCGAGAAAAAAAAGCACCGTGATTTCGGCCGCCCGAACTGGTGCATTACTTGCACCCCAGAACTCGATTTGCACCAATTTTTGTATAGTGACGGATCGTTTTGAAACACCCAAAACATGAGTCTTACGTGCAATAAGGATAAATGGGCACGTTCGTCGAGAACAGCCCACCGTGATTTCGGCCGCAAGAACTGGTGCATTAATTGCACCCCCAGAACTCGGTTTGCACCAATTTTCGTACAGTGACGGATCGGTTTGAAACCCGAAAACAAGAGTCTTACATGCAACCAGGAGGATTGGGCACGTTCATCGAGAAAAACTCCACCGTGATTTTGACGGCCAGAACTGGTGCATTAATTTTCCCGCGAGACTTGGTTTGCACCACTTTTCATGCAGTGACGGATCGGTTTGAACACACAAAACATGAGTCTTACGTGCAAAAAGGAGGACACGTTCGTCGAGAAGGCCGCCAGGACGTGTGCATTAATTGCACCCTCAGAACTCGATTTGCACCAATTTTCATACAGTGACACATCAGTTTGAAACACGCAAAACATGAGTCTTACGTGCAACAAGGAGGATAGGGCACGTTCGTCGTGAAAAACTCTACCGTGATTTCGGCCGCTAGAACAGGTGCATTGCAGAATTCGGTTTGCACCAATTTTCCTACGGTGACAGATTGTTTCGAAACACCCAAAACATGAGTCTTACATGCAACAAGGTGGATTGGGCACGTTCGTCACGAAAAACACTAGCATGATTTGGACCGCTAGAACTGGTGCATTAATTGCACCCGCGAGACTCGGTTTGCACCAATTTTCGTACAGTGATTGATCGGTTTGAAACGTCCAAAATATAAGTTTTACGTGCAATAAGGAGGATTGGGCACGTTTGTCACGAAAAACTCCACCGTGATTACGGACGCCAGAACTTGTGCATTAATTGGAGCCCCATAACTCCATTTGCACCAATTTTTTTACAGTAACATATCAGTTTGAAACACTCAAAACATGTCTTACGTGCAACAAGGAGTATTCGGCACGTTCGTCGAGAAAAACGCCACCGTGATTTCGGTGGCTAGAACTGGTGCATTAATTGCATCCCCGAGACTCGGTTTGCACCAATTTGCATGCAGTGACGGATCGGTTTGAAACACCCAAAACATGAGTCTTACGTGCAACAAGGAGGAAAGGGCACGTTCGTCGAGAAAAAGTTCACCATGATTCTGGCCGCCAGAACTAGTGCATTAATTGCACCCAAAACCTCGATTTACACGAATCTTTGTACAGTGACGGATCGGTTTGAAACACCAAAAACATGAGTCTTACGTGCAACAAGGACGAATAGGCACGTTCGTCGAGAAAAACTACACCGTGATTTCGGCCACTAGAACTGGCGCATTAATTGCACCCCTGAGACTCGGTTTGCACCAATATTCGTGCAGTCACTGATCGGTATAAAGCACACAAAACATGAGTATTACGTGCAATAAGGAGCAATGGGCACGTTCGTAAAGAAAAACTCCACCGTGATTTCGGCAGCCAGAACTGATGCATTAATTGCACCCCCCGAGACTTGGTTTGCACCAATTTTTTTTATGCAGTGACGGATCGGCTTGAAACACCCAAACACATGAGTCTTACATGAAACAAGGGGGAACGGGCACGCTCGTCGAGAAAAACTGCATCGTGATTTCGGCCTCCTGAACTGATGCATTAATTGCACCCCCAGAACTCGACTTGACCCAAATTTCATACAGTGATAGATTGGTTTGAAACACCCAAACCAAGAGTCTTACGTGCAACAAGGAGATTGGGCTCATTCGTCGAGAAACTTACACCGTGATTTTGGAGTCAAGAACAAGTGCATTAATTGCACCCCAGAACTCGATTTGCACCAATTTTCATGCAGTGACGGATCGGTGTGAAACACCCAAAACAATGAGTCTTACGTGTGACAAGGAGGAATGGGCACGTTCGTCAAGAAAAACTCCACCGTGATTCCGGTCGCTAGAACTAGTGCATTAATTGCCACCCCAGAACTCGATTTAAACGAATCTTTGGACAGTGACGGATCGGTTCGAAACACCCAAACACATGAGTCTTACATGCAACAAGGAAGAATAGGCACGTTTGTCGAGAAAAACTACACCGTGATTTTGGCCGCCAGAACCGGTGCATTAATTGCACCCGTGAGATTCGTTTTCGTACAGTGACTGATCGGTTTGAAACTCCCAAAATATGAGTCTTGCGTGCAATATGGAGGATTGGGCACGTTCGCTGCGAAAAACTCCACCATGATTTCGGGCGTCAGAACTGGTGCATTAATTGCACCTGCAGATCTCGGTTTGCACCAATTTTCGTACAGTGACAGATCGATTTGAAACACCGAAACACATGTGTCTTACGTGCAACATGGAGGATTGGGCACGATCGTCGCGAAAAACTCCACCGTGATTTCGGACACCATAACTAGTGCATTAATTGGAGCCCCAGAACTCCATTTGCACCAATTTTTATACAGTGAAGGATCAGTTTGAAACACTCAAAACATGTCTTACGGGCAACACGGAGTATTAGGCACGTTCGTCGAGAAAAACTCCGCCGAGATTTCGGCGGCCAGAACTTGTGCATTAATTGCACCCCGAGGCTCGGTTTGCACCAATTTTCATGCAGTGACGGATTGGTTTGAAACACCCAAAACATGAGTCTTACATGCAACAAGGAGGAATGGGCACGTTCACCGAGAAAAAGTCCACCGCGATTTCAGCCGACAGAACTGGTGCATTAATTGCACCCTCAGAACTCGATTTGCACCAATTTTCGTACAGTGACACACATCTGTGTGAAACACCCAAAACATGACTCTTACGTGCAACATGGAGGATTGGGCACGTTCGTCGCGAAAAATTCTGCCGTGATTTCGGCCGGCAGAACAGGTGCATTAATTGCACCTCCAGAACCCGATTTGCACCAATTTTCTTACGGTGACGGATCGGTTTGAAACACCCAAAACATTAGTCTTACGTGCAACAAGGCGCATTGGGCTCGTTCGTCGTGAAAAACACCGCCATGATTTTGACCGCTAGAACTGGTGCATTAATTGCACCCGCGAGACTCGGTTTGCACCAATTTTCCTACAGTGACTGATTGGTTTGAAACTCCCAAAATATAAGCCTGACGTGCAATAAGGAGTATTGGGCATGTTCGTCGCGAAAAACTCCACCATGATTTCGGGCTCCAGAACTGGTGCAATAATTGCACTCCCGATACTCGGTTTGTACCAATTTTTATGCAGTGATGGATTGGCTTGAAACACCCAAACACATGAGTCTTATATGAAACAAGGGGGAATGGGCACACTCGTCGAGAAAAACTGCACTGTGATTTCGGCCGCCAGAAAAGGTGCATTAATTGCAGCCCTAGAACTCGATTTGCACCAATTTTCATACAGTGATAGATCGGTTTGAAACACCCAAACCAAGAGTCTTACGTGCCAGAAGGAGATTGGGCTCGTTCATGTAGAAAATTACACCGTGATTTTGGCAGTCAGAACAAGTGCATAAATTGCACCCCCAGAACTCGGCTTGCACCAATTTTCCAATAGTGACAGATCGGTTTAAAACACCCAAATCAAGAGTCTTACGTGCAACAAGGAGGATTTGGCATGTTCGTCGAGAAAAAACTCCACCGTGATTTCGGCCGCCCGAACTGGTGCATTACTTGCACCCTAGAACTCTATTTGCATTAATTTTTGTACAGTGACGGATCGGTTTGAAACACCCAAAACATGAGTCTTACGTGCAATAAGGAGAAATGGGCACGTTAAATGAGAAACGATCCACCGTGATTTAATTTGCTAGAATCGGTGCATTAATTGCACCCCCAGAACTCGGTTTGCACCAATTTTCGTACAGTGACGGATCGGTTTGAAACGCCCAAAACAAGAGTCTTACATGCAACAAGGAGGATTGGGCACGTTCGTCGAGAAAAACTCCACCGTAATTTTGGCGGCCAGAACTGGTGCATTAATTGCACCCGCGAGACTCGGTTTGCACCACTTTTCATGCAGTGACGGATCGGTTTGAAACACCTAAAACAATAGTCTTACATGCACAAAGGTGGAATGGGCACCTTCGTCGAGAAAAACACCACCGTGATTTCGGCCGCCAGAACCGGTACATTAATTGTACCCGCGAGACTCGGTTTGCACCACTTTTCATGCAGTGCTGGATCGGCTTGAAACACCCAAAATATGAGTCCTACATGCAAAAAGGAGGAATGGGCACGTTCGTCGAGAAAATCTCCACCGGATTTGGCGCTTGAAGCGGTGCATTAATTGCACCCCGAACTCAATTTGCACCAATTTTCGATATAGTGATGATTGGTTTGAAACCATAAAACATGACTCTTACGTGCAACAAGGAGAATTGGGCACGTTCGTCGTGAAAAACTCTACCATGATTTCGGCCGTCAGAACTGGTGCATTAATTGCACCCGCGATACTCGTTTTGCACCAATTTTCGTACAGTGACTGATCGGTTTGAAACTCCCAAAATATGAGTCTTACGTGCAATATGGAGGATTGGGCACGTTCGTTGCGAAAAACTCGACCATGATTTCGAGCGCCAGAACTGGTGCATTAATTGCACCCGCAGATCTTGATTTGCACCAATTTTCGTACACTGACAGATCGATTTGAAACACCCAAACACATGTGTCTTACGTGCAACATGGAGGATTGGGCACGATCGTCGCGAAAAACTCCACCGTGATTTCGGACGCCATAACTAGTGCATTAATTGGAGACCCAGAACTCCATTTGCACCAATTTTTATACAGTGACAGATCAGTTCGAAACACTCAAAACATGTCTTACGTGCAACAAGGAGTATTAGGCACGTTTGTCGAGAAAAACTCCTCCGTGATTTCGGCGGCCAGAACTTGTGCATTAATTGCACCCCGAGACTCGGTTTGCGCCAATTTTCATGCAGTGACGGATCGGTTTGAAACACCCAAAACATGAGTCTTATGTGCAGCAAGGAGGAATGGGCACGTTCATCGAGAAAAAGTCCAGAGCGATTTCGCCGCGGGCGGGTGCATTAATTGCACCCTCAGAACTCGATTTGCACCAATTTCCGTGACAAAGACACGGTGTGTGAAACCCCAAAACATGACTCTTCGTGCAATATGGAGGATTGGGCACGTTAAATCAGCGAAAAAATTCTGCCGTGATTTGGCCGGTAGAACTGGTGCATAAATTGCACCTCCAGAACCCGATTTGCACCAATTTTCTTACGGTGACGGATCGGTTTGAAACACCCAAAACATTAGTCTTACGTGCAACAAGGCACATTGGGCACATTCGTCGCTAGAACTGGTGCATTAATTGCAGCCGCGAGACTCGGTTTGCACCAATTTTCCTACAGTGACTGATTGGTTTGAAACTCCCAAAATATGAGCCTTACGTGCAATAAGGAGTATTGGGCAAGTTCGTCGCGAAAAACTCCACCATGATTTCGGGCGCCAGAACTGGTGCATTAATTGCACTCCCGATACTCGGTTTGTACCAATTTTTATGCAGTGATGGATTGGCTTGAAACACCCAAACACATGAGTCTTATATGAAACAAGGGGGAATGGGCACACTCGTCGAGAAAAACTGCACTGTGATTTCGGCCGCCAGAAATGGTGCATTAATTGCAGCCCTAGAACTCGATTTGCACCAATTTTGGTACAGTGATAGATCGGTTTGAAACACCCAAACCAAGAGTCTTACGTGCCAGAAGGAGATTGGGCTCGTTCATGTAGAAAATTACACCGTGATTTTGGCAGTCAGAACAAGTGCATAAATTGCACCCCCCGAACTCGGCTTGCACCAATTTTCCTATAGTGACAGATCGGTTTAAAACACCCAAATCAAGAGTCTTACGTGCAACAAGGAGGATTTGGCATGTTCGTCGAGAAAAAACTCCACCGTGATTTCGGCCGCCCGAACTGGTGCATTACTTGCACCCTAGAACACGATTTGCATTAATTTTTGTACAGTGACGGATCGGTTTGAAACACCCAAACACATGAATCTTACGTGCAATAAGGAGAAATGGGCACGTTCGTCGAGAACAGTCAACCGTGATTTCGGCTGCTAGAACTGGTGCATTAATTGCACCCCCAGAACTCGGTTTGCACCAATTTTCCTACAGTGACGGATCGGTTTGAAACGCCCAAAACAAGAGTCTTACATGCAACAAGGAGGATTGGGCACGTTCGTCGAGAAAAACTCCACCGTAATTTTGGCGGCCAGAACTGGTGCATTAATTGCACCCGCGAGACTAGGTTTGCACCACTTTTCATGCAGTTACGGATCGGTTTGAAACACCTAAAACAATAGTCTTACATGCAGAAAGGTGGAATGGGCACGTTCGTCGAGAAAAACACCACCGTGATTTCGGCCGCCAGAACCGGTACATTAATTGCACCCGCGAGACTCGGTTTGCACCACTTTTCATGCAGTGCTGGATCGGCTTGAAACACCCAAAATATGAGTCCTACATGCAGAAAGGAGGAATGGGCACGTTCGTCGAGAAAATCTCCACCGTGATTTCGGCCGTCAGAACTGGTGCATTAATTGCACCCCCAGAACTCAATTTGCACCAATTTTCGTATAGTGACAGATTGGTTTGAAACACGCAAAACATGACTCTTACGTGCAACAAGGAGAATTGGGCACGTTCGTCGTGAAAAACTCTACCATGATTTCGGCCGTCAGAACTGGTGCATTAATTGCACCCGCGATACTCGTTTTGCACCAATTTTCGTACAGCGACTGATCGGTTTGAAACTCCCAAAATATGAGTCTTACGTGCAATACGGAGGATTGGGCACGTTCGTTGCGAAAGACTCGACCATGATTTCGAGCGCCAGAACTGGTGCATTAATTGCACCCGTAGATCTTGATTTGCACCAATTTTCGTACACTGACAGATCGATTTGAAACACCCAAACACATGTGTCTTACGTGCAACATGGAGGATTGGGCACGATCGTCGTGAAAAACTCCACCGTGATTTCGGACGCCCTAACTAGTGCATTAATGGGAGCCCCAGAACTCCATTTGCACCAATTTTTATACAGTGACGGATCAGTTCGAAACACTCAAAACATGTCCTACGTGCAACAAGGAGTATTAGGCACGTTTGTCGAGAAAAACTCCTCCGTGATTTCGGCGGCCAGAACTTGTGCATTATTGCACCCCGAGACTCGGTTTGCGCCAATTTTCATGCAGTGACGGATCGGTTTGAAACACCCAAAACATGAGTCTTACTGCAAGGAGGAATGGGCACGTTCATCGAGAAAAAGTCCACCGCGATTTCGGCCGCCAGAACTGGTGCATTAATTGCACCCTCAGAACTCGATTTGCACCAATTTCCGTACAGTGACACATCAGTGTGAAACACCCAAAACATGACTCTTACGTGCAACATGGAGGATTGGGCACGTTCATCGCGAAAAATTCTGCCGTGATTTCGGCCGGTAGAACTGGTGCATAAATTGCACCTCCAGAACCCGATTTGCACCAATTTTCTTACGGTGACGGATCGGTTTGAAACACCCAAAACATTAGTCTTACGTGCAACAAGGCACATTGGGCACATTCGTCGCTAGAACTGGTGCATTAATTGCAGCCGCGAGACTCGGTTTGCACCAATTTTCCTACAGTGACTGATTGGTTTGAAACTCCCAAAATATGAGCCTTACGTGCAATAAGGAGTATTGGGCAAGTTCGTCGCGAAAAACTCCACCATGATTTCGGGCGCCAGAACTGGTGCATTAATTGCACTCCCGATACTCGGTTTGTACCAATTTTTATGCAGTGATGGATTGGCTTGAAACACCCAAACACATGAGTCTTATATGAAACAAGGGGGAATGGGCACACTCGTCGAGAAAAATCGCCTTTGTGATTTGACGCGAAAATGGTGCATTAATTGCAGCCCTAGAACTCGATTTGCACCAATTTTGGTACAGTGATAGATCGGTTTGAAACACCCAAACCAAGAGTCTTACGTGCCAGAAGGAGATTGGGCTCGTTCATGTAGAAAATTACAAGTGATTTTGGCGGTCGAAACAAGTGCATAAATTGCACCCCCCGAACTCGGCTTGCACCAATTTTCCTATAGTGACAGATCGGTTTAAAACACCGAAATCAAGAGTCTTACGTGCAACAAGGAGGATTTGGCATGTTCGTCGAGAAAAAACTCCACCGTGATTTCGGCCGCCCGAACTGGTGCATTACTTGCACCCTAGAACTCGATTTGCATTAATTTTTGTACAGTGACGGATCGGTTTGAAACACCCAAAACATGAGTCTTACGTGCAATAAGGAGAAATGGGCACGTTCGTCGAGAACAGTCCACCGTGATTTCGGCTGCTAGAACTGGTGCATTAATTGCACCCCCAGAACTCGGTTTGCACCAATTTTCGTACAGTGACGGATCGGTTTGAAACGCCCAAAACAAGAGTCTTACATGCAACAAGGAGGATTGGGCACGTTCGTCGAGAAAAACTCCACCGTAATTTTGGCGGGCAGAACTGGTGCATTAATTGCACCCGCGAGACTCGGTTTGCACCACTTTTCATTCAGTGACGGATCGGTTTGAAACACCTAAAACAATAGTCTTACATGCAAAAAGGTGGAATGGGCACGTTCGTCGAGAAAAACACCACCGTGATTTCGGCCGCCAGAACCGGTACATTAATTGCACCCGCGAGACTCGGTTTGCACCACTTTTCATGCAGTGCTGGATCGGCTTGAAACACCCAAAATATGAGTCCTACATGCAAAAAGGAGGAATGGGCACATTCGTCGAGAAAATCTCCACCGTGATTTCGGCCGCCAGAACTGGTGCATTAATTGCACCCCCAGAACTCAATTTGCACCAATTTTCGTATAGTGATAGATTGGTTTGAAACACATAAAACATGACTCTTCGTGCAACAAGGAGAATTGGGCACGTTAAATCGTGAAAAACTCTACCATGATTTGGTAGTCGAGGCGGTGCATTAATTGCACCCGCGATACTCGTTTTGCACCAATTTTCGTACAGCGACTGATCGGTTTGAAACTCCCAAAATATGTGTCTTACGTGTAATATGGAGGATTGGGCACGTTCGTTGCGAAAAACTCGACCATGATTTCGAGCGCCAGAACTGGTGCATTAATTGCACCCGCAGATCTTGATTTGCACCAATTTTCGTACACTGACAGATCGATTTGAAACACCCAAAGACTTGTGTCTTACGTGCAACAGGGAGGATTGGGCATGATCGTCACGAAAAACTCCACCGTGATTTCGGACGCCATAACTAGTGCATTAATTGGAGCCCCAGAACTCCATTTGCACCAATTTTTATGCAGTGACGGATCAGTTCGAAACACTCAAAACATGTCTTACGTGCAACAAGGAGTATTAGGCACGTTTGTCGAGAAAAACTCCTCTGTGATTTCGGCGGCCAGAACTTGTGCATTAATTGCACCCCGAGACTCGGTTTGCGCCAATTTTCATGCGATGTGGATCGGTTTGAAACACCCAAAACATGAGTCTTACTGCAAGGAGGAATGGGCACGATCATCGAGAAAAAGTCCAGAGCGATTTCGGCCGCCAGAACTGGTGCATTAATTGCACCCTCAGAACTCGATTTGCACCAATTTCCGTACAGTGACACATCTGTGTGAAACACCCAAAACATGACTCTTACGTGCAACATGGAGGATTGGGCACGTTCATCGTGAAAAATTCTGCCGTGATTTCGGCCGGTAGAACTGGTGCATAAATTGCACCTCCAGAACCCGATTTGCACCAATTTTCTTACGGTGACGGATCGGTTTGAAACACCCAAAACATTAGTCTTACGTGCAACAAGGCGCATTGGGCTCGTTCGTCGTGAAAAACACCGCCATGATTTCGGGCGCCAGAACTGGTGCATTAATTGCACTCCCGATACTCGGTTTGTACCAATTTTTATGCAGTGATGGATTGGCTTGAAACACCCAAACACATGAGTCTTATATGAAACAAGGGGGAATGGGCACACTCGTCGAGAAAAACTGCACTGTGATTTCGGCCGCCAGAAATGGTGCATTAATTGCAGCCCTAGAACTCGATTTGCACCAATTTTGGTACAGTGATAGATCGGTTTGAAACACCCAAACCAAGAGTCTTACGTGCCAGAAGGAGATTGGGCTCGTTCATGTAGAAAATTACACCGTGATTTTGGCAGTCAGAACAAGTGCATAAATTGCACCCCCCGAACTCGGCTTGCACCAATTTTCCTATAGTGACAGATCGGTTTAAAACACCGAAATCAAGAGTCTTACGTGCAACAAGGAGGATTTGGCATGTTCGTCGAGAAAAACTCCACCGTGATTTGGCCGCCCGAACCGGTGCATTACTTGCACCCTAGAAATTCGATTTGCATTAATTTTTGTACAGTGACGGATCGGTTTGAAACACCCAAAACATGAGTCTTACGTGCAATAAGGAGAAATGGGCACGTTAAATGAGAAACGATCCACCGTGATTTCGGCTGCTAGAACTGGTGCATTAATTGCACCCCCAGAACTCGGTTTGCACCAATTTTCGTACAGTGACGGATCGGTTTGAAACGCCCAAAACAAGAGTCTTACATGCAACAAGGAGGATTGGGCACGTTCGTCGAGAAAAACTCCACCGTAATTTTGGCGGGCGAGCTGGTGCATTAATTGCACCATGAGACTCGGTTTGCACCACTTTTCATTCAGTGACGGATCGGTTTGAAACACCTAAAACAATAGTCTTACATGCAAAAAGGTGGAATGGGCACGTTCGTCGAGAAAAACACCACCGTGATTTCGGCCGCCAGAACCGGTACATTAATTGCACCCGCGAGACTCGGTTTGCACCACTTTTCATGCAGTGCTGGATCGGCTTGAAACACCCAAAATATGAGTCCTACATGCAAAAAGGAGGAATGGGCACATTCGTCGAGAAAATCTCCACCGTGATTTCGGCCGCCAGAACTGGTGCATTAATTGCACCCCCAGAACTCAATTTGCACCAATTTTCGTATAGTGACAGATTGGTTTGAAACACGCAAAACATGACTCTTACGTGCAACAAGGAGAATTGGGCACGTTCGTCGTGAAAAACTCTACCATGATTTCGGCCGTCAGAACTGGTGCATTAATTGCACCCGCGATACTCGTTTTGCACCAATTTTCGTACAGCGACTGATCGGTTTGAAACTCCCAAAATATGTGTCTTACGTGTAATATGGAGGATTGGGCACGTTCGTTGCGAAAAACTCGACCATGATTTGGCGCGAATCGGTGCATTAATTGCACCCGCAGATCTTGATTTGCACCAATTTTCGTACACTGACAGATCGATTTGAAACACCCAAAGACTTGTGTCTTACGTGCAACAGGGAGGATTGGGCATGATCGTCACGAAAAACTCCACCGTGATTTCGGACGCCATAACTAGTGCATTAATTGGAGCCCCAGAACTCCATTTGCACCAATTTTTATGCAGTGACGGATCAGTTCGAAACACTCAAAACATGTCTTACGTGCAACAAGGAGTATTAGGCACGTTTGTCGAGAAAAACTCCTCTGTGATTTCGGCGGCCAGAACTTGTGCATTAATTGCACCCCGAGACTCGGTTTGCGCCAATTTTCATGCAGTGACGGATCGGTTTGAAACACCCAAAACATGAGTCTTACTGCAAGGAGGAATGGGCACGATCATCGAGAAAAAGTCGAGGCGATTTGGCCGCGAAGTAATCGGTGCATTAATTGCACCCTCAGAACTCGATTTGCACCAATTTCCGTACAGTGACACATCTGTGTGAAACACCCAAAACATGACTCTTACGTGCAACATGGAGGATTGGGCACGTTCATCGTGAAAAATTCTGCCGTGATTTGGCGGTAGAACTGTGCATAAATTGCACCTCGAACCCGATTTGCACCAATTTTCTTACGGTGACGGATCGGTTTGAAACACCCAAAACATTAGTCTTCGTGCAACAAGGCGCATTGGGCTCGTTAAATCGTGAAAAACACCGCCATGATTTGGGCGCGGGCGGTGCATTAATTGCACTCCGATACTCGGTTTGTACCAATTTTATGCGAAGATGGATTGGCTTGAAACACCCAAACACATGAGTCTTATATGAAACAAGGGGAATGGGCACACTCGTCGAGAAAAATCGCCTTTGTGATTTGACGCGAAATGGTGCATTAATTGCAACCCTAGAACTCGATTTGCACCAATTTTGGTACAGTGATAGATCGGTTTGAAACACCCAAACCAAGAGTCTTACGTGCGTAAGGAGATTGGGCTCGTTCATGTAGAAAATTACACCGTGATTTTGGCGGTCGAACAAGTGCATAAATTGCACCCCGAACTTCGGCTTGCACCAATTTTCCTATAGTGACGGATCGGTTTAAAACACGAAATCAAGAGTCTTACGTGCAACAAGGAGGATTTGGCATGTTAAATAGAAAAAACTCCACCGTGATTTCGACGCCCAATCGGTGCATTACTTGCACCCTAGAACTCGATTTGCATTAATTTTTGTACGATGTGGATCGGTTTGAAACACCCAAAACATGAGTCTTACGTGCAATAAGGAGAAATGGGCACGTTAAATGAGAACGATCCACCGTGATTTAATTTGCTAGAATCGGTGCATTAATTGCACCCCGAACTCGGTTTGCACCAATTTTCGTCCAGTGACGGATCGGTTTGAAACGCCCAAAACAAGAGTCTTACATGCAACAAGGAGGATTGGGCACGTTCGTCGAGAAAAACTCCACCGTAATTTTGGCGGGCAGAACTGGTGCATTAATTGCACCCGCGAGACTCGGTTTGCACCACTTTTCATTCAGTGACGGATCGGTTTGAAACACCTAAAACAATAGTCTTACATGCAAAAAGGTGGAATGGGCACGTTCGTCGAGAAAAACACCACCGTGATTTCGGCCGCCAGAACCCGGTACATTAATTGCACCCGCGAGACTCGGTTTGCACCACTTTTCATGCAGTGCTGGATCGGCTTGAAACACCCAAAATATGAGTCCTACATGCAAAAAGGAGGAATGGGCACATTCGTCGAGAAAATCTCCACCGTGATTTGCCGCGTAGGCGGTGCATTAATTGCACCCCGAACTCAATTTGCACCAATTTTAGTATAGTAATGATTGGTTTGAAACCGCAAAACATGACTCTTACGTGCAACAAGGAGAATTGGGCACGTTCGTCGTGAAAAACTCTACCATGATTTCGGCCGTCAGAACTGGTGCATTAATTGCACCCGCGATACTCGTTTTGCACCAATTTTCGTACAGCGACTGATCGGTTTGAAACTCCCAAAATATGTGTCTTACGTGTAATATGGAGGATTGGGCACGTTCGTTGCGAAAAACTCGACCATGATTTGGCGCGAAGCGGTGCATTAATTGCACCCGCAGATCTTGATTTGCACCAATTTTAAATACAATCAGCGGATCGATTTGAAACACCCAAAGACTTGTGTCTTCGTTACCTTGAGGAGGATTGGGCATGATCGTCACGAAAAACTCCACCGTGATTTCGGACGCCATAACTAGTGCATTAATTGGAGCCCCAGAACTCCATTTGCACCAATTTTTATGCAGTGACGGATCAGTTCGAAACACTCAAAACATGTCTTACGTGCAACAAGGAGTATTAGGCACGTTTGTCGAGAAAAACTCCTCTGTGATTTCGGCGGCCAGAACTTGTGCATTAATTGCACCCCGAGACTCGGTTTGCGCCAATTTTCATGCAGTGACGGATCGGTTTGAAACACCCAAAACATGAGTCTTACTGCAAGGAGGAATGGGCACGATCATCGAGAAAAAGTCCAGAGCGATTTCGGCCGCCAGAACTGGTGCATTAATTGCACCCTCAGAACTCGATTTGCACCAATTTCCGTACAGTGACACATCTGTGTGAAACACCCAAAACATGACTCTTACGTGCAACATGGAGGATTGGGCACGTTCATCGTGAAAAATTCTGCCGTGATTTGGCGGTAGAACGGTGCATAAATTGCACCTCCAGAACCCGATTTGCACCAATTTTCTTACGGTGACGGATCGGTTTGAAACACCCAAAACATTAGTCTTACGTGCAACAAGGCGCATTGGGCTCGTTCGTCGTGAAAAACACCGCCATGATTTCGGGCGCCAGAACTGGTGCATTAATTGCACTCCCGATACTCGGTTTGTACCAATTTTTATGCAGTGATGGATTGGCTTGAAACACCCAAACACATGAGTCTTATATGAAACAAGGGGGAATGGGCACACTCGTCGAGAAAAACTGCACTGTGATTTCGGCCGCCAGAAATGGTGCATTAATTGCAGCCCTAGAACTCGATTTGCACCAATTTTGGTACAGTGATAGATCGGTTTGAAACACCCAAACCAAGAGTCTTACGTGCCAGAAGGAGATTGGGCTCGTTCATGTAGAAAATTACACCGTGATTTTGGCAGTCAGAACAAGTGCATAAATTGAACCGCCCGAACTCGGCTTGCACCAATTTTCCTATAGTGACAGATCGGTTTAAAACACCGAAATCAAGAGTCTTACGTGCAACAAGGAGGATTTGGCATGTTCGTCGAGAAAAAACTCCACCGTGATTTCGGCCGCCCGAACTGGTGCATTACTTGCACCCAAGAACTCGATTTGCATTAATTTTTGTACAGTGACGGATCGGTTTGAAACACCCAAAACATGAGTCTTACGTGCAATAAGGAGAAATGTGCACGTTAAATCGAGAAACGATCCACCGTGATTTGGTTGCCGAATCGGTGCATTAATTGCACCCACAGAACTCGGTTTGCACCAATTTTCGTACAGTGACGGATCGGTTTGAAATGCCCAAAACAAGAGTCTTACGTGCAACATGGTGGATTGGGCACGTTCGTCGAAAAAACTCTACCGTGATTTCGGCCGCCCGAACTGGTGCACTACTTGGATCCTAGAACTCGATTTGCATCAATGTTTGTACAGTGACGGATCGGTTTGAAACACCCAAAACATGAGTCTCACGTGCAACAAGGAGAAATGGGCACGTTCGTCCAGAACAGTCCACCGTGATTTCAGCTGCCAGAACAGGTGCATTAATTGCACCCCCAGAACTCGGTTTGCACCAATTTTTGTACAGTGACGGATTGGTTTGAAACGCCCAAAACAAGAGTCTTACATGCAAAAAGGAGGATTGGGCACGTTCGTTGAGAAAAACTCCACCGTGATTTTGGCGGCCAGAACTTGGTTTCCACCACTTTTCATGCAGTGACAGATCGGATTGAAACACCTAAAACACCACCGTGATTTCGGCCGCCAGAACCGGTACATTAATTGCACCCGCGAGACTCGGTTTGCACCACTTTTCATGCAATGATGGATCGGCTTGAAACACCCAAAATATGAGTCCTACATGCAAAAAGGAGGAATGGGCACGTTCGTCGAGAAAATCTCCACCGTGATTTCGGCCGCCAGAACTGGTGCATTAATTGCACCCCAGAACTCGATTTGCACCAATTTTCGTATAGTGACAGATCGGTTTGAAACACGCAAAACATGACTCTTACGTGCAACAAGGAGGATTGGGCACGTTCGTCGTGAAAAACTCTACTGTGATTTCGGCCGCCAGAACTGGTGCATTAATTGCACTCGCGAGACTCGTTTTGCACCAATTTTCGTACAGTGACTGATCGGTTTGAAACTCCCAAAATATGAGTCTTACGTGCAATATGGAGGATTGGGCACGTTCGTTGCGAAGAACTCCACCAAGATTTCGGACGCCAGAACTGTTGCATTAATTGCACCCGCAGATCTCGATTTGCACCAATTTTCGTACAGTGACAGATCGATTTGAAACACCCAAACACATGTGTCTTACGTGCAACATGGAGGATTGGGCACGATCGTCGCGAAAAACTCCACCGTGATTTCGGACGCCATAACTAGTGCTTTAATTGGAGCCCTAGAACTCCATTTGCACCAATTTATATACAGTGACGGATCAGTTTGAAACACTCAAAACATGTCTTACATGCAACAAGGTGTATTAGGCACGTTCGTCGAGAAAAACACCTCCGTGATTTCGGCGGCCAGAACTTGTGCATTAATTGCACCCCGAGACTCGGTTTGCGCCAATTTTCATGCAGTGACGGGTCGGTTTGAAGCACCCAAAACATGAGTCTTACGTGCAACAAGGAGGAATGGGCACGTTCATCGAGAAAAAGTCCACCGCGATTTCGGCCGCCAGAACTGGTGCATTGATTGCACCCTCAGAACTCGATTTGCACCAATTTTCGTACGGTGACACATCTGGGTGAAACACTCAAAACATGACTCTTACGTGCAACATGGAGTATTCGGCACGTTCGTCGAGAAAAACTCCGCCTTGATTTCGGCAGCTAGAACTGGTGCATTAATTGCACCCCCGAGACTCGGTTTGCACCAATTATTATGCAGTGACGGATCGGCTTGAAACACCCAAACACATGAGTCTTACATGAAACATGGGGGAATGGGCACGCTCGTCGAGAAAAACTGCACCGTGATTTCGGCTGCCAGAATATGTGCATTAATTGCACCCCAGAACTCAAATTGCAATAATTTTTGTATAGTGATAGATTGGTTTGAAACACCCAAACCAAGTGCCTTACGTGCAACAAGGAGATTGGGCTCGTTCGTCGAGAAAATTACACCGTGATTTTGGCGGTCAGAACAAGTGCATTAATTGCACCCCTAGAACTCGGTTTGCACCAATTTTCGTATAGTGACAGATCGGTTTAAAACACGCAAATCAAGAGTCTTACGTGCAACAAGGAGGATTTTGGCGGCCAGAACTGGTGCATTAATTGCACCCCCGAGACTCGGATCGCACCAATTTTCATGCAGTGACGGATTGATTTGAAACACCCAAAACATGAGTCTTACGTGCAACAAGGAGGAATGGACACGTTAAATCGAAAAAACTCCACCGTGATTACGGCCGCCAGAACTAGTGCATTAATTGCACCCCAGAACTCGATTTACACGAATCATTGTACAGCGACGGATCGGTTTGAAAGACCCAAACCAAGAGTCTTACGTGCAACCAAGAGATTGCGCTCGTTCATCGAGAAAATTACACCGTGATTTTGGCGGTCAGAACAAGTGTATTAATTGCAACCCCAGAACTCGATTTGCACCAATTTTCGTACAGTGACAGCTCGGTTTGAAACACCCAAAACATGAGTCTTACGTGCAACACGGAGGATTTTGGCCGCCCGTACTGGTGCATTACTTGCTCCCCAGAACTCGATTTGCTCCAATTTTGGTACAGTGACGGATCGCTTTGAAACACCCAAAACATGAGTCTTACGTGCAATAAGGAGAAATGGGCACGTTCGTCGAGAACAGTCCACCGTGATTTCGGCCGCCAGAACTATTGCATTAATTGCACCCCAGAACTCGGTTTGCACCAATTTTCTTACTGTGACGGATCGGTTTGAAACCCCCAAAACAAGAGTAGTACATGTAACAAGGAGGATTGGGTACGTTCATCGAGAAAAACTCCACCGTGATTTTGGCGGCCAGAACTGGTGCATTAATTGCACCCGCGAGACTCGGTTTCCACCACTTTTCATGCATTGACGGATCGGTTTGAAACACACAAAACATGAGTCTTACGTGGAAAAAGGAGGAATGGGCACGTTCATCGAGAAAAAGTCCACCGCGATTTCGGCCGCCAGAACTGGTGCATTAATTGCACCCTCAGAACTCGATTTGCACCAATTTTCGTACAGTGACACATCTGTGTGAAACACCCAAAACATGACTCTTGTGTGCAACCCGAGTATTCGCGTTAAATCGAGAAAAATTCCGCCGTGATTTGGCTAGAATAGGTGCATTAATTGCACCCCGAGACTCGGTTTGCACCAATTTTGATGCGAGGTGGATCGGCTTGAAACACCCAAACACATGAGTCTTACATGAAACAAGGGGGAATGGGCACGCTCGTCGAGAAAAACTGCACCGTGATTTCGGCCGCCAGAATAGGTGCATTAATTGCACCCCAGAACTCAAATTGCAATAATTTTCGTATAGTGATAGATTGGTTTGAAACACCCAAACCAAGTGCCTTACGATGCAACAAGGAGATCGGGCTCGTTAAATCGAGAAAATTACACCGTGATTTTGGCGGTCGAACAAGTCGTTAATTGCACCCCTAGAACTCGGTTTGCACCAATTTTCGTATAGTGACAGATCGGTTTAAAACACCCAAATCAAGAGTCTTACGTGCAACAAGGAGGATTTTGGCCGCCCGAACTGGTGCATTGCAGAATTGGATTTGCACCAATTTTCATCTGATGATGATCGTTTGAAACACTCAAAACAAGAGTCTTACATGCAAAAGGAGGATTGGGCATGTTAAATGCGAAAAACCCTACCTCGATTTGGACCGCTAGAATCGGTGCATTAATTGCTCCCATGAGACTCGGTTTGCACCACTTTTCGTCTGATGATGATCGGTTTGAAACCCCAAATTATGAGTTATCGTGCAATAAGGAGGATTGGGCACGATCGTCGCGAAAAACTCCACCGTGATTTGGACGGTAGAACTAATGCATTAATTGGAGCCCCGAACTCCATTTGCACCAATTTTATCTGATGACGGATCGGTTTGAAACACTCAAAACATGTCTTCGTGCAACAAGGATTATTGAGCGCTCACGAGAAAAACTCCACCGTGATTTGGTGGCTAGAACTGGTGCATTAATTGCACCCCCGATACTCGGTTCGCACCAATTTTCATGCCGTCATGGATTGATTTGAAACACCCAAAACATGAGTCTTACGTGCAACAAGGAGGAATGGACACGTTCGTCGAGAAAAACTCCACCGTGATTCTGGCCGCTAGAACTAGTGCATTAATTGCACCCCAGAACTCGATTTACACGAATCATTGTACAGCGACGGATCGGTTTGAAAGACCCAAACCAAGAGTCTTACGTGCAAGAAAGAGATTGCGCTCGTTCGTCGAGAAAATTACACCGTCATTTTGGCGGTCAGAACAAGTGTATTAATTGCAACCCCAGAACTCGATTTGCACCAATTTTCGTACAGTGACAGATCGGTTTGAAACACCCAAAACATGAGTCTTACGTGTAATAAGGAGAAATGGGCACGTTCGTCGAAAACAGTCCACCGTGATTTCGGCCGCCAGAACAGTTGCATTAATTGCACCCACAGAACTCGGTTTGCACCAATTTTCGTACTGTGACGGATCGGTCTGAAACCCCCAAAACAAGAGTCGTACATGCAACATGGAGGATTGGGCACGTTCATCAAGAAAAACTCCACCGTGATTTTGGCGGCCAGAATTGGTGTATTAATTGCACCCGCGAGACTCGGTTTCCACCACTTTTCATGCATTGACGGATTGGTTTGAAACACACAAAACATGAGCCTTACGTGGAAAAGGAGGACACGTGATTTCTTGTCGCCAGATCTGTGCATCGAGAAAATTCCACCGTGATTTGAAACGCCAGGGCAACAAGTGCATTAATTGCACCCTCGAACTCGATTTGCACCAATTTTCATACAGTGACACATCGAGTTTGAAACACTTTCGTGAAAACATGAGTCTTACGTGCAACAAGGAGGATTATGAGTTATACGCAATAAGCTGGGCACGATCGTCGCGAAAACTCCGTGATTTCGGACCGTGATTTTGCCCGGGAGCCCCGTAACTCCATTTACACCAATTTTATATAGTGCATTTTGAAACTCTCAACACATGTCTTACGTGCAACAAGGAGTATTCGTAAGCGTTAAATCGAGAAAACTCGTGATTTGCACCAATTTTCATCGGTTCGCACCAATTTTCATGGATCGATTTGAAACACCCAAAACATGAGTCTTACATGCAACAAGGAGGAATGGACACGTTCGTCGAGAAAAACCCACCGTGATTTGGACCGCCGTAACTAGTGCATTAATTGCACCCGAAACTCGATTTACCACTTAATCATTGTGCAATGACGATCGGTTTGAAAGACCCAAACCAAGAGTCTTCGTGCAACAAAGAGATTGCGCACGCTCGTCGAGAAAATGACACCGTGATTTTGGCGGTCGAACAAGTGTATTAATTGCAACCCCGTAACTCGATTTGCACCAATTTTCGTGACAAAGGATCGGTTTGAAACACCCAAAACATGAGTCTTACGTGCAACACGGAGGATTTTGGCTCGCCGTGATTTACGGGCCATGGTGCATTACTTGCACCCGTAACTCGATTTGCACCAATTTTGGTACAGTGACGGATCGGTTTGAAACACCCAAAACATGAGTCTTACGTGCAATAAGGAGAAATGGGCACGTTAAATTGAGAATACCCACCGTGATTTCGGCTGCCAGAACTATTGCATTAATTGCACCCCAGAACTCGGTTTGCACCAATTTTCGTACTGTGACGGATCGGTTTGAAACCCCCAAAACAAGAGTCGTACATGCAACAAGGAGGATTGGGCACGTTCATCGAGAAAAACTCCACCGTGATTTTGGCGGCGTAATCGGTGCATTAATTGCACCGAGACTCGGTTTCCACCACTTTTCATGCATTGACGGATCGGTTTGAAACACACAAAACATGAGTCTTACGTGGAAAAAGGAGGAATGGGCACGTTTATCGAGAAAAGTCCACCGCGATTTGGCGCGCCGTAATCGGTGCATTAATTGCACCCTCAGAACTCGATTTGCACCAATTTTCGTACAGTGACACATCTGTGTGAAACACCCAAAACATGACTCTTGTGTGCAACCTGGAGTATTCGGTACGTTCGTCGAGAAAAATTCCGCCGTGATTTCGGCAGCTAGAACTGGTGCATTAATTGCACCCCCGAGACTCGGTTTGCACCAATTTTGATGCAGTGACGGATCGGCTTGAAACACCCAAACACATGAGTCTTACATGAAACAAGGGGGAATGGGCACGCTCGTCGAGAAAAACTGCACCGTGATTTCGGCCGCCAGAATAGGTGCATTAATTGCACCCCAGAACTCAAATTGCAATAATTTTCGTATAGTGATAGATTGGTTTGAAACACCCAAACCAAGTGCCTTACGTGCAACAAGGAGATCGGGCTCGTTCGTCGAGAAAATTACACCGTGATTTTGGCGGTCAGAACAAGTGCGTTAATTGCACCCCTAGAACTCGGTTTGCACCAATTTTCGTATAGTGACAGATCGGTTTAAAACACCCAAATCAAGAGTCTTACGTGCAACAAGGAGGATTTTGGCCGCCCGAACTGGTGCATTGCAGAATTGGATTTGCACCAATTTTCATACAGTGACAGATCGTTTTGAAACACTCAAAACAAGAGTCTTACATGCAAAAAGGAGGATTGGGCATGTTCGTCGCGAAAAACCCTACCCTGATTTGGACCGCTAGAACTGGTGCATTAATTGCTCCCGCGAGACTCGGTTTGCACCACTTTTCGTACAGTGACTGATCGGTTTGAAACCCCCAAATTATGAGTTATACGTGCAATAAGGAGGATTGGGCACGATCGTCGCGAAAAACTCCACCGTGATTTCGGACGGTAGAACTAATGCATTAATTGGAGCCCCAGAACTCCATTTGCACCAATTTTTATACAGTGACGGATCAGTTTGAAACACTCAAAACATGTCTTACGTGCAACAAGGATTATTCAGAACGTTCGTCGAGAAAAACTCCACCGTGATTTCGGCGGCTAGAACTGGTGCATTAATTGCACCCCCGATACTCGGTTCGCACCAATTTTCATGCCGTCATGGATTGATTTGAAACACCCAAAACATGAGTCTTACGTGCAACAAGGAGGAATGGACACGTTCGTCGAGAAAAACTCCACCGTGATTCTGGCCGCTAGAACTAGTGCATTAATTGCACCCGAACTCGATTTACGAATCATTGTACAGCGACGGATCGGTTTGAAAGACCCAAACCAAGAGTCTTACGTGCAAGAAAGAGATTGCGCTCGTTAAATCGAGAAAATTACACCGTCATTTTGGCGGTCGAGAACAAGTGTATTAATTGCAACCCCGTAACTCGATTTGCACCAATTTTAAATGCACAATGTGGATCGGTTTGAAACACCCAAAACATGAGTCTTCGTGTAATAAGGAGAAATGGGCACGTTAAATAAAAACAGTCCACCGTGATTTCGCCGCCGTATCGCTTGCATTAATTGCACCCACAGAACTCGGTTTGCACCAATTTTCGTACTGTGACGGATCGGTCTGAAACCCCCAAAACAAGAGTCGTACATGCAACATGGAGGATTGGGCACGTTCATCAAGAAAAACTCCACCGTGATTTTGGCGGCCAGAATTGGTGTATTAATTGCACCCGCGAGACTCGGTTTCCACCACTTTTCATGCATTGACGGATTGGTTTGAAACACACAAAACATGAGCCTTACGTGGAAAAAGGAGGACACGTTCGTCGAGAAAATCTCCACCGTGATTTGGTCGCCGGGTCGGTGCATTAATTGCACCCTCGAACTCGATTTGCACCAATTTTCATACGGTGGACATCATCATTTGAAACACGCAAAACATGAGTCTTCGTGCAACAAGGAGGATTGGGCACGTTAAATCGCGAAAAACTCTACCGTGATTTTGCCCGCCGTAATCGGTGCATTGCGAATTCGACGGTTGCACCAATTTTCATCAAGATGTGATCGTTTTGAAACACTCAAAACAAGAGTCTTACATGCAAAAAGGTGGATTGGGCACTTTCGTCGCGAAAAACCCTACCTTGATTTGGACCGCTAGAACAGGTGCATTAATTGCTCCCGCGAGACTCGGTTTGCACCACTTTTCGTACAGTGACTGATCGGTTTGAAACCCCCAAATTATGAGTTATACGTGCAATAAGGAGGATTGGGCACGATCGTCGCGAAAAACACCACCGTGATTTCGGACGGTAGAACTAGTGCATTAATGGGAGCCCCAGAACTCCATTTACACCAATTTTTATATAGTGACGGATCAGTTTGAAACTCTCAACACATGTCTTACGTGCAACAAGGAGTATTCAGAACGTTCGTCGAGAAAAACTCCACCGTGATTTCGGCGGCTAGAACTGGTGCATTAATTGCACCCCCGAGACTCGGTTCGCACCAATTTTCATGCAGTGACGGATTGATTTGAAACACCCAAAACATGAGTCTTACGTGCAACAAGGAGGAATGGACACGTTAAATCGAGAAAAACTCCACCGTGATTCTCGCGCGTAACTAGTGCATTAATTGCACCCGAACTCGATTTACACGAATCATTGTACAGCGACGGAACGGTCTGAAAGACCCAAACCAAGAGTCTTACGTGCAACAAAGAGATTGCGCTCGTTCGTCGAGAAAATGACACCGTGATTTTGGCGGTCAGAACAAGTGTATTAATTGCAACCCCAGAACTCGATTTGCACCAATTTTCGTACAGTGACAGATCGGTTTGAAACACCCAAAACATGAGTCTTACGTGCAACACGGAGGATTTCGGCTGCCCGAACTGGTGCATTATTTGCACCCCAGAACTCGATTTGCACCAATTTTGGTACAGTGACGGATCGGTTTGAAACACCCAAAACATGAGTCTTACGTGCAATAAGGAGAAATGGGCACGTTAAATAGAAACGATCCACCGTGATTTCGGTTTGCGAACTATTGCATTAATTGCACCCCAGAACTCGGTTTGCACCAATTTTCGTACTGTGACGGATCGGTTTGAAACCCCCAAAACAAGAGTCGTACATGCAACAAGGAGGATTGGGCACGTTCATCGAGAAAAACTCCACCGTGATTTTGGCGGCCAGAACTGGTGCATTAGTTGCACCCACGAGACTCGGTTTGCACCACTTTTCATGCATTGACGGATCGGTTTGGAACACACAAAACATGAGTCTTACGTGGAAAAAGGAGGAATGGGCATGTTTATCGAGAAAAAGTCCATCGCGATTTCGGCCGCCAGAACTGGTGCATTAATTGCACCCTCAGAACTCGATTTGCACCAATTTTCGTACAGTGACACATCTGTGTGAAACACCCAAAACATGACTCTTGTGTGCAACATGGAGTATTCGGCACGTTCGTCGAGGAAAACTCCGCCGTGATTTCGGCAGCTAGAACTGGTGCATTAATTGCACCCCCGAGACTCGGTTTGCACCAATTTTTATGCAGGGACGGATCGGCTTGAAACACCCAAACACATGAGTCTTACATGAAACAAGGGGGAATGGGCACGCTCGTCGAGAAAAACTGCACCGTGATTTCGGCAGCCAGAATAGGTGCATTAATTGCACCCCAGAACTCAAATTGCAATAATTTTCGTATAGTGATAGATTGGTTTGAAACACCCAAACCAAGTGCCTCACGTGCAACAAGGAGATGGGGCTCGTTCGTCGAGAAAATTACACCGTGATTTTGGCGGTCAGAACAAGCGCATTAACTGCACCCCTAGAACTCGGTTTGCACCAATTTTCGTATAGTGATAGATCGGTTTAAAACACCCAAATCAAGAGTCTTACGTGCAACAAGGAGGATTTTGGCCACCCGAACTGGTGCATTACTTGCACCCCAGAACTCGATTTGCACCAATTTTTGTACAGTGATGGATCGGTTTGAAACACCCAAAACATGAGTCTTACGTGTAATAAGGAGAATTGGGCACGTTCGTCGAAAACAGTCCATCGAGATTTCGGCCGCCAGAACAGTTGCATTAATTGCACCCCCAGAACTCAGTTTGCACCAATTTTCGTACTGTGACGGATTGGTCTGAAACCTCCAAAACAAGAGTCGTACATGCAACAAGGAGGATTGGGCACGTTCATCGAGAAAAACTCCACCGTGATTTTGGCGGCCAGAATTGGTGCATTAATTGCACCCGCGAGACTCGGTTTCCACCACTTTTCATGCATTGACGGATTGGTTTGAAACACACAAAACATGAGCCTTACGTGGAAAAAGGAGGACACGTTCGTCGAGAAAATTTCCACCGTGATTTCGGTCGCCACGACTGGTGCATTAATTGCACCCTCAGAACTCGATTTGCACCAATTTCATACAGTGACACATTAGTTTGAAACACGCAAAACATGAGTCTTACGTGCAACAAGGAGGATTGATGGGGACACGGGGGCGGCCCGATCTTCTGGTGAGACTCGAGGGGATAATTTCGATCTGGTCGGAGAGACGACCTTGACGATCCGGCTACCAACCTCTCAAGGATGACAACCCGGCAATCGCTATACCACCAAACCTGCTCGTTATCAACCACGCCAAGAACGCGATTGACCTGACCACGAAGATCGTTTC
Source organism: Raddia guianensis (assembly GCA_036346415.1). Lineage (NCBI taxonomy): Eukaryota > Viridiplantae > Streptophyta > Magnoliopsida > Poales > Poaceae > Raddia > Raddia guianensis. The sequence continues at coordinate 17,357,344 of CM070534.1, read as the reverse complement.
CTGCAAGCGATCGAAGAACAAGCAAGAAACAAGATAAACACAATCTGAAATTGCAAATATGGTTGAAGCACTTGGATAAATTTAAGGTTCGATAACTCGACTCGGGTGGTCACACACGCAAATTCGAGGCGGGACGCACACGGGGTCTACCAACACACAACCAAACCTGAGCAAATATGATGGCGGCGGCTAGTTTTTATGGTGGAGGGAGGGGGAGGACGGCCAAAGGGGTGGAGGCCAAGGTGGAGGACGTTCTAGGGTTTCTCCCCACGTCCTCAACCTAGGCCTAGGCCTCTCCGTCAAATTACAAGGCCCACGGCCCAAAGAAAGTGTCGCAGCACTTGGCAGATTTGATCCCGTGCATTGTTCTACAAATATCTGCTGATCCATGACGAATTTGGCAGTGAGATTGGATCCATTGGAAAGATTATCTCCTAACCTTTCCAGAATGTCCTCATTTGCCTCGTTTGGACCTCGTATGTGGCCTGGGCGTCCGTTTAAAGTCAGGGTAGTCGCTGATGGCCGAACTGGGCCCTCGGAAGATTTGGAATTGCACTTGGGCTTGCTTGAACGTGGGAGATGGTCTTGGGCCTTGATGATAGAGTGTTTAACCTTCCCCATTGATGGCTTGAATAGCTTGGCCACAGGATTGAAGCCCTCTTGGTGTTCTTCGTCATCATGTCGTCGCAGCGTTTCAGCGCGTCGATGTGGCATGGATGTAGACGACATCGGCAGCGTTGTAATGGTAGAAGAGGGAGGCATCTTGTACGCATCCATCCTTGTCATGTCGTCATCATCCTCCCCTTCTTGAATTGGAGTCGTCCTCGACTCCATCATATGCTCCTGCAAAAGGTTAGTAGAGACACAGGGCAAAACATGTACATGCTCCATAATCAAATCAATGGGATGACGACATATATAAACACGATTGCTCATGTAATCCCCTTTGTCATTATTTTTAGTAATAGCATAAATGATATTTCTTGATAAGCATGAAACTCCAGCATCTTCAAAAAGCATCTCCTTTAAACTATGTAGATTGCACAAACCATCAAAGTTAATGTAACCCAAAGTATTTGAAGAAGATATCAGTTTTAGCTCATCCTGTTCACTAGCAATGTGGATGACATGTTTATTTTCATTTTCAAAATGGGTGTTTGATTCCAAAACTGAAATTACATGTTCATTCATTAGTTGTGGCATTGATATAAGTGAAGCATTATCACACAACTCTTCTTTATCACAAGTAGTAGCAAGCAAATCATCCTGTGACAAAGGAAATTCAACAGCGGGTTCCACTAATGATTGCTCTAGAATAGCATGAACAGTGGACGGTTTCGAATCATCACAAATACTATCATCGCATTGAGCAAGGGCATCACCTTTTTCATTACGTTGTAGGGTCTCATCAGTTGATGTAGGCGTAAGTTCAATGTTTTTCTCTGTACTCGCGGCAATGATCTCTTCTTCTTTCTTATGCTCCTCATCATCCTCCTTCTCTCGACCATCTTTACCGTTCTGCAATGTGTTAGCTAAAAGGGCAGTGGCAACAACAGGTACATCTAAAGAAGCTCTACAAGCACATTTAAACAATTGAGAAAGAGTACTGTATGTTTCATAAATGAGCATATCCCGAATTTCCTCATTAAGTCCTTTTAAAAATCTATTCTCAATTGCCTCTTCACATTCATTTAATTCACTAAGCCTTAACAAGGATTTAAATTTCTTGTAGTACTCTTTTGCCTTCATTTTACCTTGACGCAAATACTTCAAGTCGAGATAAGCATCTTCTGCATCATAGTCATCAGACATAACTCTGGGAGGAGGTGAAACAAATACTTCATACTTCTTCACATGTCAATGCGAGAAGTGACCTGTCATTGTTAGTAGCAAACAAGAAAATACACAGGTAGTATATATTTCTTATGAACTACTATGTGGTGGAGCTTCTCAAGTCACATTCACTGAAGCATTTACCTCGCTCTTACAAATTCTTACCACACAAGCAGGCGGTGCAATCGGTGGCTGGTTCGTGATAATCCGAGCAAGGTGGTGATAAAGCAATAGCAAGGCCTGTCCCTGTTTGGTTAGTAGTATGTGGAGCTTGGACAGGCTAGTATTTGTAGTAAAGGAAGAACTATAACCACACTAGCCAATTCTAGTTGAATAAGTGTTCAAACGTCGGTACTGTGCTGGTCCTAGGCTAGATCGTACTAGAGACGCGAGCCTCATCACAGACGAAGTCACAGAATCGTTGCTGAACACTGCAATGAAGCTCCACAATTTTTTTTTCCTCTTTTTTTGAACTTTTTTCTCTGTTTTTTTTTCACTTTCTTTTCAAGCTCCCTTTTCTTTTCTTTTTTTTTCGGCCGAGAGCACTTTTACCTTTCTTTTTTTTTTATGTGCTTCAGCTAAAAAAGATGAACAGAACACACAAGTAGCCGCAAATGATTAGGATTAGCAAGGAAATTAAGTTCTTGCAGCGCGCTGAAAGCCTTGGGATGCACGTACAGCAAGAATTATGTTAGGTAAGGCTGCACAAGGAAATATTTGTTTGGCTGCTGTTTTGGTATATGTTGGCTTGACCAAAAACTGGAATAAACAAAGTGCAGCAATTATGGAAGGATATATATATGGAATATGTTGGGCGGTGGACAAATATGGATAGTGAAAAACGCAGCAGCTGGATGGAAAGAGTAGCTCGGCCTCTTTTTTTTTTTTATGGAAAGTGTTGAATGTCTTGGCTGCAGCTTGGTTAGGACTGGTGACTATGGATGGAAAGTGGAGTTGTGAACGTGTGAGAAGGTGTTAGATGAATTGCACGGCAACACAGTGCATAACAAGATGGATACCAAGATTTGTTTTTTTTTGGTTTTCTGTCGATGGATGCAAAGGACATGAGACACTGTGACAAATAGGTGAATCGAACTCGAAACTCTAAAGTTCAAACGCTAAGACCAGCAACGACACGACGATGCAATGCAAATTCAACAAGAATTAAACTATGCGGTAATAGTAAAGGCAAGACAGGCTAGGATTAAAACTAAATCACACGATGATTTTTTTTGTAAGCAATTTTCTGGACTATAGGACGAACAAGAACAGATCTGAAACTAATGATAGATGTTCTCACCAGGCAACCTGGCTTTGATACCAAATGATGGGGACACGGGGGCGGCCCGATCTTCTGGTGAGACTCGAGGGGATAATTTCGATCTGGTCGGAGAGGCGACTTGACGATCCGGCTACCAACCTCTCAAGGATGACAACCCGGCAATCGCTAAACCACCAAACCTGCTCGTTATCAACCACGCCAAGAACGCGATTGACCTGACCACGAAGATCGTTTCCTGCAAGCGATCGAAGAACAAGCAAGAAACAAGATATACACAATCTGAAATTGCAAATATGGTTGAAGCACTTGGATAAATTTGAGGTTCGATAACTCGACTCGGGTGGTCTAGTCGACACACGCAAATTCGAGGCGGGACGCACACGGGGTCTACCAACACACAACCAAACCTGAGCAAATATGATGGCGGCGGCTAGTTTTTATGGTGGAGGGAGGGGGAGGACGGCCAAAGGGGTGGAGGCCAAGGTGGAGGACGTTCTAGGGTTTCTCCCCACGTCCTCAACCTAGGCCTAGGCCTCTCCGTCAAATTACAAGGCCCACGGCCCAAAGAAAGTGTCGCAGCACTTGGCAGATTTGATCCCGTGCATTGTTCTACAAATATCTGCTGATCCATGACGAATTTGGCAGTGAGATTGGATCCATTGGAAAGATTATCTCCTAACCTTTCCAGAATGTCCTCATTTGCCTCGTTTGGACCTCGTATGTGGCCTGGGCGTCCGTTTAAATTCAGGGTAGTCGCTGATGGCCGAACTGGGCCCTCGGAAGATTTGGAATTGCACTTGGGCTTGCTTGAACGTGGGAGATGGTCTTGGGCCTTGATGATAGAGTGTTTAACCTTCCCCATTGATGGCTTGAATAGCTTGGCCACAGGATTGAAGCCCTCTTGGTGTTCTTCGTCATCATGTCGTCAGCAAGCTTTTCAGTAAGGCGATGTGGCATGGATGTAGACGACATCGGCAGCGTTGTAATGGTAGAAGAGGGAGGCATCTTGTACACATCCATCCTTGTCATGTCCTCATCAAGGATTGGGCACGTTCGTCGCGAAAAACTCTACCGTGATTTTGGCCGCCAGAACCGGTGCATTGCAGAATTCGATTTGCACCAATTTTCATACAGTGACAGATCGTTTTGAAACACTCAAAACAAGAGTCTTACATGCAAAAAGGTGGATTGGGCACGTTCGTCGCGAAAAACCCTACCTTGATTTGGACCGCTAGAACTGGTGCATTAATTGCTCCTGAGACTCGGGTTTGCACCACTTTTCAGACAAAGGATCGATCGGTTTGAAACCCCCAAATTATGAGTTATACGTGCAATAAGGAGGATTGGGCACGATCGTCGCGAAAAACTCCACCGTGATTTCGGACGGTAGAACTAGTGCATTAATTGGAGCCCCAGAACTCCATTTGCACCAATTTTTATACAGTGACGGATCAGTTTGAAACACTCAAAACATGTCTTACGTGCAACAAGGAGTATTCAGAACGTTCGTCGAGAAAACTCCACCGTGATTTCGGCGGCTAGAACTGTTGCATAATTGCACCCCCGAGACTTGGTTCGCACCAATTTTCATGCAGTGACCGATTGATTTGAAACACCCAAAACATGAGTCTTACGTGCAACAAGGAGGAATGGACACGTTCGTCGAGAAAAACTCCACCGTGATTCTGGCCGCCAGAACTAGTGCATTAATTGCACCCCAGAACTCGATTTACACGAATCATTGTACAGCGACGGATCGGTTTGAAAGACCCAAACCAAGAGTCTTATGTGCAACAAAGAGATTGCGCTCGTTCGTCGAGAAAATTACACCGTGATTTTGGCGGTCAGAACAAGTGTATTAATTGCAACCCCAGAACTCGATTTGCACCAATTTTCGTACAGTGACAGATCGGTTTGAAACACACAAAACATGAGTCTTACGTGCAACACGGAGGATTTCGGCCGCCCGAACTGGTGCATTACTTGCACCCCAGAACTCGATTTGCACCAATTTTGGTACAGTGACGGATCGGTTTGAAACACCCAAAACATGAGTCTTACGTGCAATAAGGAGAAATGGGCACGTTCGTCGAAAACAGTCCACCGTGATTTCGGCCGCCAGAACTATTGCATTAATTGCACCCCAGAACTCGGTTTGCACCAATTTTCGTAATTGTGACGGATCGGTTTGAAACCCCAAAACAAGAGTCGTACATGCAACAAGGAGGATTGGGCACGCTCATCGAGAAAAACTCCACCGTGATTTTGGCGGCGTAATCGGTGCATTAATTGCACCGCGAGACTCGGTTTGCACCACTTTTCATGCATTGACGGATCGGTTTGAAACACACAAAACATAAGTCTTACGTGGAAAAAGGAGGAATGGGCACGCTCATCGAGAAAAAAGTCCACCGCGATTTCGCCGCCGTAATCGTGCATTAATTGCACCCTCGTAACTCGATTTGCACCAATTTTCGTGACAAAGGACACATCTGTGTGTGAAACACCCAAAACATGACTCTTGTGTGCAACATGGAGTATTCGCACGCTCGCCGAGGAAAACTCCGCCGTGATTTCGGCAAACTAGAATCGGTGCATTAATTGCACCCCGAGACTCGGTTTGCACCAATTTTATGCAAAGGACGGATCGGCTTGAAACACCCAAACACATGAGTCTTACATGAAACAAGGGGAATGGGCACGCTGTCGAGAAAAACTGCACCGTGATTTCGCCGCGTAATAGGTGCATTAATTGCACCCCGTAACTCAAATTGCAATAATTTTCAGATAGTGATAGATTGGTTTGAAACACCCAAACCAAGTGCCTTACGTGCAACAAGGAGATGGGGCTCGTTCGTCGAGAAAATTACACCGTGATTTTTGCGGTCAGAACAAGTGCATTAATTGCACCCCTAGAACTTGGTTTGCACCAATTTTCGTATAGTGACAGATCGGTTTAAAACACCCAAATCAAGAGTCTTACGTGCAACAAGGAGGATTTTGGCCGCCCGAACTGGTGCATTACTTGCACCCCAGAACTCGATTTGCACCAATTTTTGTACAGTGACGGATCGGTCTGAAACACCCAAAACATGAGTCTTACGTGTAATAAGGAGAAATGGGCACGTCAAATAAAAATAGTCCACCGTGATTTCGCCGCCAGAACAGATTGCATTAATTGCACCCCGTAACTTCGGTTTGCACCAATTTTCGTCTTGGACGGATCGGTCTCGAAACCCCCAAAACAAGAGTCGTACATGCAACAAGGAGGATTGGGCACGTTCATCGAGAAAAACTCCACCGTGATTTTGGCGGCCAGAATTGGTGCATTAATTGCACTCGCAAGACTCGGTTTCCACCAGTTTTCATGCATTGACGGATTGGTTTGAAACACACAAAACATGAGCCTTACGTGGAAAAAGGAGGACACGTTCGTCGAGAAAATCTCCACCGTGATTTCGGTCGCCAGGACTGGTGCATTAATTGCACCTCGTAACTCGATTTACCAATTTTCATACAAAGGACACATCAGTTTGAAACACGCAAAACATGAGTCTTACGTGCAACAAGGAGGATTGGGCACGCTAAATCGAAAAAACTCTACCGTGATTTTGGCCGCCAGAACTGGTGCATTGCAGAATTCGATTTGCATCAATTTTCATACAGTGACAGATCGTTTTGAAACACTCAAAACAAGAGTCTTACATGCAAAAAGGTGGATTGGGCACGTTCGTCGCGAAAAACCCTACCTTGATTTGGACCGCTAGAACTGGTGCATCAATTGCTCCCGCGAGACTCGGTTTGCACCACTTTTCGTACAGTGACTGATCGGTTTGAAACCCCCAAATTATGAGTTATACGTGCAATAAGGAGGATTGGGCACGATAGTCGCGAAAAACTCCACCGTGATTTCGGATGGTAGAACTAGTGCATTAATTGGAGCCCCAGAACTCCATTTGCACCATTTTTTATACAGTGACGGATCAGTTTGAAACACTCAAAACATGTCTTACGTGCAACAAGGAGTATTCAGAACGTTCGTCTAGAAAAACTCCACCGTGCTTTCGGCGGCTAGAACTGGTGCATTAATTGCACCCCCGAGACTCGGTTCGCACCAATTTTCATGCAGTGACGGATTGATTTGAAACACCCAAAACATGAGTCTTACGTGCAACTATGAGGAATGGACACGTTCGTCGAGAAAAACTCCACCGTGATTCTGGCCGCCAGAACTAGTGCATTAATTGCACCCCGGAATTCGATTTACACGAATCATTGTACAGCGACGGATCGGTTTGAAAGACCCAAACCAAGAGTATTACGTGTAACAAAGAGATTGCGCTCTTTCGTGGAGAAAATTACACCGTGATTTTGACGGTCAGAACAAGTGTATTAATTGCAACCCCAGAACTCGATTTGCACCAATTTTCGTACAGTGACAGATCGGTTTGAAACACCCAAAACATGAGTCTTACGTGCAACACGGAGGATTTCGGCCGCCCGAACTGGTGCATTACTTGCACCCCAGAACTCGATTTGCACCAATTTTGGTATAGTGACGGATCGGTTTGAAACACCCAAAACATGAGTCTTACGTGCAATAAGGAGAAATGGGCACGTTCGTCGAGAACTGTCCACCGTGATTTCGGCCGCCAGAACTATTGCATTAATTGCACCCCAGAACTCGGTTTGCACCAATTTTCGTACTGTGACGGATCGGTTTGAAACCCCCAAAACAAGAGTCGTACATGCAACAAGGAGGATTGGGCACGTTCATCGAGAAAAACTCCACCGTGATTTTGGCGGCCAGAACTGGTGCATTAATTGCACCCGCGAGACTCGGTTTGCACCACTTTTCATGCATTGACGGATCGGTTTGAAACACACAAAACATCAGTCTTACGTGGAAAAAGGAGGAATGGGCACGTTCATCGAGAAAAAGTCCACCGCGATTTCGGCCGCCAGAACTGGTGCATTAATCGCACCCTCAGAACTCGATTTGCACCACTTTTCGTACAGTGACACATCTGTGTGAAACACCCAAAACATGACTCTTGTGTGCAACATGGAGTATTCGGCACGTTCGTCGAGAAAAACTCCGCCGTGATTTCGGCGGCTAGAACTGGTGCATTAATTGCACCCCCGAGACTCGGTTTGCATCAATTTTTATGCAGTGACGGATCGGCTGGAAACACCCAAACACATGATTCTTACATGAAACAAGGGGGAATGGGCACGCTCGTCGTGAAAAACTGCACCGTGATTTCGGCCGCCAGAATAGGTGCATTAATTGCACCCCAGAACTCAAATTGCAATAATTTTCGTATAGTGATAGATTGGTTTGAAACACCCAAACCAAGTGCCTTACGTGCAACAAGGAGATGGGGCTCGTTCGTCGAGAAAATTACACCGTGATTTTGGCGGTCAGAACAAATGCGTTAATTGCACCCCTAGAACTCGGTTTGCACCAATTTTCGTATAGTGACAGATCGGTTTAAAACACCTGTCGACGGTTGAGATATCGATCTCAAGTCGCTAAGGTTCTTTAAGATTGAGATAGGAGACACGCCGAACAACCACGAACAACAAATGAAACAGGAGACGTAGTTTTTATCCCGGTTCAGCCTCTCGGGAGAGATAATAGCCCTCGTCCAAACCTTTCTTATATATCAGAGATGAGTACAAGAGATGGCTCGACGAGATGAGCAGGTCTCGGCGAGTAGTATGCGAAAATCTATCTGCTAAGGTCCAGGTCCCTCTAAACGCCGTAGGGGGCCCTGTTTATATAGTGCTGAGCAAACCGACCTGCCGAGAGAATATCGGGCCGGGCTAACTACGAGATCGTAACGAACTCAGTACATGCCAAATACATCCCGAGGTAGATAAGGCATACTCCATGTCTTGGGGATCACGACTCCAAATCCAATCCGGGAAACCAACGTCCGGGTCTTCACGTAGCCGTGCAGAACCCTTGTTCGAGTCGGACTCAAACACGATTCCTTGGCCATTACGCACCACGCCGCTTAGGAAGCTGTTCGGCAGACGATATGGGCGAGATAGAACCTTCGAGGAGCCGGGTCCCGGTAGGTCGCTCGAGTGGGCCGTCAGGAGTGGGCCATGGCAATGGGCCGTAATTTAATCCCCGACAGCTAGCCCCCGAGACTCAAGTGGAAGGACTCACTAGAGTGGGGTCGTCCTCTTGAGACTCAAAGTCACGAAGAGGGTATTTTTACGCTACAAAGGCATGTAACAAAGCAATCGAACAGGTTATGGTTCAATCGAACAAGACTTGTTCGGGACCGAATAAACCCGACGAGGCTTAGCAACTCCGCTAAGGCCGAACAGGAACGACATCCGTCCGAGCGAGCACTCGGCCTTCAAAGTCAGACATCGAAATCCAGTCCCCACGCCGCAGAGCTCGTCGCGGGGACCAGACGCGAACTCCGGGCGAAGAGCTGCCCGGTGCAAGGCGAATCATCTCCTTGAGGCTGAACATCATCAAGAAGGGATTGGATTCTTGGTAGTAAAGAGCGTACCACCGCATCCGGTAAGATCAGATCTTCCGGGAGAATGAACATAGCAAGTCGCGAGACGGACTCGTGCTGCTGCATCCAAGCATTCAGATGCCTAGGAAAAGATAGGGGATCCATCTCGTGCTAGAGCTTGCCGTGAGGAAATATAGATTGTGCTCGAGCTTAATGTCACGCCAGAGCAAAGGTGATGTGCCTCCAGACGAGATCGTGTGCTAGGAGCGCATAATGCATACGAATGGGAAAGGTGACCCGATCCAGGCGCGAGAGCTCGTCGAAGGAACCAAGTAAGGAGATCCACCCCCAGCACGGAGCTCGTTAAAGGAACCGTAGTACGACCAGCGAAGACGTACCCAATAAAGGCCATCCAGTCCCGAGCACGAGCTCGTCGCGGAACAGATGTGCGCCCCGGGCGAAGAGCTGCCCGGCGCGAGATGAATCACAACCCGATGCAGTCAGAGCCGCAAGAGAACGTGTGAAATCAACGCATTACCCATTACGTATTCCTTGCAACAGTGTTAGCGTTGTCTTGGCAAGTCGTAACCGACGCTTGAGTGCCCGCTATGATGAGAATCGCTTACGATGGGCAGGACTCCGTTGGTGGCGCACTACCTTGACTTAGCCGAACTGTGAAGGTCAGTGCCGGGCAAAGGCAAGAAATCATACGCGGGTGAAGTGAATCGGTCCACGGCATGCGCGAGCAAACCCGAGAAGAGAGGATGCGACATCGGCTTTGGTGGGGAAGCTCGAACCTCGCCACGACCATCACCGAGTCTCGATGTTCCCCGTTCGTATTTCCGCATAAGACGAACAAGAAACCAAACAAAGAAGGGAAAAAGAGAGCAAGAACAAGCTCTAAAAGAGCAAAGCGAAGTTTTGAAAAACACGCTAAGGGCGACCTACCCGCACAAGACATAATTTTTTCCGCACGCCCCCGATAGCGTTAGTGTCACCTCGGCGAATGCGGAACCGACGCCAGGAGTGCCCGTCGCGATGAGAATCGGCTTACGGTTGGCGGGACTCCGTTGGTGGTGCATTGCTCCGGATTACCGTGCTGTGAAGGACGAGTATGGATAAAAAGACGCGTGTGCGGGCAAGTGCAGCCCCGCTGTGGCTAAGATCGCTAACCAGAGAAGGCGATCGGGACCTTAGCCGCAGGCAAAACGTGCGAGGCGAAATCTTATCCGGACATGGACCCGTGCAGCGTTGGTGTCGCCTCGGCGGAGTGCGGAACCAGCGCCGAGTGCCGTTATGATGAGAATCGGCTACGGTGGGCATGCCCGCTATGATGAAATCGCTTACGGTGGGCGTAACTCCATCGGTGGTGCACCGCCGTTAACCGGAGCCGCATGGTTGTCGCCAGATAAAAGACATGCTCAGACGCAGGAGCGCCACGGAGCGAAGATCAACGAGGTTTTGGAAAACCAACGCTAAGGAAAGGAACTGAAAAACTGAAAACGTCTTCGGGTTGCGAAATTCAGCTCAAGTCCCAATCGACCGAGGAGAGGCGGCCCCTCGAGCCGCCGAAAGCAGCTCAAGACCGCCGAAAGCAGCGATTGAATCAGAGCGAGAGTCGATCGAGCAGCTTTTCTCGCAAAAAGAGCAAAGAAAAGACAAGGACGAACAGAAACTAAGAGCAAGGCGAACAGCGAAAGTTTCAAAAAACCGTAGAACGCTTAGCCTAACTCCCAGCCCCCGTTGTGCAGCTGCTCGAGGACTTGAGTTTGCGAACTCGAACAGGTGCACAAGAGAAAGAGCGACGCCCTAGCCCCCGGTACGGATGATGCATGAAGACCTGAACTTGCGACTTCAAGCACGTGCGTAGAGAGTTAGAGCGACACCGTATCTGATCGACTCGCTCGAGAACCGCCGTTAACGTAAGTTAGGCGATTCGAAGGTAACCGGACAAGGAAAGTGCCTCTGCCACGGAGGGCTTACGAGAACAGGCTTTGCCAAGTGGTCGTGCCGTGAGCGGTAAGTGCCTCTGCCGCGGAGGGCTTACGAGAGCAGGCTTAGCCGCAAGGCTGGATGCCGTGTTACGCAACTCTGAGTTTAGGAACTTGTTGAAACCAGATACGGGCAGGGAAACCCTGAAGATTGCGGAGCCAAGAGTTCGCAAGACCGGGCAGCCATCAAGTGTTTCCAGAGAGACAAAGTAGTCTGAGAAGACGAGTGGTGAGGAGGACCGCAGGGGGCCGCGAGCATTCACCGCTCAATGGGACTTTACATGGCAGCCCGAGAGACTTGGACGAACTAAGGCGCGAAATTTGAGAAAAGCGCCGGTTAGAAGCGAAAGACCTACACGAGGAACTTACGGTCCGGGCGATGTTCCAAGTCTGGTCAGCTCTCTCCGTCATCCACCGCCAGCGAACAGCCCGGGATCCGGAAGGAGTTTTGATCCGATCCCGAGCACGGAGCTCGTCGCGGGACGAGATGAGCGCCCGGCGAAGAGCTGCCCGCGAAGAGATCCACCCGAGCACGGAGCTCGTCGCGGGGACGAGACGCGCCCGGCGAAGAGCTGCCCGGCGAAGAGATCCAAATGAGCACGGAGCTCGTGGCGGGACCAGACGCGCCGGGCGAAGAGCTGCCGGTGCTCGCTCCGGCGAAGAGCTGCCCGGCGAAAAAGATCCAAATTTCGTGCACGGAGCTCGTCGCGGGATCAGACGCTACGCGGGCGAAGAGCTGCCCGGCGAAGAGATCCAAATTTCGAGCACGGAGCTCGTCGCGGGACCGATGAGAATCGACTACGATGGGCATGCCCGCTATGATGAGAATCGCTTACGGCGGACAAGATTTTAAGGCGGTGCATTACTTGCACCCCGTAACTCGATTTGCTCCAATTTTTATACAAAGGACGATCGGTTTGAAACACCCAAACATGAGTCTTACGTGTAATAAGGAGAAATTGGCACGTTTGTCGAAAACAGTCCACCGTGATTTCGGCCGCCAGAACAGTTGCATTAATTGCACCCCCAGAACTCGGTTTGCACCAATTTTCATACTGTGACGGATCGGTCTAAAACCCCCAAAACAAGAGTCGTACCTGCAACAAGGAGGATTGGGCACGTTCATCGAGAAAAACTCCACCGTGATTTTGGCGGCCAGAATTGGTGCATTAATTGCACCAGCGAGACTCGGTTTCCACCACTTTTCATGCATTGACGGATTGGTTTGAAACACACAAAACATGAGCCTTACGTGGAAAAAGGAGGACACGTTCGTCGAGAAAATCTCCACCGTGATTTCGGTCGCCAGGACTGGTGCAATAATTGCACCCTCAGAACTCGATTTGCACCAATTTTCATACAGTGACACATCAATTTGAAACACGCAAAACATGAGTCTTACGTGCAACAAGGAGGATTGGCCATGATCGTCGCGAAAAACTCCACCGTGATTTCGGACGGTAGAACTAGTGCATTAATTGGAGCCCCAGAACTCCATTTGCACCAATTTTTATACAGTGACGGATCAGTTTGAAACACTCAAAACATGTCTTACGTGCAACAAGGAGTATTCAGAACGTTCGTCGAGAAAAACTCCACCATGATTTCGGCGGCTAGAACTGGTGCATTAATTGCACCCCCGAGACTCGGTTCGCACCAATTTTCATGCTGTCACGGATTGATTTGAAACACCCAAAACATGAGTCTTACGTGCAACAAGGAGGAATGGACACGTTCATCGAGAAAAACTCCACCGTGATTCTGGCCGCCAGAACTAGTGCATTAATTGCACCCCAGAACTCGATTTACACGAATCATTGTACAGCGACGGATAGGTTTGAAAGACCCAAACCAAGAGTCTTACGTGCAACAAAGAGATTGCGCTCGTTCGTAGAGAAAATTACACCGTGATTTTGGCGGTCAGAACAAGTGTATTAATTGCAACCCCAGAACTCGATTTGCACCAATTTTCGTACAGTGACAGATCGGTTTGAAACACCCAAAACATGAGTTTTACGTGCAACACGGAGGATTTCGGCCGCCCGAACTGGTGCATTAGTTGCACCCCAGAACTCGATTTGCACCAATTTTGGTACAGTGACGGATCGGTTTGAAACACCCAAAACATGAGTCTTTCGTGCAATAACGAGAAATGGGCACGTTCGTCGAGAACAGTCCACCGTGATTTCGGCCGCCAGAACTATTGCACTAATTGCACCCCAGAACTCGGTTTGCACAAATTTTCGTACTGTGACGGATCGGTTTGAAACCCCCAAAACAAGAGTCGTACATGCAACAAGGAGAATTGGGCACGTTCATCGAGAAAAACTCCACCGTGATTTTGGCGGCCAGAACTGGTGCATTAATTGCACCCGCGAGACTCGGTTTGCACCACTTTTCAAGCATTGACGGATCGGTTTGAAACACACAAAACATCAGTCTTACGTGGAAAAAGGAGGAATTGGCGCGTTCATCGAGAAAAAGTCCACCGCGATTTCGGCCGCCAGAACTGGTGCATTAATTGCACCCTCAGAACTCGATTTGCACCAATTTTCGTACAGTGACACATCTGTGTGAAACACCCAAAACATGACTCTTATGTGCAACATGGAGTATTCGCACGCTCGTCGAGAAAACTCCGCCGTGATTTGGCAGAATAGAATCGGTGCATTAATTGCACCCCCGAGACTCGGTTTGCCCCAATTTTTATGCAGTGACGGATCGGGTTGAAACACCCAAACACATGAGTCTTACATGAAACAAGGGGGAATGGGCACGCTCGTCGAGAAAAACTGCACCGTGATTTCGGCCGCCAGAATAGGTGCATTAATTGCACCCCAGAACTCAAATTGCAATAATTTTCGTATAGTGATAGATTGGTTTGAAACAACCAAACCAAGTGCCTTACGTGCAACAAGGAGATTGGGCTCGTTCGCCGAGAAAATTACATCGTGATTTTGGCGGTCAGAACAAGTGCATTAATTGCACCCCTAGAACTCGGTTTGCACCAATTTTCGTATAGTGACAGATCCGTTTAAAACACCCAAATCAAGAGTCTTACGTGGAACAAGGAGGATTTTGGCATCAATCGGTGCATTACTTGCACCCGTAACTCGATTTGCACCAATTTTTGTACAATGTGGATCGGTTTGAAACACCCAAAACATGAGTCTTACGTGTAATAAGGAGAAATGGGCACGTCGTCAAAAATACCCACCGTGATTTTGGCCGCCGTAGCAGCTTGCATTAATTGCACCCCCAGAACTCGGTTTGCACCAATTTTCGTACTGTGACGGATCGGTCTGAAACCCCCAAAACAAGAGTCGTACATGCAACATGGAGGATTGGGCACGTTCATCGAGAAAAACTCCACCGTGATTTTGGCGGCCAGAATTGGTGCATTAATTGCACCCGCGAGACTCGGTTTCCACCACTTTTCATGCATTGACGGATTTGGTTTGAAACACACGAAACATGAGCCTTACGTGGAAAAAAGTGGACACGTTCGTCGAGAAAATCTCCACCGTGATTTGGGTCGCCAGGACTGGTGCATTAATTGCACCCTCAGAACTCGATTTGCACCAATTTTCATACAGTGACACATCAGTTTGAAACACGCAAAACATGAGTCTTACGTGCAACAAGGAGGATTGGGCACGTTTGTCGCGAAAAACTCTACCATGATTTTGGCCGCCAGAACTGGTGCATTGCAGAATTCGATTTGCACCAATTTTCATACAGTGACAGATCGTTTTGAAACACTCAAAACAAGAGTCTTACATGCAAAAAGGTGGATTGGGCACGTTCGTCGTGAAAAACCCTTCCTTGATTTGGACCGCTAGAACTGCGGCATTAATTGCTCCCGCGAGACTCGGTTTGCACCACTTTTCGTACAGTGACTGATCGGTTTGAAACCCCCAAATTATGAGTTATACGTGCAATAAGGAGGATTGGGCACGATCGTCGCGAAAAACTCCACCGTGATTTCGGACGGTAGAACTAGGGCATTAATTGGAGCCCCAAAACTCCATTTGCACCAATTTTTATACAGTGACGGATCAGTTTGAAACACCCAAAACATGTCTTACATGCAACAAGGAGTATTCAGAACGTTCGTCGAGATAAACTCCACCGTGATTTCGGCGGCTAGAACTGGTGCATTAATTGCACCCCCGAGACTCGGTTCGCACCAATTTTCGTACAGTGACAGATCGGTTTGAAACACCCAAAACATGAGTCTTACGTGCAACACGGAGGATTTCGGCCGCCCGAACTGGTGCATTACTTGCACCTCAGAACTCGATTTGCACCAATTTTGGTACAGTGACGGATCCGTTTGAAACACCCAAAACATGAGTCTTACGTGCAATAAGGAGAAATGGGCACGTTCGTCGAGAACAGTCCGCCGTGATTTCGGCCGCCAGAACTATTGCACTAATTGCACCCCAGAACTCGGTTTGCACCAATTTTCGTACTGTGACGGATCGGTTTGAAACCCCCAAAACAAGAGTCGTACATGCAACAAGGAGGATTGGGCACGTTCATCGAGAAAAACTCCACCGTGATTTTGGCGGCCAGAACTGGTGCATTAATTGCACCCGCGAGACTCGGTTTGCACCACTTTTCATGCATTGACGGATCGGTTTGAAACACACAAAACATGAGTCTTACGTGGAAAAAGGAGGAATGGGCACGTTCATCGAGAAAAAGTCCACCGCGATTTCGGCCGCCAGAACTGGTGCATTAATTGCACCCTCAGAACTCGATTTGCACCAATTTTCGTACAGTCACACATCTGTGTGAAACACCCAAAACATGACTCTTATGTGCGACATGGAGTATTCGGCACGTTCGTCGAGAAAAACTCCGCCGTGATTTCGGCAGCTAGAACTGGTGCATTAATAGCACCCTCGAGACTCGGTTTGCACCAATTTTTATGCAGTGACGGATCGGCTTGAAACACCCAAACACATGTGTCTTACATGAAACAAGGGGGAATGGGCACGCGCGTCGAGAAAAACTGCACCGTGATTTCGGCCGCCAGAATAGGTGCATTAATTGCACCCCAGAACTCAAATTGCAATAATTTTCGTATAGTGATAGATTGGTTTGAAACACCAAAACCAAGTGCCTTACGTGCAACAAGGAGATTGGGCTCGTTCGTCGAGAAAATGACACCGTGATTTTGGCGGTCAGAACAAGTGCATTAATGGCACCCCTAGAACTCGGTTTGCACCAATTTTCGTATAGTGACAGATCGGTTTAAAACACCCAAATAAAGAGTCTTACGTGCAACAAGGAGGATTTTGGCCACCCGAACTGGTGCATTACTTGCACCCCAGAACTCGATTTGCACCAATTTTTGTACAGTGACGGATCGGTTTGAAACACCCAAAACATGAGTCTTACGTGTACTAAGGAGAAATGGGCACGTTCGTCGAAAACAGTCCACCGTGATTTCGGCCGCCAGAACAGTTGCATTAATTGCACCCCCAGAACTCGGTTTGCACCAATTTTCGTCTTTGTGGACGGATGGGTCTCAAACCCCAAAACAAGAGTCGTACATGCAACAAGGAGGATTGGGCACGTTCATCGAGAAAAACTCCACCGTGATTTTGGCGGCCAGAATTGGTGAATTAATTGCAACCGCGAGACTCGGTTTCCACCACTTTTCATGCATTGACGGATTGGTTTGAAACACACGAAACATGAGCCTTACGTGGAAAAAGGAGGACACGTTCGTCGAGAAAATCTCCACCGTGATTTCGGTCGCCAGGACTGGTGTATTAATTGCACCCTCAGAACTCGATTTGCACCAATTTTCATACAGTGACACATCAGTTTGAAACACGCAAAACATGAGTCTTACGTGCAACAAGGAGGATTGGGCACGTTCGTCGCGAAAAACTCTACCGTGATTTTGGCCGCCAGAACCGGTGCTTTGCAGAATTCGATTTGCACCAATTTTTATACAGTGACAGATCGTTTTGAAACACTCAAAACAAGAGTCTTACATGCAAAAGGTGGATTGGGCACGTTAAATGCGAAAAACCCTACCTTGATTTGGACCGCTAGAATGGTGCATTAATTGCTCCTTGAGACTTCGGTTTGCACCACTTTTCGTGACAAAGGATGATCGGTTAGAAACCCCCAAATTATGAGTTATACGTGCAATAAGGAGGATTGGGCACGATCGTCGCGAAAAACACCACCGTGATTTCGGACGGTAGAACTAGTGCATTAATGGGAGCCCTAGAACTCCATTTGCACCAATTTTTATACAGTGACGGATCAGTTTGAAACACTCAAAACATGTCTTACGTGCAACATGGAGTATTCAGAACGTTCGTCGAGAAAAACTCCACCGTGATTTGGCGGCTAGAATCGGTGCATTAATTGCACCCCGAGACTCGGTTCGCACCAATTTTCATGCAAAGGACGGATTGATTTGAAACACCCAAAACATGAGTCTTACGTTACAACGAGGAGGAATGGACACGTTAAATCGAGAAAAACTCCACCGTGATTCTGGCCGCCAGAACTAGTGCATTAATTGCACCCCAGAACTCGATTTACACGAATCATTGTACAGCGACGGATCGGTTTGAAAGACCCAAACCAAGAGTCTTACGTGCAACAAAGAGATTGCGCTCGTTCGTCGAGAAAATTACACCGTGATTTTGGCGGTTAGAACAAGTGTATTAATTGCAACCTCAGAACTCGATTTGCACCACTTTTCGTACAGTGACAGATCGGTTTGAAACACCCAAAACATGAGTCTTACGTGCAAAACGGAGGATTTCGGCCGCCCGAACTGGTGCATTACTTGCACCCCAGAACTCGATTTGCACCAATTTTGGTACAGTGACGGATCGGTTTGAAACACGCAAAACATGAGTCTTACGTGCAATAAGGAGAAATGGGCACGTTCGTCGAGAACAGTCCACCGTAATTTCGGCCGCCCGAACTATTGCATTAATTGGCGCCCGTAACTCGGTTTGCACCCATTTTCGTCTTCGTGACGGATCGGTTTGAAACCCCAAAACAAGAGTCGACATGCAACAAGGAGGATTGGGCACGTTCATCGAGAAAAACTCCACCGTGATTTTGGCGGCCAGAACTGGTGCATTAATTGCACCCGCGAGACTCGGTTTGCACCACTTTTCATGCATTGACGGATCGGTTTGAAACACGCAAAACATGAGTCTTACGTGGAAAAAGGAGGAATGGGCACGTTCATCGAGAAAAAGTCCACCGCGATTTCGGCCGCCAGAACTGGTGCATTAATTGCACCCTGAGAACTCGATTTGCACCAATTTTCGTACAGTGACACATCTGTGTGAAACACCCAAAACATGACTCTTATGTGCAACATGGAGTGTTCGGCACGTTCGTCGAGAAAAACTCCGCCGTGATTTCGGCAGCTAGAACTGGTGCATTAATTGCACCCCCGAGACTCGGTTTGCACCAATTTTTATACAGTGACGGATCGGCTTGAAACACCCAAACACATGAGTCTTACATGAAACAAGGGGGAATGGGCACGCTCGTCGAGAAAAACTGCACCGTGATTTCGGCCGCCAGAATAGGTGCATTAATTGCACCCCAGAACTCAAATTGCAATAATTTTCGTATAGTGATAGATTGGTTTGAAACACCCAAACCAAGTGCGTTACGTGCAACAAGGAGATTGGGCTCGTTCGTCGAGAAAATGACACCGTGATTTTGGCGGTCAGAACAAGTGCATTAATTGCACCCCTAGAACTCGGTTTGCACCAATTTTCGTATAGTGACAGATCGGTTTAAAACACCCAAATCAAGAGTCTTACGTGCAACAAGGAGGATTTTGGCCGCCCGAACTGGTGCATTACTTGCACCGCAGAACTCGATTTGCACCAATTTTTGTACAGTGACGGATCGGTTTGAAACACCCAAAACATGAGTCTTACGTGTAATAAGGAGAAATGGGCACGTTCGTCGAAAACAGTCCACCGTGATTTCGGCCGCCAGAACAGTTGCATTAATTGCACCCCCAGAACTCGGTTTGCACCAATTTTCGTACTGTGACGGATGGGTCTGAAACCCCCAAAACAAGAGTCGTACATGCAACAAGGAGGATTGGGCACGCTCATCGAGAAAAACTCCACCGTGATTTTGGCGGCCAGAATTGGTGAATTAATTGCACCCGCGAGACTCGCTTTCCACTACTTTTCATGCATTGACGGATTGGTTTGAAACACACAAAACATGAGCCTTACGTGGAAAAAGGAGGACACGTTCGTCGAGAAAATCTCCACCGTGATTTCGGTCGCCAGGACTGGTGCATTAATTGCACCCTTAGAACTCGATTTGCACCAATTTTCATACAGTGACACATCAGTTTGAAACACGCAAAACTTGAGTCTTACGTGCAACAAGGAGGATTGGGCACGTTCGTCACGAAAAATTCTACCGTGATTTTGGCCGCCGTAATCGGTGCTTTGCGTAATTCGACGGCGCCAATTTTCATATCAGGATGATCGCTTTGAAACACTCAAAACAAGAGTCTTACATGCAAAAGGTGGATTGGGCACGTTAAATCGCGAAAAACCCTACCTTGATTTGGACCGCTAGAACTGGTGCATTAATTGCTCCTTGAGACTCGGTTTGCACCACTTTTCGTGACAATGGTGATCGGTTTGAAACCCCCAAATTATGAGTTATACGTGCAATAAGGAGGATTGGGCACGATCGTCGCGAAAAACACCACCGTGATTTCGGACGGTAGAACTAGTGCATTAATGGGAGCCCCAGAACTCCATTTGCACCAATTTTTGTACAGTGACGGATCAGTTTGAAACACTCAAAACATGTCTTACGTGCAACAAGGAGTATTCAGAACGTTCGTCGAGAAAAACTCCACCGTGATTTCGGCGGCTAGAACTGGTGCATTAATTGCACCCCCGAGACTCGGTTCGCACCAATTTTCATGCAGTGACGGATTGATTTGAAACACCCAAAACATGAGTCTTACGTGCAACAAGGAGGAATGGACACGTTCGTCGAGAAAAACTCCACCGTGATTCTGGCCGCCAGAACTAGTGCATTAATTGCACCCCAGAACTCGATTTACACGAATCATTGTACAGCGACGGATCGGTTTGAAAGACCCAAACCAAGAGTCTTACGTGCAACAAAGAGATTGCGCTCGTTCGTCGAGAAAATTACACCGTGATTTTGGCGGTTAGAACAAGTGTATTAATTGCAACCCCAGAACTCGATTTGCACCAATTTTCGTACAGTGACAGATCGGTTTGAAACACCCAAAACATGAGTCTTACGTGCAAAACGGAGGATTTCGGCCGCCCGAACTGGTGCATTACTTGCACCCCAGAACTCGCTTTGCACCAATTTTGGTACAGTGACGGATCGGTTTGAAACACGCAAAACATGAGTTTTACGTGCAATAAGGAGAAATGGGCACGTTCGTCGAGAACAGTCCACCGTGATTTCGGCCGCCAGAACTATTGCATTAATTGCACCGCAGAACTCGGTTTGCACCCATTTTCGTACTGTGACGGATCGGTTTGAAACCCCCAAAACAAGAGTCGTACATGCAACAAGGAGGATTGGGCACGTTCATCGAGAAAAACTCCACCGTGATTTTGGCGGCCAGAACTGGTGCATTAATTGCACCCGCGAGACTCGGTTTGCACCACTTTTCATGCATTGACGGATCGGTTTGAAACACACAAAACATGAGTCTTACGTGGAAAAAGGAGGAATGGGCACGTTCATCGAGAAAAAGTCCACCGCGATTTCGGCCGCCGGAACTGGTGCATTAATTGCACCCTCAGAACTCGATTTGCACCAATTTTCGTACAGTGACACAACTGTGTGAAACACCCAAAACATGACTCTTATGTGCAACATGGAGTATTCGGCACGTTCGTCGAGAAAAACTCCGCCGTGATTTCGGCTGACTAGAATCGGTGCATTAATTGCACCCCCGAGACTCGGTTTGCACCAATTTTTATGCAGTGACGGATCGGCTTGAGACACCCAAACACATGAGTCTTACATGAAACAAGGGGGAATGGGCACGCTCGTCGAGAAAAACTGCACCGTGATTTCGGCCGCCAGAATAGGTGCATTAATTGCACCCCAGAACTCAAATTGCAATAATTTTCGGATAGTGATAGATTGGTTTGAAACACCCAAACCAAGTGCCTTACGTGCAACAAGGAGATTGGGCTCGTTCGTCGAGAAAATTACACCGTGATTTTGGCGGTCAGAACAAGTGCATTAATTGCACCCCTAGAACTCGGTTTGCACCAATTTTCGTATAGTGACAGATCGGTTTAAAACACCCAAATCAAGAGTCTTACGTGCAACAAGGAGGATTTTGGCCGCCCGAACTGGTGCATTACTTGCACCGCAGAACTCGATTTGCACCAATTTTTCTACAGTGACGGATCGGTTTGAAACTCCCAAAACATGAGTCTTACGTGTAATAAGGAGAAATGGGCACGTTCGTCGAAAACAGTCCACCGTGATTTCGGCCGCCAGAACAGTTGCATTAATTGCACCCCGTAACTCGGTTTGCACCAATTTTCGTCTCAGGACGGATGGGTCTGAAACCCCCAAAACAAGAGTCGTACATGCAACAAGGAGGATTGGGCACGTTCCTCGAGAAAAACTCCACCGTGATTTTGGCGGCCTGAATTGGTGAATTAATTGCAATGTGTTACCATGCTGATTTTTTATACACTAAACTTCAACGTTTGAAACAAGGCAACAAAAGTGTTAAGGATTACTTTGGACAATTGCAAAATCATTTGTTGCGCTGTGGTTTAGATGAATGCTTGAAGAAGCTCTTGAACTTCGGTTTTGAGAGGGCTTAATCAAGAAATCCGTAACATTCTTGTTAATAAAATTTATAACTCACTCTCTCATTTGGTTAAGCTTGCTTGCAAAGCTGAAAATCACATTTTGGAAGAAATTAAAATGCTTGATGCTAGAAAGAAAGAGGTTTCTAAATGTTTTGAAGTAATTTGCAGAAAAGATAATTCAATGGACAATTTGTATGCTCTTGTGTCTCCTTCTTCGACTAACCTTTTGCAGAGCTTGAAAAGAATGAAGAGATCGAAGTTGATATGGTCGAGCATGGGACATTCCCTTCGACCACGGTGTTAGATGAGATTGCACATTCCATTCCCATTAACAAGATCATGGTTGATAGCACTTGCGCCATTGATGGACCATGGCCTAATGGAAATAAGATACATCGCAACATACTTGTTGATGAAACATTGAGTGTCGCACAATTTACACCAGTTCAAGAGAATGGTGATGAGATTACTATGGTTGCCAAAGAAACACCTGTTACAACACCTACATCATCTGAGAAGAACATTGAAGGTAATATTGGTGTTGAATCGATAGTCATTCACGAAGAAGAGGTGAGTTCTTGCAACAACACTTGTGCTGAAAGAAAAATATCTTGTGCTAAATTTAATACATTTGATTTGCAAAATATTGAATTGATTACTCACGACAAAGTTCTTTGGAAGGCATTTCAAGATAAAACTTTGTGCTATGTGCTATTTGATGAACCTAAAGAATTGTCTAGTGTGATTGATAAGATTGCTGAAATTTCTAAATCACTAGATGGTACTTGCAAATTTTACTTGATTGGAGATTATGGTCTGGACACCACATTTCATATATGTCAAATGTTTATCACAACCGATTTGCTTGCTGATTTAAAATTAAATTATTGCAACACGCCATCCATTGTGTCGTATTGTGGTAGCTCGCGGCCAAAGGAATTGTTTGATGATGACTGTTTTAAAAAGAGATCTCCATTCATTTGCTCATATGTCACATGTAAATCACTTGTTAAAAATCTGCATGGCTCAAATAAATCATGTTCTCATCCAAACAAGTTGACACAATGTTTAGCAAAGTTGAGGATAACTTTCATTCAATCACGCCGAAATGATGAGAAGGAATGGTTTATAGGACAAACATTACAAAATTGTTTCCATATTGAAAGCGAGAATGACAAAACAATTGATGCCTATATATACCACGCGTACACATTGTTCTTTTTCTCGAGCACCTTTGCAGATTGCCAAAAGATGAGGACGTCTATTCGTGAAGATGGGAAGAATGAGAAGATCATGGCACCAATGCATATGTGGAAGTGTTCCTTATTCGGAATCTAGTTCGCCCCCGTAGCACATCAAGATTTCACATCATACTATGTAATAGAAGATCAACTAGAGTCGAGGACGACTCCAAATAAAGAAGAGGAGGATGATGAGGACATCACTACGCCGGTTACACCCATGGGATCGATGACCAAAGTCGTTCCAAGTTACCCGCGACCTTTGATCATCATGCAAGGACCAAAACATGAGACAAAGGCGCGCAAGTCAATTATCGTGTAAACTCGTTTCTTGGGTTAAATAATTACATTTTGAAGAATAGATTGCTACCTAATAACAATATTATGCATAGGAACTTCAACAAGCACCAGGTATAAGGCATTAACACCAATCAAGGCAATGAAGTATGGTGGGAATGCAAAGGGATTCCACTCGGCCATCAATGACCAGTCTGAATTAAAACGGCCTAGAGAATGCAAACGGACTCCGATTGAACGTGTGAGCACTCATTGGAAAGATAACTTCGCCATCTTTCCAACGGATCCAACCTCACCATCAAATTCCAAGTGAGCTGGCCGCAGCAGTCAAAAACATCCCGCGAACAGAACTAGTCTTTTGCTCTCCTTGGGTGCTGTGTCACCATTAATTTGGGCTGAGTCCCCATGTATTCCTGCTGCGTGAGTGCATCTCCAAGAGTCATCTCCCTGCTCTATATATAGGACAACCCTCTCCCTTTTCTAGACAGGTTTTGTTCATTTGTTGTTTGTCTTCCAGAATGGAGAAACACTCTCGAAATCCCTAGTGTCGGTGACCTATCGATTCCGAGCTTGTAACCTCGCCTAGTGTATGCTTTATCCTTGTTCTTGCGAGTTCTTCGATTGCTTGCAAGGATAGACCTTCGTGGTCAGGTCATCCGGGCTTTGGCACGGTTGATAACAATCAGGAGTGTGGTTTAGCGATTGCGGGCGCTTATCCTTGCGTGGTTCGTAGCCGGATCGTTAAAGTCATCCTCCGCCCAAATCGAAGTTATCCTCTCACCGGAAGATCGGGAACCCGAGAGCGCATCATTTGGTATCAGAGCGACGGTTGACCGGTGAGTTTGTATCTTGTTTAGTTGTCTGTATTCTTCCTATAGTACAGAAAATTTGCCCTACAAAAAGATTGTTTACCCGCTGTCCAAGCCCCTTTGTGCCTTTTCAATCAGTTATTTCAGTTTCTTAATTTGAGTTTGTGTTCGTCTTAGTGTTGTCTTGTTGCTGTTCATCTTCTTGTTCATCTCCCCACCCCAAATTCCACCTATAACACCCAAAAACAAAAAGACCAATCTCGCCCAGAAATTTCCCATTTCTGCAGCTGCCCCTAAAAACGCCATATCTCCCAGCTCCCTTATCCTTTTTGAGTGAAACCAAAAGGAGAAGATCCCACACTTGTTCTTCTATCATCCTGCCAATTTTTAACCCCATACATGAAAGAACCAAGGAGTAATGGATGTTTGATTCAGACCTTGTTGCTGTCCTGAAATCTGTAGATCAGTCCACTTGTGAATTTTGTGCGAATATCTCTGTTCGTTTTCAGAAAGTTCGTCCAAAACAAAAGTTGTTGAAAACGTCGTCAGGAAGAAGTGTAAAAAATTTCATAAGCATAGAGGCACCTGACAAAGAGTTACGGCCAAAATACCGACCTGCTGTCTTGTGGACTGAAAAAAAAAAAAAACAGAAAACTAGAAGTTGGTTCAAATTTGTGTTTTCCTGTTCCATAGTGCAAATTCGTGACTTGCTGAGTGTCTAGCACTTGTTGTCATCTCTACACACTTGCTTAAGCCTATTATACATCTTTGTTTGATCAGCAACATAGGCTATGTGCTAGTTTGAACACTTATTCAAATTGGGCAAATTTAAAATTAGCTGATTGTTTCCATTGCTACTCATATAAAACCTGTCCAAGCTCCACTTTCTACTAACCATACAGGTGATAGCCTTGCAATCGCTTTACTCAGACTTAAGATTGGTTTATCACGAACCAGCCACCGGTTGAACTACTTGCTGCATTTGTAAGAATTGGTAAGAACTTGGTAAGAGCTTGAGAGATGTGACCCTCAATATTTCCAGCACCTAGTAGTTGATAGGGTTTCACATATTTTTGTGTGCTATCCTTTTTTGCTACTAACCATGACAGGGTTTTATGGACATAATGGTTCCAAGCAATATCGTGAGAATGGAAGAATGATCACGGCTGGCGACAACAAACAAAATACATCGATCAAGCGAGAATTGGATCACAACTTTCATGAGGGCTCTCATCATCTTGAAAGGAAGGCTAGCAGGACCAATAAGAACGATGCGCCATCTCCAACTCATGAACAAGGTAATCTGAAGTGTATCTTGCCTCCTCTCGGTATTACATATGATCCTAAAGCGTACATTGATTGGGAAATTGCGGTGGACAATGAATTTAGAAAATATGACTTGTCTGAAAAACAAAAGATTAAGGCTGCCACTAGTGTGCTAAATGGATTTACGTTAATATGGTGGAATACTAGAAAAGAGGGACAACCTCATGACTGGAATGCCATGAAGCGACTTATGAGAGATATGTATGTTCCTGATTACCATGCTGATTTTTTATACACTAAACTTCAACGTTTGAAACAAGGCAACAAAAGTGTTAAGGATTACTTTGGACAATTGCAAAATCATTTGTTGCGTTGTGGTTTAGATGAATGCGAAGAAGCTACTGAACTTCGGTTTTTGAGAGGGCTTAATCAAGAAATCCAGAACATTCTTGTTAATAAAATTTATAACTCACTCTCTCATTTGGTTAAGCTTGCTTGCAAAGCTGAAAATCACATTTTGGAAGAAATTAAAATGCTTGATGCTAGAAAGAAAGAGGTTTCTAAATGTTTTGAAGTAATTTGCGCAGAAAAAGATAATTCAATGGACAATTTGTATGCTCTTGTGTCTCCTTCTTCGACTAACCTTTTGCAGGAGCTTGAAAAGAATGAAGAGATCGAAGTTGATATGGTCGAGCATGGGACATTCCCTTCGACCACGGTGTTAGATGAGATTGCACATTCCATTCCCATTAACAAGATCATGGTTGATAGCACTTGCGCCATTGATGGACCATGGCCTAATGGAAATAAGATACATCGCAACATACTTGTTGATGAAACATTGAGTGCTGCACAATTTACACCAGTTCAAGAGAATGGTGATGAGATTACTATGGTTGCCAAAGAAACACCGTTACAACACCTACATCATCCGAGAAGAACATTGAAGGTAATATTGGTGTTGAATCGATAGTCATTCACGAAGAAGAGGTGAGTTCTTGCAACAACACTTGTGCTGAAAGAAAAATATCTTGTGCTAAATTTAATACATTTGATTTGCAAAATATTGAATTGATTACTCACGACAAAGTTCTTTGGAAGGCATTTCAAGATAAAACTTTGTGCTATGTGCTATTTGATGAACCTAAAGAATTGTCTAGTGTGATTGATAAGATTGCTGAAATTTCTAAATCACTAGATGGTACTTGCAAATTTTACTTGATTGGAGATTATGGTCTGGACACCACATTTCATATATGTCAAATGTTTATCACAACCGATTTGCTTGCTGATTTAAAATTAAATTATTGCAACACGCCATCCATTGTGTCGTATTGTGGTAGCTCATGCCAAAGGAATTGTTTGATGATGACTGCTTTTAAAAGAGATCTCCATTCATTTGCTCATATGTCACATGTAAATCACTTGTTAAAAATCTGCATGGCTCAAATAAATCATGTTCTCATCCAAACAAGTTGACACAATGTTTAGCAAAGTTGAGGATAACTTTCATTCAATCACGCCGAAATGATGAGAAGGAATGGTTTATAGGACAAACATTACAAAATTGTTTCCATATTGAAAGCGAGAATGACAAAACAATTGATGCCTATATATACCACGCGCATACACATTGTTCTTTTCTCGAGCACCTTTGCAGATTGCCAAAAGATGAGGACGCCTATTCGTGAAGATGGGAAGAATGAGAAGATCATGGCACCAATGCATATGTGGAAGTGTTCCTTATTCGGAATCTAGTTCGTCCCCGTAAGCACATCAAGATTTCACATCATACTATGTAATAGAAGATCAACTAGAGTCGAGGACGACTCCAAATAAAGAAGAGGAGGATGATGAGGACATCACTACGTCGGTTACACCCATGGGATCAGTGACCAAAGTCGTTCCAAGTTACCCGCGACCTTTGATCATCATGCAAGGACCAAAAACATGAGACAGTGCGCGGCAAGTCAATTATCAGGTAAACTCGTTTCTTGGGTTAAATAATTACATTTTGAAGAATAGATTACTACCTAATAACAATATTATGCATAGGAACTTCAACAAGCACCAGGTACAAGGCATTAACACCAATCAAGGCAATGAAGTATGGTGGGAATGCAAAGGATTCCACTCGGCCATCAATGACCAGTCTGAATTAAAACGGCCTAGAGAATGCAAACGGACTCCGATTGAACGTGTGAGCACTCATTGGAAAGATAACTTCGCCATCTTTCCAACGGATCCAACCTCACCATCAAATTCCAAGTGAGCTGGCCGCAGCAGTCAAAAACATCCCGCGAACAGAACTAGTCTTTTGCTCTCCTTGGGTGCTGTGTCACCATTAATTTGGGCTGAGTCCCCATGTATTCCTGCTGCGTGAGTGCATCTCCAAGAGTCATCTCCCTGCTCTATATATAGGACAACCCTCTCCCTTTTCTAGACAGGTTTTGTTCATTTGTTGTTTGTCTTCCAGAATGGAGAAACACTCTCGAAATCCCTAGTGTCGGTGACCTATCGATTCCGAGCTTCGTAACCTCGCCGAGTGTATGCTTTATCCTTGTTCTTGCGAGTTCTTCGATTGCTTGCAAGGATAGACCTTCGTGGTCAGGTCATCCGGCTTTGGCACGGTTGATAACAATCGAGTGTGGTTTAGCGATTGCGGGCGCTTATCCTTGCGTGGTTCGTAGCCGGATCGTCAAAGTCATCCTCCGCCCAAATCGAAGTTATCCTCTCACCGGAAGATCGGGAACCCGAGAGCGCATCAAGAACAAGTGCATTAATTGCACCCCTAGAACTCGGTTTGCACCAATTTTCGTATAGTGACAGATCGGTTTAAAACACCCAAATCAAGAGTCTTACGTGCAACAAGTAGGATTTTGGCCGCCCGAACTGGTGCATTACTTGCACCGCAGAACTCGATTTGCACCAATTTTTGTACAGTGACGGATCGGTTTGAAACACCCAAAACATGAGTCTTACGTGCAATAAGGAGAAATGGGCACGTTCGTCGAAAACAGTCCACCGTGATTTCGGCCGCCAGAACAGTTGCATTAATTGCACCCCCAGAACTCGGTTTGCACCAATTTTCGTACTGTGACGGATGGGTCCGAAACCCCCAAAACAAGAGTCGTACATGCAACAAGCAGGATTGGGCACGTTCATCGAGAAAAACTCCACCGTGATTTTGGCGGCCAGAACTGGTGCATTAATTGCACCCGCGAGACTCGGTTTGCACCACTTTTCATGCATTGACGGATCGGTTTGAAACACACAAAACATGAGTCTTACGTGGAAAAAGGAGGAATGGGCACGTTCATCGAGAAAAAGTCGACCGCGATTTCGGCCGCCAGAACTGGTGCATTAATTGCACCCTCAGAACTCGATTTGCACCAATTTTCGTACAGTGACACATCTGTGTGAAACACCCAAAACATCACTCTTATGTGCAACATGGAGTATTCGGCACGTTCGTCGAGAAAAACTCCGCCGTGATTTCGGCAGCTAGAACTGGTGCATTAATTGCACCCCCGAGACTCGGTTTGCACTAATTTTTATGCAGTGACGGATCGGCTTGAAACACCCAAACACATGAGTCTTACATGAAACAAGGGGGAATGGGCACGCGCGTCGAGAAAAACTGCACCGTGATTTCGGCCGCCAGAATAGGTGCATTAATTGCACCCCAGAACTCAAATTGCAACAATTTTCGTATAGTGATAGATTGGTTTGAACACCCAAACCAAGTGCCTTACGTGCAACAAGGAGATTGGGCTCGTTCGTCGAGAAAATGACACCGTGATTTTGGCGGTCAGAACAAGTGCATTAATGGCACCCCTAGAACTCGGTTTGCACCAATTTTCGTATAGTGACAGATCGGTTTAAAACACCCAAATCAAGTGCCTTACGTGCAACAAGGAGATTGGGCTCGTTCGTCGAGAAAATTACACCGTGATTCTGGCGGTCAGAACAAGTGCATTAATTGCACCCCTAGAACTCGGTTTGCACCAATTTTCGTATAGTGACAGATCGGTTTAAAACACCCAAATCAAGAGTCTTACGTTCAACAAGGAGGATTTTGGCCGCCCGAACTGGTGCATTACTTGCACCCCAGAACTCGATTTGCACCAATTTTTGTACAGTGACGGATCGGTTTGAAACACCCAAAACATGAGTCTTAGGTGTAATAAGGAGAAATGGGCACGTTCGTCGAAAACAGTCCACGTGATTTCGGCCGCCAGAACAGTTGCATTAATTGCACCCCCAGAACTCGGTTTGCACCAATTTTCGTACTGTGACGGATGGGTCTGAAAACCCCAAAACAAGAGTCGTACATGCAACAAGGAGGATTGGGCACGTTCATCGAGAAAAACTCCACCGTGATTTTGGCGGCCAGAATTGGTGCATCAATTGCACCCGCGAGACTCGGTTTCCACCACTTTTCATGCATTGACGGATTGGTTTGAAACACACAAAACATGGGCCTTACGTGGAAAACGGAGGACACGTTCGTCGAGAAAATCTCCACCGTGATTTCGGTCGCCAGGACTGGTGCATTAATTGCACCCTCAGAACTCGATTTGCACCAATTTTCATACAGTGACACATAAGTTTGAAACACGCAAAACATGTGTCTTACGTGCAACAAGGAGGATTGGGCACGTTCGTCGCGAAAAACTCTACCATGATTTTGGCCGCCAGAACTGGTGCTTTGCAGAATTCGATTTGCACCAATTTTCATACAGTGACAGATCGTTTTGAAACACTCAAAACAAGAGTCATACATGCAAAAAGGTGGATTGGGCACGTTCGTCGCGAAAAACCCTACCTTGATTTGGACCGCTAGAACTGGTGCATTAATTGCTTACGCGAGACTCGGTTTGCACCACTTTTCGTACAGTGACTGATCGGTTTGAAACCCCCAAATTATGAGTTATACGTGCAATAAGAAGGATTGGGCACGATCGTCGCGAAAAACACCCCCGTGATTTCGGACGGTAGAACTAGTGCATTAATGGGAGCCCCAGAACTCCATTTGCACCAATTTTTATACAGTGACGGATCAGTTTGAAACACTGAAAACATGTCTTACGTGCAACAAGGAGTATTCAGAACGTTCGTCGAGAAAAACTCCACCGTGATTTCGGCGGCTAGAACTGGTGCATTAATTGCACCCCCGAGACTCGGTTCGCACCAATTTTCATGCAGTGACGGATTGATTTGAAACACCCAAAACATGAGTCTTACGTGCAACAAGGAGGAATGGACACGTTCCTCGAGAAAAACTCCACCGTGATTTCGGCGGCTAGAACTGGTGCATTAATTGCACCCCCGAGACTCGGTTCGCACCAATTTTCATGCAGTGACGGATTGATTTGAAACACCCAAAACATGAGTCTTACGTGCAACAAGGAGGAATGGACACGTTCCTCGAGAAAAACTCCACCGTGATTCTGGCCGCCAGAACTCGATTTACACGAATCATTGTACAGCGACGGATTGGTTTGAAAGACCCAAACCAAGAGTCTTACGTGCAACAAAGAGATTGCGCTCGTTCGTCGAGAAAATTACACCGTGATTTTGGCGGTCAGAACAAGTGTATTAATTGCAACCCCAGAACTCGATTTGCACCAATTTTCGTACAGTGACAGATCGGTTTGAAACACCCAACACATGAGTCTTACGTGCAAAACGGAGGATTTCGGCCGCCCGAACTGGTGCATTACTTGCACCCCAGAACTCGATTTGCACCAATTTTGGTACAGTGACGGATCGGTTTGAAACACGCAAAACATGAGTCTTACGTGCAATAAGGAGAAATGGGCACGTTCGTCGAGAACAGTCCACCGTGATTTCGGCCGCCAGAACTATTGCATTAATTGCACCCCAGAACTCGGTTTGCACCAATTTTCGTACTGTGACGGATCGGTCTGAAACCCCCAAAACAAGAGTCGTATATGCAACAAGGAGGATTGGGCACGTTCATCGAGAAAAACTCCACCGTGATTTTGGCGGCCAGAACTGGTGCATTAATTGCACCCGCGATACTCGGTTTGCACCACTTTTCATGCATTGACGGATCGGTTTGAAACACACAAAACATGAGTCTTACGTGGAAAATGGAGGAATGGGCATGTTCATCGAGAAAAAGTCCACCGCGATTTCGGCCGCCAGAACTGGTGCATTAATTGCACCCTCAGAACTCTTTTTGCACCAATTTTCGTACAGTGACACGTCTATGTGAAACACCCAAAACATGACTCTTATGTGCAACATGGAGTATTCGGCACGTTCGTCGAGAAAAACTCCGCCGTGATTTCGGCAGCTAGAACTGGTGCATTAATTGCACCCCCGAGACTCGGTTTGCACCAATTTTTATGCAGTGACGGATCGGCTTGAAACACCCAAACACATTAGTCTTACGTGAAACAAGGGGGAATGGGCACGCTCGTCGAGAAAAACTGCACCGTCATTTCGGCCGCCAGAATGTGTGCATTAATTGCACCCCAGAACTGAAATTGCAATAATTTTCGTATAGTGATAGATTGGTTTGAAACACCCAAACCAAGTGCCTTACGTGCAACAAGGAGATTGGGCTCGTTTGTCGAGAAAATTACACCGTGATTTTGGCGGTCAGAACAAGTGCATTAATTGCACCCCTAGAACTCGGTTTGCACCAATTTTAGTATAGTGATAGATCGGTTTAAAACACCCAAATCAAGAGTCTTACGTGCAACAAGGAGGATTTTGGCCGCCCAAACTGGTGCATTACTTGCACCCCAGAACTCGATTTGCACCAATTTTTGTACAGTGACGGATCGGTTTGAAACACCCAAACACATGAGTCTTACGTGTAATAAGGAGAAATGGGCACGTTCGTCGAAAACAGTCCACCGTGATTTCGGCCACCAGAGCAGTTGCATTAATTGCACCCCCAGAACTCGGTTTGCACCAATTTTCGTACTGTGACGGATGGGTCTGAAACCCCCAAAACAAGAGTCGTACATGCAACAAGGAGGATTGGGCACGTTCATCGAGAAAAACTCCACCGTGATTTTGGCGGCCAGAATTGGTGAATTAATTGCACCCGCGAGACTCGGTTTCCACCACTTTTCATGCATTAACGGATTGGTTTGAAACACACAAAACATGAGCCTTACGTGGAAAACGGAGGACACGTTCGTCGAGAAAATCTCCACCGTGATTTCGGTCGCCAGGACTGGTGCATTAATTGCACCCTCAGAACTCGGTTTGCACCAATTTTCATACAGTGACACATCAGTTTGAAACACGCAAAACATGAGTCTTACGTGCAACAAGGAGGATTGGGCACGTTCGTCGCGAAAAACTCTACCGTGATTTTGGCCGCCAGAACTGGTGCTTTGCAGAATTCGATTTGCACCAATTTTCATACAGTGACAGATCGTTTTGAAACACTCAAAACAAGAGTCTTACATGCAAAAAGGTGGTTTGGGCACGTTCGTCGCGAAAAACCCTACCTTGATTTGGACCGCTAGAACTGGTGCATTAATTGCTCCCGCGAGACTCGGTTTGCACCACTTTTCGTACAGTGACTGATCGGTTTGAAACCCCCAAATTATGAGTTATACGTGCAATAAGGAGGATTGGGCACGATCGTCGCGAAAAACACCACCGTGATTTCGGACGGTAGAACTAGTGCATTAATGGGAGCCCCAGAACTCCATTTGCACCAATTTTTATACAGTGACGGATCAGTTTGAAACACTCAAAACATGTCTTACGTGCAACAAGGAGTATTCAGAACGTTCGTCGAGAAAAACTCCACCGTGATTTCGGCGGCTAGAACTGGTGCATTAATTGCACCCCCGAGACTCGGTTCGCACCAATTTTCATGCAGTGACGGATTGATTTGAAAACCCAAAACATGAGTCTTACGTGCAACAAGGAGGAATGGACACGTTCGTCGAGAAAAACTCCACCGTGATTCTGGCTGCCAGAACTAGTGCATTAATTGCACCTCAGAACTCGATTTACACGAATCATTGTACAGCGACGGATCGGTTTGAAAGACCCAAACCAAGAGTCTTACGTGCAACAAAGAGATTGCGCTCGTTCGTCGAGAAAATTACACCGTGATTTTGCGGTCAGAACAAGTGTATTAATTGCAACCCCAGAACTAGATTTGCACCAATTTTCGTACAGTGACAGATCGGTTTGAAACACCCAAAACATGAGTCTTACGTGCAAAACGGCGGATTTCGGCCGCCCGAACTGGGGCATTACTTGCACCCCAGAACTCGATTTGCACCAATTTTGGTACAGTGACGGATCGGTTTGAAACACCCAAGACATGAGTCTGACGTGCAATAAGGAGAAATGGGCACGTTCGTCGAGAATAGTCCACCGTGATTTCGGCCGCCAGAACTATTGCATTAATTGCACCCTAGAACTCGGTTTGCACCAATTTTCGTACTGTGACGGATCGGTTTGAAACCCCCAAAACAAGAGTCGTACATGCAACAAGGAGGATTGGGCACGTTCATCGAGAAAACTCCACCGTGATTCTGGCGGATAGAACTGGTGCATTAATTGCACCCGCGGGACTCGGTTTGCACCACTTTTCATGCATTGACGGATCGGTTTGAAACACAGAAAACATGAGTCTTACGTGGAAAAAGGAGGAATGGGCACGTTCATCGAGAAAAAGTCCACCGCGATTTCGGCCGCCGTAATCGGTGCATTAATTGCACCCTCGTAACTCGATTTGCACCAATTTTAAATGACAAGGACACATCTGTGAAACACCCAAAACATGACTCTTATGTGCAACATGGAGTATTCGCCCGTTTGCCGAGAAAAACTCCGCCGTGATTTCGCTACCAGAATCGGTGCATTAATTGCATCCCCGAGACTCGGTTTGCACCAATTTTTATGCAGTGACGGATCGGCTTGAAACACCCAAACACATGAGTCTTACATGAAACATGGGGGAATGGGCACGCTCGTCGAGAAAAACAAAGACCGTGATTTCGCCGCGTAATAGGTGCATTAATTGCACCCCAGAACTCAAATTGCAATAATTTTCGTATAGTGATAGATTGGTTTGAAACACCCAAACCAAGTGCCTTACGTGCAACAAGGAGATTGGGCTCGTTCGTCGAGAAAATTACACCGTGATTCTGGCGGTCAGAACAAGTGCATTAATTGCACCCCTAGAGCTCGGTTTGCACCAATTTTCGTATAGTGACAGATCGGTTTAAAACACCCAAATCAAGAGTCTTACGTGCAACAAGGAGGATTTTGGCCGCCCGAACTGGTGCATTACTTGCACCCCAGAACTCGATTTGCACCAATTTTTGTACAGTGACGGATCGGTTTGAAACACCCAAAACATGAGTCTTACGTGTAATAAGGAGAAATGGGCACGTTCGTCGAAAACAGTCCACGTGATTTCGGCCGCCAGAACAGTTGCATTAATTGCACCCCCAGAACTCGGTTTGCACCAATTTTCGTACTGTGACGGATGGGTCTGAAAACCCCAAAACAAGAGTCGTACATGCAACAAGGAGGATTGGGCACGTTCATCGAGAAAAACTCCACCGTGATTTTGGCGGCCAGAATTGGTGCATCAATTGCACCCGCGAGACTCGGTTTTCACCAGTTTTCATGCATTGACGGATTGGTTTGAAACACACAAAACATGGGCCTTACGTGGAAAACGGAGGACACGTTCGTCGAGAAAATCTCCACCGTGATTTCGGTCGCCAGGACTGGTGCATTAATTGCACCCTCAGAACTCGATTTGCACCAATTTTCATACAGTGACACATAAGTTTGAAACACGCAAAACATGTGTCTTACGTGCAACAAGGAGGATTGGGCACGTTCGTTGCGAAAAACTCTACCATGATTTTGGCCGCCAGAACTGGTGCTTTGCAGAATTCGATTTGCACCAATTTTCATACAGTGACAGATCGTTTTGAAACACTCAAAACAAGAGTCTTACATGCAAAAAGGTGGATTGGGCACGTTCGTCGCGAAAAACCCTACCTTGATTTGGACCGCTAGAACTGGTGCATTAATTGCTCACGCGAGACTCGGTTTGCACCACTTTTCGTACAGTGACTGATCGGTTTGAAACCCCCAAATTATGAGTTATACGTGCAATAAGAAGGATTGGGCACGATCGTCGCGAAAAACACCACCGTG
This sequence comes from Raddia guianensis, assembly GCA_036346415.1. Taxonomy (NCBI): domain Eukaryota; kingdom Viridiplantae; phylum Streptophyta; class Magnoliopsida; order Poales; family Poaceae; genus Raddia; species Raddia guianensis. Next base: position 17,321,078 of record CM070534.1, on the reverse strand, counting down.
ATTTCGGACGGTAGAACTAGTGCATTAATGGGAGCCCCAGAACTCCATTTGCACCAATTTTTGTACAGTGACGGATCAGTTTGAAACACTGAAAACATGTCTTACGTGCAACAAGGAGTATTCAGAACGTTCGTCGAGAAAAACTCCACCGTGATTTCGGCGGCTAGAACTGGTGCATTAATTGCACCCCCGAGACTCGGTTCGCACCAATTTTCATGCAGTGACGGATTGATTTGAAACACCCAAAACATGAGTCTTACGTGCAACAAGGAGGAATGGACACGTTCCTCGAGAAAAACTCCACCGTGATTCTGGCCGCCAGAACTCGATTTACACGAATCATTGTACAGCGACGGATTGGTTTGAAAGACCCAAACCAAGAGTCTTACGTGCAACAAAGAGATTGCGCTCGTTCGTCGAGAAAATTACACCGTGATTTTGGCGGTCAGAACAAGTGTATTAATTGCAACCCCAGAACTCGATTTGCACCAATTTTCGTACAATGACAGATCGGTTTGAAACACCCAAAACATGAGTCTCACGTGCAAAACGGAGGATTTCGGCCGCCCGAACTGGTGCATTACCTGCACCCCAGAACTCGATTTGAACCAATTTTGGTACAGTGACGGATCGGTTTGAAACACCCAAAACATGAGTCTTACGTGCAATAAGGAGAAATAGGCACGTTAAATGAGAGAACGACCCACCGTGATTTCGGCCGCCAGAACTATTGCATTAATTGCACCCCAGAACTCGGTTTGCACCAATTTTCGTACGGTGACGGATCGGTTTGAAACCCCCAAAACAAGAGTCGTACATGCAACAAGGAGGATTGGGCACGTTCATCGAGAAAAAATCCACCGTGATTTTGGCGGCCAGAACTGGTGCATTAATTGCACCCGCGACACTCGGTTTGCACCACTTTTCATGCATTGACGGATCGGTTTGAAACACACAAAACATGAGTCTTACGTGGAAAAAGGAGGAATGGGCACGTTCATCGAGAAAAAGTCCACCGCGATTTCGCCGCGGGGCGGTGCATTAATTGCACCTCGTAACTCGATTTGCACCAATTTTCAACAAAGGACAACTGTGTGAAACACCCAAAACATGACTCTTATGTGCAACATGGAGTATTCGGCACGTTCGTCGAGAAAAACTCCGCCGTGATTTCGGCAGCTAAAACTGGTGCATTAATTGCACCCCCGAGACTCGGTTTGCACCAATTTTTATGCAGTGACGGATCGGCTTGAAACACCCAAACACATGAGTCTTACATGAAACAAGGGGGAATGGGCACGCTCGTCGAGAAAAACTGCACCGTGATTTCGGCCGCCAGAATAGGTGTATTAATTGCACCCCGGAACTCAAATTGCAATAATTTTCGTATAGTGAGAGATTGGTTTGAAACACCCAAACCAAGTGCCTTACGTGCAACAAGGAGATTGGGCTCGTTCGTGGAGAAAATTACACCGTGATTTTGGCGGTCAGAACAAGTGCATTAATTGCACCCCTAGAACTCGGTTTGCACCAATTTTTGTACAGTGACAGATCGGTTTGAAACACCCAAAACTTGAGTCTTACGTGCAACACGGTGTATTTCGGCCGCCCGAACTGGTGCATTACTTGCACCCCAGAACTCGATTTGCACCAATTTTGGTACAGTGACGGATCGGTTTGAAACACCCAAAACATGAGTCTTACGTGTAATAAGGAGAAATGGGCACGTTAGTCGAAAACAGTCCACCGTGATTTCGGCCGCCAGAACAGTTGCATTAATTGCACCCCCAGAACTCGGTTTGCACCAATTTTCGTACTGTGACGGATCGGTCTGAAACCCCCAAAACAAGAGTCGTACATGCAACAAGGAGGATTGGGCACGTTCATCGAGAAAAACTCCACCGTGATTTTGGCGGCCAGAGTTGGTGCATCAATTGCACCCGCGAGACTCGGTTTCCACCACTTTTCATGCATTGACGGATTGGTTTGAAACACACAAAACATGGGCCTTAAGTGGAAAAAGGAGGACACGTTCGCCGAGAAAATCTCCACCGTGATTTCGGTCGCCAGGACTGGTGCATTAATTGCACCCTCAGAACTCGATTTGCACCAATTTTCATACAGTGACACATCCGTTTGAAACACGAAAACATGAGTCTTACGTGCAACAAGGAGGATTGGGCACGTTCGTCGTGAAAAACTCTACCGTGATTTTGGCCGCCAGAACTGGTGCATTGCAGAATTCGATTTGCACCAATTTTCATACAGTGACAGATCGTTTTGAAACACTCAAAACAAGAGTCTTACATGCAAAAAGGTGGATTGGGCACGTTCGTCGCGAAAAACCCTACCTTGATTTGGACCGCTAGAACTGGCGCATTAATTGCTCCCGCGAGACTCGGTTTGCCCCACTTTTCGTACAGTGACTGATCGGTTTGAAACCCCCAAATTATGAGTTATACGTGCAATAAGGAGGATTGGGCACGATCGTCGCGAAAAACTCCACCGTGATTTCGGACGGTAGAACTAGTGCATTAATTGGAGCCCCAGAACTCCATTTGCACCAATTTTTATACAGTGACGGATCAGTTTGAAACACTCAAAACATGTCTTACGTGCAACAAGGAGTTTTCAGAACGTTCGTCGAGAAAAACTCCACCGTGATTTCGGCGGGTAGAACTGGTGCATTAATTGCACCCCGAGACTCGGTTCGCACCAATATTCATGCAGTGACGGATTAATTTGAAACACCCAAAACATGAGTCCTACGTGCAACAAGGAGGAATGGACACATTCGTCGAGAAAAACTCCACCGTGATTCTGGCCGCCAGAACAAGTGCATTAATTGCACCCCAGAACTCGATTTACACGAATCATTGCACAGCGACGGATCGGTTTGTAAGACCCAAACCAAGAGTCTTACGTGCAACAAAGAGATTGCGCTCGTTCGTCGAGAAAACTACACTGTGATTTTGGCGGTCAGAACAAGTGTATTAATTGCAACCCCAGAAATCGATTTGCACCAATGTTCGTACAGTGACAGATCGGTTTGAAACACCCAAAACATGAGGCTTATGTGCAACACGGAGGATTTCGGCCGCCCGAACTGGTGCATTACTTGCACCCCAGAACTCGATTTGCACCAATTTTCGTACAGTGACGGATCGGTTTGAAACACCCAAAACATGAGTCTTACGTGTAATAAGGAGAAATGGGCACGTTCGTCGAAAACAGTCCACCGTGATTTCGGCCGCCAGAACAGTTGCATTAATTGCACCCCCAGAACTCGGTTTGCACCAATTTTCGTACTGTGACGGATCGGTCTGAAACCCAAAACAAGAGTCGTACATGCAACAAGGAGGATTGGGCACGTTCATCGAGAAAAACTCCACCGTGATTTTGGCGGCCAGAATTGGTGCATTAATTGCACCCGCGAGACTCGGTTTCCACCACTTTTCATGCATTGACGGATTGGTTTGAAACACACAAAACATGAGCCTTACGTGGAAAAAGGAGGACACGTTCGTCGAGAAAATCTCCACCGTGATTTCGATCGCCAGGACTGGTGGATTAATTGCACCCTCAGAACTCGATTTGCACCAATTTTCATACAGTGACACATCAGTTTGAAACACGCAAAACATGAGTCTTACGTGCAACAAGGAGGATTGGGCACGTTCGTCGCGAAAAACTCTACCGTGATTTTGGCCGCCAGAACTGGTGCATTGCAGAATTCGATTTGCACCAATTTTCAAACCGTGACAGATCGTTTTGAAACACTCAAAACAAGAGTCTTACATGCAAAAAGGTGGATTGGGCACGTTCGTCGCGAAAAATCCTACCTTGATTTGGACCGCTAGAACTGGTGCATTAATTGCTCCCATGAGACTCGGTTTGCACCACTTTTCAGACAAAGGATCGATCGGTTTGAAACCCCCAAATTATGAGTTATACGTGCAATAAGGAGGATTGGGCACGATCGTCGCGAAAAACTCCACCGTGATTTCGGACGGTAGAACTAGTGCATTAATTGGAGCCCGTAACTCCATTTCCACCAATTTTTATACAATGGACGATCGCTTTGAAACACTCAAAACATGTCTTACGTGCAACAAGGAGTATTCGAGCGTTACGAGAAAAACTCCACCGTGATTTCGCGGCTAGAACTGGTGCATTAATTGCACCCCGAGACTCGGTTCAAGACCAATATTCATGCCGATGAGGACATCACCAAAGATGGATACGATCGATGTGACCGCCGCCCTCCTTCCTCTCCGACCGCTACAACGACTACCGACGCTGCTCCATCTTCGTCGCTGAGGGGCCTTATTCCAGAAGCCCAGCCTTTCAAGCCTTCTCCGAAGAAGCGGCGCAACAAGTCTAAGACTCGCGAGGCGTCGACGAATAAAGGAAAGCCCACATGGAGGCCCAAGATGCCCAACAACCCGGTTCGGCCATCCAGCAGCACGCCAAATTCAAACGGGCACAAATCGGGCTCCCGAACTCTGATTTCAGCGTGTGACCAGTCGTTGGAAAGCTTAGGAGATAAGCTTTCCAATGGATCCAGCGCCACCTCCAGATTCGGTCCAGAGAGACGGGAAAATGCAGAAGAAGTTCACGGGCCACAATTTCAGGGTGCTGCATCACCTTATCTTTGGGCCTATGGCCCATGTAGCTTAGGGTTTTGGTGGGTGCCCCTGTTTTGGCCGCCCCCCTCCTCATGGCCGCCGCTATATATGTGGCCGGTGCCTCTCTTTTACGGCTAGGTTTTGTTGTGTTTTGGTTGACCCCGTGTGCATCCCTCCTCGTGTTCGCGTGTGTCGACTAGACCACCCATTACGAGAAACAGAACCTCACCCTTTGATGAGTTGATTTATCAGTTATCATCTTGTTCTTGCTTGTTCTCGATTGCTAGCAGGTTCAAGGATCAATCGTGCCTTGCTCGGTTGATCGACTCGTGTGGTGACATTGCGATTGTTCGGTTGCTGATCCTATGGATTAGTAGCGTCGTCACTACACCAAATCGACGTATCGTTCTCATCAGAAGATCGGGCCGACCAAGCGCGCATCAAGTGGTATCAGAGCAACGGTTGCCTGGTGAGAACACCCCTTATCTTATTTTAGATCTATTCTTATTTGTCCTAGAGTCCAAAAAATTGCCATACAAAAAAGATTTGAGTTCGTCATCACGTCCGCCGTCCAAGACACTTTGCGCCTTCGCAATTTTCGTTTTCAGTTTCGCTTTGTTGAATTTGTGTCCATGGTTATAGTCTTGTTGCTGGTTTAGATTTAGTCCTTAGCCGTGAAGTTCATCCGTTTTGTTGACATCAAACCCGAGCACCGAAAGAAATCGAGTTGATTTGGTTCGCAGTTATTTCGGATCTGTTATTCCAGAGGCAATATGTCCGTCATATCTTTTCCGATCTGGATAATTTTATAGCCTAAATTGTAGCCCCGAAAATTCTCTACAACTTTGTCAATTGCACAAAGTTCCAAAAACGCCATCATCAGATCCAAATTCGCGTTGGAATTGTTTCTGTATGTGTGTCGGATTTGTCTGAGCAGTCTGTATTGCGGGACCCATATCTCCTAGATCCATTATCGAAATTAGAACTTCCATATATGCAAGTTGATCAGGAAGAGAAGATCTACAACTTTGTTGTTGTGAGTTTTCGTGTTTGAGGCCTCTAAAGACACGAAAACTGCATTGGAATTTTCTGAATTAGTAGATCTGTTCTTCCAGCAGGACAAATTTGAGTGTTGGTGTATATATCTTGTAATTTCTATTGTGCGGCACTATTGATATTTAAAGAAAAGGTGAAAAAAGGCAAGTGCATAACAAAAAAGCCGCACAAAGAGAAAAAAAAAGCAAAAAAAGGAGAAAAAAAAAGCAAGGAAAAGAAAGAATGAATGAAATCAGAAGTGCTTGCATTCTTTTGTATCGAAAGTGTTGTGTTATTCGTTTTGCTTGCTTGAGCTAGGTCTAAGGACGGGTTTAGGCCAGCAACTTTGACAATTACTTTGGATATTTATTCAGCTTTGCTATTCTGTTTTCGATATTGCATATTCCTTGCTACATATTGAACCTGTCCAAGCTCCACATACTACTAACCTACAGGAAAAGTACCTTACAATCGCTTTGTCACCTGATGAGTGCAGGATACCACCAGTTATCGATTGACCTTGACAAGTTGCAGGGTAAGAACTTATAAGAACTTGGTGAAAGCTTCGAGTGTGAGAAACTTGTCGATTCCAGCACCTATTAGTAGATACGGTTATACATCTCTTTGTGTATTTTCTTGTCTACTACTAACAATGGCAGGTCTACATATGAAGAAAAATTTTTCTTCCATGGAGGATGATATCGACGATTCCCCATACTTGACAGAAAGAGAAAAGAAATGCTTCCGGGAAATTAAAAAGGAGTGTCTTGAGTCTCTGAAGAAATCAAGATGCAAGAATGACCAAGATGGTGTGCACCTGAGGGCTAAAATGACGGACAACTATAAGAGCCTTTCATCCCAACTTATATTTAGTGCACCGCCGGAACACGCTAGTCAAACTCAGCGCCACAACCTATTCCACACTAGGTTTGTTGTGCGAGAACGAAGGGTAGAAGTCATCATTGATGGAGGAAATTGCAGCAATCTAGCAAGTCAAGACATGGTCGAGAAGCTTGGCTTGGCCATGACCCCACTTGAACAACCTTATGAGATTGAATGGTTCAATTCAAATGGTAAGGTTCAGTAACACAATCGCGAAAGTGAATTTCTATTGGTTCATATTATGATTACGTTGATTGCGATGTCGTACCAATGGAAGCATGCTCACTTTTATTAGGAAGACCTTGGTTATATGACATGGAAGCTATTCACAATGGTAGAACCAACCAATATTCATTTATGCATTATTGTGAGAAAATGATTTTGTAACCAATGACTCCTGCTGAAATAAATAAGATTAATGCTTATAGGGTTAAAAATCATGTCCAAGAGGGTGATAAATTTGCTTGCGATTGCACAAAACACCTAAACAAAGATAAAGGAGGCAATTCATTTAGATAAAACTATGGCCTCCCCGATATTGCATTGGACACACATATTTCTTTGCCCTCTATTGTCACTAACATTTTGCAGAGATAAGAAGGAGTCGAGGACGACTCCAATTCAAGAAGGGAGGATGATGAGGACATCACCAAAGATGGATACGATCGATGTGACCGCGCCCTCCTTCCTCTCCGACCGCTTCTACGACTACCGACGCTGCTCCATCTTCGCCACCGAGGGCCTTATTCCGAAGCCTAGCCTTTCAAGCCTTCTCCAAGAAGCGGCGCAACAAGTCTAAGACTCATGAGGCCTCGATTTAATAAAGGAAAGCCCACATGGAGGCCCAAGATGCCCAACAACCCGGTTCGGCCATCTAGCAGCACGCCAACTTCAAACGGGCACAAATCGGGCTCCCGAACTCCGATTTCAGCGTGTGGCCACTCGTTGGAAAGCTTAGGAGATAAGCTTTCCAATGGATCCGGCGCCACCTCCAGATTCGGTCCAGAGCGACGGGAAAATGCAGAAGAAGTTCACGGGCCACAATTTCAGGGTGCTGCGTCACCTTATCTTTGGGCCTATGGCCCATGTAACTTAGGGTTTTGGTGGGTGCCCCTGTTTTGGCCGCCCCACTCCTCACGGCCGCCGCTATATATATGGCCGGTGCCTCTCTTTTACGGCTAGGTTTTGTTGTGTTTTGGTTGACCCCGTGTGCGTCCCTCCTCGTGTTCGCGTGTGTCGACTAGACCAACCGTTACGAGAAACAGAACCTCACCCTTTGATGAGTTGATTTATCAGTTATCATCTTGTTCTTGCTTGTTCTCGATTGCTAGCAGGTTCAAGGATCAATCGTGCCTTGCTCGGTTGATCGACTCGTGTGGTGACATTGCGATTGTTCGGTTGCCGATCTTGTGGATTAGTAGCGTCGTCACTACACCAAATCGACGTATCGTTCTCATCAGAAGATCGGGCCGACCTAGCGCGCATCACATGCAGTGACGGATTAATTTGAAACACCCAAAACATGAGTCTTACGTGCAACAAGGAGGAATGGACATGTTCGTCGAGAAAAACTCCACCGTGATTCTGGCCGCCAGAACTAGTGCATTAATTGCACCCCAGAACTCGATTTACACGAATCATTGTACAGCGACGGATCGGTTTGTAAGACCCAAACCAAGAGTCTTACGTGCAACAAAGAGATTGCGCTCGTTCGTCGAGAAAATTACACCGTGATTTTGGCGGTCAGAACAAGTGTATTAATTGCAACCACAGAAATCGATTTGCACCAATTTTCGTACAGTGACAGATCGGTTTGAAACACCCAAAACATGAGTCTTACGTGCAACACGGAGGATTTCGGCAGCCCGAACTGGTGCATTACTTGCACCCCAGAACTCGATTTGCACCAATTTTGGTACAGTGACGGATCGGTTTGAAACACGAAAACATGAGTCTTACGTGTAATAAGGACAAATGGGCACGTTCGTCGAAAACAGTCCACCGTGATTTCGGTCGCCAGAACAGTTGCATTAATTGCACCCCCAGAACTCGGTTTGCACCAATTTTCGTACTGCGACGGATCGGTCTGAAACCCCCAAAACAAGAGTCGTACATGCAACAAGGAGGATTGGGCACGTTCATCGAGAAAAACTCCACCGTGATTTTGGCGGCCAGAATTGGTGCATTAATTGCACCCGCGAGACTCGGTTTCCACCACTTTTCATGCATTGACGGATTGGTTTGAAACACACAAAACATGAGCCTCACGTGGAAAAAGGAGGACACGTTCGTCGAGAAAATCTCCACCGTGATTTCGGTCGCCAGGACTGGTGCATTAATTGCACCCTCAGAACTCGATTTGCACCAATTTTCATACAGTGACACATCTGTTTGAAACACGCAAAACATGAGTCTTACGTGCAACAAGGAGGATTGGGCACGTTAAATGCGAAAAACTCTACCGTGATTTTGGCCGCCGTAATCGGTGCATTGCGAATTCGATTTGCACCAATTTTCATACAGTGACAGATCGTTTTGAAACACTCAAAACAAGAGTCTTACATGCAAAAAGGTGGATTGGGCACGTTAAATCGAAAAACCCTACCTTGATTTGGACCGCTAGAACTGGTGCATTAATTGCTCCATGAGACTCGGTTTGCACCACTTTTCGACAAAGGATCGATCGGTTTGAAACCCCCAAATTATGAGTTATACGTGCAATAAGGAGGATTGGGCACGATCGTCGCGAAAAACTCCACCGTGATTTCGAACGGTAGAACTAGTGCATTAATTGGAGCCCCGTAACTCCATTTGCACCAATTTTTATCTGATGACGGATCGGTTTGAAACACTCAAAACATGTCTTACGTGCAACAAGGAGTATTCAGAACGTTCGCCGAGAAAAACTCCACCGTGATTTCGGCGGCTAGAACTGGTGCATTAATTGCACCCCCGAGACTCGGTTCGCACCAATATTCATGCAGTGACGGATTGATTTGAGACACCCAAAACATGCGTCTTACGTGCAACAAGGAGGAATGGACACGTTAGTCGAGAAAAACTCCACCGTGATTACGGCGCGTAACTAGTGCATTAATTGCACCCGAACTCGATTTACGAATCATTGTACAATGACGGATCGGTTTGTAAGACCCAAACCAAGAGTCTTCCGTGCAACAAAGAGATTGCGCTCGTTAAATCGAGAAAATTACACCGTGATTTTGGCGGTCGTAACAAGTGTATTAATTGCAGCCCAATCGATTTGCACCAATTTTAAATGCGGATGATCGGTTTGAAACACCCAAAACATGAGTCTTACGTGCAACACGGAGGATTTCGGCCGCCCGAACTGGTGCATTACTTGCACCCCAGAACTCGATTTGCACCAATTTTGGTACAGTGACGGATCGGTTTGAAACACCCAAAACATGAGTCTTACGTGTAATAAGGAGAAATGGGCACGTTCGAAAACAGTCCACCGTGATTTCGGCCGCCAGAACAGTTGCATTAATTGCACCCCCAGAACTCGGTTTGCACCAATTTTCGTACTGTGACGGATCGGTCTGAAACCCCCAAAACAAGAGTCGTACATGCAACAAGGAGGATTGGGCACGTTCATCGAGAAAAACTCCACCGTGATTTTGGCGGCCAGAATTGGTGCATTAATTGCACCCGCGAGACTCGGTTTCCACCACTTTTCATGCATTGACGGATTGGTTTGAAACACACAAAACATGAGCCTCACGTGGAAAAAGGAGGACACGTTCGTCGAGAAAATCTCCACCGTGATTTCGGTCGCCAGGACTGGTGCATTAATTGCACCCTCAGAACTCGATTTGCACCAATTTTCATACAGTGACACATCTGTTTGAAACACGCAAAACATGAGTCTTACGTGCAACAAGGAGGATTGGGCACGTTAAATCGCGAAAAAACTCTACCGTGATTTTGGCCGCCGGCGGTGCATTGCGTAATTCGATTTGCACCAATTTTCATACGATGGATGATCGTTTTGAAACACTCAAAACAAGAGTCTTACATGCAAAAGGTGGATTGGGCACGTTAAATGCAAAAAACCCTACCTTGATTTGGACCGCTAGAATGGTGCATTAATTGCTCCCACGAGACTCGGTTTGCACCACTTTTCGACGATGGATCGATCGGTTTGAAACCCCCAAATTATGAGTTATACGTGCAATAAGGAGGATTGGGCACGATCGTCGCGAAAAACTCCACCGTGATTTCGAACGGTAGAACTAGTGCATTAATTGGAGCCCCAGAACTCCATTTGCACCAATTTTTATACAGTGACGGATCAGTTTGAAACACTCAAAACATGTCTTACGTGCAACAAGGAGTATTCAGAACGTTCGTCGAGAAAAACTCCACCGTGATTTCGGCGGCTAGAACTGGTGCATTAATTGCACCCCCGAGACTCGGTTCGCACCAATATTCATGCAGTGACGGATTGATTTGAGACACCCAAAACATGCGTCTTACGTGCAACAAGGAGGAATGGACACGTTCGTCGAGAAAAACTCCACCGTGATTCTGGCCGCCAGAACTAGTGCATTAATTGCACCCCAGAACTCGATTTACACGAATCATTGTACAGCGACGGATCGGTTTGTAAGACCCAAACCAAGAGTCTTCCGTGCAACAAAGAGATTGCGCTCGTTCGTCGAGAAAATTACACCGTGATTTTGGCGGTCAGAACAAGTGTATTAATTGCAGCCCCAGAAATCGATTTGCACCAATTTTCGTACAGTGACAGATCGGTTTGAAACACCCAAAACATGAGTCTTACGTGCAACACGGAGGATTTCGGCCGCCCGAACTGGTGCATTACTTGCACCCCAGAACTCGATTTGCACCAATTTTGGTACAGCGACGGATCGGTTTGTAAGACCCAAACCAAGAGTCTTACGTGCAACAAAGAGATTGCGCTCGTTCGTCGAGAAAATTACACCGTGATTTCGGCGGTCAGAACAAGTGCATTAGTTGCACCCCAGAACTCGGTTTGCACCAATTTTCGTACTGTGACGGATCGGTTTGAAACCCCCAAAACAAGAGTCGTACATGCAACAAGGAGGATTGGGCACGTTCATCGAGAAAAACTCCACCGTGATTTTGGCGGCCAGAACTGGTGCATTAATTGCACCCGCGAGATTGCGCTCGTTCGTCGAGAAAATTACACCGTGATTTTGGCGGTCGGAACAAGTGTATTAATTGCAACCCCAGAAATCGATTTGCACCAATTTTCGTACAGTGACAGATCGGTTTGAAACACCCAAAACATGAGTCTTACGTGCAACACGGAGGATTTCGGCCGCCCGAACTGGTGCATTACTTGCACCCCAGAACTCGATTTGCACCAATTTTGGTACAGTGACGGATCGGTTTGAAACACCCAAAACATGAGTCTTACGTGCAATAAGGAGAAATGGGCACGTTCGTCGAGAACAGTCCACCGTGATTTCGGCCGCCAGAACTATTGCATTAGTTGCACCCCAGAACTCGGTTTGCACCAATTTTCGTACTGTGACGGATCGGTTTGAAACCCCCAAAACAAGAGTCGTACATGCAACAAGGAGGATTGGGCACGTTCATCGAGAAAAACTCCACCGTGATGTTGGCGGCCAGAACTGGTGCATTAATTGCACCCGCGAGACTCGGTTTGCACCACTTTTCATGCATTGACGGATCGGTTTGAAACACACAAAACATGAGTCTTACGTGGAAAAAGGAGGAATGGGCAGGTTCATCGAGAAAAAGTCCACCGCGATTTCGGCCGCCATAACTGGTGCATTAATTGCACCCTCAGAACTCGATTTGCACCAATTTTCGTACAGTGACACATCTGTGTGAAACACCCAAAACATGACTCTTATGTGCAACATGGAGTATTCGGCTCGTTCGTCGAGAAAAACTCCGCCGTGATTTCGTCAGCTAGAACTGGTGCATTAATTGCACCCCCGAGACTCGGTTTGCACCAATTTTTTTGCAGTGATGGATCGGCCTGAAACACCCAAACACATGAGTCTTACATGAAACAAGGGGGAATGGGCACGCTCGTCGAGAAAAACTGCACCGTGATTTCGGCCGCCAGAATAGGTGCATTAATTGCACCCCAGAACTCAAATTGCAATAATTTTCGTATAGTGATAGATTGGTTTGAAACACCCAAACCAAGTGCCTTACGTGCAACAAGGAGATTGGGCTCGTTCGTCGAGAAAATGACACCGTGATTTTGGCGGTCAGAACAAGTGCATTAATTGCACCCCTAGAACTCGGTTTGCACCAATTTTCGTACAGTGACAGATCGGTTTGAAACACCCAAAACATGAGTCTTACGTGCAACACGGAGGATTTCGGCCGCCCGAACTGGTGCATTACTTGCACCCCAGAACTCGATTTGCACCAATTTTGATACAGTGACGGATCGGTTTGAAACACTTAAAACATGAGTCTTACGTGTAATAAGGAGAAATGGGCACGTTCGTCGAAAACAGTCCACCGTGATTACGGCCGCCAGAACAGTTGCATTAATTGCACCCCCAGAACTCGGTTTGCACCAATTTTCGTACTGTGACGGATCGGTCTGAAACCCCCAAAACAAGAGTCGTACATGCAACAAGGAGGATTGGGCACGTTCATCGAGAAAAACTCCACCGTGATTTTGGCGGCCAGAATTGGTGCATTAATTGCACCCGCGAGACTCGGTTTCCACCACTTTTCATGCATTGACGGATTGGTTTGAAACACACAAAACATGAGCCTTACGTGGAAAAAGGAGGACACGTTCGCCGAGAAAATCTCCACCGTGATTTCGGTCGCCAGGACTGGTGCATTAATTGCACCCTCAGAACTCGATTTGCACCAATTTTCATACAGTGACACATCAGTTTGAAACACGCAAAACATGAGTCTTACGTGAAACAGGGAGGATTGGGCACGTTCGTCGCGAAAAACTCTACCGTGATTTTGGCCGCCAGAACTGGTGCTTTGCAGAATTCGATTTGCACCAATTTTCACACAGCGACAGATAGTTTTGAAACACTCAAAACAAGAGTCTTACATGTTTTGCAAATCGAGCACCCCCGAGAATCGGTTTGCACCAGTTTTTACGCACTGACGGATCTTACATGAAACAAGGGGGAATGGGCACGCTCGTCGAGAAAAACTGCACCGTGATTTCGGCCGCCAGAGCTGGTGCGTTAATTGTACCCCCAGAACTCGATTTGCACCAATTTTCGTACAGTGATAGATCGGTTTGAAACACCCAAACCAAGAGTCTTACGTGCGACAAGGGGATTGGGCTCGTTCGTCGAGAAAATGACACCGTGATTTTGGCGGTCAAAACAAGTGTGTTAATTGCAACCCCAGTGCTCGATTTTCACCAATTTTCGTACAGTGACAGATCGGTTTGAAACACCCAAAACATGAGTCTCACGTGCAACATGGTGGATTGAGCACGATCGTCGCGAAAAACTCCGCCGTGATTTGGGACGCCAGAACCAGTGCATTAATTGGAGCCCCAGAACTCCATTTGCACCAATATTTATCTGATCCGCGGATCGGTCTGAAACACTCAAAACATGTCTTACGTGCAACAAGGAGTAATCGGCACTTTCGTCGAGAAAAATCCACCGTGATTTCGGCGGCTAGAACTGGTGCATGAATTGCACCACCGAGACTCGGTTCGCACCAATTTTCATGCAGTGACGGATCGGTTTGAAACACCCAAAACATAAGTCTTACGTGCAACAAGGAGGAATCGGCACGTTCATCGAGAAAAACTCCACCGTGATTCTGGCCGCCAGAACTAGTGCATTAATTGCACCCCAGAACTGTATTTACACGAATCTTTGTACAGTGACGGATCGGTTTGAAACACCCGAAACATGTGTCCTACGTGCAACAAGGAAGAATAGGCACGTTCGTCGGGAAAAACTACACCGTGATTTCGGCCGCTAGAACTGGTACATTAATTGCACCCCTGAGACTCGGTTTGCAGCAATTTTCGTGCAGTCACTGATCGGTTTAAAACACCCAAAACATAAGTATTACGTGCAATAAGGAGCAGTGGGCACGTTCGTAAAGAAAAGCTCCACCGTGATTTCGGCAGCCAGAACTGATGCATTAATTGCACCCCCGAGAATCGGTTTGCACCAGTTTTTACGCACTGACGGATCTTTCATGAAACAAGGGGGAATGGGCACGCTCGTCGAGAAAAACTGCACCGTGATTTCGGCCGCCAGAGCTGGTGCGTTAATTGTACTCCCAGAACTCGATTTGCACCAATTTTCGTACAGTGATAGATCGGTTTGAAACACCCAAACCAAGAGTCTTACGTGCGACAAGGGGATTGGGCTCGTTCATCGAGAAAATGACACCGTGATTTTGGCGGTCAAAACAAGTGTGTTAATTGCAACCCCAGTGCTCGATTTTCACCAATTTTCGTACAGTGACAGATCGGTTTGAAACACCCAAAACATGAGTCTCACGTGCAACATGGTGGATTGAGCACGATCGTCGCGAAAAACTCCGCCGTGATTTGGGACGCCCGAACCAGTGCATTAATTGGAGCCCCAGAACTCCATTTGCACCAATATTTATCTGATCAGTGATCGGTCCGAAACACTCAAAACATGTCTTACGTGCAACAAGGAGTAATCGGCACGTTCATCGAGAAAAATCCACCGTGATTTGGCGCTTAGAACGGTGCATGAATTGCACCACCGAGACTCGGTTCGCACCAATTTTCATGCAGTGACGGATCGGTTTGAAACACCCAAAACATAAGTCTTCGTGCAACAAGGAGGAATCGGCACGTTCGTCGAGAAAAACTCCACCGTGATTACGCCGCCGAACTAGTGCATTAATTGCACCCGGTAATCAGTATTTACGAATCTTTATGCAAAGGACGGATCGGTTTGAAACACCGAAACATTTGTCCTCGTGCAACAAGGAAGAATAGGCACGTTAAATCGGGAAAAACTACACCGTGATTTGGCCGCTAGAATCGGTACATTAATTGCACCCACGAGACTCGGTTTGCACCAATTTTAGTGCGATCAGCGATCGGTTTAAAACACCCAAAACATGAGTATTACGTGCAATAAGGAGCAGTGGGCACGTTCGTAAAGAAAAGCTCCACCGTTATTTCGGCAGCTAGAACTGATGCATTAATTGCACCCACGAGAATCGGTTTGCACCGCTTTACGCA
Organism: Raddia guianensis; assembly: GCA_036346415.1. NCBI lineage: Eukaryota > Viridiplantae > Streptophyta > Magnoliopsida > Poales > Poaceae > Raddia > Raddia guianensis. The sequence continues at coordinate 17,305,304 of CM070534.1, read as the reverse complement.
GACGGATCTGCTCGAAACACCCAAACACATGGGTCTTACATGAAACAAGGGGGAATGGGCACGCTCGTCGAGAAAAACTGCACCGTGATTTCGGCCGCCAGAGCTGGTGCGTTAATTGTACCCCCAGAACTCGATTTGCACCAATTTTCGTACAGTGATAGATCGGTTTGAAACACCCAAACCAAGAGTCTTACGTGCGACAAGGGGATTGGGCTCGTTCGTCGAGAAAATGACACCGTGATTTTGGCGGTCAAAACAAGTGTGTTAATTGCAACCCCAGTGCTCGATTTTCACCAATTTTAAATGCAGGATGATCGCTTTGAAACACCCAAAACATGAGTCTCACGTGCAACATGGTGGATTGAGCACGATCGTCGCGAAAAACTCCGCCGTGATTTGGGACGCCAGAACAAGTGCATTATTTGGAGCCCCAGAACTCCATTTGCACCAATATTTATACAGTCACGGATCAGTGCGAAACACTCAAAACATGTCTTACGTGCAACAAGGAGTAATCGGCACGTTCGTCGAGAAAAATCCACCGTGATTTCGGCGGCTAGAACTGGTGCATGAATTGCACCACGGAGACTCGGTTCGCACCAATTTTCATGCAGTGACGGATCGGTTTGAAACACCCAAAACATAAGTCTTACGTGCAACAAGGAGGAATCGCACGCTCATCGAGAAAAACTCCACCGTGATTACGGCGCCGAACTAGTGCATTAATTGCACCCCAGAACTGTATTTACACGAATCTTTGTACAGTGACGGATCGGTTTGAAACACCCGAAACATGTGTCCTACGTGCAACAAGGAAGAATAGGCACGTTCGTCGGGAAAAACTACACCGTGATTTCGGCCGCTAGAACTGGTACATTAATTGCACCCCTGAGACTCGGTTTGCAGCAATTTTCGTGCAGTCACTGATCGGTTTAAAACACCTAAAACATGAGTATTACGTGCAATAAGGAGCAGTGGGCACGTTCGTAAAGAAAAGCTCCACCGTGATTTCGGCAGCCAGAACTGATGCATTAATTGCACCCCCGAGAATCGGTTTGCACCAGTTTTTACGCACTGACGGATCTTTCATGAAACAAGGGGGAATGGGCACGCTCGTCGAGAAAAACTGCACCGTGATTTCGGCCGCCAGAGCTGGTGCGTTAATTGTACCCCCAGAACTCGATTTGCACCAATTTTCGTACAGTGATAGATCGGTTTGAAACACCCAAACCAAGAGTCTTACGTGCGACAAGGGGATTGGGCTCGTTCGTCGAGAAAATGACACCGTGATTTTGGCGGTCAAAACAAGTGTGTTAATTGCAACCCCAAAGGCTCGATTTTCACCAATTTTCGACAAATGATGGATCGGTTTGAAACACCCAAAACATGAGTCTCACGTGCAACATGGTGGATTGAGCACGATCGTCGCGAAAAACTCCGCCGTGATTTGGGGCGCCCAACCAAAGGCATTAATTGGAGCCCCAGAACTCCATTTGCACCAATATTTATACAGTCACTGATCAGTGCGAAACACTCAAAACATGTCTTCGTGCAACAAGGAGTAATCGGCACGTTCATCGAGAAAAATCCACCGTGATTTCGGCGGCTAGAACTGGTGCATGAATTGCACCACCGAGACTCGGTTCGCACCAATTTTCATGCAGTGACGGATCGGTTTGAAACACCCAAAACATAAGTCTTACGTGCAACAAGGAGGAATCGGCACGTTAGTAGAAAAACTCCACCGTGATTACGCCGCGTAACTAGTGCATTAATTGCACCCCAGAACTGTATTTACACGAATCTTTGTACAGTGACGGATCGGTTTGAAACACCCGAAACATTTGTCCTACGTGCAACAAGGAAGAATAGGCACGTTCGTCGGGAAAAACTACACCGTGATTTCGGCCGCTAGAACTGGTACATTAATTGCACCCCTGAGACTCGGTTTGCACCAATTTTCGATGCGATCAGCGATCGGTTTAAAACACCCAAAACATGAGTATTACGTGCAATAAGGAAGCGATGGAGCACGTTAAGAAGAAAAAGCTCCACCGTTATTTCGGCAGCTAGAACTGATGCATTAATTGCACCCCCGAGAATCGGTTTGCACCAGTTTTTACGCACTGACGGATCTGCTCGAAACACCCAAACACATGGGTCTTACATGAAACAAGGGGGAATGGGCACGCTCGTCGAGAAAAACTGCACCGTGATTTCGGCCGCCAGAGCTGGTGCGTTAATTGTACCCCGTAACTCGATTTGCACCAATTTTAAATACAAAGGTGATAGATCGGTTTGAAACACCCAAACCAAGAGTCTTACGTGCGACAAGGGGATTGGGCTCGTTCGTCGAGAAAATGACACCGTGATTTTGGCGGTCAAAACAAGTGTGTTAATTGCAACCCCAGTGCTCGATTTTCACCAATTTTAAATGCAGGATGATCGGTTTGAAACACCCAAAACATGAGTCTCACGTGCAACATGGTGGATTGAGCACGATCGTCGCGAAAAACTCCGCCGTGATTTGGGACGCCAGAACAAGTGCATTATTTGGAGCCCCAGAACTCCATTTGCACCAATATTTATACTGATCCACGGATCGATCTGAAACACTCAAAACATGTCTTACGTGCAACAAGGAGTAATCGGCACGTTAAATCGAGAAAAATCCACCGTGATTTGGCGGTTAGAATCGGTGCATGAATTGCACCACCGAGACTCGGTTCGCACCAATTTTCATGCAGTGACGGATCGGTTTGAAACACCCAAAACATAAGTCTTACGTGCAACAAGGAGGAATCGGCACGTTCATCGAGAAAAACTCCACCGTGATTCTGGCCGCCAGAACTAGTGCATTAATTGCACCCAATCAGATTTACGAATCTTTATGCGATGACGGATCGGTTTGAAACACCCGAAACATGTGTCCTACGTGCAACAAGGAAGAATAGGCACGTTCGTCGGGAAAAACTACACCGTGATTTCGGCCGCTAGAACTGGTACATTAATTGCACCCCTGAGACTCGGTTTGCAGCAATTTTCGTGCAGTCACTGATCGGTTTAAAACACCTAAAACATGAGTATTACGTGCAATAAGGAGCGTGGGCACGTTCGTAAAGAAGAAAAAGCTCCACCGTGATTTCGGCAGCCAGAACTGATGCATTAATTGCACCCCCGAGAATCGGTTTGCACCAGTTTTTACGCACTGACGGATCTTTCATGAAACAAGGGGGAATGGGCACGCTCGTCGAGAAAAACTGCACCGTGATTTCGGCCGCCAGAGCTGGTGCGTTAATTGTACCCCGTAACTCGATTTGCACCAATTTTAAATGCGGTGATAGATCGGTTTGAAACACCCAAACCAAGAGTCTTACGTGCGACAAGGGATTGGGCTCGTTAAATCGAGAAAATGACACCGTGATTTTGGCGGTCAAAACAAGTGTGTTAATTGCAACCCCAAAGGCTCGATTTTCACCAATTTTAAATGCAATGGATGGATCGGTTTGAAACACCCAAAACATGAGTCTCACGTGCAACATGGTGGATTGAGCACGATCGTCGCGAAAAACTCCGCCGTGATTTGGGACGCCCGAACCAGTGCATTAATTGGAGCCCCAGAACTCCATTTGCACCAATATTTATACAGTCACTGATCAGTGCGAAACACTCAAAACATGTCTTACGTGCAACAAGGAGTAATCGGCACGTTCATCGAGAAAAATCCACCGTGATTTCGGCGGCTAGAACTGGTGCATGAATTGCACCACCGAGACTCGGTTCGCACCAATTTTCATGCAGTGACGGATCGGTTTGAAACACCCAAAACATAAGTCTTACGTGCAACAAGGAGGAATCGGCACGTTCGTCGAGAAAAACTCCACCGTGATTCTGGCCGCCAGAACTAGTGCATTAATTGCACCCCAGAACTGTATTTACACGAATCTTTGTACAGTGACGGATCGGTTTGAAACACCCGAAACATTTGTCCTACGTGCAACAAGGAAGAATAGGCACGTTCGTCGGGAAAAACTACACCGTGATTTCGGCCGCTAGAACTGGTACATTAATTGCACCCCTGAGACTCGGTTTGCACCAATTTTCGTGCAGTCACTGATCGGTTTAAAACACCCAAAACATGAGTATTACGTGCAATAAGGAGCAGTGGGCACGTTCGTAAAGAAAAGCTCCACCGAGAACTGATGCATTAATTGCACCCCCGAGAATCGGGTTGCACCAGTTTTTACGCACTGACGGATCTGCTCGAAACACCCAAACACATGGGTCTTACATGAAACAAGGGGGAATGGGCACGCTCGTCGAGAAAAACTGCACCGTGATTTCGACCGCCAGAGCTGGTGCGTTAATTGTACCCCGTAACTCGATTTGCACCAATTTTAAATGCGGTGATAGATCGGTTTGAAACACCCAAACCAAGAGTCTTACGTGCGACAAGGGGATTGGGCTCGTTCGTCGAGAAAATGACACCGTGATTTTGGCGGTCAAAACAAGTGTGTTAATTGCAACCCCAGTGCTCGATTTTCACCAATTTTCGTACAGTGACAGATCGGTTTGAAACACCCAAAACATGAGTCTCACGTGCAACATGGTGGATTGAGCACGATCGTCGCGAAAAACTCCGCCGTGATTTGGGACGCCAGAACCAGTGCATTAATTGGAGCCCCAGAACTCCATTTGCACCAATATTTATACAGTCACGGATCAGTGCGAAACACTCAAAACATGTCTTACGTGCAACAAGGAGTAATCGGCACGTTCGTCGAGAAAAATCCACCGTGATTTCAGCGGCTAGAACTGGTGCATGAATTGCACCACCGAGACTCGGTTCGCACCAATTTTCATGCAGTGACGGATCGGTTTGAAACACCCAAAACATAAGTCTTACGTGCAACAAGGAGGAATCGGCACGTTCGTCGAGAAAAACTCCACCGTGATTCTGGCCGCCAGAACTAGTGCATTAATTGCACCCCAGAACTGTATTTACACGAATCTTTGTACAGTGACGGATCGGTTTGAAACACCCGAAACACGAGTCCTACGTGCAACAAGGAAGGATAAACACGTTAAATCGGGAAAAACTACACCGTGATTTCGGCCGCTAGAACTGGTACATTAATTGCACCCCTGAGACTCGGTTTGCACCAATTTTCGTGCAGTCACTGATCGGTTTAAAACACCCAAAACATGAGTATTACGTGCAATAAGGAGCGATGGCACGTTCAGAAGAAAAGCTCCACCGTGATTTGGCGCAAATTAATCGATGCATTAATTGCACCCCCGAGAATCGGTTTGCACCAGTTTTTACGCACTGACGGATCTGCTCGAAACACCCATACACATGGGTCTTACATGAAACAAGGGGGAATGGGCACGCTCGTCGAGAAAAACTGCACCGTGATTTCGGCCGCCAGAGCTGGTGCGTTAATTGTACCCCGAACTCGATTTGCACCAATTTTAAATGCAAAGGATAGATCGGTTTGAAACACCCAAACCAAGAGTCTTACGTGCGACAAGGGGATTGGGCTCGTTCGTCGAGAAAATGACACCGTGATTTTGGCGGTCAAAACAAGTGTGTTAATTGCAACCCCAGTGCTCGATTTTCACCAATTTTCGTACAGTGACAGATCGGTTTGAAACACCCAAAACATGAGTCTCACGTGCAACATGGTGGATTGAGCACGATCGTCGCGAAAAACTCCGCCGTGATTTGGGACGCGAGAACCAGTGCATTAATTGGAGCCCCAGAACTCCATTTGCACCAATATTTATCTGATCCGCGGATCGGTCTGAAACACTCAAAACATGTCTTCGTGCAACAAGGAGTAATCGGCACGTTAAATGAGAAAAATCCACCGTGATTTCAGCGGCTAGAACTGGTGCATGAATTGCACCACCGAGACTCGGTTCGCACCAATTTTCATGCAGTGACGGATCGGTTTGAAACACCCAAAACATAAGTCTTACGTGCAACAAGGAGGAATCGGCACGTTCGTCGAGAAAAACTCCACCGTGATTACGGCGCGTAACTAGTGCATTAATTGCACCCCAGAACTGTATTTACACGAATCTTTGTACAGTGACGGATCGGTTTGAAACACCCGAAACACGAGTCCTACGTGCAACAAGGAAGAATAGGCACGTTCGTCGGGAAAAACTACACCGTGATTTCGGCCGCTAGAACTGGTACATTAATTGTACCCCTGAGACTCGGTTTGCACCAATTTTCGTGCAGTCACTGATCGGTTTAAAACACCCAAAACATGAGTATTACGTGCAATAAGGAGCAGTGGGCACGTTCGTAAAGAAAAGCTCCACCGTGATTTCGGCAGCCAGAACTGATGCATTAATTGCACCCCCGAGAATCGGTTTGCACCAGTTTTTACGCACTGACGGATCTGCTCGAAACACCCAAACACATGGGTCTTACATGAAACAAGGGGGAATGGGCACGCTCGTCGAGAAAAACTGCACCGTGATTTCGCCGCCCGGTAGTGCGTTAATTGTACCCCGAACTCGATTTGCACCAATTTTAAATGCAAAGTGATAGATCGGTTTGAAACACCCAAACCAAGAGTCTTCGTGCGACAAGGGATTGGGCTCGTTAAATCGAGAAAATGACACCGTGATTTTGGCGGTCAAAACAAGTGTGTTAATTGCAACCCCAAAGGTTCGATTTTCACCAATTTTACAATGCGATGTGGATCGGTTTGAAACACCCAAAACATGAGTCTCACGTGCAACATGGTGGATTGAGCACGATCGTCGCGAAAAACTCCGCCGTGATTTGGGGCGCCGAACCGGTGCATTAATTGGAGCCCCGAACTCCATTTGCACCAATATTTATCGATCCGCGGATCGGTCGAAACACTCAAAACATGTCTTCGTGCAACAAGGAGTAATCGGCACGTTCGTCGAGAAAAATCCACCGTGATTTCAGCGGCTAGAACTGGTGCATGAATTGCACCACCGAGACTCGGTTCGCACCAATTTTCATCGATGACGGATCGGTTTGAAACACCCAAAACATAAGTCTTCGTGCAACAAGGAGGAATCGGCACGTTAAATGAGAAAAACTCCACCGTGATTACGGCGCGGAACTAGTGCATTAATTGCACCCAGGCTGTATTTACACGAATCTTTGTGCGATGACGGATCGGTTTGAAACACCAAACCACGAGTCCCACGTGCAACAAGGAAGGATAAACACGTTCGTCGGGAAAAACTACACCGTGATTTCGGCCGCTAGAACTGGTACATTAATTGCACCCCTGAGACTCGGTTTGCACCAATTTTCGTGCAGTCACTGATCGGTTTAAAACACCCAAAACATGAGTATTACGTGCAATAAGGAGCAGTGGGCACGTTCGTAAAGAAAAGCTCCACCGTGATTTGGCAACGAATCGATGCATTAATTGCACCCCCGAGAATCGGTTTGCACCAGTTTTTACGCACTGACGGATCTGCTCGAAACACCCAAACACATGGGTCTTACATGAAACAAGGGGGAATGGGCACGCTCGTCGAGAAAAACTGCACCGTGATTTCGGCCGCCAGAGCTGGTGCGTTAATTGTACCCCCAGAACTCGATTTGCACCAATTTTCGTACAGTGATAGATCGGTTTGAAACACCCAAACCAAGAGTCTTACGTGCGACAAGGGGATTGGGCTCGTTCGTCGAGAAAATGACACCGTGATTTTGGCGGTCAAAACAAGTGTGTTAATTGCAACCCCAGTGCTCGATTTTCACCAATTTTAAATGCAATGATGGATCGGTTTGAAACACCCAAAACATGAGTCTCACGTGCAACATGGTGGATTGAGCACGATCGTCGCGAAAAACTCCGCCGTGATTTGGGGCGCCGAACCGATTACATTAATTGGAGCCCCGAACTCCATTTGCACCAATATTTATACAATCCGCGGATCGGTCTGAAACACTCAAAACATGTCTTCGTGCAACAAGGAGTAATCGGCACGTTAAATCGAGAAAATCCACCGTGATTTCAGCGGCTAGAATCGGTGCATGAATTGCACCACCGAGACTCGGTTCGCACCAATTTTCATCAATGGACGGATCGGTTTGAAACACCCAAAACATAAGTCTTACGTGCAACAAGGAGGAATCGCACGTTCGTCGAGAAAACTCCACCGTGATTACGGCCGAAACTAGTGCATTAATTGCACCCCAGAACTGTATTTACACGAATCTTTGTACAGTGACGGATCGGTTTGAAACACCCGAAACACGAGTCCTACGTGCAACAAGGAAGGATAGGCACGTTCGTCGGGAAAAACTACACCGTGATTTCGGCCGCTAGAACTGGTACATTAATTGCACCCCTGAGACTCGGTTTGCACCAATTTTCGTGCAGTCACTGATCGGTTTAAAACACCCAAAACATGAGTATTACGTGCAATAAGGAGCAGTGGGCACGTTCGTAAAGAAAAGCTCCACCGTGATTTCGGCAGCCAGAACTGATGCATTAATTGCACCCCCGAGAATCGGTTTGCACCAGTTTTTACGCACTGACAGATCTGCTCGAAACACCCAAACACATGGGTCTTACATGAAACAAGGGGGAATGGGCACGCTCGTCGAGAAAAACTGCACCGTGATTTCGCCGCCAGGTGGTGCGTTAATTGTACCCCGAACTCGATTTGCACCAATTTTAAATGACGGTGATAGATCGGTTTGAAACACCCAAACCAAGAGTCTTACGTGCGACAAAGGATTGGGCTCGTTAAATCGAGAAAATGACACCGTGATTTTGGCGGTCAAAACAAGTGTGTTAATTGCAACCCAATGCTCGATTTTCACCAATTTTCGTGACAAAGGATGATCGGTTTGAAACACCCAAAACATGAGTCTCACGTGCAACATGGTGGATTGAGCACGATCGTCGCGAAAAACTCCGCCGTGATTTGGGGCGCCGTAACCGATTGCATTAATTGGAGCCCCGAACTCCATTTGCACCAATATTTATCTGATCCGCGGATCGGTCGAAACACTCAAAACATGTCTTCGTGCAACAAGGAGTAATCGGCACGTTAGTCGAGAAAAATCCACCGTGATTTGGCGGCTTAGAATCGGTGCATGAATTGCACCACCGAGACTCGGTTCGCACCAATTTTCATGCGATGGACGGATCGGTTTGAAACACCCAAAACATAAGTCTTACGTGCAACAAGGAGGAATCGCACGCTCGTCGAGAAAAACTCCACCGTGATTACGCCGCCGAACTAGTGCATTAATTGCACCCGTAATCTGTATTTACGAATCTTTGTACAATGACGGATCGGTTTGAAACACCAAACATGTGTCCTCGTGCAACAAGGAAGAATAAACACGTTAAATGGGAAAAACTACACCGTGATTTCGGCCGCTAGAACTGGTACATTAATTGCACCCCTGAGACTCGGTTTGCACCAATTTTCGTGCAGTCACTGATCGGTTTAAAACACCCAAAATATGAGTATTACGTGCAATACGGAGCAGTGGGCACGTTCGTAAAGAAAAGCTCCACCTTGATTTCGGCAGCTAGAACTGATGCATTAATTGCACCCCCGAGAATCGGTTTGCACCAGTTTTTACGCACTGACGGATCTTACATGAAACAAGGGGGAATGGGCACGCTCGTCGAGAAAAACTGCAGCCGTCGGGATCGCATGGCCGCCCGTATCGAACAGCTCTGGCCGGTTCCAGCAGCTCTGCGCGGACGTTCTTTCACAAAAGGCCGTGCTCCAGATTGGTTTCGTACACACTTTACAGATGAGACGGACTGGCAACAGCCCACCATGGAGATGTTGAAACCAATATGTAGCAATGACAATCTAAATCTTAGATGGAGCTAGGCACTGAGGATGGCGAGGTATCTGGGGAAAGGACCTCAAGAATTAAACATCATATCAAAAATCATAGATAGTCCTTTTTCCAGAGAACACCATCTCTGCGCGAGTCAGGCCATAGCAGAAGGTAAAACTGAAGCAGTGTGTGTTATTAGCTTTTTTTTAGCACAAGAAAAGCTATACTACATTCTGACCTATAATAAGCGTCAAAAGCACATGCCATGTGTCCGCTCGATGATGAGCAAGAAGGAATTGTACACTCTCAAGGGAATTATCTTAAAAAGTAAAGGTGAACGCATATGCACAACCTCTAGTTGATCCAGGGAAAATCCACCTCACAACCTGAGAGGTAGGACAACAAAATATCTCCCTCCTTTGACTATCCTAGTTTCTGTCTTTCTGAGCATTTTAGTTTCTCAATATCTAAAAGCTCATCGACAATCCAATGCTGACATATGCAAGCACTCAAGAAGAGAAAACAGAACTTGGAAGAGAACGAAAAAATGCAACAGTAAACGGTGGTATGAAAACATATGCAGCAATCTGAAGAACAACCATCTGCAGGACATCTAAGTGCAAAATCCTTTGATAGAAGTGCAGTAAGATAACCGCAGTGAATGTAAGCGGCCAACACACCAACAGAGCATGCTATGATGCATATGGCACGAAATCACTAACAACGACATGTTAGAATCGATAGAAATAAGGATCTGTTCCAGCGAATTTACCCATGGAAAATTTAGCCCTAAGTGACATAGAAAATGGCTAAACAAAAAGAACAGTAGAGAGTAAAGACGGAAGGATGTTTTCTTACGGCATGGCAATAGAATAATGAACATGAAACGAAGGCAGACACAAATAAAGAACCATTAAGGTTGGGTTTTGTATCAATCCTTCATGCATCATCTGTAGTGAAATCAGCCTACACGGCATATTTAGAATTGTATGTCGTCGCATGTGTGACAGCTAATAATATGAAAAAAATCTAGAAAACATAAACCATAACATAACTTATCTGTCGATGAAACCATTATGAAGTTTCAATTAAATCCGCTGTAGCATAGCAATACTTCCAAATGTCCACCAAATCTCCGAACCAAACATTTAAGTAGTAATATCATGTAAACCATGAGCTGTAGAATGCCAAATCTGAGCGGACTGCGAAATGGACCAATCTATTTCATTTACATATCTTTTATTATATATATATATATCTCATATTCATTCAAACAAGAAGTCCTAAAATGATGGGGATAACATAAGCCATGTAGCTAATGTTGGATTAATTAGCACTTTCAGGTTTATTTTAATCAGGAGATATAACACGCACAACTACTGATTGATAGTTAAACGAGTTGAAACCACGTAAGCACAACCTAGATACACGTGCGTAAGAAATACACGATATCTCTCCGTGAACTTGCGAAGAAGATGACTTCTTGGACTTGGTCGCCGTCGCCCGTGCGGTGCGAGTTGCGGTGAGGTGCGGTTCCGATTCTCGAATCGACGCCGTGTTGGAGAAGGTGGTGCCGACGCAGATCGCGACGGCGTAGTGGAAGAAGTCCTCGCAAGCGGAAGAAGGAAGCGCGAAAGATCGCCGAAGCGCTTCCCAAAACCCGATTCGCCCTACCCGCAGAGCTCGAGGCGATCGGTTCGAGACTGCTTCTCCCGAACGGCGGCACGCCGCGCACGGATGGGGAAGAGCGGCGCGCGGCGCAGCAGAGGGAGGTGGCAAACCCTAGGGGCGATCTGATCCGATACCTACGATTGGTGCAAAAGAGGCGATTTATGTAGCAAAACGCGTGAGACAAACGGATCACGAAACGGGCGCGACCGAGTCCAACACGATTTGCATATTCCATATCGACCAAAAAACTGGAGAGTAAAAGAAATAAAAGCGTAAAAAGAGGTCGTCTGCGCAAAGCACGAGGGTCCGGTTTCATGGACCATTCACGCAGTGCCGTCTTGCGCCTGCCGCCCGCCCGCCCGAGCCCGGCCGGCGAGGCGGCGAGCTGCGTGTGATTCTCTATTTCTCTTTCCCATCACATTCTCTAGTGGGAGAGAGCAAGCTCCACTATTTAAGCATGTCCTCCACTCCTCCCACTAGCAATATGGTACTAAAGAAATTTCACATGCATCATGCATACATGGGCCTTTGAGATTTTTCAGAATTATTTAGATATTAAATGGGCGGGCCCAATAATTCTAACAATCCCCCACCAGATCTCAAAGTCCCATCAAGTTTGCCTGTTCCCAAAACTGTTTATATACCAGTGTTTCGGTGACAATGGACAATGCCTTGAATTGCACCTAGACATTTAAGTTACACTCATTCACAACTTGGACAATGGACTACGCCTTGAATTGCAAGTTTTGTGTGAACAAGTTTCACTCAAAGCCAACTGATACTTAGCTGCCAATAGGCTACCCATGGGTGGAGCATATAAGTCGTACTCCATGGTCTCTTCATGAGCTTACTAGAAATTATCCAAGTCTCATAGATCGCGACTTCCAACAATCGGGCTCATATAGGTGTGTTCTTTCAAGATGCTCGTAGAATGACATCTTAAGCTAATTAAAGCCAATGAGAACAACATTAAGGCAAATGCCAACTCGCCATACTGATTTCGAGAGTATTGCATCTCACATGGAATGGGTTAGAATATACTCTCATCCGGCTAACCAATAGCTTGTTTTCCCCAGACCTAATTCACGGGATCTCCGATCACATAGGTCAAGTTACCGCTATGGTGTAACTCACGTGGGTCTCATACCCGCCTCGATGCATTGTCTATCACACACCGTGATAAACCCTTTGTAAAAGGATACGCGAGTTTTAGCCGTTTGAATATAATCCAACGCTATCACTCCGGAGTTTCTCAATTTCCTGACAGACTTCAGTCGTCTTTTCACATGTCTTGAGGACTTCATGTTGTCCTTAGAACTGTTCACCTTGACAATCACTGTTTGATTATCACAGTTCATAAGGATAGCCGGTATCGGCTTTTCAACCACCGGAAGATCCATCAAGAGTTTACGCAACCACTCTGCTTCAACAGTGGCCGTGTCCAAAGCAGTCAATTCTGCTTCCATTGTTGAGCGTGTCAAGATAGTCTGTTTGCAAGACCTCCATGAGACTGCTCCGCCACCATGAGTGAACACATATCCACTTGTGGCCTTTATCTCATCAGCGTCAGATATCCAATTGGAATCACTATACCCTTCCAGCGCTGTTGGGTATCCCGTATAGTGCAAACCAAAATTTGTAGTACCCCTCAGATAGCGCATTACTCTTTCGAGTGCTCGCCAATGATCATCTCCCGGATTAGAAGTAAACCGGCTCAACTTGCTAACAGCAAACGAGATGTCTGGCCTTGTAGCGCTAGCTAGGTACATGAGTGACCCGATGATTTGAGAGTAAGTCAACTGATTTCTAGCAATTCTCTTGTTCTTTCGAAGCACAATGCTAGGATCATAGGGTGTTGGAGAAGTTTTGCAATCAGCAAAGCCAAAGAGATTCAAAACTTTTTCCACATAATGGGATTGCGACAAAGTGATCCCATCCTCACCCTTCAGTAGCTTGATATTCAAGATTACATCAGCCTCTCCCAGATCTTTCATATCAAAATTTTGAGACAAGAAAGACTTGACCTCGTGAATCACATCAAGACTTGTCCCAAAAATTAATATGTCATCCACATAGAGACACAAAATAACATACAGCCCCCACCATACCGATAATATACACATTTATCGGCCTCATTCACGACAAAACCCATGAGGTTAAAGTTCATCGAACTTCTCATGCCATTGCTTAGGAGCTTGTTTGAGCCATACAAAGATTTCAATAACCTACACACCTTGCCTTCTTGACCTTCTACTACAAATCCATCAGTCGATCCATATAGATCTCCTCGTCCAACTCTCCATTTAGGAAAGTCATCTTAACGTCCATTTGATGAACAATAAGACTATGTGAGGTAGCCAAGGAAAGTAGTACACGAATTGTAGTCAATCTAGCCACGGGTGAATATGTATCAAATAAATCTTCGCCTTCTTTTTGGGTATAACCCTTGGCCACAAGCCGAGCCTTATACTTTTCAATAGTACCATCAGGCCTAAGCTTCTTCTTAAATATCCATTTACACCCTACAGGTTTGCAACCATAAGGTAGTTCTGTGAGTTCCCAAGTCTGATTCGCAAGAATGGAATCCATCTCACTACGAACCGCCTCTTTCCAGTAGTCCGCATCAGGGGATGCAAATGCTTCTGAAATCGACGTGAGAGTGTCATCCACGAGGTACACAAAGGAAGTCATCACCAAAGGATTTTGCAATCCTCTCTCTTGCTCCTCCTCGAGCCTCACCGTCATCCTCCTCGTGATTTTCCTCGGTGTTGGTTCGGGATATTCAATTTGAGTAGAAGGTTGGGAATTATCTCATTAGTTTTACCGAATCGCTATGCTCAATTTTCATAGGAAAGATGTTCTCAAAGAAAGTAGTATCATTAGACTCCATGATCGTGCCAACAGTCATGTCAGACACCTCTGATCTTATCACCAAAAACCTACTGCCAACGCTACGAGGAGCATAACCCAGATGGACACAATCTACTGTCTTAGGCCCAAGCTTGCGCTTCTTTGTGATTGGCACATTTACTTTCGCCAAACAACCCCAAGTCTTGTGAGATAAGAAAGTGATGGCTTTCTCCCCTTCCATATTTCATATGGGGTTTTCTCCTTATTCTTTGCAGGGACTTTATTCAGGACATGACATGCAGTCAACACGGCCTCCCCCCACCATGCCTTAGATAAACCCGCAGTGTCTAACATGGCATTCACCAAATCAGTTAGAGTGCAGTTCTTTCTTTCAGCCACCCCGTTTGATTGGGGCGAATAGGAGGCGTCCTCTCATGAATAATTCCATTTTCCGCATGAATAAGTCGAACTCACTAGAGAAATACTCTCCACCACGATCCGACCTAAGTCTCTTAATTTTCCTGTCTAACTGGTTTTCAACCTCAGCCTTATAGATTTTAAAGAAGTCTAGAGCCTCGTCTTTAGTTTTCAACAGATACACATAGCAATATCTAGAAGCATCATCAATCAAAGTCATGAAATATCTCTTTCCACTCTTTGTCAACACACCATTCATCTCACAAATATCAGAATGTATGAGCTCTAGAGGTGCCAAATTTCTCTCCTCGGCGGCCTTATGAGGCTTACGAGGTTGCTTTGATTGCACACAAGTCTGGCACTTAGAACCTTTGACAGTGGAAAATTTAGGGATTAAGCCCATACTCGCAAGCCGAGACATAGAACCAAAATTAACATGACATAAACGTGAGTGCCAAACATCAGCCTCACTCTCAATAGCATGATCACAAATATGGTTCACAACTTTATGACAATTATCAGAAAGGGAAAAGCGGAACAAGCCTCCGCACTCGTAGCCTTTGCCAATAAACAAACCATGTTTCGACAAGACTACCTTATTGGACTCAAACACCACTTTAAACCCATCTCTGCAGAGAAGGGACCCGCTGACCAGGTTCTTATTGATTGAGGGGACATGCTGCACGTTCTTCATTTGCACATGTGAGCATCGTTGAGCCCTAATTTTTATTAGTGGCATTGATGATAAAATTAATTAATATAAAGGGCTAGGGGGTTTTTGGACTTCTCGGAACCCTGGCGAAGACTCGGTGATTTTTATAAATCCTAATTTGAAGTGTCGACAATTTTCTGAGCTGCTCCAAGATTTCAAATCGTGGCCAAGGCGAGAGAAGAGGTCACGTATAAATTAGGAGTAGTTAGGTTTATTTCTTGTTTTTCGTCGGTTTCAAAAGGGTTCAATATCTCGGACTATGCCGATCTTTGCGAATTCTCGAAAACTTCGGTTTCCGTAGTCCACCACTTCTAAAAATACCCATATATATCCTTGTGAGATTTCTAGAGAGAAAACCCACCTAAATTCCCCACAAATTTTAGCTCGAAAAATTCCTCTCTGTCGGACGGCGTCTGGAAAAGCCAGACGGCGTCCGACCAGCCAAACACCAAAACAGTACTCACTGTCGGACGGCGTCCGGTAGTTACGGACGGCGTCCGATAAAGTTCAATTCGGGGCTTTCTCTTTGTCGGACGGCGCCCGAGGGCGTCCGGTCCTTTATCGCCAATCCTTGTCGGACGGCGTCCGTAGTTACCGGACGGCGTCGGTCGGAGTTAAAACCGAGGTCTTTTTCGTCGGACGGCGTCTGGGGGGCCGTCCGGTTAGCCTTTTTCCAACGCACTCACTGTCGGACAGCGTCCGGTAGTTACCGGACGGCGTCCGATCAGCTCTTTTTTGCTGAGCAGTACGCTCTGTCGGACGGCGTCCGGAGCCCGTCGGACGGCGTCCGTAGAGTGTAACGGCTAGTTTTTTGTCCTTCCGAGGGGCAGCGGCTAGTTTTGCTCTAGGGGATATAAATACCTATCTAGTGGCTGGCTACTTTGAGGTTTGCTGCTCCACTTCACCTACCACATTCATAGCTCATAAATTAGGTGTTCTAGAGCCATTCCTCCACCCACAAAATCATCGAAAGCCACAATCCATCAAACCCCAATACCGAGCTTCATGGAAGTCCTTGATCCGGCATGATCGGGCGTTTGAACTTTTACTTTTGAAGATATCCTTCGTGGGGCGAGGGCTTGGGAGTAGGCCTTGGCGTGTGGCTACTCTCGAGTCGGTGTCGGGTGATGGAGTCCACCTCGCGGAGTGGCGGAACGACTACCGGGAGTGAGTGAGGTGGTAGGCTCGAGAGCGAGCCGGTCCTTGCGCAAGGTAGCCTCAACGGAGAGTAGGAGTTGCGGCTCGAACTTGGTCAAACAAACACCGTGTCACTCTCTCATTTAATTTCCGCATTTACTCTCTCGCATTGCTTGTGTTCTTTTGAATGCCATGTCATAGTTGCTTTGTGATTTATTTATAGCTTCCGCTTACTTGACTTGCAACTAGGATTGGGTCATTCTTAACTTGTTGCTTAATTAAGAATAATTTAAGTAAAGAAATTAAAATTGCCTATTCACCCCCCCTCTAGGCCTTAGGATCCTCTTTGAAGTGGTATCAGAGCAAGGTTCTCCGGTATTAGCTTAACCGCTAGGAGATGACTCAAGAGGGGCCTAGGATAGAAATTGGAAAAGCTCCTATTTTCGATGGAACAAACTACAACTATTGGAGAATTAGGATGCAATGTTACTTAGAGGCACTTAGCTATGATGTGTGGGTCGCTTGAGACCAAGCTATCCGGACCCTCCGTGGAACTATTGCTCTTGATGAAGTTCATGCTAAGTACAAACGTTTTAATGCCATTGCTAGAAATGCTTTACTCTCTAGTGTGTCTTCCAAGTCTTTGATAGCATTGGAAATCTCTAAAACTTATGACATTTGGAAGCATCTTAGAGAAATTCATGTTGGTAGTGCCGAGATGCTTGAGGAGAAGCTATCTCGTGCTAGAAAAAGATTTGATCAATTCAAGATGCTTCCTAATGAAAGTGTTAACGAAATGTTTCTTAGGTTGAACCCCATCGTAAATGAAATTGCCGGATGTTCGGAGAAGAAGGTCTTGGAAGACATTGACATTTGTCGGAAGATGCTTGACGTTGTGCCGTTTAGTTTCAATCCACTTGTGACCTTAATTCGAGCATCTAAGTCAAAGCTCAAGAAGATGACACCGACAAAGCTCCTCGGGCAACTCAACTCATATGAGATGCGGCTTCTTGAAAGTGAAGAGTCTCCGCTCAACAAGAAGTCAATCGCTCTCCCCGCCAAAGCCAAAAGTGGAAAGAAGAAAGTTGAAATTGAAGAAGATGATGAAGACTCCGATGATGCAATTCCGGAGATTGAAGAATTGGCCCTCCTTGTCAAGAGGTCAAGAAAGTTGATCAAGAAGATGAGCTTCCGCGGCGGATCATCCTCTTCAAGGCGAAGACCTATCTCCGAGATGCGTTGCTATGAATGTGGAGAGAAGGGTCACTTGGCGGCGGATTGCCCAAGAAGTAAAAGGAACAAGCACAAGGCGAGGAATCAAGAGGAAGATGACAAGAAGAAATATCGTCACTACCGTAAGAGTGATCACAAATCAAAGGATAAGAAGAAAGCTCTTGCCGGTCAAAAGACTAAGAAGGAAGATAGCTCAAGCTCATCGTCCTCTCAATCCTCCTCCGAAGAAGAAGATGCTAGAGCTCATGGGCTAGCGGACTTGCGATCAAGGAAAACGCCCTCCTCGGCTCTTCCCAAGCAAAAGCTTTGCCTCACCGCAAATATACAAGAAGAGGTGATTGGGGAATGGATCACCGATGATGAAGGTTCTTGGGCGGACTCCTCCGATAATGAAAACACGAAGATATCCGAGTCGCCATCGACAACCCTCACCTCCCATGTGTCTTATGGCATTAGAGGAGAAGGTAACACATGAGCACCTCTCTAAAAGTGAGCTTAAACTTTTGATTGATGATTTGAATAATGCTCTAGAGAAAGAAAAGTCTAAGAGAAAGAAGCTGGTGAAGGTGCATAAAGAGCTTGCAAATGAATTTGAGAACTTGTTAGAAAAGCATGAAACTCTAGAAGATGACTATGAAGCTCTAAATTTGCAAGTTGAAATTCTAGAGAACAAACTAGCTAGCTCTAATGTTGATGATGAAACTCCTCTTGATTGCTCAATTGAAAAATGCAATGTTGGTGTGACGTGTGACTTGATTGACACTATAGATGGTTCACTTAGCTTATCGCATGACACATCCTTTACCATGTCACCCACTCACACACCCAATGCTAGCTCATCTTCATCCACTAGTGCTACTCATTCAATTGAGAATGTTTGTTCTATTGGTACTTGTGGTATTGCTAAATGTGCTAATGAGCTAGCTAAGGAAAATTTGCTTCTAAAAGATAGAATTGAGCAACTAGACTCTAGTTTGGCTAAATTGCTTGTGGGAACAACTCTCTTGACAAGGTACTTGAGCAAAGGTACACCTTGGGTAAGCATGGTTTGGGATTTCATCCTGGATTTGCCCAAGGCGGTTGGGGTAAGCCAAGCTAACTTTTGTCAAGGAGGACCCGTTGCCATATTTGCAAAAATGATAAACACAAAGCCATTGCTTGTCCTCTTGCAAAATCATCTCAATTCATGTCTAAAACTCAAGTACTTAATGCTAGTTACATGCTTATGAGAAAGAATGGCTCTACTTATGCTAAATATGTTGGTGCACCCAATGAAAAGAAAGATGTGAAGGCTATTTGGGTGCCCAAATGCTTGATGACTAACTCAAAAGGACCCAAGAAGAAGTCTTGGGTACCTAAAACCCAAGATTGAATTTGTGTGCGTAGGTGAACTATAAGAGCGGTGGCGGCATTGGATATTTGATAGCGGTTGCACTCAACATATGACCGGTAGCTCAAGTATGTTCACCTCACTTGAAGAGGAGAAGGACCCCAACACAAGATCACATTTGGGGATAACTCCAGCGAAAGGTAAAGGGTATAGGTAAAATTGCAATATCCAATGACCTATCCATCTCTAATGTGCTTTTGGTGGAAGCTTGCAACTTTAATCTCCTCTCCGTTGCTCAAGTGTGCGATTTGGGTTTTGATTGCTTCTTTTCAATCAACGGAGTTCGTGTTGTTTCCTCTAAGGATCAAAGTGTTGCATTCGAAGGCACCCGGTTTCAAAACTTATATTTGGTTGATTTTTCAAACCGTGAAACTTCTCAAATCAAGACTTGTCTTTTCTCTCAAACCACTCTTGGTTGGTTGTGGCATAGACGTCTTGGACATGTTGGTATGGGCACTTTGAAAAAGGTTTTTAAAGATAACTTGGTTGTTGGAGTGAAGGATGTCAAATTCGAGAAGAATCGTTTATGTAGCTCATGCCAAGCCGGCAAGCAAGTGGCTAATTCTCATCCGACTAAGACTTTTATGTCTACATCCCGACCACTTGAACTTTTGCATATGGATTTATTTGGCCCAACCACCTATGCGAGCATAGGCGGTAATTCTTATTGTCATGTGATTGTCGATGATTTCTCTCGCTTCACTTGGGTGTTTTTCCTTGCAAATAAATCTCTTGCCGGTGATGTGTTTAAAAGATTTGTTTTTAAAGCTCAAAAGGAATTTGACTCTTTTATTAAAAAGGTGAGGAGTGATAATGGCACCGAGTTTGCTAATACAAGCGTTGAAGAATTTTGTGATGAGTTAGGTGTGAAGCACGCAATTCTCGTGCATACACTCCCCAACAAAATGGAGTGGTGGAGAGGAAGAACCGTACTTTGATAGAGATGGCAAGATCAATGCTTGACGAGTACAACACGCCGCATGCTTTTTGGGCGGAAGCCATCAACACGGCGTGCCATGCCATCAACCGCCTCTACCTCCACCGACTCCTTCACAAGACCTCATATGAATTACTAGTGGGGCGAAGGCCCAACATCTCGTATTTTTTAGTCTTGGTTTGCAAGGTATACATCTATAAGAAAAGGACTCATTTGGGTAAGTTCCAAAAGAGGTGTGACGTTGGTATTATGTTAGGGTACTCCTTTCGCTCAAAAGCTTTTCGAGTTTTTAACAATTCTACCGGCTAGTTGAGGAAGCCTATGATGTTAAATTTGATGAAACTAACGGCTCGCAAAATGAGCAAGATTTGACAAGAAATGTAGGTGATGAGCCACCGCATGATGCTATGGAGTTGGGGGAAATTCGACCCTCATCGGAGGCACCAAAAGATGAAGTAATCACCCCCACCACCTCCATCGATGATCAAGTTCAAGACACCTCTCCAACAACTCAAGATCAAGCGGTGGACGGAGATGCGAACTTTGAAGTTGATCAAGCTAAAGGGGGAGACGTTGATCTACAAGTACCGTCCAACAACACCGCACTCTCACCAAGGATCATCCCCTAGATCAAGTCATTGGCAATCTCAATCAAGGCGTAAGAACCCGTTCTCATACCGCTAATTATTGTGAGCATCACGCCTTTGTGTCTATTGTTGAGCCTAGGACCATTGATGAGGCATTGGCGGATGCGGATTGGGTGAACGCCATGCATGAAGAATTGAACAACTTCACCCGCAATAAAGTTTGGGAGCTTGTGGAAAGACCAAAAGATCACAATGTCATTGGAACCAAATGGGTCTTCCGCAACAAGCAAGATGAGAACGGTGAAGTGGTGCGAAACAAAGCAAGATTGGTGGCGCAAGGTTTCACACAAATCGAAGGACTTGACTATGGAGAAACCTACGCCCCCGTTGCTTGACTTGAAGCTATTCGGTTACTCTTGGCATTCGCTTCTCTTTATAACATAACTCTCTTTCAAATGGATGTTAAGAGTGCTTTTCTAAATGGTTTTATTGATGAACTTGTCTATGTCGAGCAACCGCCTTGGGTTTTGAAAACCTCAAACATCCAAACCATGTCTATAAGCTCACTAAGGCGCTTATACGGTCTCAAGCAAGCTCCAAGAGCATGGTATGAGCGTCTTAGGGACTTCCTCTTAGAAAAGGGATTTAAAACCGTGCGATTGATTCCACATTGTTTCTAAAGCCAATTGAAAATGACTTATTTATTTGTCAAATATATGTGGATGATATTATTTTTGGATGCACTAACAAATCTCAATGCAAGGACTTTGGCGAGATGATGTCCAAGGAATTTGAAATGTCGATGATTGGAGAGCTCACTTTCTTCCTTGGATTTCAAATTAAGCAACTTCGGGAAGGGACCTTCATTTGTCAAGAAAAATACACAAAGGACCTTCTCAGCGGTTTTCAATGGACGATTGCAAATCGATCAAAACACCAATGGCCACAAATGGGCATCTTGACTTAAATGAAGATGGAAAGCCCGTGGATCAAAAGCTTTTTCGCTCCATGATCGGTTCGCTTCTCTATCTTACCGCTTCTCGACCCGATATTATGTTTAGTGTGTGCATGTGTGCTCGCTTTCAAGCATCCCTAAGGAAGTGCATCTTGTTGCCGTAAAACGATTTTGAGATATCTAAAATCACTACTAGCCTAGATCTTTGGTACCCCAAGGAGCACGTGTTGAGCTTCTTGGCTACTCAGACTTCGGATTACGCCGGTTGCAAAATTGATCGCAAAAGCACCTCGGGGTTGTCACTTGTTAGATCGCCACTCGTGTCATGGACTTCGAGGAAGCAAAACTCCGTGGCGCTATCTACATGAAGCGAATATGTAGCGGGGAGTTGTTGTGCTCAACTCTTGTACATGACTCGAATGCTTAGTGACTTTGGGCTAAAATTTGAAAAAGTGCCACTTCTATGCGATAATGAAAGTGCGGTGAAAATAGCCAACAATCCGGTCCAACATTCCCGTACAAAGCACATCGACATCCGACATCACTTCATTCGTGACCACGTTGCAAAAGGTGACGTTGTGCTTGCCCATGTGCGAACGGAAGACCAATTGGCGGATATTTTCACCAAACCCTTAGATGAGGCACGGTTTTGCAAATTAAGGAATGAACTCAACATACTAGATAGATCAAATGCGTGTTGATTGGTTTTTGTGATTTTTGGGTCTTATTTGATTTTTTCATTTGCTTATGACCCTTGTCACATTTAGGGGGAGTTTAGTTTCAACTCATGATCTCAAAACTCCCTCTAGTGGTGAAAAGATAAATTTGATTTTGGGTGAGCACATTCTTGTCCTATATTTCAAGCCAAAACAAATTTGAGCTTAATAGACTATCCTTATCTTCTTACCATTTCAAACTTCTAGTTTTGAAAATCTTACCCTCCTGAAAAATTTGCTCCATACGCATATTTGTTCTCTTGAAAATCATATGGCATCAAAATTGTTGAAAATATTTGAAAAGAAACCAAAATTCAAAAACATGTGCCTAAACTCTAAAGTGAACCCCTATGCTCGATTTTCATGCCTATATGAGAAATCAAGGCAAAATTTGGGTTCGCACATTTTGTTGATCTCTAAGATCAAAATTTGGGTTTTTGAATTTGGCTTGATTTCATTTGTCATATTATATTCTTATCCCTTCAAAATTAAAATTTTAGAAAATCACTTCAAATTGCTCACATTTGAATCTTCCTTTGAGTTTTGAGCAAAATGGAGATCATCACTTCAAAACATTATTTTTATATATAAATTCTCGCTTTGGTGGGGCCTCTAGTCAAGAGCAAGTCATGCAATTTCACCTTTTATCGGACGCCGTCCGAAGGTCTCGACGCCGTCAAGACAGAGTATTGTGTCGGCTGAAATCGTCTTGTCGGACGCCGTCCGTAACCACCGGACGCCGTCCGATAAAAATCGATTCGAGCCAGACTGCTTTTGCTGTCGGACGCTGCTCGCCTCTCCGCGACCCGTCCGACGAGGTCCATCGGCGCTTGCACCCTTGCTGTCGGGACGCCGTCGATCACCGTCGGACGCCGTCCGACAGACCTAATCGCTGAATCGCTTATAACTTACCTCTCCGCCTCCCTCTTTCCTCATTTGATCTCCTCTCTCCTCCCAAACCGGCGCCGCCCCTGCTGCTTCTCCTCACCGGGGAAGTCCTCCGGCGATCTCCGCGATCTCCACCACCATCGGCGGCATCCCTCGTCGTCCTCTTGATCCTCCGCGTGGATTGAACCGACGGCCCGTTCGTCACCTCTTCTCCGTCGAGTTCCCTCCTTTCCCTACCGGGAAGGGCCTTGGGGCGATCTCCTCGCGCCGGCGTCTTCCTCCTTCACTTCTAGGGCTCGTAATGGCTTCCGCCTTTCTTCCGTCAAATTTCGTTATTTACCGAGTTCTAGGTTTTGAATAGGTTTTTCCCGCGTTAGTGTTCGTGGTTGAACCGTGGTGGGTTGGCACCGTGTCGATGGATCGTTGGTCGTGGCGGTTAGCGAAGGTTGTTCGGTCGGTGATTACATTGTCGAGGATTTGATTCGAGATGTCGAAATCTTTGAAGAAATTTGGGAAGGCTCTAGGCAGGGACCTCGGTGGTCGGCCGCGACAATGCAAGAAAAGCGATCCGGATTATGTCGATGAGACGGCTAGCAGTGCCGCTCCTCCTCGCCCAAGCAAAGTGACTAGAGCGGACATTCAGCAGCAGCCTGATCAGGGAGTCCATTGGACTCGGATGGCGGGTTCTTCCTTTGCCACCACCGAGGATCTTGATGATGAGACATTCGCTGAGGACCCTATTGATGAGGATAAACATCGAGACCGTGGTCGCTGAGGACGACCCGTGGATGATATGGTTCTAAAGCTATCTATGGAAACTTTGAGGAAGAAGAGGTCAGTTACTTATGCCAGATGGTACCCTCAGCGGCGAGAGGAGACCAGGGATTTCAGGTTGTATACCAAGTTTCAGAAACAATTGTACATGTGCTTCTCTGCTCCCGCCGACCGCCCTAGGGATCCTCACCGTAGATCGGATGAGATATCCGCAGAAGGCGTGACCGAGGTACACACTATATTCACTCCACTCTGGTTTGGTGAATTGATTTCAAACAAGAAGTTGACTCAGAGTAAAGAGAGGAACTGTGAGTTCTTTGCCACTCTTCTAGTTGCCAAGATGGGTCGAGTCAAGCTATTATCATTCAGTTGATGGACGGAGTTCGGGGATCACAAAGTGCACGTATGAATCTTGCTTTGGGCACTCTGATTACGCAATCGATTTGAATGAGGTGTGCTATGAAGATGGTTTCTGGAGGGGCAAATATCCTCCTTTGGCTGAAGTCAGATTTATGTACCTAGATCTTGATGATGAAGAAATTAGTATTGATAAGGCAAATCGATTGCATGACAGAGCCCCGCCTTATTAATCTTATACTCAGAAGTACAATGTTTGTTCGAGGTGGCAATCGCGACAGAATTCTTCCCATTTGCAGCTGGTTCATGTTATTTCTTCTGACAGGCAAGACCATCAATGTTGGAGCTACCCTCTTGGGAGAATTTGATGACGCCATCTTCAGAGAAGTTAATAGGGCACTACCTCTAGCCCCCTATATTGGTCTATTGCTCTCCAGGACAGAGCGAGTATCAAATGATGAAGTAAGGAGTTGGAACAACAGAATCAAAAAGCATCAGATGAAGAACTTCTTGAATTCTCTTGGGAGCAAGCCCAAGTTAGCTAGACCTGGTGATGATGCTCCTCCACCAGCTCCTGTCTATGCTCCTACTGCCCCAATGCAACCATTTGTGCCAGCACCTGGTGCGAGCTCCTCTTCAGCAGTCCCTCCTCCGTGGTTTGATGCTTTGATAGATGAGATGAGGGGGCTGCGCACAGATATGAGAAATTTTCACACTGAAGTGAAAGAAGAATTAGCAGCCACACGCAGGGAGATGACAGACTTGGCGGGGCGCGCAGACATACTTGGCGATGAGTTCGCAGAATTCAAGTCACTGCTCAAGACATGGGGCGATGTTTATGCCGGTGCGGAAGGGCAAATCCATATGCTTGGTATTCTCATGCCCACAACAGTTATCAAGCTTATGAGCGGCGTCGAGTTCCTCGCCCACCGCCTACCCACCACCGGTTCATTCTTGGGTGTACCTCCTTCTGCGGGCTGCACCTTCTTTTGTGCCTCCACCACGCCATATCCTCCTCTGGTAAGATTCATTTTATGGTGGAGAAATCGCCGCCATCTCAACTTTTCTTTGCAAAATCCTCCTCAGACCCAGCTCTTTGATGATCAATCTTCTCCTCGGTCGGTACCCTCTGCAAAGACATATGCCTTTGTACAAGCGTCGCAGGATCCGGGTTCTTCTTCAGGCGGCGGACATAACGGAGGCGACGACATGGACCAAGATCAGCAAGAGTAGGATCTTTTCCCGTTTGTGTCACTTGGTGACAAAGGGGGAGAAGTTAGAGAAGTTAGAGGGTTAGTAGTGGGTAGTGAGATCGAGGTTGTGTTTACCTGTAATATTATTTGATGCCTCGATACTCGTTGATATTTGTGGTTGTTACCTTGGTTGTTTTTATGACATTTGAATCTTGTTGGCTTCTAAACTTAATTTTTGCATGAATTTAGGGGGAGCTTCCTTTACTTGCACATCCTTGTGGTCGAGTTGTGGTTGTCTTAAATTTAAAATTACTCGCATATTTGTATTGCACTAATCCTTTTGCAGCTCAAAAATTTTATTCTCTTTTGGGTTGTCATCAAGTGCCACAAAGGGGGAGATTGTGAGCATCGTTGAGCCCTAATTTTTATTAGTGGCATTGATGATAAAATTAATTAATATAAAGGGCTAGGGGGTTTTTGGACTTCTCGGAACCCTGGCGAAGACTCGGTGATTTTTATAAACCCTAATTTGAAGTGTCGACAATTTTCTGAGCTGCTCCAAGATTTCAAATGCGTGACCCAAGCGAGAGAAGAGGTCACGATAAATTAGGAGTAGTTAGGTTTATTTCTTGTTTTTCGTCGGTTTCAAAAGGGGTTCAATATCTCGGACTATGCCGGATCTTTGCGAATTCTCGAAAACTCGGTTTCGTAGTCCACCACTTCTAAAATACCCATATATATCCTTGTGAGATTTCTAGAGAGAAAACCCACCTAAATTCCCCACAAATTTTAGCTCGAAAAATTCCTCTCTGTCGGACGGCGTCTGGAAAAGCCAGACGGCGTCCGACCAGCCAAACACCAAAACAAGATCACCGCTCGGACGGCGTCCGGTAGTTACCGGACGGCGTCCGATAAAGTTCAATTTCGGGCTTTCTCGCTGTCGGACGGCGTCTGAGGGCGTCCGGTCCTTTATCATAAATCCTTTGACGGACGGCGTCCGTAGTTACCGGACGGCGTCCGGTCGAGTTAAAACCGAGGTCTTTTCCTGGTCGGACGGCGTCTGGGGGGCCGTCCGGTTAGCCTTTTTCCAACGCACTCACTGTCGGACGGCGTCCGGTAGTTACCGGACGGCGTCCGATCAGCTCTTTTTTGCTGAGCAGTACGCTCTGTCGGACAGCGTCCGGAGCCCGTCGGACGGCGTCCGGTAGAGTGTAACGGCTAGTTTTTTTGTCCTCTTCCGAGGGGCAACGGCTAGTTTTGCTCTAGGGGATATAAATACCTATCTAGTGGCTGGCTACTTTGAGGTTTGCTACTCCACTTCACCTACCACATTCATAGCTCATCAATTAGGTGTTCTAGAGCCATTCCTCCACCCACAAAATCATCGAAAGCCACAATCCATCAAACCCCAATACCGAGCTTCATGGAAGTCCTTCGATCCGGCATGATCGGGGCGTTTCGGGCTTGTTACTTTTGAAGATATCCTTCGTGGAGGCGAGGGCTTGGGAGTAGGCCTTGGCGTGTGGCTACTCTCGAGTCGGTGTCGGTGATTTGAGTCCACCTCGCGGAGTGGCGGAACGACTACCGGGAGTGAGTGAGGTGGTAGGCTCGAGAGCGAGCCGGTCCTTGCGCAAGGGGTAGCCTCAACGGAGAGTAGGAGTTGCGGTCAACTTCGGTCAAACAAACACCGTGTCACTCTCTCATTTAATTTCCGCATTTACTCTCTCGCATTGCTTGTGTTCTTTTGAATGCCATGTCATAGTTGCTTTGTGATTTATTTATAGCTTCCGCTTACTTGACTTGCAACTAGGATTGGGTCATTCTTAACTTGTTGCTTAATTAAGAATAATTTAAGTAAAGAAATTAAAATTGCCTATTCACCCCCCCTCTAGGCCTTAGGATCCTCTTTCAGCACGATCTTCCCCGAAGTAAACTTCAGATCTACCGTGCCAACACCAAGAACAGAAGCATTGGACCCGTTCCCCATCAAAACAGTGAACCGTAAAATTTGCGATAAGAAGTGAACATTGAAATGTCAGAACACACATGCACATTAGCCCCAGTATCAATCCACCAATCGGTAGACTGATTCACTGAAAGAACAGTAGGTAAAACATACCCATCGGTTCCCTCACCAGTGTCACCAATGGTCACATTGACAGACTTTGAAGTCTGCCCAGGATTGCCCTTTTTGTCCTTGCGGTTTGGACACTTCTTAGCCCAGTGCCCAACCTCACCACAAATTCAGCAAGGCATCTCATCCTTGTTCAACTTCTTTTTCTTGAATCCAGTGGTTTGCTTGATTTTATTCTTCCTTTTGTTCTTGCCATGCTGCTGGACAACATTGGCGCTGGACTGTCCCTCGACTCCTTTCCCAGGTGCATCTTTAGCCCGAGCTTTCTCTTCAACATCTAGAGACGCGATCAACCCCTCAACGGAGATCTCTTGTCTCTTATGTTTTAGAGATGTGGCAAAGTTTCTCCACGAAGGAGGTAACTTGGCAATAATGCCCCCAGCCACAAACTTATCGGGTAACTTGCACTTAAAGAGTTCGAGTTCCCTCACAATGACCAGTATCTCATGAGCCTGTTCGACAACAGAACGGTTATCAACCATCTTGAAGTCGTGGTACTACTCCATGACATACGATTCCTTTGCTACGTCGATGCACCAATTTATTATTCAACAGATCCTGATCTCTTCGCATCTGTGATGTTCATATACACATCACATGACGGTCGAGAGAGCACACTTAGAATCGCACCGCGAAAAGTGTGGTGGCCTCTGGAACTCTTTCTCCGTTTCAGGAGTTAGGGTTCCCTCTGGTTTGCCATCCTTTACCCAGTACACGTTCATAGCTGTCAGCCACAGCTGCACCTTTACTTGCCATCTCTTGAAATTTATTCCGCCGAATTTCTCCGGTTTCAGAGCATCAGCAAAACGAGCCATCGATAAACCAAAGTACCTAATGATCAGGTTTTTGGATTGTTGGATTAATTAGCACTTTCAGGTTTATTTTAATCAGGAGATATAACACGCACAACTCTCGATTGATAGTTAAACGAGTTGAAACCACGAAGCACAACCTAGATACACGCGCGTAAGAAATACACGATATCTCTCTAGTGAACTTGCGAAGGAGATGACTTCTCGGCGTGGTCGTAAATCGCCAGTCTGGCACGAGTTGCGGCGAGGTCTGGTTCTGATTCTCCGAATATGACGCCGTGTTGGAGAAGGTGGTGCCGACGCAGATCGCGACGGCGTAGTGGAAGAAGTCCTCGCAAAGCGGAAGAAGGAAGCGCGAAAGACGTGCGTGCGGCGCTTTCAAAACCTTATTCGCCTACCCGTCAGAGAGCTCGAGGGCGATCGGTTCCGAGACTGCTTTCTCCCGAACGGCGGTGCACGCCGCAAGACGGATGGGGAAGAGCTGAAGCGGCGGCGCAGCAGAGGGAGGTGGCAAACCCTAGGGGCGATCTGATCTGATACCTCTGGACGGTGCAGCGGTAGATTTATATAGCAAAACGCGTGAGACAAACGGATCACGAAACGGCGACGACGACCAAGTCCAGTAAGTCATCTCCTTCGCAAGTTCACCAAAGAGATATACGTGTATTTCTTCTGCACGTGTATCTAGGTTGTGCTTCTGTGGTTTCAACCTGTTTAACTATCAATCAGTAGTTGTGCGTGTTATATCTCCTGATTAAAATAAGCCTGAAAGTGCTAATTAATCCAACAGCTAATAGCCTTAGTTTTTGTCTAGCTTGCGCAGCTTACCATCCTTTGCGAAGAAACAATGGCGTGGGTCTGCAAAAATGAATCATTAACACTATGTCTGAGAACCATATATTGACATTTGTAAAAGAAAACCACACAGTGACATGGCTATAACATTTTGCTTTGGTTATGACATAATGGAAACGATTATTTTAGGAAAACAACTCACATTGTATATAAAGATTTCTTTCGGTTACAACACATCGGTCTGAAGTTCGCATTGTAGGTATGTCAAGTTTTTCGAACAAATTATAGGAAGTACTTGGTTGTCTTTGTTGCTGTATGAAATACCTCATGATTCATAGGTCCACGCTTCGATAACCCAAACCGATCAGACCAACCACGAAGGCATAGACACCATTTTTGCAAGAAAAGAAAGAGGGAACATATAAGATCCAGTAGCAGTTTGCATTGACATGCAAAGGGAACTCACCTGCCATCAAACGGTCAGCAACATATATAGGTGGTCCCACCTCCATGGCAATGAGCCTGCAAACTAATATAGCAAAGATAGTTTAACTATACTGCCAATACCAAACTAAAGAAAGGGAGCGTATCCTATGCACCCAGCCATCCGGTGCACCCATGCAACCAAGCCACCAGGGCCGTTCGATCAAGATCCTGCGTTAAAAATCCCGCTCCCCTCTTTTGCTTTTCTCCTGTAGGCTATCCGGTGCATGCGGAGGCAAGGGCAGCGCGGGCGACGGCGGAGGCGGCGAAGGCCGGCGGCGGAGGCAGCTGGGACGGCAACCAGCGGCGGCCAGGCGAAGCCGCAGGCAGAGGGCAAGGCCGGCCGGCGGATCTTGAAGCAGGCGACGGCGGAGGCGAGGCGGCCGGGCGCAGCTAGGGCGGGCGACGTTGAGGCGGGCGGGCGGCGGAGGCGAGGCGGCCGGGAGGTCAGGCGAGGACGGCGGAGGCGAGGCGGCCAGGGGCCAGGGCGGAGGCGAGGTTGGGGGAAGGCACGGGCAGGACCAAAAGAGGGGAGCGGGATTTTTAACGCAGGATCTTGATCGGACGGCCCTGGTGGCTTGGTTGCATGGGTGCACCGGATGGCTGGGTGCATAGGATACATTCCCAGAAGAAAATGGCTGCTAAACAAAAAGAACAGTAGAGAGTAAATACTATACCTTTTTAGGAAGAAGAAAAATCACTGCACACTGCTTCGCACATTGCCATTGACACCGATCTAGAGTGAGACCAGCTACGTCGCTGATAAAATTTGAAGGGAATCAAATTTGTAGGGTCCTGGTAAGGTGAAGCGAAGAGGATGGAGTAGCAATGGCATCGTGGAGCTACAAGGAGGGGCAGAGTGAGGCGTTTGTAAATGCTGGACTGAAGAGGGGGGCTGCAGCGGGAGTGGGCGACAGTTAGAGGAGGGCGGCGGTGGGAGAGGCACAGCGAGAGGATGGCGGCTACGAAAGGGGGAGAGGACGGCTTGGGGACGAAACGACGGTGACGGGTGGGCAATCAGGGCCTGGGGAAAGGGATGGGGCAGGGCGTGGAGGAGAGTCCGAGAGAGATAGAGTGCCGGTGAGGGTGAGGGTGAACAGGGGAGCTGGGGAGGGGGCGGCTAGGGTTGCGGCCAGCGCCGCGGAGAAATCCACGCCGCCGCTCGCGATGAGAAACGGGGAAAGAGAAGATAGGAGAGGAGAGGAAAGGGAAAAATTAAACCTGGTTAAAAAAGGGAGCAACAGCCGGGACTCGAGCCTGCGCCTCCCACGCGAAAGGTAGTGGCCAAAACCAACCGAGCAGTCGC
This sequence comes from Raddia guianensis, assembly GCA_036346415.1. Classification (NCBI taxonomy): domain Eukaryota; kingdom Viridiplantae; phylum Streptophyta; class Magnoliopsida; order Poales; family Poaceae; genus Raddia; species Raddia guianensis. Next base: position 17,274,134 of record CM070534.1, on the reverse strand, counting down.
CGCGCGTTGTTGTTACTTTGCCAAAAGAATTCCTTTTATATATAAAGTCTGAATGGACGGTCGGATCGAGCCCTCATTCGTGATCGAACGGACGGCAAGAAAGACAGGTGTCGCGCGGAGGGATGCAACGCTAGCGCGTTGTTATATAGATAGATTCTCAAAAGCTATTCCACGGCGGATTATGCCTCGACTAGAATGGTGGGACTCTTACTACGGTGGCCTCATCTTCCGAAGCCGACCAAGGGATTTTCACAAGAGGACGATTGTTGACTGCAAATGCTTGAACAGAGGCCTTCACTTGGGTTATGAGCAGTGCAGTAGTGGTCTTGCTTTCTTTCAGATTCTTGATTACCTGCGATCGGCTTCAGCTTTAGATAAAGCTTCTTGTAACTCTTTGATTTTATCATTGAGTTCTTGGATTTTGATCATTGCAGCGTCAAGAGGCGGCTTGTTGCTCATAAGGACGGGCCTCAACAATGACATCAAAGAAGCCTTTGAAGCAGTTGGATGGGAGAACTTCTCCTTTGTCAAGGAGCCAAGAACCAAACTCCTAACTCTTGAATTTTTTTAGCATACTTTAAATCGTCGAAACTAAGGATGATGCAAGGTTTCACTTTCGGTTCTTTAATAAGCAATATGATTGCACACTAAAGGAACTTAGTGCCCTCCTTGGTTTCAATTTGAGGTGCCCATTTAATTTTGCTAGTTTGCGAGGCTTTGACCGAGAAGATTTCTGGGAAGAAATCTCAGGTAAATCCAAGTGCAGGTCCATAGGATGAGTGAAATTCATAACCCATCTCTTAGGTTCCTACATCGTTGGATTGCCATGACAATTAACACTCTTAGTGACCTTAGGATTGTTAAAATTTACGAATTACAATACCTCTATGCTATGGTAAAATGAATCAAAATAAACCCCACTCTGAACATGGTCAAACATTGGAAGGATATGATCAAAATGGTAGGGATATTGACTGCACCTACCTAATTTTAATAATTGCAAAAAAACTAGTCGTTTTGAGAGGTGTAGCTGTTACCTATCTAGGTGGAGGTAGACCGTTTGAAGGACCGTAATCGGCGACTAGAGGGGAGTGAATAGGAGCCCAACTAGTTTTCTGACCAAAATCACCCCAATGACCCTTTCAGACAGTTTATCGCATACTTGGAGTGCATCCTCGAACTTTCACCTCGGACGTTTTGTCAACCACCCAATGGTCTTCTACGAGCACACACAGAATCATTCCTCCGGGAATTTTAAATGGTGGGCACATGCAGGTCCGACGACGTACAGCTCCACATGCCGCTCTGTGCCACCAAGGGTCGCCGCACACGCCTCGCACACGTGCTGCGCTGCACCCCATGCCATCCGTGCTGACACCGCGTCGACAAAATTGATTATTTGCCCTAAAGTTGGTGTGCCCCTGTTTATTTGCCTAAAGTTGGTGTATCCCTGTTTATTTGCTCCACTTACACCTAGATGTGACTATCTTTTTTCAGAGTGTTCTTTACAAAATTTACACACTTCTCCGTCTCCACAGCCGCCGCCCGCCTACCGCCCTTATGACCGCAGCCGCCCTGGTCCCCGCCGCCGGCGCTGCCATGGCCGGTCGGCCCCCGCCGCCCTGCTTGTCGACGGCCCCAACAGCGTCCGCGCCGGCCTCCCCGCCCCCGAGCCCTCCCTGCCTGCCGGCCTCCGTCGCCCCTGCTCGTCGTCCGCGCCGACCTCCCCGCCGGCCACCGAGCCCTCCTGGGTAATCAGCTATTAATTACCCTTGATGGATCTCCAAAAAACTTACTGTTCCAGTAACTAAAGTTCAACGTCTCTGTTCTGCTTGGGCTGAGTGGCCAAGAGTCAAGCGTTTATGCCGCCCCCATGATCTTGACATGTCACTTTTTTTTGGAACCGTTGAGAATTTCCACATATCAATCATACCTCGGTCCAGAACTTTGAAGCTTCGTCATAATAAATAGTCAAACGAAGTAGCAGATTAATGCCTAGCATAATACTACTGCTGTAAACATTATAGTCACTGAAGAAAAGGGTAATTAATAGCTGATTACAAGTGTCAGAATAAATGAGATCCATCATGAATACAAATGTTAATCATAGAGTGAGGGAGAGCGATTAGAGAGGGAGAGAGAATGATTAGAGAGGGAGAGAGAGAACGTAGAGAGAGAGAGCAATTAGAGAGGGAGAGAGAACGTATAGAGAGAGAGAGAGCGATTAGATAGGGAGAGAGAGAACGTACAGAGAGAGAGCGCGATTAGAGAGGGAGAGAGAGTGCAGAGAGAGCGCGCGAGATTAGAGAGGTGTGTAAATTTTGTAAAGAACCCCCTGAAAACAAGATGGTCACAGCTAGATGTAAGTGGGACAAATAAACAGAAACACACCAACTTTGGACAAATAAACAGAGGCACACCAACTTTGGACAAATAATCATTTTTGCCCACAGCGTCGGACCGCCACCTCGCCGGACCTAAACACCAGGAGAGCTTGCCGCTGCCCTTGGCTAGCACCACCATGGCAAAGCCGAACACCGTAGCGCCGCCCAGGGCCGCCGCAGGTCTCCACGGCGCCTCCATGAAGCCACAGGTCCCCGCTGCCGCCGCTCCCATGGGCCGGTGCCGCCCATAGCCGGCGCGCTCCCAGGCGTCTCCCTTCCTCTCGCTAGCCGGCGCCGACAGGCGCCGCCATTGCACGCCGCTCGCCGTGTGCCCCTAGGGATGGCGCAGACCTTGGCCGCGGGAGGAAGTCACCGTGTGCCCCTAGGACTGGCTTCCTTGTGCCGTCCCTTGAATGTTTGCTGCAGCGGCCAGCCACCGGGCTGTCGCCTCGTGGTTGCCACGCTATGACCGCCACAACGGCGATGTGAAACGGACCGTTAGGCGTCGCCTCAGCTCCATTTTGCCGCGAACCCCCTACCCTCCGTCTCCGGCGTCACTTGACCATGAGCGCCGCCGCCCGTGCTCTCCCGCTGTCGTCTGCTGTGTTTGAGACGGGAGTAAAGTCAGAAGGACTAAAGGCCCAAGGCCTAATCACAAGAATACTCAAGTAAAAGCCCACCCATGTGCCAACATCCTCCCCATTCCCAAATCCAAAATCCCGTTCATCCATTCCCGGATTCGATTCCCCGAATGAGCAACGTGAGCACAACCCTAGAATAGCAAAGCGGCGGCGGCGGCGTCCGGCGTCCGGTTTCCAGCGTGGTTGTGTCCGGACTCCCGAATCGAAGCCGTGAAGTGTCGGGCCATTCTTGCCCGCCGCCGCTTCGCCTCGCCGCAAGAAGCCAAGCCGCGCCCGCGGCAACGGCAAAACACACACCGCAGACCGGCGCAAGGCAAGGCGCCAAGACACGCGCACGGTATGGTGAATTGGTGAATATTGGTGATGCCGACATGCCGTGATGGTCTCCTGCCTGGCTGCCTCCTGGAATACTAGTTAAATAGTTAGTAATGGCTTAATGCTTTTGCTTAATTAATTAATTGCTTGCAAGTGATCTGTGATGCTTCATGCTTGATGCTTGACTAGTTGACTACTTGTTTAATTTATAGAATTAGCAAATAGCAAATTAGTAATTAGTAAATATGCCCAATTGGATTGTTTAATTTATAGAATTAGCACATATCACTTGCTTATTTATATATGAATTTGGATTGTAATAGTAACTAAAACCTATATTTAATATTATTTTGCCTTGTTTTCGGTGGTTGGAATGTTAAAGCCTAGCCCCCCTCGAATTTGGTCCTATGTTCGCCACTGCACAACAGCACAGGCGCGCCGCCTCCAAGGCCGTCCTGCCTGCTCTACCTCCTCCCTAGACCTCTCTTTTCCATCCTCTCTCATGCCTCTCTCTCTCCCCTTCTCTGATCCGTGGAGGTGGCGGCGGCTGGGTGGAACCCTAGCCGCCGCTCTCACTCTCTCTTCTTTCTTCTAATCTCTCTCTCAATCTCTCTACTTGCTGCAGTTGGGAAGACTACGGGAGAGTAGATGAACAAGGCTTGATTTTTCTCTCACAATCTGTATGTGGCGCTGAAGAAAAAGGATGTATAGGAGCATGCACTCGGACTCAATCTCTCTCACAAGATCTCTTGGATCTCTTTCAATATGATGAACACGACAAGAAAAACAAGATTTTTGGGAAATTTTCTTTATTTTGATTTTGGTGGATTTTTACACAGCCTCCACGCTTGGAGGTTTAAGGGCTATCCCCTCACATCCCTCTCCTAGGGCTACATGGTGGTGGAATGATTTAGCCAAGCAAAACACTTCAAAATCGCATCAAATTCAAACTGTCACATATATTCATCACTACATAAGGGTTTTCTTCCTTCGAGCACTCTGCCACCACCGATCCCGATCCAGCAATGGCTCCACCGTCTCCCGCCGCCGCCAAGGTGATCAAAAGCTCCAAGGAGTGGATAAAGTCCATCACTTCGGACCGACGGCTGCAAAAGCTTGTATCCGCTGGCATGCTCCCCTCGAAGGAGTTGATTTCGTGGCGGGCCGCCGCCGATGAGTCATCCCTCACCCCTCGTTCTGACGAGGTGGTGGTCCTTGAGTCCTTCTTCCTTCGCGGTCTTGGCCTTCCTTGCTCCTCCTTCCTCAGGGGGCTTCTGCATTTTTATAGGAGCGAGCTGACTCATCTCAGCCCCAACTCCATCTTCTAGATCGCTGATTTTGTTCACGTTTGCGAGGCGTATCTCGGGATTGCACCCCACTTCGACCTTTTTAGATCTCTTTTTCTTCTCAAGCCCTTCCCCAACAAAACAGCCCCAGAGTCGTGGGAGGAGTTGGCTTTCGATTGCCGAAAGGGGCCAAAAATTCTACTTTGATCTTCCCATGAAAACCTCAAACAAGGGCTGGCATGCCAAATGGTTCTATTGCGCCAATCTTCCACCAGCCCTTCCATCGTTCACGGGAAATTATCCCACAATCCGCACTTCTTGGTCCTCCCCTCTCACCGAGAGCGAAGATAGCCAAGTTAGAGAACTGTTTCCCCACCTTGGGGAGTTGAAAGTCAAGGGGCTAACCAGGTGTCCAACCCCTCAAAGAGAGAGTGCACCTCGGGTTCGAATATTCGGGGTATGAAGATACCACTAGGGAAAGCGAAGACAAGATTTCCCGGAAATCCCTAGTCGACTGAGTGGCTGACCTTTTCGCCCCTGACACACTTATTGATAATGGTGACTGCTCAGGTCCATATCGTTTGTCAAACCCGCCTCCAACGGTAAGAAAAAAAAGAACTCCCTTTCTTTCAATTATAATTGATATCAAGGAATCCCATCATGACTGACCTAGCCCAACCTTTCTACAGGATCGTGCAGCATTCTTCTCGGTTTACCCCGTTCCCGAAGCCCCCAGCCACAAGGAGGCACCTCTTAAGCGTCCTACAGAGGACTTAGTTGATGCTCCTCCAGCAAAAAAGGGCAAGGGAATCATTTTTAAAGACTCTGAATAAAATCACCTTCTTAATCACACTTTCAGTGAAATCCAGTGCTAGAACATGACCAGCTTCTTTTGCCAGTTCTCCAGTAAAGCGCCCTATTCCAGCACCAAGCTCCAGTACTGATTTTCCTTTGTATGATGGAAGTGAAGACAGAACCAAACAATTTGAATTAGTCCTGACTGTTAGTTAAAAAAATTGCCCTGACTGAAAATTACATTTTACTCAGTTAAAGTGGTCGAAAGTGAAAGAAAACGATGTGCAGTGACAAAATGATTATGATGTCCAGGTAATGCAGAGGTGTTCACATTTTATTTTTTCACAGTTCACATAATAATTAATATAGAGGTGTCATCTGTGAAGGGAGTTTGTTACGGAACTCTATCATTCAATATTTATATATGCCATCATTGTATAGTTTGTTTACACGTTGCTTTTCTTTTTCCCTAGGGGTTTTGTGCCATTTTCCCATATAGTTGATGGATGATGTATTCAACCCCACTAAAAACTTTACCAGCAATCCTCAAGTACAAAATTGAATTCTTCATGCCAGATGTGATTTATTATGGCAGATAGCGAGCATTGTCTCTTCTGGCATTCAACCTCTTCACAATCTTACTATGCTGGTAAGTATTGACTTATTGTGCAACACTTTGTTTGCAGCCATTCCTTATAGCCAAATATGGTTTTTTCGTCTAGAATTCGATTGCTTATTCCATATAGGAATGGCTTCACGCCACTTGCATTGTGCACCGATTTCTGTAGATAAATTTAAATAATCCATGTTTTGAAGCAACATATATTGCACATATCATTTTAATGTACATAAGCATAACTTGCTATGGTGCTTATTTCCTTGCGGAGGTTCATTGAGCAAAAGGTTGGTACTGGGGAGAGCCTCCCATGGACTCAACAACAAATTGACAGAGGTTTCACAAGTAGTCTTCATAGACATAACCGTTCTTTATTTATGGAACTGTCTACTAATTTTTTACATCATTACCATGATTCAGAAAATTATATTTTAAGAAATACTGCTCACCATTTAATTTGGTAATCCTGTATATTTTTTAGAAAATTCTAGCTCTTTTTGGTCTCAATTTTTCACATTTATACTTAGTATTTTTGAAAGCCTGGTAAAGTGTTAGTGTGTTTTGGAATGTTTGGTGCTACTAAGTCACATACAACTCACTTGTTCACTGTCATAGATAACAATGCTGGGTTGTAGTTGTGGTTTTCCTTAAACTTGTTTCTTCATTGGGTCAGTACTATCTCAGATCACTTTCAAAGATAGGATAGCCAAGTCTTATTGTATTTGTCACTTCATACAAATTTTCCATTGTGATTTTTTTAGTTTCTAAAAGTTCTAATCATTGTTGCTGTCAATTTGACCCTTATTGATCTTGCTGGTCTTACTAAGGTTGTTTTTGGTTAGTGCTTGTCAATTATGAGGTATTACCTTTCATTTGGTCTTTTGTAAGAGGTTCATTTTCTAATTTACCACAGGCTTCACTGTCAGGAGATGGCCAGTCAGATATATTGTTTAGGACATTGAAAACATGGTCTGCTGGTTCACTGAAGAGGTATTTTTCTGCAACCTGATTGTCTGTCATAATTTTTCATTATCGTTGCTTATCATGCGATCTTTGTCCCCTGTTTGAAACATGTTTGAAGTGCCAAGTATCAAGAATCTGTGCTATATTTCCTGGTTCAGCAGATCTAATATTTACTTGAGCTAAAATAAGGTTTACTGGAGCTTCATTCTTGTGCTTAATTACTGGAGCTTCGTAGAATTGTGTATGATCAATAGCATGAGTCAGAATTAGCTGCCCTACTAAGGAGGTGCTGCTTGGGAAACATGGTTCCATGTCATAGCGCTGTCTAGGGCAAGCCGGCCTCCTCACCTCAATACAAACTCTTGTTTGTCTGAATTTGGCATGACATTTACTGAATTTTTGTTAGATGGACATTTCTTTGAAATTGTATTGGACAGCATTATTGAAATTATAGGGAAAATACATGTGTAGGGATTTGTTCCAGTGATTATAAATTCAGATCTATTGTATGAACGTTATATGTTATAAATGGAAATCCATGTTACTATTAGTTCCATCATGAATATTTGATTTAGAAGTAGCACTTCTATTCGATTGAGAAGTAGCACTTCTATTCAATCCATGTCATGCCTATTTGTCATTCACAACTAAGTGCATTGGGCATATTTTTGTATCTTGCCTATTCAGAAGATATTGTACCTAGGTTGTTTTAAATTTTCTGAAGGTATTGTCATTTTTGTATTAACTCATGTGATTTGTATCTGAGCAAGGATTCCATTTTGTCAACAAAAACCGGTTTTATGAGTTCCATTTATTGGCATGAAATTAACCAAAAGAGAGGACAAAAAAACAATGTCTTTCTTCTTAAAGATTCAGACTTCTTATATACACACACACATCAATACAAATATAGAATGAATAAATATTACCGGTTTTGACGTGGGGAAAGTTGGAGAGGTGAGTCGGGTGGGCTGGGAAGTGAATGATGACAATAGATAGCCATGGCATATTCTTACATATTTGATTCTGATGTACTTTTTTATGGTTGAGATCTTTTAAGAATGTATTTTAACATGTTCTCAAATGTAGCAGCACAATCCTAAATGATGATTTTTTGTCTATACTAAAGACAAAAGGATGGTGTCGCCTCATAATTAATCTTTTTTATAATTTTATATATTATTCTAATTTATGCTTTTCTTTCTTTTCTTTGTGGTCCGTTGCACAGCACGGACAGTGTACTAGTCAAAAATCATATCAACTGGATGCTAACTTCTGCTACACCAATTTTCCCTACCGCCATCCGCCCCCCGGCGACTCCATCTCCCCACCAACCCCGCTTCCAACTTGCGTCCGCGACCACACCACTACACCAACCGCACCACCCTGCCGCGGCCAGCCGTCGCCGATCGCTGCATTCTCATTCGCATCGCGAGCTGTGCGTGCCGAGAGGAGGCGTAGATGACGCTACTGTGCGTGCCGCTGGTGGGGCGGACGGTGGAGGAGATGGAGGCCGACGCGGCGGCCGCGGCAGCCGCCGGTGGGGACCTCGTCGAGATCCGGCTCGACTTCATCGAGGGGTTCCGCCCGCGCGAGCACCTCCCGCGCCTGCTCCGCGGCTGCCCACTTCCAGCCCTCGTCACCTACCGGTTCGATCTCCCTGCTCCAGCTTGCTCCTTTCTGATAGATTCTGCATCTATTCTGTCATTCCCGGAAAGCGTGCTTAGATGCCTGTGAGGGGATCCATTTTGGGTGCGTTTATTGTAAAAGTCTCGCTTTTGAGCTTGGCTTTGTGTCGTTTTTGACGGCACCCACCCAGTCTTCGATTAGTCCATCCATTAGCATTAGCATTTCGTTGTGTTTCCTACGATTAGCTTACCTTGGACGCTGACGCTGACACGCTTTAGGCCGCCGGATTAAATTGGATGGTGGAATGATTACATACGGATACATCCAAGAAGGTCCGAAAATAGCATAAATGCCCCTGGGCGGGTGGTTATCTGCTGTTTGGTCATTTCTAAACTTAATATTTGCAAATACATCACTGAGGATGTTTTACATTTGTTCACCTCGCATGCTGTTTATTTGCAATTTTGGCTCTGTTTGTCTGCTTGTTGCCTTTTCGCTCTGTTTGGCTCCTTGTTGCCTTGCTGGTTGTGTCATCATTGCATCCCATCCCAGAAGCAATTCATTTGATGTACAAGTTGAAAAGGATATTATACTTCGTTCGTGGATTCAGAGGAAATGGCTGTCCTGAAAATACGTCATATAACAAAAATCATCCGTTATCTGCAAAATGAAGAGTAAATTGCATTGCAAGTTACTTGTGCTTCGAAAGTTTCTCTTTTTGAGAATTCTTACACATACGTTAAGAAGTGGCAATGGAAATTGTTTGCACTTTGCACATGGTTAAAAATTAACCACAATATATACTTAGCATGTAAATTTCAAAGTGCAGGTCGCAATTTTGACACTTTTAATGTAATACTGGAAATCAATAATACACAAAAAATGGTGCAAGAGGTGGCCACAGTTCTATAATTTTGACGTAAATTGTGTATATTTTGTCTTTCAAACAAAATGTCTTGTAGGGATTGTTCTCAGGTTCCCAATATTCTCCTTTTGACAGACAATTTTGGTTTCCACACGCATGCCAGGCTTATCCAATGTTATGTGAATTTGTCATGAACCAAAGAAAATGTCCTGTGTTGGTCTTGTGATATCGTACGAAGGGATCTTTTGTCTCAATTTCTTTTACTTGGGGCTCATATCCTTCAATAAAATATGGCCGTAAACGACAAATAACTCTTGTATCTAACAAACTAATTGTTATCACTAACCAACTTGCTCTTATTTCTAATTGACCAAAAACTAGCGAAGAGGACTTAGCTCTAAGTTTGATGTTCTGTTGTAGAGGCGCGCCCCATGGGGACCACCATGCATAGTGCTGGCTCCGCATGATAAACGCAGCTGAAAAACCTGCACTTTTGCATAGACATACATCATCAATGGGCTGTTGACCAATCGATCAACCAGCCTTCCTGTACCTCCAAATTTCTGTACTACAGGCCAAACCACTAAGATCACAATTGATTTACTAAAATTGCTAGGAACCCAAAGGCCTGCACTAATACACAGAAATAGTTAATGAATAATTGAAGGCCAATAACAGATGCACAAATTGAGAGGCCAAAGCAAACACGATGTGGGAGCAATCCCATATTAGCACAGCTGTACACAATAATATACTCCCTCCGTTCTTTTTTATTTATCGCTGTTGACTTTTAGACATGCCCTTTGACCATTCGTCTTATTAAAAAAAAACTATTTAAGTATAATTTATATTGTTATGCTTTGTTTTATCATTAAAGGTATTTTTAAGCATGACTTATATATTTGCATGTTTGCACTAAATTTTTGAAGAAGACGAGTGGTCAAAGAGCATGTCCAGATGTCAACGGTAACAAATAAAAAAGAACGGCGGGAGTACATGACAACTTTGCTAATGTTAATTCTCTTCATATCTGGGAGAAAATTGTAGCCAAAATATGTCTATGACATTATACACAGTAGGGATCACTACAAATGACTTGAAGCCTAAAAATGATGACACATTCTAAAGTATCCTTAAATATTGAAACTAACCAAAATAAGACCATGCCCATTGTTGGCAATATTTTAGTACATTATTTGATTCAGTTTTTTTTAAATATATCAGTATGTAAAAGGATTGTTTAAATGTAAGTATGATGTAAGAAAAGGGTCCAGGTAAGAATGCACAAACTTTTTACAAGCTATTTGAGTGCAACTAGGGCGGCACTACTGAACTTTTGGGTCATCTTCGATTAATATGCAACATAAACCTTTTTTTATTGGCCTTTGGTACTTTAGGTAGAATGATCGGTTAATGAGAAGATGCACAGCTATTGTTAACTTTCTACACTTACAAAAATGATTCTGGTTGTCTTATTTGAATCAGTAAAGAAGTTATCCTAACTGGATTTTTTATTTAACTTCAAAATGAGTATGCTTCTCTTCTTCACTTATTAATCTTTGAACTCGTGTGCTTGAGTGGATATGTTGTGCAATTATGCCAAAGCTAAAGAAGTTATCCTAACTGGATTTTTTATTTAACTTCAAAATGAGTATGCTTCTCTTCTTCACTTGTTAATCTTTGCACTCGTGCTTGAGTGGATATGTTGTGCAATTATGCCAAAGCGAATTTTTTTAGGCTGACTATTCTTCTCTTTATAGTAGTCACTAATATTTATCTAATTTTTTTATATCAGTATACACCATTTAATCATTAATTTGTTATGCCTTGCATTAGTGATGTCCCATCTTTTCCATTATTGTTTGCAGACCTAACTGGGAAGGAGGTCTCTATGATGGAGATGATGCTGCAAGATTTGAAGCACTCCGCTTAGCAATGGAACTAGGCGCAGATTATGTTGATATCGAATTGAAGGTCTGCTATGCAGTCCCCATTATATCATGATAATCCATACATTCTGAATTGCTCATTTCTGTAAAGTGCATTTTGCGCTGTTCCAAAAACTTTTACAACTGTATCATACATGTGAGGTTATGTGCACATAGAAAAATTCAGGGTTAAACAGTAAAACTTGCCTCTACTGAAGAGTAACAAAAATGGCAAACATTGCATTGTGTACTAATCAGTGCTGCTGTTTGTAATTTTTTGTTCTCAACAAGAAGGACAAATTAGAATTGAAATTATAGATATGGGCATAGTATTGCAGGTGCTACATCCATGATCTTTTTTGGTACTTTGTGAACAGTGCAGTATCCACAGTCCATCACATTCATAGACTATAAAGAACATTCTTTTGGTACCTTTCGTCTCCAAATATTGTTATTCACTATCAGATGGACCAGACCATTACCTTTATATCCATTTGTCAGCCATTTTGAAAATGCTTCTGGTGCTCTAGTTGCGATTTTGCCTGTGTCATAGCAAGGATAATTATAAGGTAACTAACAGATAGTGTTTGAAACAAGAAAAGAGGAATTTTTTGTGTGCACAATACTAATATGATAAGATTACTTACTAATGCTCATATGCTACACAATAATCCTTTTGATAGATGGGCAACAACTTTACAATGGGCCAAATGGGACAAGATATACAAGGTACAAGTAACACACCCATCAAACTCAAGGTGGATCCACTACATTGAGTTTGGAGAGATGGAAATCATGCATAGCTCTAGTTTGTGCCTTGGTGAAGAAGTCTGAAGCTGAAGCTCTGAAGGCACAAACTCGAGATCAACCACCTACTGCTGCACCTGTGAATGGACATATGATGCATCGACACCAATATGCTTCGTAAGCTCATGCTTCATTGGATCACGAGCAATGCTGATGGCGCCGATCTTTGTCGAGCGACCGTCGTAGGGAGAGATAGGAACCCAAAATCGCTAAAAAGCCACCTCAGCCGTCATAGAAGCCAACGCACTCAACTCACTTTCAAGATTAGAGTGGGAAACGACTGTTTGCTTCTTGGTCTTCCAGGCAATCAAGGAAGAGCCAAGGAAGACACAATAGGTAGAGATGGACTTGCGATCAGAGAGATCACTAGCCCAGGAAGCATCAGAGTAAGCCTGAAGTTGCAAGGAGCTGGAGCAAGAGAAGAATAGACGGCAATCAATAGTACCACAAAGGTACCGCAGGACACGGAGGTGACTATAGTGTATCTGAGTGGGAGCAGACATGAACTGACTCAGAATGTGAACAACATGAGAGATGTCGGGACGAGTAATACCAAGATAAACAAGACTCCAAACTAGGTGGCGATAGCGAGTAGAATCTACAAGAGGGTCACCATCTGGAACGAAGCTGAAGGTGAAGCTCCATGGGAGTGGCAACCGTGCGTTGATCAGTGAGACGCACGATCAAGGAGGTCGTGAATGTATTTCCGCTGAGAGAGATAATAGCCCTCAAGTGTGGAACTGACCTTGATCCCAAGGAAGTACCGAAGAGGACCTAGATCAGACATCTGAAACTGCTCACCGAGGCGCGCCTTAACAAAGGCAACAAACTGAGGATCATCCCCAGTGGTAAGCATATCATCCACATAAAGTGTTCAACCACGAGGAGACTGGTGAACAAAGAGAGCAGGGTTATGCTGACTCGTAATAAAGCCAACAGCCGGTAACAGAGGCGAAAGGCCAAACCGAACACGTGAGCTGCTTAAGACCGTAAAGAGAGCGACGAAGACGACAGACGTGACCGTCAAGAACAGAGTAGCCAGGAGGTGGGTGCATGTAGACCTTGCGTAGCTTACCGTGAAGAAAGGCGTTCTGCACAACAAGTTGGGAGATAGTCCACTGGCGGACTGACGCAACGGCCACAAGGGTGTGAACAGTGGTTCGGTGGGCAACAGGGGCAAAAGTCTCCCTAAAGTCCACACCAGGCTCTTCCTGAAAACCACGGGCAACAAGACGAGCGTTGTAGCACGTGAGAGAACCATCAGAGCGAGTCTTGATCTTGTAGACTCACTTACAGGTGATGGTTGTCACAGAAGAAGGGGAACCATGTCCCAAGTGTGGGTACGCTCTAGGGCTGCAAGCTCCTCGGCCATAGCGAACTGCCACTCTGGATGAGTGACGGCATCACGAAAGGAAGTGGGTTCAGAAGTAGAGGTAGCCAGAGCAGCAAAGCCATAGCGATCAGGACGGGGAGTCGTGCACCGATCACGAAGAGCGTACCGAGGTGGAGTTGTGGTAGACTCCAAAACAGAAACAGGCGAGTCCTCAGAAGTAGAGGTTGGCGAAGGCAAAGAAGGTGTGGAAGTGTCAGGAGGAGACTCGGGAATCGAAAGTGGAGCTGGTCCTAGAATGGAGGGAAAACTAGAAGGAAGAGGTGGACAACATGAGTAATGGACACGAAGGGGTGGATGAGAAATAGGAAGGGAGGTGGTGGTAGGCAAGAGGAAGGTGGTGGCGGTGGTGGTGGTGAAGTGGTGGTGGGCAAGAGGAAGGTGGTGGTGGTGGTGGTGAAAAAAGCGGGGTTGGCAAAGGTAAAGGTGGTGGTGGTGGTTCCGGAGTAGGCAAAGGCGATCGGAAACAGGGAAAAGACAAGGGATCTGGTAGGGTAAGGAAAGAGAGGGAGTCAGCAAACGATTAAGAATGAGAGGACGGATCAGGAGTAAAGTAAGGATGAGACTCATCAAAGATGATATCACGTGATTTGCGCTCATAGTCATAACCAAGAAAAACACACTTTGCTAATTGAGCAGTTACCTTTGTGCGCTCTCGAGGCTGAAGAAGGACAAAGACAACACATCCAAAAGAGCGAAGATGACTATATGGGGGAGAATAGCCAAAAAGTCGCTCGAAGGGGGTGGCACCACCAAGGGCAACTGAGGGCTGGATGTTAATGAGATAGACTGCTGTAGAGATGGCATCACCCCAAAAGTGAGGAGGAACAAAAGAAGCAAGCATCATCGCATGAGCTGTCTCAAGGATATGACGATGTTTGCGCTTAGCAACCCCGTTTTGAGCATAGGCACCAGTGCAGGAATATTGGAGAAGCGTGCCCTGCTTAAGAAGATACTGTCGAAGAGACGCAGACAAGTACTCGCAAGCAGAATCAGCGAGAAAGACACGAACAGGAGAACCAAATTGAGTGTGAACCATAGTAGAGATGGCCTTGTAAGCAGGCAACACCTGAGCACGTGATGTCAAAAGATAGAGCCAAGTATATTGAGAATAATCATCAACAAAGATGACATACCAACGGTGCCCTCTTTCGACACGAAGGGTGCTGGGCCCCATACATTAGAGTGAATTAAATCAAAAGGTCGAGAAGACACATAGGCACTAGTAGAATATGGAAGTTGTATATGCTTGCCAAGCTTACAACCAATACAAAAGGTCAAGGAGATATTATGAGAAACCTTCCCAAGGACACCATGACTTGACTAAAGAAGAAAGACGAGACCCACACGTGGCCTAACCGATGATGCCACTGAGCAAAACTGGTGCAGACGGTGGTAGTGAAGGCAGTAGCATCAGTGGAAGTAGATGCCTGGCAGCTGGAGACGGTAGAAGCTGAAGCGGAGGGAAGGCGAAGCCAGTCGAGCTCCCAAAGACGCGGGGAGTCACGGAGCCGGTGGCCAGTGCCAAGAAGAGACCCTGTAGTGCGATCCTGAATGGAAGAATGATCAGAATCAAGTATAACACGACAATGGTGATCAGTAAGCTAGCTGACCAGCAGAAATAAGCTGCATATCAAGAGAAGGGATATGTGAAATAGATGGAACATAAAAGGAAGATGTATAAAGAGTGCATTGACCAGTGACAGGAAGACGTGTGCCATCTGCTGTCTTGATGGACATTGGAGTAATAGGTGAGCTCAAAGGACCAAGGTAGGTAGGATCAGAAGGAAGCCCCAGAGTCGAGAATCCAGGATTGTGATGTACCTGAGCGAGGCTGAGTGGCTAGGCTGAAGGTGTCAAGAGCTGAGACTGGACGAGCATCACGGCGCTCGATACGCTCCAGGGGCTGACTGATGTCGTGAAGCAGGCGAACATAGTCAGTCGACGAAGGAAGGGTCGCACCACCAGTAGGACCTACCCCCGGTGCCTCCACCTGTGCCCCTCTTGCGGTTCTCGAGGCGGTCTGTCGGCCTTCCAATGGTGTGGCGATCGCTGCGATGGTTGCAAGACAAGCCATGAGATCGGGAACGAAAGCAAGCGGCAGCAGGGGTCTCAGTGTCGAGGAAGGGAGGCGCGCTAGCCGAGGTGTAGTAGGCTATTCTTGTCGCCGGAGTTGCGGAGAAGGGCGAGGACGGACTGGGCAAGCGAGAGACCACCACGATGGCGAGTTTCCTCCGCCCAAACCAGGGTAAGAGCCTCGACCAGTGAAGGCTGCGGCGAGCGAGCCAAGAGCTGAGCACGAAGCTGTTCAAACTTAGGTCTAAGGTGCCTAAGGAACTCAAATAGGCGACGAGTCGCTCAGCAGTCTGACGTAGAAGACAGTAGCGACATACACGGCAATAGTCTGGATCATGCGAGTCAAGTTGACGCCACACATCCGTGATCTGATGATAGAAGTCATTTGCGGTACTGTCCTGCTGAGCGAGCAAGCTAGCAAGGTCCAGCAACGAAGTGTAGAGTGCATCACTGCTGAGCGAGCGAGCTAGCAAGGTCCAACAACGAAGTGTAGAGTGCATCACTGCTTGGCTAATAGAGAGACTGCACATGTGTCCACATCTCACGCGAGTAGGGCAAGCTAACAAGATCCAATCCAAGCTCAACCTTCATGCTGCCAATGAGGATAGCAACAGCATGAGCCTCGTTCGCCTGCCAGGCCTCTAATGTCTCGACATCTGCAACATATTGCTCCACAGCCTTGTCATAGGATTCCTTGGCAGCATTAGAAACAGGGGTGCCATCTGTAGCGGGCCGAGGCTCCTCTGGAGTAATCGGAGTAGGCTGCGGAGTGGACCTGATGAGATGGCCCCAAACACGATGACTGCTGAGACACACACAAAGCATGGGGGCCCATGACCGGTGGTTTGTCCCATCAAAGACCACTTGTGGGAAATGCATCGAACCAGGGAGGCGAGCTGGGGAAGCAGTGCCTACTGAGCTTGCCATGAAGAGGTGGCGAGGCGGTGACCGGAGTAGAGGCGGCCTGGCGAGACGCTGCTGAACAGGCGGCAAGGTCTTGGCAGCCTCAAAGACTGAGTGTAGGTGGCGCGCGCGGGGAGAGCGAGCATGCACACGGCCGTGGCGGCCCTCAGGCGGCGGGCCGAACTAGGGCGAAGGTGTGTGGCCAAACAGGGCGATCTTGTGGCGCGACGCGCAGCGCGCAGTGAGGCCAGTGTGGCGGCCACCGTGTGGCGCGGATCTGGCGACCGGCGCGCAGAGATCAGCAAAGGAGAAAGAGGAGGAATAGGAGAGGAAGAGAAGGAAAAAGAGGAGGCACGGTGGCGGAGGTCGCCGGCGGCGACACTGGCCGGTGAGGTACCCGGCAGCGGTGGCTGCTGTGGAGGAAACCCTAAAGGGAGCTAGGGTTTAGGTCCTTGCTTTGATCCGATGATATATGGGCAGCAATTTTACAATGGGCCAAATGGGCCAAGATATACAAGGTATAGGTAACGAGAAAATAGCAAATAAGCCCCTATACAAAATACTATTAACACCTTTCACATATGGTCAATTTGTGGGAACTGTGTGATGGTTATGCCATATGTATAGCTATTATCTATTATCTGTTTAAACCTGTGCCGAGTAGTTTTTTCAGTTTATTTCTTTTTCAGTTTAGTCAGTGTTCAGTGTTAGACAGAGTCTTTGTGTCTGTTAGAGTTTGTTAGTTGGGCATCTAGTCTCCAGGGCATAGGATGCCGAAGTTGTTAGTGATTAGTTGAGTCCTAATCTTGCGCAGGGGAGAAGGACACACGATGTGGGTCATGGGGATGGACGTGGCCATTGTGCAGCGTGTGAAGTGCTCTATGCGCAGTGTACTTAGAGTATAAATAAGAGAAGTTAAACCCCAGAAAAGCTGCCGCTTGGACGCAGCACCAACTCTCTGTGTGTCTGTTTATCAGTTCGTGAGTGAGAGAGTTGAGAGGCATACCTGACATTATCTTGGTCAGAATGGCATGACTTCTGTATGCAATGGTGAGGAAATAAGAAAGATAGCCATTATTTTTGACCTTTTATGGCACTAATGATGATACCAGAATTGTGCTAGTGGTTGTTCATAAAACAATTCTTTGTGGCAAGTTGCTGCAATCACGTTGCTGTTTTAACAAGGCTTGCCTGACATTAGGATTTTTTACTTATAAAAATATGATTATTGCGTGTGGCTTACTTATTTAAGTTTAAAAATTAGGACTGACTTCCTTTTAACCATTTATTATCCGTTAGTTTAATCTGAATATCATGCTGTTTTTTCTTGATTCCATAGCAGCCGTATTAGATAAGCATATATGTATAAAATGATGACCAATTATCTTTATTTACTGCAGGTTGCTGATGAATTTGTCAGCTCTCTCTCTGGTAGTAAGCCAGACAAGTGTAGACTTATTGTTTCTTCACATAATTATGAAAAAACACCATCCTGCGAGGAACTTGCAAATCTTGTAGCTAGAATACAAGCAGCTGGAGCTGACATAGTGAAAGTTGCAACAACCGCTACAGACATTGTTGATGTGTCTCGAATGTTTCAAGTGATGGTGCACTGCCAAGTAAGTGGGTCTTTTCAGAATCAAATAAATATTTCACTCTTTTCTTTCCAGAAACTCATGCTATTTATATGGTATATTCAATTTTTAAGTCTTTTTGGTTGCTAACTTGGCATTGTAAACTGTCCTCAAATTGCTTGTGATCCTTACGAAAGTTATTCTTGATGGACAACTGCAAGTTAATTTTCTTATATTGACTTTCCAAAACATGAATTTTATAAATTGCACTTAAGATGACTAGTTAACCACATAAGAATACCTAATCCACCTGCACTATCGAAGAATCGGTTTTCCCTTGTGCACTTCTAATTTTAATATCCAGTGTTTTTCTGGTACAACTTGCCAATTAATTTTGTTAACGTAAAAAGGGAAAATGGGAGACCCCCAACCCCCTTTATACT
This sequence comes from Raddia guianensis, assembly GCA_036346415.1. Taxonomy (NCBI): domain Eukaryota; kingdom Viridiplantae; phylum Streptophyta; class Magnoliopsida; order Poales; family Poaceae; genus Raddia; species Raddia guianensis. Next base: position 17,255,519 of record CM070534.1, on the reverse strand, counting down.
ACAACTTCTGTTTGTTATGAAAGGATAGCTTGTATTACTGTGGGCCAAAAGGCTAAATATATCTACATGTACAGGTGAGGAAATATAAAGGGAACAACCTATACAAAAGGTGCATTACCACCCCGTAAACTCTAGATGGATCCACAATATTATGTTTGGAGAGTCAAAACCCATGTTGTGCCTTAGTCTGTGTTTTGGTAAGAAATGCATAAGCTTTGAAAGCACATACTGAAGAGCAACCACCTATAATCGCACCGAAGATACAGACATATGCTTGGTGAGCTCGTGCTTCACCAGGTCTCGAGCAATACTGATAATTTCAAAGCTGTCAGCCTGCACAGTCATAGGTGTGGAGACGGTAGCACAAAAATTTGCTGGGAGTCACAGTGGCCCGTCAACTCAGCTGTCACAGAAGCCAACGCTTCCAACTAAGCCTTACTATTGGAGTGGGAAACAATTTGTTGTTTCTTGGTCTTCCAAGCAATTAAGAAAGTGCCAAGAATGACACAATAAGCAAAGAGGGACTTGTGATAAGAGGGATAGCTAGCATAGGAAGCATCAGAATAGCCCTAGAGTTGCAAGGAATTAGATATAGAGAAGAACAGATGGTGGACTATTGTACCAAAGAGGTATTGCAAAACATGAAGGTGACTATAGTGTATTAGAGCAGGAGTTTGCATCAATGGACATAAGTGATGTCATCACGAGCAATGCCAAGATATACAAGGCTCCCAACCAAGTGGTGGTAGTGAGTAGGATCCTCAAGATGTACTTCTGTTAGGAAAGTTCGGAAGTGACCTTATTTTTTGGGATGTATTGATGAGGACCCATATATGACATTTGAAACTGCTCATCAAGACTTGCCTTAACAAAGGCAATGCAGTGAGGATAATCAGTAGTGATGAGAATTTCATTGGCATAGAGTGTTCGACCACAAGGAGACATGCTAACTAGCAATGAAGCCAATTGCAACAAAAGAGGTGGAACGTGACGGCGTGTTCTTCACTTAACCACGGTGAATCACACCCCTATCAGATTTCTATCTAGCTAGCCGATCAGCCGAGTTTGGTTAGATTCGAGCGTCAAACACAGCAAGGAGCGACACGCAGCGATTACCCAGGTTCGGACCCCCTGCGGGTAATAGTCCTCCTGCTGAGCCTTAGCTATTTTCGTGTTGTGGTTGTATGGAAACGATTACAGAATGTTGAATGGAACGTACCCCCTTCCTTCTCTCTTCTCCTTTTATACGAGCCTTGGACTGGCGGAGAGGGCCGAGGGGGGTAGGCAATACAGTACGCTTAGTACACTGATAAGACGCCAAGGACGGGACAGGAGAGACGAGAACGTGCTGCTACTTTCGAGCGGCGCCGTCCACGCGTGCTTCGCAAGTGGCCTCCGACTCATATGAACACACTAGTGTGGGAGCTGGCGGGGCCCACCTTGCGCCACCTGACGTGGGCGGCCATCCAGATGACGGCGGCCTCTTCTCTCCGCCGGTCAATTCCGCAGAGCCACAGTGACAGTTGATCAGACCTGCAGAGGTCATTGTAGCGGTAATCATCTCTCCTTCGGTCCATCCGCGCGTAATGTCGCATTGAATGCGCCTCTCCTCCGCAGCAGAGGAGAGCCTTCGCCGTAAGACTCCTCGGGGCGCTTCACATAGCACGGCCCCACTTTGACAGGAGAGCCCTACCGTGCTCGCTGGTCTGTTGAGGGCTCGCCACGCTGGCGGGGCTCGTCGCCACCGACGCCGGGGGCCCGCACGCTGATTTAATGGGCTTACGCCACTGTGGCTGAAGGCCGCTGACGACGGGGCCCGTCTGGTCTTCTTTAGGACTCTTCATACCCCAGTATGTATTGTACCGACAAGAGTCCGCCACCATGATACGCGAACTGCTCGCCGACATTTTGCCGCCTCTCGTCTTGGCGGGGCCCCTTCAAGGGCGGCAGACGTCGATTCTCCGTCACAGACGATCTTCCTTTGGGAATCAGTGCAGCTTTTGGGCGGATGATGATGGCGCCAGCATGAAGCGGACGGAATCCAAACCGTCGCACTCGCTTTCCTTGCCTATAAATGCTTCATACCTCGACGCCGCGACGAATCCTTCCGCGCGCCAAAGTGCCTTGAACTGCCACCTGACTTCTTTGCCGCTGCCGCAGAGTTTCTTCGCCCTTTAGCTTTTTGCCACCGCGCTTCCGCCACCCTCCAATGGCTCCTAAACGCAGAAGGGGTCACCGTGGGGACGCCATTCGCCCCACGCCGATGCCGCCTTCCGTTCTTGATGAGAGGCGATTCTGCGGCTCTCCGTGCTCGTGCCGCGCCGCCGCCCTTCTTCCGCGCCGGCACCATGGCGCCAAGTCCCCGCGATGGGGAGATCATCACCTTTATCTGGGCGGTGCTGGCGGGGCTTGTCCCGCCATACTCCGTGTTCTTTTTGGGGGTGCTTGCCTTCTACGAGATCCAGCGCGCGACCTTCCCTAACTCCATCGTGATGTCGACCATCTTCGCCCACCTCTGCGAAATGTTCGCGAAGCGATGCCAAGTCTCCGTTTCTGGCGTCGGCTCTTCACGCCGCACGTGAGCTCGCGCTTCGGCGGGCATTGGAAGAAGTCTACTTACCACGCTTAGACGCCGCCGCCATCCCGGGCGCCAAGTCCAACTGGAAGGACTAAGCGCGACGATGGTCAGACACGGAGGATTCCAAAGGCGATTGCGATGATCTTGCCTTCCCGAGGCCTGCGGAATCGCCGCCACCGGGGTCTCAAACGATGGCTCGGCGGAGATGGAGGCTATGCTGGCGTGCATTGCTGAGCCTCTGCCGCTTCGATGAGGTGCGCCCGCGGCAAGATTATGGCGATGACGATGGGACCCGCATTGCCCCTGGAGGTGAGTACTTTCGTACTCTTTTGGATCTTCTGACTTTGCGGAACGTCTTTTCTTCTCTTTTGTTTCTTGGTTTCTTGCCAACTTGCGGCTTCTTCTTTTTCGTGCACCTAGCCGCGGGGAACGTACCAGAGGAGGTGCTCCGGCAATGGCTGGCGGGACTCCTGTCCGCGCCAACCGGCGACATCCATATGCCCGCGAGCATCCGCCTCTCGCGATCGATCCACGGGCAAGAACCCGTGCTTGCGTCGCCGCCTCTACTAAGTCTCTGTTACGCAGCCCAGTGGTCTAATGACCCTGCAGATCCGCGACCAACCTCCGACGACGGTCGAAGCTTACGCGCCGCCCGTTCGCCTTCAAGGGCGACGCCTCTGCCGTGCCGGCCGACTCGACCGCGCTTTGAAGCGCCATAAATCTCTCCCGGGATAGCGACGACGAGAGGAGAGGCGAGCGAAAAAGATTCGTCCTTGAGTCTGAACCGCCTCCGCCTCGCCGACCCTTCGGCGGGATCCTGCTGCCGCCGCCGCTTTCCGCCGCTGGCGAAGCGGCGACTCTTCCGAACTGGCGCCGCTGCTGATTTCTTCTGGCGCTTGCTTCCGCGCCGACACCCGCCGTCGCGCCCGGCTTCTCTTCGCGGCGCCGACTTGACGACGTCGGCGCGATTGTTCGTCGCCCGCCACTCCGGCCTCGCGGCGAGCGGCCGCGACAGCTCCGCTGCTGCCGCCCGACGCTTCCACTTCTTCCGTCTTCGAGGACGCCGCCACCGGCTTGTCCGCGACCTTCAACGGAGACGGACCTCCCGCGCGGAGAAAGACGCTTCTTTGAAATTTGGAGCATCTTCCGGCGGGCGGCATTGCCGCCGCCGACATCTTGAGTGCCATTCTGCGATCGCCGACGCCGGACGCCTTCGAGGCGCTCCGTGTCTCGCCACACTTGGCGGCGCGAAGAACTCGACCGATTTCCCATGAAAGGCCGACAAGCCGCGGCGGGCTCTTGAGTAGACGATCGCTGCGAAGGTGGCAGCCCGCGAGGCTGCGGTGGCGTAAGCCGCTGCCGCCTCTGCCAAAGAAATCGCGAACCTTCGGCGGCGCGACTCGAGCATCTCCGGCTCACTCGCGCCATGTCATAACCGCTTACCACGACTTCATGGACGCCCTGCACTCCACTGGGGTCACCTCAGACGCCCACGGAGGAGACGGCCTTGAATACGCCGCTGCAGATGGTAGCGCCGCCGAGGTTTTGAATGACTCGCCGGTGGTGATGCGGACGCGGCGATCGAAGATGGTCGCCACGCGCTTTGAAGCGGCCATGTTCGCTCTTGAAACAATCGTCTCACCCAAAATGCCGCGTTTGACCTTGACGCCACATCGGGAACCTTTCGCGCCACCGGACCGGACGAGCATTCTCGGTCGAGGTCGCCACGATCACAGATCCATGATGGGCGGCACAAGCCGGCGAAGATGACGACGACGAGGAGTAGCCGAACTCCTCGCCGTCTTGCCTTGTATATAAAACTCACAATGCAAACTTTTACTTCTCTGCCACAAGTCTCGTTAATCCTTTACACGATTTTTTTTAATTGCGAAAAAGAGAGCTTAGGCAATCAACCACCAAAAGCTTTAGACAGAACGTTCTGCTGAAAGCGAGCGCTTTTTTCCTTAGGCATCTGGTTACTTCAACCCTTACGGCCTCTTTGCAAACCGACTTGAACATTGCGTGGCGAGCACTTAGCTTTCGGAAGTGGTCTAAGACACTGGTGCCGTCGTTGGCGCCGGGCCTGCACGAACAGACACACCATGCTAGACACGCCTCCGTCTCGCCGCCCAAATAAGTTTAAGCGTTTGCCTTTTGCAACTAAGGGCCATCACCTTAAAATACTTCCTCGCTACCGCCAATGAATGTTTTCTAACAAACTTTTAAGGCGAAAAACAGATGCCCACAGAGAAGAACTTATCTTTATATTGCAATATACATCGAGCCCTTATACGAAGGGCGAGGAAGACCTCGCCGCTCGGCTCCAAATAAGACCCAAAAGCTCCTGAATAGCTACCTACGGGTAGAACTTTCTCACCGCCGACGCTCTGTGTGTTCGCCAATTAGCGACCATCCTCAAAGCGGTGGCCGACCGAGCTGGGCGGATATCGAGACCACTTTGAAGGGGCCTCCCACGTGAGACAAATTATTACTACTGTTTGCATACCGACTCTGCGCAAGACGAGGTCGCCCACTGCCAGCGTTCTCTCACACACCCTTCTTACTTGATAACGGCGCAGAGATTGCTGATATCTGACGGTCTGGATCGCCGCTGTCTCTGATCTCCTCTAGGAGATTTACTTTATCCTGACGCTGTCGAGGTCTCCGCTCTTCATCAGACGCCGCCACCTCGGGATCCGGGCGTGAGCTCCGACGGGAGCATCGCCTCAGAGCCATACACCAGGAAGAAAGGAATCTCGCCGGTAGCTCTGCTGGAGGTTGTCTTTAGTGCCCAAAGCACAGTGGGGACTTCATCGCCCGGCTTGCGCGCTTCTCCAGCGATCAAACGCCTTGTCTTGAGTCTTTTCAAGCTCCTCGCGTTCGCCGCTCCACTGCCCATTGCTCTTCGGATGGGCGACGGAGGTGAAGCACAGCTTAGTGCCCAGCTCTTCACACCAATCTTGGAAGTCAACGCCCTTGAACTGAGCGCCATTGTCCGTGATGATTCTGCTAGCGACACCAAACCGGACGAAGATGCTCTTCATGAATTTTATGGCCATAGCGGATGTGATGGCTGGGACCGGCGATGCTTCCACCCACTTGGTGAACTTGTCGACGGCGACGAAACGGTCGTGTAGCCCCCTTGCCGTTCGCGGAACGGGCCCAGATGTTCAAATTTCCGCATCGCGAACGCCGTGAAAGTGGAATGGTTTGCAGAGCCTGGGCTGGTCGGTGGATCTGCTTAGCATGAAATTGACACACTTCGATCTCCTCATCACGAAGGCATCCCGGAGGCGAGAGCCAATAAAGCGTGGCGGAAGACCTTCCACCAACGCTCGGCTCTCAATGGCTCCCCGCGACATGTCTCCATGGATCTCGAGAGACCTCGCCCCGCTTCCCGAGGACGACTTCAAGAACTCCGTTTGCGTACTGGCGATCTGGTCTCCATCTACTGGGCGAAGGCTGGCAGCGCTGCGCTATCTTCTCGGTGATGCATCATCGTCGGGACCACTCATCCCACGTAGGCTAGGATAGATCCATCCATCGACCTTCCGGACGAAGCGCGACGACGCTTGCATTGTCGCCGACGACTACTGCCGCGCCAGCATTTCGCCAACCGCCGCGGCGGCTTCTTCGCGTCCTCCCCTGCTGGGGAGTTGCCGCGGGGACGTTAACGTCTCCGCCAGATGCGGGGCTGCGTCAAGAATCATGCCGCCCCCACTGAGTTAGAAATTGCGGCGACGGCCGTGTGAGTCTTTCTTCAAAGACCCCACCGACAGTGCCTTGACGAGGCAATCTGGGACACTCGTCCGCCATGTAGTTGTCGCGTCCGAGGGCGTCGCGTAAGCCCAATCCTCGAAATGCCGCTCCAACCGACACACCTCCGCCAGTATGCCGTCATGACGGGTCCGAACAATCGAATTCTTCCGCTACCGTTGATGACCAGAGAGAGTCACTTTTGACTTGTAAATACGGATGCCCGTATTGAGGCCACCTCGAGTCGGCGAGGAGCCCTTCAGACTCAGCGATGTTGGTGGTGGAAATAAACTCGATACCACTGGCGCCGAACGACGCCGCCGGTGACACCGAACGACGCTGCCCCAAACCACTCCAAATGAACGAACCGTCGAAGAAGAAAGTCCACGGCGAGGGCGCTGGGGTGTCTTCTACTTCTGTCGCCGCCGGAGTCCATTCATTGACGAACTCCGCCAGCGCCTGCCCTTTCACCGCTGTTCGGGGGGCGAACTTGAGGTCGAATTCCGCTAGCTCCATCGCTCACTTGGCGATGCGGCCCGTAGCCTCGCGATTGAAGAGGATCTCCCGCAAAGGGTACTTGGTCAACACAGTGATTTCTTGCTCCTGGAAGTAGTGACGCAGCCTTCTGGATGCCGTCAACACGGCGTACAACATTTTCTGGTGCTGTGAATACCTTGTTTCTGCATCGTGGAGGACCTTGCTGACGTAGTAGACCGGGCGCTGGACTCCTCTTTTCGCCACGAACGCGGCGCTGACCACCTCCGAGCTTGCCGCAACATAGAGGATCAGTAGCTCGCCCGGATCCGGGGCGACCAGCACGGGTGGAGAAGTGAGGTACTTCTTCAAACCATCAAACGCCTCATGCGCCTCCGTGGTCCATTCAAATTGATTGGTCTTCTTCAGGAGCTTGAATAGAGGGAGACTTTTATCCCCCAGGCGAGCTATGAAGTGGCTCAGGGAAGTTAGGCAGCCCACCAAACATTGCATCTGCCGAAGTCGCGCCGGGGGCTTCATGTTCTCGATTGCCGCGATCTTGTCGGGGTTCGTCTCAATCCCCCTCTGGGAGACGAGCAAACCCAATAGCTTGCCTGACGGCACGGCGAACACGCATTCTCGTGGTTGAGCTTGATGCAAGATTTCCTCGATTAGCGAAGTTTTCCAAGTCGCCGATCAACTCCTCCGCTTCTTGATTTCACTACTGTGTCGCCGACGACACTTCCGTGTTCCGCCCGAGGGTGGGCGGCGATGTGCATGGCCTTTGATAGGTTGGGCTGCGTTCTTCAATCCAAACGCTATTCTCGTGTAGCGAGACGCCCGTAGGCGCCACAAAGACGATCTTGTCTTCGCCTTCCTCGCCATGCTAATCTGGTGGTACCCGAGTACGATCCATAAAGCACACCGCTCGCGACTCGCCGTGGAGTCGACGATGAGGTCGATCTTGAGGCGCTGGTACGGATCCTTCGCACGCGCCTTGTCGAGGTCGGTGAAGTCGACGACATCCTCCATCGTCTGCTGATTTCTTGACGAGGACGGGTTCGCGAGCCACCTAGGGTGGACGACGCCATTTGAACGACCCCGCCTCAAGAGCTTGTCCACCTCCTGGCGGATAACGGCTCGGCGCTTCCACCGGCCGCTTCCGACCTTCGCGCATGATCGGTCATACCGTAACGCCGCCAACTTATGCTCAATCATCTCGGGACCCGACCATGTCGACGGTTGCCAAGCAAACACGCTCGTTAGATCGGAGAAGGAGACGAAGCGCGTTTTCCTATTTGGCGCCGAGGACGCGCCCACCGAACGGTCCTCGCCGGTGACTCACTCAGGAGATCGTTTTAATCCCCACGGACGAGCCGTGAAGCACGGACCTTCGCCGGAGAGTTCTTCCACGACCCCACCGACTTCGGCGTGTTCATGAGCCACGAGCGGGCTCACGGCGAGGCTGATCATGTAAGTAGTTCGCGAACTTTTCCGACCCTTCACCGGCCGCATCACCGGTGTAGCAAAACTCGTCGAGGTTGGTGGAGCCGTCAGACTTTTCGATGGCGCGGGCGGAACTTTTCGCCAATGCACGCGGCGCAGCCTTTGAGAAGGCGCTGCAACCGACGTCTGAGCCTCTCGCCTCGCGACGAGCCCTCGTCCCGCCGCCCTTTTCGCCGCCGGACGGCCGAGCGAAGCGCCGCTATGCCATGGAGGCGGCCATGCGGAAAGATTCTCTCGCCCCCACGAAGCGGCGGCGATAAGCGATCACAAGACCGGTCATATTCTTGGCGGAACTTGTCGCAGCAGTCTTCCCCATGCAAGGTGGCGATCCTCCGCTGGCCTCGAGGTCCGGTTCACCACCGCCCGCCCGGCCGAACCTCCGTCGAAGGTTCGCTCCCCTCGTCTCGGCCGCCTTCCTCCCGCCAAGAGATTCGCGGGAGGGTGCGAAAAACAAAAATGGGAGAAAGCGAAACACCGCCTCGCACTTCGACTTGCACCACGCCTGGCGGCGTAACGTATGGCCAAATCGCCACCACGACGCCACCGAGAGTCCGGAGTTACCGCACGGCGGGTTGTCCACTAGGGCCCTGGCCGCGTGAAGGTTTTATGCGGAGTGCTCTCCCAGGCCAGCGCCGCTTAGCTTGACCGGACGGCCGCTCCGCTAGGCGCCGTTTGGCGGCGGGCTCTTATCGCTGGTGATCTATCGCCATTGCCGCGCCGACGCCGCGGCCGCGGCTCTGGCGGCTACCTCCTGGTCCATCGCGGACTGCTGGTCCGCCATTGCCACCTGAAGAGAGATCGAAAAACTCGAACTGATGCTAGCGCCCCCATACCTGGCGCGCCACTGACGGCATGTTCTTCACTTAACCGCGGTGAATCACACCCCTATCAGATTTCTATCTAGCTAGCCGATCAGCCGAGTTTGGTTTGATTCAAGCGTCAAACACAGCAAGGAGCGACGCGCAGCGATTACCCAGGTTCAGACCCCCCTGCGGGTAATAGTCCTACTCCTGCCGAGCCTTAGCTCTTTTCGTGTTGTGGTTGTATGGAAACGATTATAGAATGTTGAATGCAACGTACCCCCTTCCTTCTCTCTCTTCTCCTTTTATACGAGCCTTAGACCGCGTAGAGGGGCGGCGGGTAGACAAGACAATGACGCTTAGTACACTGATAAGACGCCAAGGACAGGACAGGAGAGACGAGAACGTCTTTGCTCTCGTGTCGAAGCGGCGCCGCCCACACGCGATCGCAAGCTGCCTCCGACTCATGTGAACACGCCAGCTGGGGAGTTGGCGGGCTCACCTTGCGCCACCCGACGCGGCGGCCATCCCGATGACGGCGGCCTCTTCTCTCCGCCGGCCAATTCCGCAGAGCCACAAAGGATGCTGATCGACCTCTACAGAGGTCATCAGAAGCGGTAATCATCTCTCGCCCGGTCCATCTGCGCGTAATGTCGCATTGAACGCGCCGCCCTCCGCAGCAGAGGAGAGCCTTCGCCCAGAAGACTCCTCTCGGGACGCTTCCTGTAGCACGGGCCCCACCTGATAGGGAGGAGGCCTCTCGTGCTCGCTTTGGCGCGCTGAGGGCTCGCCCACGCCGCTGGGCTCGTCGCCGCCGCTTGACGGGGCCCGCCTGGCGCACTGATGGGCTCGCCTACGCGTTGGGACCTAGTCGCCCGCCGACGTGGGGCCCGCTTGTCAGCTGCCGACGGGCTCGCCACGCCTGGGGCCTGGTCGCTTTCCCGACGCGTGGGGCCCGCTTGGCGCGCTGAGGGGCTTGCCCACGCGCTGGGTCCTGATCGCCCGCCTGACCGGTGGGACCCGCCTGGTCTTCTTTACGACTCTTCATACCCCGGTATTTATTGTACCGACAGAACGTGAAAACCAAACATGAGGGGCTTGCTTAAGCACATAGAGAGAACGCGGAATACAACACACGACCATTGGGCATAGAGTAGTGAAAATGTCAGGGCGGCTCCTAAAGGCTACTATGGGCTGGTGTATGGACGGCGGGCTAAGCCTACATCCGTGCCAGATCAATCCTAGATTGGCATGGATGAGGTTAATTAGGCTAGCTGATTCCTTTCTATTCTATCTCTTAGTTAATTTCCATATTTAGCTTTCCTAAATTAATATTTCCTTGTAAAGCCTTTGGCCCGGCTATAAATAGTCTGTGAATGGAGGAATACATCTATCAAATTACCAGGGTTATCCCTTTTTTTGCCTCTGCCGAGCAGCAACTCAGGGCTCTGGAGTGCTAAGGGCCTCTTGATTTTTTATCGCTCCAGTAGTTGGCAAATCCAATTTCCCAGCCGTGACAATTTGGTACCAGAGCAGTCGATTCTTGGCGTCAGCATGTCGAAGGAGGGCCAGGGGACCCAAGCAGCGGCGGCTTTGCAGAAAATCGAGTCTTTCCTCGCTGAGATCAAGCCATGCTTGGAGAAGATCACCAAGATCGAGTCGCTGGTAGAGGATTTGTCGCAGCAGCAGCGCGCGCACCATCTGGCCATTATGCGACTAAAGACGAGCCTCGGCAAGGCCATTATCGAGGCGGGAAACGAAGCGGAGGGCAGCGCGGAGGTGCTGGCCCGGTTAACCCGAAGCAGGAACACCAGGAGAAGCAATTACTTGTCCCAGCCAGACCATGGCGAGTACAGGTGATCGACGACGAAGAGCAATCTGTGCCGCCAAAGCCTTTCCGTTGGCTAAGTAGGTGTGAGCAGTTCTTCAGGGCCCAAAGGACAAGGGAGAAGGATAAAGTTTGGACTGCCTCGTATCATCTAACGGGCAGGGCGCTGACTTGGTGCACTCGTTGGGAGGGGTGCTATGGGCGATCGATCTGGACCGAGTTTGTGGACTTGGTTACATAGCGGTTTGGTCCGGAATAGCAAGGAAATTCCTTGGGGGAATTGGCAGCACTGCGAAATGAGGGTTCATTAGAGGATTATGAAGATTGATTTTGGAGTCGATTGAGTTATGCGGAAAAATTAACGGAAAAGATTGCTTCAGTTTCCAAATTTCTAGCTCGTAGACGAGCTGTTCGTCGAACAGGGGGGAAGTGTCAGGGCAGCTGCTAAAGGCCGCTATGGACTGGTGTATGGACGTCGGGCTAAGCCCACATCCGTGCTAGATCAATCCCAGATCGGCACGGACGAGGTTAATTAGGCCAGTTGGTTCCTTTCTATTCTATCTCTTAGTTAATTTCCATATTTAGCTTTCCTAAATTAATATTTCCTTGTAAAGCCTTTAGCCTGGCTATAAATAAGCTGTGATTGGAGGAATACATCTATCGAATTTCCTGGGTTATCCCTTTTCTTTTGCCTCTGCCGAGCAGCAACTCTGGGATCCGGAGTGCCAAGGGCCTCCTGATTTCCTATCGCTCTAGCAGTTGGCAAATCCAATTTCATAGCCGCGACAGAAAAGGTGGGTGCATGTAGGCCTCACACAAGCTCAAGAAAAGAAACACATTCTTCATATCAAGCTAGAGATATCCCACTAACGAATTGAAGCAGTTACCACAATGGTGTCAACACTAGTCCTATGGCAAACGGGAGCAAAGGTCTCCTCAAATTCATGCTTGTACTCCTGCTGAATGCCACATACAATAAGACACATTATAGCGCTTATGCGGGCAATCAGAGTGAGTTCTAATCTTGTAGCCCACTTGCACGTGATAGGAGTGACCGAGGGAGGAAGTGGAACAAGGTCACAAATTGCCATTGTGCTTCAGAGCAGCGAGCTCCTTGGCCACAATGAATTGCCACTCACGATGAATAGGAGCATTGTAGTAGTGATCGAGGTGAGGATTTGTGCTTCAACCACGAGGAGCATATCTGTTAGAGGAGCAAAGAATGAAACTTGAGAGTGGGGTGGGGGGAAGCTCTAATATAGATGTATAAGAAGGCTTTGGCTTAGAAGGGGGAACCTATGACTACGTTTGATTGGAGGTTAAGGGGTGGGTTAAGAGTTTAATCCACCCAACACCTCTGGGTTCGGTAGGGTTAAGTTAATACGGTCAATGCTACTTGACCCCAATATCCTAGCATTAGCTAACCTAGTCAGAGGGTTAGATAACTTAGTCCCTATCTACTAATCCCTCTAACTTAGTCAATGAACCGAATTAGTTGCCAAACACAAGACTTGGGTTAAGCCGGGTCAAGTTAATCTAGGAGGGTTAAGGTTAACTAGCCCATTTAATCTAACCTCAAACAAATAAAGAAGGGATGACTCATGGAAAGTGACATCCTAGGAGATTTGAAGTCGATGTGCCACAGGATCCAAGCAATGATACCCTATGTTACACAGACACTGACACAGGCTGTCCATGTCAGATCTGGGTCATGGTTCTTCTCTGCTCCGAGCTATCTTCTCCTCCCTCTCCCTATGCAGCCCGCTCGCCTCCGCTGCGGCATAGACACCTCCCTCTTGGCGGCATCTACCGATGCGTGTCACGGCGAGTCCGACGCGAGTCGACACGCGGTCGGCACGGCAAAATTTTTTTGGATTTGCATGTCTGTGTAACATAGATGATACCCATTGTGGTCAGCATCGTAGCCAAGAAAAACACATTCAACGGTCTAGACAGTTAACTTTGTTCGCTCGTTGGACTAGATAAGCTTAAAGGCAAAGCACCCAATGGCACGAAGGTGATTAAACTATGGATCCCAACTAAAGAAATGCTCAATAGGATTGGCACCCTGAAGGGCAATGGAAGACTAAAGGTTCAAGGGGTAGACAACCGGGAAGATTGCTTCATCTCAAAGGTGAGGTGGAATAGATGAGGACGGCATCATCACTCGAACAATCTTAAGAAGGCAATGATGCTTATGCTTAGAGAGTATTCTGAGTGTGAGCACTAGCGTAAGATATGGAGGAAGAGTACCTTGCTGGAGGAGATATTGACAAGAAAGGTACACATGTATTCTCCACAAAGTCGGCACGAAGATATGAATGGGCAAGTCAAACCATGTGCAGACTATAGCAACAATGGCCTGGTAGGCAGACAACACCTTGTGACCTTGTTACTAAAGAATTTAGCGTGTTATCAAATTGACCCTCTTTTTCTAGCTTATTAACTTATTTTTACTTTATCAAAGCTTGATGTTGATTAGAAGTACAAAGTAGTGTGGTCAATTGTCATGGTTTATCTAATGTGTAAATTTTATGCTTAAGTTACAGTATTTTCTAATTCATGACATTTTTAACTGCAATTGACTGTAAATGACAGGTGCCTATTATTGGATTGGTGATGAGTGAAAGAGGTGTGATGTCTAGGGTATTAACTGCCAAGTTTGGTGGATATCTTACCTTCGGGATACTCAATGCTACAAAAACATCAGCATCGGGGCAACCAACGATTGAAGAATTATTGGATATTTATAATATAAAGGGTATAGGACCAGATACAAAGGTTTTTGGTCTTATAGCCAATCCAGTAAAGCAGAGTAAAAGCCCAATATTGCAGAATAAGTGTCTTCAGTCCGTTGGATACAATGCTGTTTATCTTCCATTTTTGGCAGACAACCTTTCTAGATTTCTCGATACATATTCATCTCCGGATTTTTCAGGATTCAGGTACTGATTGTAGTGCTGGAATTAGAAAGAGATAGATTTGATTTTAAGTGCTCTTTAGGACCATGTGGGTGAGCATATTGGAAAAAGATTTAAAATTTATGTACATGGGCTGCCACACCAATTTTCATCGATCTATTTGCTTTTGAGTTTGCAATTTGCATGACAGCTTATTGCTTTTTGCTCTTTCGTTCAACCAAGCGCTTTTGCTTCTGTGAGCCGTTTATCAAATATCTTGAGGTGCTTCTCAAAGCTCTTGAAGCCTAGTCAAAACAAAGCCTTATCTTCTCGAAATTGTCAAAACTTAGCATTTCAGCTCCACTATTTTTATTGTTTTGTTCTTGTCAAATTGCATCATTTTCCATGTTCAAGTACCTAACATAATAAACAAACATTGGCGTGCCCATTCTAGGACTAACCAAAATAAGCTATTTACTAGGCGGTTAGACCGGAGAATAACTGGTCCCTGCAGTGAACTAGAACTCTGGTTCTTCTATCCATTTGCAGCTAATCATCTTCATTAAAAACTTCCATAAGTGGAATTGCATTTATGCTATATGACTTTTTATAATGCAGTTGCTCTCTCCCTTTCAAAGTGGATGCGGTGCAGTGCTGCCATGAACATGATCCAGTTGCTAAGGTACCTGAATGCACTGCACTTTCTTATAATGCTTACTTGATTAATTGCCTTTCACTTTCTGTTTGTTTTTTTCAACTTTTTCTTGTGTTAATGTTCAGTCAATTGGTGCCATTAACACTATAATTCGGAGACCAGATGGCAAAATTGTAGGCTACAATACTGATTACATCGGAGCAATTTCTGCTATTGAGGATGGCATAGGAGGTTTTAGCAATCTTTGCATGTTTTGTTATGTCATTTATTTTGTAGTCATGGATAAACATAGGAAGTTTTATGTTCACAGGTCCGGGGTCAAAGGATGCTGCTGTCTCACCGCTGGCTGGCAGACTTATTATTGTTGTGGGTGCTGGTGGTGCTGGTAAGGCAATTGCTTATGGGGCAAAGGAGAAGGGTGCAAGAGTTGTTGTAGCAAATCGTACTTATGGTAAGATTCTATATTTCTGTATGAGCATGTGGCATGTGCTGTTGTGCACATTTGTTATATCCATCATGTCCAAGTCACCGAGACTACATTTTTTTACGGGAAGCATATCCTCTGACTTACTGTTTCTCTGACTTTGGGTTACTGATATGTGGGCCCATGCATGCTATGGCTCACATGTTAGTGGCCCAAAATTAATGGGAGGATACATGATGAAGCACCACAATTTTTGTACCCATTATGCTCCTAAACCAATTACAAATACATATGGCATGAGAAGATATTAATTTTTCATTTCTATTATTGGCAATTTGGCATTGCTGTCATCGAGATGCTAATCCTAAAAACAATCAATATGATAAATTTGGATCCAAATAAAGTAGTGTGTGGTATCCAGATTTGAGTTATTTTGTGTCTTGGAACAAGTCATGGGAGCTACACATATAACCCTGTTACTATTGGATTTCTATAACTAGTTGGTCTTAATGCTATGGCATATGTGAATCCTTTGGTTATATACATATATCTACTAACATTCTTGATATCTCTGCTTGGTGATCCCAATCATGTGCATACTAAATAGCTCATTAATTATTCTGGCTTGCTACTGCCACCTCAAGCATTACGATCATGAGTATCCTGTTTTCCCTGATGAGAAATACTACACCTTAGTTGTCAAATGTACTACTTTTTGCCATTTAATATGTTATAAATATAATTAATTATTCTGGCTTGCTACTGCCACCTCAAGCATTACGATCATGAGTATCCTGTTTTCCCTGATGACAAATGCTACACCTTAGTTGTCAAATGTACTACTTTTTGCCATTTAATATGTTATAAATATATTGATGCCTCCCATGAACACTGCATAACCTACCTATTCTATTGCAAGAGAACTTCAGGAACATTGTTTTATTTCTGCGAAGTTGTTTAGACAAATCTATGTAATGAGGTGCAAAGTGATTCTCAACCATTAGATAAAAAATAGAGCTAGATGAGTTATAGGCTAGCTGGGGAAAAAATGTAATAATTTCCTCCATGCCATGTGATGGGCCTGTCAGGAGTTGGAAAAAGAAGCCAAAATCACAGAGCAGCAACATGTGATAAAACTTTATGAAGGGATCATTTTGTAAAAATTGAGATCGTTCAGTCTTATTCGCTTTATCGCTTATTTGTTATTGTATAGAACATTTCTTTCTAATGAGTAAGCATTGATATGCCACGCAAATACCATTCTGCAAGGAAAAAGGGGAGAAGAGTTAAGTATAGATCGCATAAGTAGGAGGTAGCCATCACAGCTTATAAATTGGTGTCAATGCTTGCTGCTATTATCGGTGCATTGCACAAGTTGCACGTCATTTGGTTGGGTTGTTTCTAGATGAGAAGGTACTAACAAAATGAAGTAGCTGCTTATCTGGAAAGGAGATAGATAAGGAGGAACCATGAGGAAGAAGAAATTACAAGGGTAGTTGGGGCTTGGACACCCATGTACTTTTACTCTAGATCCTCTAGTTTGCATTTGACAAGACTTTGCCACAGCACCTCATTGCACAGCAAACCTACTTTGAACTAGGTACCATTAAATCCACATCAATGATCGTGACATTTTAGAACATCATGTAATGTGACTATTCTTAGGTCCTGTTCTTTTGAGCTGATCTGAACAGCTGAAATAATTGAATTTTGAAAGCTTCTCAAGCTAGTCTCTAAATTTGGGTCCATTTTGTTTGACTTGCTTATTAAAGCGTTAGGACCCACCTTCAAAACAGCCAAAAACGGACTCAAAAAACATAAAGCATTTGTCTTTTCAAAAAATAGATAAGTCGTTAAGCTATTAAGCCTTTAAGCTGAAAAGAACAGGGTCTTAATTTTCTGCAGAAAAGGCAGTAAGCCTTGCCAATGCGGTTGGTGGCCGTGCTCTCAGATTAGCTGACTTGGAAACTTTCAAACCTCAAGAAGGGATGATCCTAGCTAATGCAACATCATTGGGGATGTACCCAAATGTGGATGGCACTCCAATCCCAAAGGTCTCTCTCTCTCTCTCTCTCTCTCTCACACACACACACACACACACATGTCTCACTATATTTTATTCTCTTTTATCTGCAGAAAGCTTTAAGTTTCTATGATGTAGTGTTTGATGCGGTATACGCCCCAAAAGTTACACGGCTTTTACGAGAAGCAGAAGAATCTGGAGTTAAAGTTGTCAGCGGTGTAGAAATGTTTATTAGACAGGCCATGGGCCAATTTGAGCATTTCACTGGTGGAATAGAAGGTATAATGTCCTCCAAATCCTTGTTTTGCTGGATGATGTTACCACGCTGGCAATGTAGTTATTGTGAGTTACTATTAATTCTGACAATCTATTTTAATTGCAGCTCCTGAAAGTCTGATGCGTCAGATAGCAGCAAAGTACACCTAAGAGGTTCATCTATATTTTGGCATTTCATTTCTTAATCTTTTAGTTGTTATAGGACATAGGCTAAATATAAGATAACAATGCATGAACCAAAGAGCAGTATTTAAGTTTAATAGACCATTGTCTCAGTAATCTTTCCAAAGATAAACTCTAGTGAACATGCATACACAAACCTGTTTACTAGAATAGGTCAAATTACATGTTGCCATGCTTCGTTTAGCTTTGTCATTTTTTGCTGTTCTATTTTAATGTCCTGATGGTATCACCATTTTATACGTGATGTTCAAATATTGAAGAACTGCAATTCCTCCATCTGGACTTGTGAGTGAATGCAAGAGAATCTTTTTTTGCATGGTAGCTATAGTATCTTACTCGGATAAGATGACAAGTTCAGTTTGTTTGTAGGGCATGTTTGGTTGATAGCCGTCACGGGCCATGCCAATATTTTGGCGTGCCATCTCTTTTGGCTAGAGTTTGGTTTGAAGCCATTGATTGGCTTGCCAACGAGAAAAACTGACCATGCCAAATATTTTCAACGCAGTTCGACGGCAAGGCGGGCGGCCGATGGCGCCCAAATCGGCCGCCCGCGCCTTTGCGCCAACAGTGTGGCCCCAGTGGCAGAGACGCAGCGCCCTCTTAATTGCATATTTGCATGCATAAGCTCACGCGGTCCCTGTGGAAGCGAGACGCAGGCCTGTTACATGCAGTAGCTACATTGCTAGTTTGTACTAGTTCATTTCGAATCAATTAATTATTCTAATTTTGATATATATTTCAAACAGCGTCCAAATTGTATGAAACAGATTTTATAATTCATATAAAATAATAATCAACCCATTTTTATATTTAAATGATACTAATTGGCACATTTCATTGACAACAAACCAAACAACTACCAATTCTCTTAGCAAATTTGGTATGTTCTGTTGGCTACAATCCAAACAACCAAAATGTGCCAACAAATTGGTCATGTCCTGGGATGGCACGACCAATTTAATTGGCATGGTCACCCAAGGCCGTGAACCAAACATGTCCGTAGTCCTTCATACCATAGTGATTAAAGTGCCACATTTTGTTAGGGCATGCATGCAACTCGGAGAAGATAGCTATTTGGAATAGTTAGACTTAATGATTAACAACATGTTCAAAGTGGATTAAATTTATTCATTCAGTTAGCTTATCCATTCAGCCCCACACACAACTAACTTCAGCTCAGCCACTCAACCAGCTTATTTATTTGGCTTAACCACTCTGAATATGCTCTAAGCACTAATTATAGAACTTGTTAGATAATATATATACAACTGTAGTCATGGTTGTTACGACGCATCTTTTTACCTTTTAAACGCTTAAGGCGTGCGGTGTGGTGACTCCATAAACAAATAAATTACTACAAATAAGATAGATTTCTCACCATGAGTTTTACACCTTCATTTCAATATAAATAGCTAAGAAGTCACTAGCCATCACTAGCCATCTGTAAGAGAGAGAGATCGCGCATAAGAGAGCGAGACAGAGAGCGAGAGAGGCAAAGAGAGTAAGAGAGCGAGAGAATGTCAGATGCAGAGGGATAGGGAGTGGGAGGGTGAGAGAGGAAGGGGAACCGGAGGAAGGGGAAGGCGACGGTGGAGGGAAGTGAAGGGAAGGGGAAGGCGGCTCATCGGTCAGTACAAAGGAGGCGCCGCCGTAAGGAGGCGCGGGAGCTTCATCGCCACAGTGAGGAGTCCGCCGGAGCTTCATCGCCACAGTGAGGAGGTGCCGTGAGGAGGCGTGGGAGGAGACGTGGCTGTGCGGGAGCTTCGTCGGCTCTTCGTTGCAATGAGGAGGCGTGAGAGCTTCTAGGCCACCGACGCCGGATTCGCCACTAGATCTCGCAGCTCCGATTCGCCGCCGCCTCTTGGTGAGTTCGCCTCTGGTGAAGGGTTTAGGGTCGGGCCGGGGCTGGTCAAGGGTTTGGTCGAGGTGGGGGCTGGGGTAGGGTGTTTAAACTATTTATCTCCCCTACGGTGCCCGCCTCACAACTTCTTACCGCCTTATATGCCACGCTGATGCCATGGCTGATCCAAGGACGCCATAGGAGCCTGTGGCAAGGCGTCTGCTTCGAATCGGCGGACTGCCATGATACCAAAGTGTCTTCAAGGACGCCTTAACAACCATGATTGTAGTACCCTTGGCCGATGCACTTTTATCAGGAGATCAGGCCCTTGACTAACACAATCAGACGTGACTGATCCTCCTTTATCAGATTGATTATGATTGTTTTTTTATACCAAACAATGCGATATCTTGTCTATGGTTACCATAGTTAGCCATAGGCCGTGTACTATATATATGTACCATTTTTTTTCTATGAATGAGAATCATCTAATTCTCCCTATTCTACTTCAAAGGCGGCGTCCCTAAGGCCAACTACCGTTGCTGTTCTTCCCCAACCTCTCAATCCTACTGTCGCGCTCCTCGTCTACAACCCCAACCTAGCTTCCACACTTTACACCATCAAACGTGCGCTCGCACATCCCCTTATCCTGAGAACTCGACCCACCTAACTACACCCGGTGGCGCAAGTTCTTTGAGATCCTCATCGGCAAGTTTGGTGCCTCCTAGCAACTCTTCCAGGATGCTTCGACTGCCCTCGATGCCACCTAGACGACCACCGACATGGCGGTGAAATCTTCCCTCTACACCTCTTTTTTGGACGAGATGCTTGGAATTGTCCTCCAACGTGTTGCCTCGGCGCGCAAAATCTGGAGAGCTATCTCCATGTTTGGTATAAAAAATCAATCCTAATCAATTTAATAAAGGAGGATGAGCTAGCCCGGATTGTCCTAGTTAAGGGTCTGTTCTCCTAATGAAGGAGGATCGGTCTAGTCAAAGGTCTGATATCCTAATAAAGGAGAATTGGTCAGGGGTACTACAACCCTATACTATAGGGATAGTCTTAACATAATTTTGGATGCTGGTATGTGTTGCTAGTTTTATTCAGCCTTGAGTTTCTGACCTCTCTTTTTTGTAAGTATTTGGATTGTCCACGTAAAACTTTCGCTTGTTTACTAAGCTGAAAAAATACTTGCGCAACACCAAATTTTTTTGTGAACACTGACATAAATATAGTGACCAAAATTAACATCAGAAATTGCTTCTCAAAGACCAAAAATTTAAAAGATGACCAACTTAATATTATAGTATATTAATTGCTCGTGGATGTAACTATTATTTGTTTTGCTTTTAGGCTAATGTGAAACAACGGCTCATGTGGGCAATTCTTCCGTGTTGAGTGAATAAAAGTTTTGGCTGGCTGCTCAAATTTTGCACCATGTGAAGGTTTGTTGTTCTATTTGTCGATTCTGCCGACTTGTCACCTGCTAGAAATTTAAATGAAAATGCTATATATTAATCGTTTTCAAGGTACACATCCAATAAATTAAACTAAACAGAACAAAGAGGCGGTTTGGATCAACAGGAAAAAAAATGAATCAATGATATGTATGATTCGCTGGTCACATGTTGATCATGTGAGCACCTGTTGACTTGCTTGAGCAATCTTAAAGGATTGCTGCTTTGTAATCTTCAACTGCGTTTTTTTTTATCTTAATGTAGAATTTTCCGTTCTTTTCAGCTATGTATGTATGTATGTATGTGTGTATGTGTGTGTATGTATGTATGTATGTATGTATGTATGTATGTCAGTTTGGGAGTTATTGTTAGCTGGGGAACTTGGCTTACACATCAAAATATCCATGAATTTGTGTGCGCGTGTGTTATCTGTCTGGAGAGGCAATGCCGACGAGAGGATCTTGTTGGCTGACAGGTGTCACATATGGCATAGTGGATGTGCTGCGTATGGCGCGGTTGGTATTAGATCTCTTTATGGCATAGTGAATTCTTTGCTTGATTTGAAAGACAATCTCTTTATTAATAGAATAAGCATCACCGAAATGCAAAGGGAATCAATCAGGACCAGGGATGAATGGTAAGCAACATAAAATGCAAAGGGAATCCACCAGGGCCAGGCATCAATGGTAAGCAACGTACATTGGTGCTTCCACCTCCACGGCAATGCGTCTGCAAGTTAAATCGGCAAAACAGTTTTAACTATATTACTCAGCACCAAACTGAGAGAAACAGCCTATCTGAAGCAGTTACCTGGACAAAGTCCGTACAGTCAATACAATAGAGCTATTCAAATTACATGATTTGAACCACATTTTTTTGATCACCCAAGGGCATACATTCGATTGCAGGAACAGCAGTAAACACCATAATCCATCAGCTCAATTGTAATGAACAATAGAAAAAAAATCAAAGCGAAGAAAAGACTTAATGACTTGTCTACTTTTCAGCTTAACGGTTTAACAGGTTAATGACTTGTCTACGTTTTAAAAAGACATGACTTGTTTTTTTAATCCTTTTTTTTGTTGTTTCGAAGGTGGATCCTAACACTTTAAAAAGCAAGTTAAACGAAATAGATTCGAATCTCTAGACTACCTTGAGAAGCTTTCAAATTTTAGTAGTTTAGTTGTTTAGCCGTTCAAAACAGCTCAAAAAGCATAATCTTAGGCCTTGTTCATCCTTGTAATTTGTAATTTTGGAGGCAATGTATTTTCTATTGGTAGCTAAGAACCAACACTTGGAGCACTTATATTTTTGTAGCAAGTCATTCATGAGAAAAAAGTCAAGCATAAGTGTTGGGATCTCGGACCAGATGTCCGGGTCTCTCAATGTTTCATAATAACATCCTCGCTGTTATTTTCAGTTCAGCATGCATATCGTAGTTGTGTTTATTTGGTTTTATTGTGATTATTTGAAATTTTTCATGAAGTTGTATATAAGCAAGAGGTAATCTGGAGAGAACATAAGACTTTAAAACTAAACAACTAGCATACTAATGAGTCTAAGCCAATAGAAAAGTGAGATATAGATCGGCCAAGCATTGGCGAGCAATTGCATAACTCGTCGAGTACCTTTCTTAGCTAGCTGAGCAACTAGGCACCCTGCCGAGCACTGCCGAGTGCTGCCTTGCACTCGCCGAGCTTTCCCAACTAGAGCCGAGTGACGGGCGAGCATAGCCTTCGGGCGAACAGGTGGGCGAGCTGGATACCAGGTCGCCAGGCGAGCACTAGGCGAGTAGGACACGTGACCACACGGCGAGCAGTCGGGCGACCACTCCCGATTGAACTTCACCAGGCAACCCCAAGCTTCGGGTGGATTAACCAAGTGAGGAGAAGCCCGAGTATAGTTAGAAGGGCTATCTCTCAGGGTGAGAGCTACTTGAGTGACTCGAATCCCATTTAGTTCTTTTATTCTTTTTGTCCCGGATAAAGACCCTAATTTCCCTCTCATTGGATGAAGTGCGCGGTGTAGCAAACAGCGAACCACGCGTCCCCAAGCGGTCTGCGTGCGGCGACCAGGTGGCGCGCGCCAGCACGGAGCAAGCCAAGTGGCAAGAAAATTTGTTTAGCTGCAACACCCTCACTTTCCTCACGCATTTTCTCACTTACATGTGGGACCTAACCCCAGTTGTCACCCACACAAGGCAGCCCTATTTAAGGCCATAATCAGCCATCTTTCTCTTCCCTACACCTTCATTTCTGCCCCTTCTTCCTGCTACTCGAACTGAGAAGGACAGCAACAGTTTCTCCACTTCTTTCCTCTCAAATCCACCTAAATACTTGGAGAGAGTTTGTGCATGTCAATATCCAATCTCTCCATCACCTGAGCTCCCCACACCTTCGAGGGCATTCGCATGCATGAAGAATTTGGTGAGTTCCCTATCATTTTTGTTGCCTCCTATGTTCTGAACTTGCAGCAGCAAGAACTCATTCAGTTCTTACTCTTCCTGCCATTTCTTGTATTCCCAAACCAAGGGGAGTGTATTGGGAGCTTCCTCAACACCTAATGGAGTCGAGGAACAGTAAGAGAAGCCAAAAGAAGGAAGGACGAAGCAGCAGTAAGGACGGGAGTCGTACAACATCAAGCAAGGGAGGAGAAAGTCGCAGCCACTCAGTTAGTTTCAGCCCGTCCCCAGAAACAACCACTCAGTAAATAATTTCTATAAATTCGATCGTAGCTCGGATGAAGAAGTTATCTACATGCAAATTGTGCGCCAGAAAATTATCTACAACTTTCATGTTGACCCCGAGCTTAGCTGAGTGGTTATTCTACCTCAAAAGCTGCTCGCACCTAGCAGTAGACCAGCTGACTGGTTTATCCCGAGTGATCTTTAGCGCCCCAAATTCATATGACCATATCTCCCTCATCCGAACTCGGATTTGGGTTATTCTTTTTGTAAAACCTGCATTAGCTTATGAACTTTCTGAATATGATGTTGTTCCATGCTTTTCTATGTTTGGCGTTTTGTTTAGATTTTATTTGATGTGCTTGTTACCGAAATGATAGGAAACGACATTCCGGAGGAGCCCGGACTTGAGCAAGCTGCTCTCGCTCTCGATGACCAGCACCAAGGCACATATTACTCCCCTCATTTGGCTCCATCATGTTGAACTCTATTTACTTGCACTGCTTTGATTATATTTTACCAACAATTGCATGCTATTTTATAATATGATATTTGATGGGTAGAAAGTAGTTATGTTCTATTAGTGGTTAGTTTATTAATAGGATTGACACCTCCATTCCTTGTTAGCTTGAGTGGGTACTATTTATATATGGTTGTGTCACAAATGCTTAGACTTGCTTAGAGTCCACGTGGTTGAGAGCAAAACTTGATTGTGATATCTTGATGATGATTGGATGTGAGGATTTGGAGTTGTGCCGGAACGGGTGATAGGAGATGACGGGAGGAAGTATCCCGGTCATGTAGCCCCGTTCGGACGATTAAGGATAGAACATGGTGCCATCATTTCGAGCTACAATACGTACGACCACACGTGTATCATGGGGACACTTATACAACTTTATGTGCGTGCTTGTGCCATTGGTGATCATTAGGGCTATTGTTCCTTATTCGCTTGTGTTTTATGGATGGGGACTACACGGGGCCGCTTCTTAGCCATGGGTAGCTTCCGTGGAGTTTCAGAGACGGCTGGATAAAAGGCCCTGAGTAACGTCCATAGCAACGGTTAACTCCATCGAACCACAACACGGCACGTGGAACATTGGGCTACAGTTACCGGGTGATCCAATGATCTGGCATGCACATTTAGGAGGCTTCGGCATGGCTTGTTGTGTCGTGTGAATAAAGTCGTACACCTCCGCAGAGTTTTGAAATATTCGAACAGCCGTGTCCCATGGTTAGGGATGGATGCTTGTTAAATCGAGACATTTCGGTTAGCACTTGGGTCCTGTGATGGTTATGGTTTTGGCTGGGCTATGTTTCTGAGCAATGTGTTGCTTGTGGTGATTGGTCGGATAGAGACCGAGGACGGATAGAGTCCTGATGATGGTATGGTCGGATAGAGACCTCGGGCGGACAGAGCCCCATGGGTTGATCTTGATGGAATTGACGATCATACACTTGATGATGTTACTGCTGGTCCACGATCTTTACATGTTTGTTCAAATGCCACTTTCGATCTACTTAAGTTTACGTCTTTAAAACGCTCTTTATGCTGAAACTGTCTTGCTAGCTTTCCATTTGATATCTATTATGCATGAACAAGGCTATAGTACCTTATAGTGCTGAGTACCATCAGTTCTAGCTTCCAGTCGGTTGCCCTTGGGTTGAGAGGCATACCATGCTGGCCTTTTGTTCTTCTAGACAGTGATCTTCCGCTGCTTTTGTGAACCAATTATCTATTCCGTTGCGAACAACTTTGAAATATGTTAAACTTATTGTGTGGACAGCAGTCCATACCCTTTTGTAATATAAAGTAATGACTATTTGCCTATGTGTTGTGCTATCGATGCAAATAAGGATATGTGTGTGATGGTAGTTGATCTTGGGAGCTGTCGCCGAGCACATATCTGATACCCAAGTTTGCACTCGTTTTAGTAGAGATTGCTTGTGCTGTGCAGTCGGATTGGGTGTTAACGTACTCGGGTCACCTTGGGTTGGCCTGTATGTTAGTATTCAATCAGTGCATGTTGCAATCAAGTTATATCTCTAATAAGCCGAGTGAAAACTAAGGGGGTACTGACAGGGTTGGTATCAGAGCATAGGCTAACTGCAGGTTAGGACTTATCATGGCCGCTAGCTAGATAGAATATGTTTTGAGTCCAAACCATTTTAACTATGAAATGAATTTGGAAAGGTGACTTGCTGATTTTTCTCCTCATCTATCTTGATCTTATTCCTATCTCTATATTCATTGGCTTTATAAACTTGGATTTCTCTAATACCCCTTTCCTTTCAACATTTTAGATGACTCGTGGGTATTTCATTTGGGCTACCCGGGCTGATGGAGTAGAAGGTTATCCGACCCTTCTTCAAGAACTTCTTTAGAGGGCCAACTACACACCTATGTTCCGGAGTATGCCATCTACGCCAGCCATCAAGGACCCGGCATGGATGACTACGTCGCCATGGTGGATATCGTCGCAAGGAATGTGCCGAGTAGTGTGTCCTACAAGTTCCAGGCTAGGGGTACCACCATTCCTATGACTGTTCAAGAGGTGGCACGTGTTGCCATGTGTTATCTTCGTGGTGAGCACCGGGAGCTTGCCCGAGCGCCATATACTTTCGTTCCACAGCTAGACACCCACACCAACACCAACTATGTTGTAGAACCAGGATCAGAAGATACATCCACTATCCACTCCCTGACTGGTTTGATTCGTACCTTGAATCATGCTCATGGTTATCTTCTACATGAGCTTTGGACCACTCGGGGCTTGCCTTGGAGCAGCTCGAGAGCATCTTCACCACGTAATTCAGATGGGACTTGCACCCCGAGAAGTATTGGGTCCCTCTAATCCTTCTCTTCATGGACCTACTCCAGCTCAGTTTTAGTTTCCACATGTGGATGTCATATCGTTCTTTAAAACTTTTCATATCTTGTTGTTGACATCCCTAGGCATGTTTCTTAGTTGCCCGAACTAGTACAAGATTGTTCGAGCAAGTAAGAGCTCTGTCGAGCAACCCAGTACTTGTGTTGAGCTTTACCAAGCTCTGCCGAACAATGTGCGTCCCTCCAAGACACAACGAGCAAGATGATCATCAGAACAGGATGTCCCAGACCTGTAACTGCCGGCCTCTCCCTCTATTGGCTATGGTGTGCGGCTTCAAACATCACCCCATGCGGCCCAGGAGAACTGCGTTCTGTGGCCAGGTCGAGAGTGACAGCGCGGAGTGAAGCCCAGTGGCGGCAATGTTCATACAGCCACAACCCCTCCACCTTTCTCACAATTTTCGTTACCCAAGATCTCTTATTTATGAGTGGGACTTGGCCCCACTTGCCACCCACTCATGGCATCCATTTTTAAGGCCCTAGGCCTTGTTCATTTCAGCGTTACGCACCGTTGCGTATTACTGTAGCAAATTTTATTATTTTTATATAGCCTATATGTTATGATAATTTATAACGATTTTTTAATTATTTTTTATAATCTTTATACCTCGTTTTGAGGCTCTCAAATTTGCTACAGTAATACGCCAACGCAACGATACGCTGAAAAGAACAAGGCCCTAACCTACCTTCTTCCACCTCCCCAAACCCTTATTTCTGCCTATTTCTCTTGTCGCTCAAACCAAAGAAGAACGACAGCAGTCCTTGCACTTCACCCTCAAATCCACTCAAATACAAGGAGAGAGATTGTGCATGTAAATATCTAAGTCCTCCATCACCTGAGCTCCCCATACCTACGACGACATTCACATGCACGAAGGATTCAGTGAGCTTTATCTCATTTTTGTCGCCCTTTGTGTTTTGAACTTGCAGCAGCAAGAACTCACCTAGTTCTTCCTATTGTTGTCATTTCTTGCATCCTCAAGCCCAAGGAAGTATATTGGGAGCTTCTTCACCATCTGGAGGAGTGGAGAAGCATTAGAGGTACATCTGTAAGGATCCTAGGCCGAGAGGGGGGGGGGGTGAATCGGCACTTTTCAAATTTTACTTCTCTCGATTCGTTTGATTTACTTAGTCAAATTAAGATCCCAAGCTATCGATTGACCTAGAGTCTAGTTTCGGAAGTGATCACAATAATGCACAAGCGACTACTAGGAGGCTCGATGGCACTCACATGCAAGCGATCAAGACAATATCGTAATTAAACAAGTGAGATGAGGAGGCGCAAACCGAGGTGTTTATCGAGTTCGATGCTCAACACATGAGCACCTCGTCTCAGCTGAGAAACTTCTCACAGAGAAGTCGGGACTCTCTCGTCCCTAGCCCTCAATCCACTCATGGTAGCTCTTCACCAACACATGGTAGGCGAGCTCCAAGCCTTCACACAAAGGCGAGTTCTCTCTGGCGAGAGCACTCACACCCACCGCACCGACACACGGCACCGACCACCGACACACGGTGGGTTTCGTCTCAACACATGAGACACCCCCAACACATGGAGGATTTGGCTCCGACACACGGAAACCGTGACACCCCCGACACACGGAGATGGCCGCCGACACACGGCGGACTTGTGCCTCCAACGGATGGAGCGGATGTAGTCGTACGGTTGATGAAGCCCGTGGCGTGACGACGATGTCTCCGGCGGCGAAGTCCCAAGAGCACAAGATCAAGATCGTCAGTCCCTGTCGAGGGTTCCCAACGAGAGAGCTCGAAATTTGGCTAAGTCCCAACGCCGATCCTTCGGACGGCGTCGATCGGGACGGACGGCGTCCGGTGAAGAAGAAATTTGAGCGCGAGGATCTTGGACGGCGTCGTAGCGTCCGACGACGGGCCACCCTCACTGCTTGACGCGTCCGATAGTTTACGGACGCGTCTGATGACGGCTAAACCGAGACCGAACACTGGCGGGCGCCTGTTCCGCTGCTGGCGATGCCACGCCGGACGATCCGGTAAACCACGGACGGCGTCCGACAAAGCTAAAATCAGCAAGACCACTGCCGGACGGCGTCCAGCAGACGGAACGGACGGCGTCCGACCGAGTGATCTGAAACTTCGCGATTTAATCTGAGCCGTCCATTTCTAGGGTTTCGCCTTGGGCCTATAAATAGAGGCTTGGTGTACAGGAGAAAATTGAGAGAGCCATCATTAGCAGCCACCCCTTGCCTTAGCCACCCATGAGAGCTCCTCCCATGGCACCCACCTCCACCTAGGGTTCCATGTGCTTGAGAGATTGAGAGGGAGAAGAAGAGAGGAAGGAGAAGAAGAAGGTGATCCCTACCTCCTCCCATCATCTCCAAGGTTTCCCCCATCTCCCATGGTGTTTTTGCCCTAGTTTTCATGGGGAGAGAGAAGGGGTTGTGGTGAGAAAGTTTGGGGATTTTAGAGAATGCCGAAGTGGCCTTCTTAGAGGAGCCATTCCCATTACTAGGGAAGGACCACTTCACCCAAGGGCACATTCTGTGGGTAGATGAGTTCGAAGCCTACTACATGAGATTTCCGAGGACCATAGTTGAGGTCCATTTACCTAATCTAAGGCTCGGTCTCTACACCACCTAGAATCTTACCCTTAACTTTAGTGCCTTAGAATCCACGCGTCACAGCATTTCTGGACCAATAACTCATAGTCGCGCATGCCGCCAGTGTGAGTTTGAGAAGCACACTCAAGCCAAACACAGCGAGCCCCACCATGATCAGTGGATGGGGGCCGCCGCATCACCTCACTAGTTTTATCCTAGTGCCGGTTGGGATCAATGGAACCCACCTGCCCATGGGTGCGCACCTCAAAGATTCGAGGGATGGGGCACTCATCATCACGAAGCTGGGAGCTCGTGGCAACATGAAGTTGGAGGGTCCCACTGCCAGCATGATCAAGGTCCCTCTATAGGATGGGAAAGGCCGTCATCGGCCCGATACCCTTCCTATTTTGAGCCATTTGCATGAGATCTCCGCACAGTAGGAGAGAGAGTAAACACATTAGTAGATGACATGGGCAATGTTCGTCAAACACTTGCCCGTCACACTAGGTACCACAAGGAGATGACCGGAAACCTTCGAGCCAACACTGATGCGGTGATGACTGGTGCCAACGCTTTGACAGCTTGATTCCAGCACACGGGTTTTGACCCACCAGCTCAATAAGGTACGCCCCATCTACTCTCCCACTTACTTCGTTGTTGCCACTGCTATGGCTGTTGCTGCTTGAAGCCTTGGCATATTACACTGTCTTGTCCTGTCTTACTCGTCGTCCTGTCATAAAAATTGAGTTTGCTTAGTGACATTTGTCATATGCATGATTAGATGATGAGGATGATAACAACAACAACAACAACAACAACAACAACAACAACAACAACAACAACAACAATAATAATAATAATAATAAATTCTATAAAAATTTCAAAAAAACAAAAATAACCAAAAACATTTCCCTTCAAATAAAAAGTATAAATGTTGATATTTACCCAAGGAGATGATGAAAAATTTCTCTATCTTATTCTCTAAATACTGGGTCCACAATTTAGTACTCATGTTTAGTTTAACATTTATTGGTATAAGTTGTGATTCCGCCTAGACTTTATCTAGCAGGTGTAAGTTGTTGTGAGATATGATACAAGATAAGAGTTTAATTGCTCATACCTTTAGTAAGGAGAAGTCTCGGAAAAAATTTTATTTTTGAAAATATAAAAATACTTTGAGAAGTGTTCCTCATTGGGATTTTCTTCCTACGAAAGCCAAAAGTACTAAAAAAGATTAAAGCTTATAATTTATCCACTTATGGCTGTGTTGAGTTTTGTCAAAACTTGTGACCTTAACGAATAGTGACTCTTCAAAGCTGGTCATTTCCTTTCGCGTATCCCTTTGATTGCTAGCCTTATTCATATCTGACAATGCTAAATTCCATCTTGGAATGGTGCATCCATTCCGCCGGGTATTCTTCCACCTACCAAAATAAGCCAAAATCTTTGTTGTGTCCCCTTTATACATACCTATGCAGTCTATTCCATTAAGAGGTTAAGTTTATCGTAAGTCCTCCCTCAATCTCTTTGAAAAATTGAGAGGCTAAAAAAATTGGGAGAAAATGATCTCGCTGAAAAAAAGAGTTGATCTTAAACTCTGAAAAATTCTGCCTCTCCAAAAATATTTATTAAAGAAGGATTTGCTCAAAATAAAGAAGTCATATAGACCGTGTCCTTAAACACAAGATCGGATGTGATGGACTCATTAGTACCTCACATCCTTGCACTTGTGTTCGTTCATCCCTTTGGCATGAGTTCATTCTCTCCCTCACCTCTGAACATTATTTCTCTTATGACCGGAAGGCGAAGCAGCATGATCTTCATTTGGTCTAATTTTTGACTTAACAACATTATATAGCCTAAGTAGGCCATTTATAGTCCCACCTTGAGCTCCACATAAACCTTTATAATATAGGGGTTAAAATTGGCCTTATGCCTTGGTAAGGATGAGCAAAATACCACTTGGTCGATTCGAGAGTACCAATTGATGAACTAAAATTTTAAAATTTCGGAGACATATTTTGAATAAGGGTAAGTAACACTCCTCTGTCTTGGTTGTTCTATTTTCCAACCGCCTAAGACGACGTGACATTTTTTAAGCCCTACAGGTATACATACAAGGTTGGGATACACTTGTACGAGTTTGTGTTAACAAATATTGAGAATATTACCTTGTGCACTTAATATTTATTGAATATTGACATTGATGCAATCCTGATCCATCGGGTCCAATTCTAAGCTCTTTGCTCGAGGATGAGCAAAAGTTCAAATTGGGGGTGTGTTGGCAGTCGTTAAAGTTCAATTTCGTACGCCGACTTACGCCAAATTTTCGGTAATTTGGGGAAAATAAAGATTTATATATGCATTTTTTTTAAACTGATAAATTTCACAAGTTTTTATGAGTTTTTGTCCTTAGGAATAAAGTGGAGAAAAATCAGAGCTGAATCGAAAGAAGAAGCCGGTCGGCCGACCTGACCTCTGCACCGAACCGACTCCAACTTCTCCCAGTTGCGAAGAAATGTATCAAGGAGTAATGTCAAGCGTCCAAGTGCGTCGGGTTAATCAAATGGCTGTAGTTCCTTCACACTTGGGTAACTTGGCTCTTAAGGAAGCCAATTCTACCGGCTCTAACTGCCAAAACCGACGTGGGGAATTAATCTATACCGTTAAAGAAGCATCCTATACGAAAACGAGAGCCAGGATCAACCGAAGGTGTGTCGGCCGACCCACCTAGGCCGGCCAACCCCCTTGGATCCCCTCTCGGAATCCCCTTCGGCTGATGCGGAGATGACATTTGTCCCATGACGTGGAAGCTCCTCATTGGTTGTGGATGACTATAAAATACCCCTCACCTCACTTGAGAACACAACACAACACATTCCTCTCATTGGGAGCACTCTTCCCTTGTTAGAGTAGTTAGTTTGGGAGTTAGAGTATAGTCGAGCTGAAGCTCGGAGTTCTGGAATTGTCTTCGGGATTTCGGGTAATAGCTCTTATATCCTTTCCCTTCTCTAAGACATTGCATTTATAATACAAGTTTCTTTCATTATCTGTACTGAGCATATTTACACTAAGTGGGAAGTGTGAATTATTAGAGTAATTTATTAATTTCATCTGGTTCCGAGTCTGGGTTCAACACTGTTGGCGATACTTACGCTCAAAGAAATTAATCCACAAGCGGACGGATATCGCTTGTAGTTTTCATCAGGAGTATTCCTAGAGTTATCGAATCCACAGGGAACGAGGGTTTAAAGAGATAATCCTCTATATCTTAATTATTTAAAATACCAGCCAATCTAGGTAACGGGGGTTAGGATAAATGAAAAGACCGGAACACACATACACAAGATAAATATTAACACAAATAAAGAAAAAGCTTCTCTAGCTAGATAGACAGTTGGGAGGACAACGAGGCAAGTTTAATAAGTTCTCAAAATCGTGTGATTCAGTTTATTGAGCGAGCTTGGGTAATCAAACAGTGGTTCACTTGGTATTCGTCGTCGGAGCTCTAATATTCACTACCACCCGCTCTCCTGAATTGGAATCCCGAATGGTTATGATCATGCCGATAGGGCTCAACTGCTCCAAACCCGGACGCTGTGGGTTACGCACTAGATACTTAGTATCTACGGATGGATAGGGCTGTCACCACCTACCACCTACCACATATACCTGGGCCCGGGTGTAAACTGAGTTAGTCCTAGTCTCAGACACCACGTCTGCTACTATTTCTAATCAATCTTCCTCAGTACCAAAAAGAAGTTGATCTAGGTTCAATGCCTAGCTCTTCCCAATATATGAGTGAGAACCTAAACTGATTCCAGATGAATACAAGCTACCGGTAAGGCAAATCTACACAACTCATTTATGTAGATATACTCAGTTCAAATAGAGTTCAACACATAAGCAATGAATGAAGTGATCTCACTAAAAGTGCATCTAGGCCCTTAAGTAATTTTGATGATTAATGAGTAATAATTATAGAGCTAATATTTTCTATTGGGAATTGTACACAGATGTTATACAGGTCAAATCCATGAGGTACATGTTTACATGTGATGGTGTACCCCTCAAAAGTGGATATATTGCAAGAAGGCATCAAGACTAGTATTTACATGTAAATCTTTATTTATTGAGTCATAGGGATGTCGTACTATAAAGAGGGATGCAATAGAGGAGCATATAAAGGTTCCTAAGTGCTCAAAATAGGTATCTCGAAGTTCGAGTGAGTTTTCCACTTCAAATTACACTCTATACAGAACCTATACCATCAGAACATCCGACAAGGGTCGGAACATCCGATGGTGAAACCAGTCTGCCAGTTTTTCATGCCATCCAGTAAGTAGTCCATCGGAACATCCGACGCGGGTCAGAACATCCGAGGGTCATCGGAACATCCGACGTGGGTCGGAACATCTGATGCGGGATTAAGTGCAGCAACGGCTACTTTTCGAGATTCCTTATTTAAAGCCTTCTCTAATACCTACCAAAAGGTTACTCACTATGATTACATCCTGATTTGAGCCTAATTCATATTCTTCATCTCTCTCAAGAACCATAGCCTTTGTCTCTCTCTTGTTCATCTTGTGAGATCTAGATCTAGAGAGATCAAGGCACCCAAGTGCTCCACGAATTAGAGTCCAATTCTTGAGCACTTAGCGATTCCTAAATTTCTTCATCGCATTTATTACTCTTGGAGGCTTGAAGGGCTCCTAGACGGCTAGGTGTCGCCGGTGAGCCGCCGATCTTCGTATGGTGTGCCCCCGGAGTTTGTGAAGGTGCGAATCTACCTCCGCAAGGAAAAGGATTCAACTAGTGATCACCGGTGAGTACTTTGTGCTTCGTCGGGGAGGGGATTAGGGTCTTGGTGATCTGGGCTTTGTGCCTTCCCTAACGGTGAGTAGGATCTCCCTTCAAAGATCCGAACATCGGTAAACAAAAATCGCTGTGTTTTCGTCTTGGTCTTGATTTGTTGTTTTTCACTATTGGTGTTGGCCTATTCTGAGTATTCTTGAATAGTTCTAATCTTGGTTTTGCGAGAAATCAGTTTTTACTCTACGTTTTCGACAAATACATAATTCCCAGGATCGGAACATCCGACGCCGTCGGAACATCCGACCCAGATCAGAACATCCGACGCAGGGGTTACTGGACCAGGTCGGAACATCCGATCTGTATCGGAACATCCGACCGGCTGGTCACTGTTTGACTTTATTAATTCCGCAATTTCGTTTTATTCACCTATTCACCCCCTCTAGGCGGCATAGCGATCCTTTCAATTGGTATCAGAGCCTAACCTCCTGTTTTGAGCTTAACCGCTTGCAGAATCATGCCGAACAACAAAGACGATACTGAGATCGAGACTTCAAGTGAAGGCAACAAAAAGGCTGCTATTCCTTATGTTCATCCAGATACAACATCTTCATCTCATGTCTCTATTCCCACTGGGCGTGCACCCCACTTCGATGGCACATACTACCCACAATGCAGACATAAGATGAAGATGTATCTAATGTCTATTCATCCTTCTATTTGGAGAATTGTAGAAACAGGTTTTAAGTCCAAGAAATCGGAGAATCTCACTGCTGATGAAGAAAGAGACTCCTTCCGCAACTATCAAGCCGTCAATGCATTGTTTGGTGCTTTGAGCCCCAGAGAGTTCAACCGAGTTGACGTACTTGAAGAAGCCAAGACAATTTGGGATACTCTCAAGGTCGTTCATAAAGCCACATCAAGTGTGAGGGAGACCAAGATAGAGATTATCAATGGGAAGATAGGAAGGTTTATCCTAGAGGAAGGAGAAGACTATAAGACAATGAGACCAAGGGGCTTGAATACAAGTCTCTCAATGATCATGAGGTGGTCAAGATTCTACTCCGGGCTATCACTCCAACAAACCACCACTTAGTGCAAATGATCTGAGATAGAGACAATTATCACTCAATCGCACCGCATGAAGTGCTTGAAAGAATTCTTAGTGATGAGTTGATAGACCAAGAAGCTTCGAACATTAAAGAGATGGCTCAATCAATAAAGAAGAAGAGCATTGCATTGAAGGCGAGCAAAGTGTCAAAGGCAAAGGATAATAGCTTAAGCAGTGATGAAGACGATGGGCAAATGAACATGGAAGAAATGTCATTCTTTATTAGGAGATTCAATAAATTTCTAAAGAAGAATGGCTACAATAGCAAAGGCAAGAAGGACTCCGGCAAATCCAAATCTTTAAAAAGTTCAAGGAGAAAATGTTATGAATGTGGTGAAACCGGACACTTCAGTGCCGAGTGCCCACACAAGAAGGATAAGGACAAGGAAGAAAAGAAGAAAGAAAAGAGTTACAAGAAGGAAAAGGAAAAGAGTAAGAGACACAAGAAGAGTTCAAGAGGTGAAGCTCACATTGGTGAGGAGTGGGACTCCGAATCCGACTCCGAGTCCGATGATAAGAGTGTCACATGCATTGGGATGGCCTTTCCGAAACCGGCAACATCTCTATTTAGTAAATTGACGGATGACGAGGATGAATCTTCAATGTGCTTCATGGCCAAGGGCACTAAGGTATCAACAAGATCTTCTAAATCTTTAGTCAATTCTTATACTAACAATTCTAGTGATGATGAGGATGATATGAGTCATGCTAGCTTGGTCAAGATGATGAGAAAATTTGATATGGGTAAGTTGACCGAGCTCATGGAGAGGGTTGAGCAACAAGAGGACCTTCTTGAGAAAGCAGAAGACTTGTTCATCCTTGAAAAGGAGATAAACCTCCAACTTGAGAAGGAACTTGCATTGGAAAAGAAGAGGGTTGAGACGATGACCAAAGAATTTTCGGAGGTTAAATCCAAAACGAGCTCTCTTGAGATCAACAACGCTTCACTTATAGAGGAACTCATTTGTGCAAAGGAAACACATGATACTCTTAGAGTGAAGTTTGATGATCTTTTGAAGAGCACCTCTACTCCTCCAAATGCAACTTGTGACTCACCTCCTTCCACGAGCAACAGTTGTGCAAGGTGCTACAATATGGATGTGAATGCTTGTACAACAAACTTTGCTACTTTGCAAGATCTTGCTAGTGAGAATGAGAAGTTAAAGGGTCTACTTGAAGATGGTATTCAAAGATCTTACAAGTCGAGTTAGGGACTTGTTGAGATCCTCGAAAAGAGAAGAGAAAACTTTCAGAAGGCCGGATTTGGCTATGTTCCACCTAAGGGCAAGAAGGCGCATGTTGTGGTGACTCCAGTCACTAAGCTAGTTCACTTTGTGAGAGAGCAAATCTCAAAGGCTCACGTTTCTCACTCTACTTTTAATGCCTCTTACATTCTTAAAAAGAATAATTTTGGTAGAGTGCTTGCTTATCATGTTGGACCAAAGCGTAATAATGCATCTTTGGTGAGATCCATTTGGGTCCCAAAGGCTCTTGTGACTAACCTCAAAGGACCTAATCAAATGTGGGTACCTGAGACCAAAGCTTGAACTTTATAGGAATATCTCTTCGGTGGCCCTAGTTGGGTACTCGACAGCAGTTGCACTCATCATATGAACGGAGAGAAGAGAATGTTCTCCTAAATTAATTGCTACAATCAACAAGTGAGAGTATTACATTTGGAGATAACAGTAAAGATGATGTACTTGCTCGTGGTAAGATTGCAATTTCTGAAAATCTTTTTCTTACAAATGTTTTACTTGTGAATTTATTGAAATACAATCTATTATCGGTACAACAATTTTGTGTTACTGGTTACGATTGTATCTTTTCTTATGATGGTGTGAATGTCGTTCGAAGGAGTGATGATTTAATAACCTTTAAGGGTCATCGAAAGGGAAAGCTCTATCTTATGGACTTCTCCATGGATAGGCCTAGCCTTAGGATATGTCTACTGGCTAAATCTAGCATGGGTTGGCTTTGGCATCGCCGACTAGTCCATGTTGGTATGAGGAACCTTCACAAACTCTCGAAAGACAATCACATTATTGGACTAACAAATATGAAGTTTGAAAAAGACAGGCCATGTAGCGCATGTCAAGCGGGAAAACAAGTTGGAGCGTCTCATCCTTCGAAGAATGTAATGACCACGACAAGACCTCTTCAATTGCTTCATATGGATCATAAGTATAGGAGGTAACAAATATGGTCTTGTTATTGTTTATGACTTTTCACGTTTCACGTGGGTATTCTTTTTGCATGATAAGTCAGAGGCAAAACGAATTTTAAAGAAGTTTATTAGCAGATCTCAAAACGAGTATGAAGTGAAGATTAAGAAGATTCGAAGTGACAATGGGAAAGAATTCAAAAACACCGATATTGAAGAATATCTTGATGAGGAAGACATCAAGCACAAATTTTTGGCCCCCTACTCCCCTCAACAAAATGGAGTAGTCGAGAGGAAGAACCGAACCCTCATCGAGATGGCGAGAACCATATTGAATGAATACAAGGTTTCAGATATATATTGGGCCGAAGCTGTGAACACCGCCTATCACGCCATCAACCGACTTTATCTGCACAAATTATTGAAGAAAATTTCATATGAGCTCCTTACCGATAACAAGCCAAATATTTTCTACTTCAAAGTCTTTGGCAGTTAGTGTTATATTTTGAACAAGAAATCTAGAAGCTTTAAGTTTGCTCCTAAGAAGGCTTCTTGCTTGGTTATGGATCAAATACTTACGCCTACCGAGTTTTCAACAATACCTCCGGTGTGGTTGAAATCTCGCGCGACGTAACATTTGATGAGACTAACGGCTCTCAAGTAGAGAAAGTTGATCAACATGTGCTAGATCAAGAAGAACCACCGTGTAAAGTGATCAAGAAAATGGCTATCGGTGATGTCAAACCTCAAGAAGGCGTAGAAGACGATGATTCACTACCTTTGTCAACTCAAGTCGAACCGGCAACAATTGTTGAAGATGATGAAAATGACAAGTTAAGTGAAGGTGATGATGAAGATCCCAATCTACCAAATGCACATCCTAGAGTACGCCAAAGTATTCAACGAGATCATCCCATCGAAAACATCATTGGTGATATAAACAAGTGAGTAATTACTAGATCACGTCTTTCAAATTTTTGTGCATTTTACTCGTTCGTCTGCTCTCTTGAGCCACTCAATATAGATCAAGCTATCAAGGATCCCGATTGGATTATTACCATGCAAGAGGAGTTAAACAACTTCACTAGGAATGAAGTGTGGGAGTTGGTGGAAAGACCGAAACAAAATATTATCGGTACAAAATGGGTCTTCCGCAACAAACAAGATGAACACGGTGTAGTAACAAGAAACAAAGCACGATTGGTTGCACAAGGCTTCACGCAAATCGAAGGTTTGGATTGTGTGCTTTTCTTAATGGTCTACTTTCCGAGCTTGTGTACGTTGAGCAACCACCGGGCTTCGAAGATCCTTCGTTTACAAACTCAATAAGGCGCTTTACGGGTTGAACCAAGCACCATGTGCATGGTATGAGTGCCTGAAGGATTTTTTGGTATGAAAAGGTTTTGAAATGGGTAAATCTGATCCTACACTCTTTACCAAATTGGACTACAAGTGAAACAAATGAAGGAACGAACTTTCATTAGTCAATCAAAATATGTGAAGGATATGCTTAAGAAGTTTGAGATGAGCGACGCCAAACCAATCAAGACTCCTATTCCAACAAATGGTCATCTTGATTTAAATGTAAATGGTAAGGACGTCGATCAAAAGGTATACCGTTCTATCATTGGTTTTCTCCTTTATCTTTGTGCATCTTGGCCTGATGTTATGCTTAGTATGCGAATGTGTACAAGATTTCAAGCTGCACCCAAGGATTGTCACTTAGTGGCAGCGAAGAGAATCTTGAGATATTTGATACACACTCCCAACTTTGGCCTTTGATATCCTAGAGGGTCAAACTTTGACCTAATCGGCTATTCGGATGCGGATTACACCAGTTGTAAAGTGAATAGGAAGGGTACCTACGGTACTTGCCAATTCCTTGGAAGGTCGCTCGTTTCGTGGGCGTCCAAGAAACAACATTCCGTGCCCTATCCACAGCCGAAGCTGAGTATATTGCCGCAGGACATTGTTGTGCTCAACTACTTTGGATGAAACAAACCTTGAGAGATTATGGTCTTAACCTCAACCACATCCCACTTTTATGTGATAATGAGAGTGCCATAAAAATAGCCAACAATCCTATTCAACACTCCCGAACCAAACATATTGATATTCGCCACCACTTTCTAAGAGACTATTCAACCAAAGGTGATATCGATATTACCCATGTGAGAATCGAAAACCAACTAGCTAATATTTTCACCAAACCCCTTGATGAGAGAAAATTCTGTGAGTTGCGGAGTGAATTGAATATCCTTGACTCTCGGAATGTTGTTTGAAATATTGCACATACCGTTTGTTGATTGAAAAAGGTTTTCCTTTATCTTGTCATCTATTTTACTATAGTTATATAGGTATATATAAAAATGACTTGATTGATTTGGCTCTTCGGATATTGATATTCTATTTATTCGCTGATGACCTTAGTTTGATTGATTGAAATGATTACGGGTCATTCATGGGTAAATTCAATTCTTAGAACTCTCCTCTATCCTCCCAGAGCAATCTTATCTATTCTCGAGGTGTCTGGAGTCTAGATTATCGGTGTCTGGGAGACGCGCTCCTGAAGAGCAGCGAAACCGTGGACCGGTAGACGAATTTGTAGTTGGTGTGAGGTCCAACGACCACCCTTCTCAACAGCCTGGGACGGCGGCCAAGCCTACGGGGGGCTAAGGCCGCGTTGTCTTCCCGGACAAGTGCCTGGTGCGATTCGGTGATCCGGGGCAGTGAGAAGAAGAAGGAAAGCAATACAAACCGTGAAGACACGAGTGATTTACCCTGGTTCAAGCCCTCACTGCCTGGTAATAGCTCTACTCCAGTCTTGTTGATTATATGGTGCCGAGACCGGGCTTGGAAGCACCGATCCCGAGCTTACAACGGTGGCGACTAAGGACTATACCCTACGGCACTCAAGCTAGCTGGCCCAGATCAGCAACCATGGCTGAGGTCCCTTGAAAATTTCTATGCCCAAATCAAGCCCCCAATAACTCTGGGTTGTACCACTCGATTTTCCCCTTCAATTTCTGTTGCCCCTTCGTTGTTTATTGCCTCTAAATCTAGCAGCTTGTGCAGGCTAGGTTACTGGTGATCTGCTCAGTCATGGTGCTGTGCTCGGCGGCGGCGGTGCTACGATGGAACGCAAGGCTGTGCATGTGCGGCAGGAGCAAGCCGCGCTCTGCCTGGACTTGGTGGCCACTTCTACAACCTGACTGGCAAGTGCTCCTAACCCTTCATCCTCTATCTCATTTACCTATTGTGCCTACAGCCTGCGTGTTACTGGATAGAAAATTACTCGTGTAATGACTTAGCTTAGGCTCTAGTACTATTGTGTATATCTAACTGATAAAAGAATACTAGGCTTGGTAAAATATTGTAATGCTACATCAATTTGGGGATGTATGTTATCAACCTCCAGAACTCCTACTTGTATTTTTTTTGTGTGTATAAGCTTCCTAGCTTTGTTTTACTTACGAAGATTAATCTAATAACTGTGATTAATTATCTACTAAAATTGTGGGTCATTACATTAACCAACTAATAGTGTTGCATTGACTTAGTGGATTTTAATCTAGAGACTCTAGATATGCTTGCAACTAGTTCATTGGACAGTACGATTTCCAAATATGCTTGCAACTAGTTTATTTCATATGAAAGGGGCTATTGTGATTGTGAAACATGTCCGTGGGGAATCAAGTTTATAGACCTAGATCCTGCTTTCAGTTTTTTGAATTTAAATAAGTTCCTTTATGCAGTACTTTGAAATGGCGTAGGACACTTAACAATTGAAGTTGGATGTCATGAAAAATCTGAGGCCTAGGAAATGCAGCTCACTTCTTTGCAGGCATGCGATTCACAAGGGGTAAATGAATTGAACTCTGACAGCTCTAAATTCCAAACTGATTTGACTTGTGGCATGATCTATTCCTTAGTGTGTGCTCTGTATTTATCAGTTCTATAACCACATATGTCAATACTTTTTTGCAGGCTGCAGGAACTTGGTGGTGAAACCATACTTCCTCTCACTTGTGCATTGGAACAGAAACTAGCGGATATGCAAGAATATGAAGCTGTCAAATATTGTCCTGAAGCCAGATAACAAGGCAAGTTAATTCAGTTATACTTTGAATTGGTTAGCTTGGTCATGCTTTTACTTAGAGAAATTGGATGGGACAAAGATTTGAGCTAGCTGCATCCATTATCTTTATGCAGGACTTTGAAGAATTGAAGAACCAATGTACTTATGGTCCATGAAATGTTATTTCTGCTTTTGTTCTGAGAATTGTTTGTTCTCAGCTTTTGTTGAGTGCAATTGTATGGGCCAGCAAATATTTTGTATGCATGAGATTGGTTTAAAATTGTGACATTCTATTTTTATATGAAATTGATTTTGAATCGTTATATATGTATATGAATTTGGTTTTAAATTGTGATGATAGAATGGCCTGGGCCATTGATATTTGGGCCTAATGTATGTGCCAAATGGGCTTGGGCCACAAGGGAAAAAATAGCCTCATCATCAGCTTTGAATGGAATGGACTAAAGCCCAAATAATAAAGACCAAAAATTGAGCCCAAACCGAATTTTAAAATGGACCAAGCCCAAATAATAGGGCTGTACAAAATTAGCCCAAACTGAGTTTATGACGCTCAATTTTCGTCACAGAATTCACCAAACCAAATTAGCCTCAAAATGGGCTTGGTCAAATTAGAAATTGGGCCTTAAATTGGGCCAAGCCCATATTATTTATGCTGGCCTTTTGATAAATTATGACAATAAAATTCGTCACAATATTTGGCCACGTCATCTGCCACGTCATCTGCCATGAGACATGACACATCATCTGCCATTTGGCAGCATCCTAGTCATCCACTTGTGACGTTTCTGTTTCAATCTGTGACGATTCGAGGCGTCATAATTATTTGTGACGATGTAATGTTCGTCACTAAATTTGTGACGTTTTTTCTTGTTTTGTCACAGATGATCTTTAGAGACGCACCTTCTGTGACAGACTAGTTTTCGTCATAGGGTCGTCACAGATTGCATACGGTGACAAAAAAATCG
The DNA here is from genome assembly GCA_036346415.1 of Raddia guianensis. Lineage (NCBI taxonomy): Eukaryota > Viridiplantae > Streptophyta > Magnoliopsida > Poales > Poaceae > Raddia > Raddia guianensis. The sequence goes on along the minus strand of CM070534.1, from coordinate 17,213,519 downwards.
CTCTTTTCGTCACAATTTAATTGTCACAGAAGCTCATATTTCTTGTAGTGAGAAGATGAAGTCAATAGCAGTGAGATAGCGACGATCTTCGAATTCGATGATGGCAGCGATCAGAGTGAAGCTAGACGCATAGTTTGTTTCTCAGTTAGATCATATAAACTTTTTATTGTTGATCAAGCTATTGGCCACGGATCTTTCTGTAAAAGGGTTTGGATATGAATGAATCTTTAGCCGTTTCTCAAATAAAAATAGCTGCCACTACGGTGCCTCACACCCATCCTTTCCTCTCTCCCTCTCTCTCTCTCTCTCTCTCTCTCTCCATGGGAGCTCTCTCTGCTTAGGGTTTCATGGAAGAAGCACATGGAATGGTTGCACAGCAAAACGGCCAATTGGTTGGCCGCCCTCATGCCCCCTTTTCATCCCTCTCATCTCTCTTCCTCTCTATCTCTTCCCATCTATTATCTCTCTACGCTGGGAGAAGGGGCAGCAAGGAATCACGTCGTCATGGAGCTTCGATATCCAGATCGGACAGGGTTGACGTGGGGGCTTTCCGAATCTAGATAAGAAGATGCCAAGGAGGAGATAACTCGTCATATTTGGGGAGGAAGATGGCTAGGGAGGAGGTGAATCCCTATTTTTGGCATGGAAACTTCAAGCATGTAAGTTCCAAACTTGGGTTTTGCTTGTTGTGGCCGGATCCGGCGAGCACAGGGTACGGGTTGCCGGATTTAGGGAAGAAGAAGGCAAGGAGGAGGTTCATCCCCCATTTTTCACACAAAACCTGTGACTTGCCTTTTGAAACTTGGGGCAGCGCGTCCAAAACATGGACTTTGTTTCGTTTCGAAACTTTGGGTTTTTTGACTTCAAAACATTGGATTTTGCTATTAAAACTTTGACTTTGTCTGGCAAAACTTAAACTTTTCTCTGTTGAATCTTGGACTTCATCAATGTGAAACTTTTGTATTTTCTCCATCAACACTTTGGATCTTTTGACTTTGAAACTTCAATTATTACTATTAAGATTTAAACTTGTTTTGATTTAAACTTTGGGTTTTCGTCCGGTGAAACTTTTGTGTTTTAACTTTGAAACTTCAAACTTCTGAATTTCGTGATTAAAACTTCGACATTTTCCTATTGAAACTTGGTTTTTGCCTACTGAAACTTGGATTTCATAGTCATAAAACTTCATGAACTGTCAAGTTTTATCATCAGGTTGCCAAGTTTCATTAGTTATTTTCCATATTTAAGTAGTTATTTTCCAGGTTTCATGCTGAGAGAGGCACTGGGTAAGGGGAATGAACTACGAAATATATAATTGATGGCAACTGGGCCGTCTGGAACGCCAAGGATAAGGACTCTTTTGTTTCATAGTTTCTTTGATTTCCTTGTGTGCGTTTTTTTTCTCTGGTTGAAGGGTCCCACTGTGCACAGGTCCAGAAACATTAGCCGTGGGTCCCATGGGGTTCCGAGAGTGCAGTGTTAATCTTGAGCGAACCTAGGCGAGTACACTGTCCCTGTCGTCACCGAGTCACCGAATATCCGAGGCGCTGAAACTTCCCACCGAGTGATCGCCCGTGCTTGGGGTGAGGTCGCCCGTGCTCGCCGAGGGGTCGCCCGTGACTAGGAGAGGTCGCCCGTGCTCGCCGAGGGGTCGCCCGTGCTCGCCGAGTGGTCGCCGGTGCTCGCCTAGGGGTTGCCCGTGATGGGGAGAGGTCGCCTGTGCACCACCACTGTCGGACGGCGTCCGACGCTCTTCGGACGGGTCCGACAATGGCTGATTTCGGAGGTAAGCTCAAAATCGACTAAGTCCCAAATGCACGTCCTCAGCCGGACGGCGTCCGATAAGGACGGACGGCGTCGACTACGGCTAAACCAGCGACCGAACACTGGCGGGCGCTCTTGTACAAGACACACCTGCCGGACGCGTCAGATAAGCCACCGGACGGCGTTCGACGAAGCACAAAATGGCCTTGATTCTCTGTCGGACGGCGTCAAGCGGAACCGACGGCGTCCGATCGGGGGATCTGAATCTCGCGATTTAATCTGAGCCGTCCATTTCTAGGGTTTTGCCTTGGGCCTATAAATAGGGGCTAGGAGCACGGGAGAAACTTGAGAGAGCCCATTCTAGCAGCCACCCCATTCCATTGAGAGCTCCTCCCATGGTCTCCTCCACATCTAGGGTTTCCATGCCATTTTGAGGGGGATTGAGAGGGAGAGGGAGAGAGGAAGAAGAAGAAGCCTACCATGCCTCCTTCGGTCATCTCCAAGTCTCTCCTCCTCACTCCCATGGGGTTTCCCATCTAGCCCCATGGTGGAAGTGAGGTGGTGAAGTTGGTGTCCTCCGGTCTTGTGCTCTCGGGATTTCTTGCACCGGAGGCCCCTCCTCAAGCTTCACCGAGTGTACCACTACTTCGACCACGTCCTCTACATCGAAGAAACCCGTCCCGGTGGGCGGTCATCCTCCCGTTGGGTGAGGGTGCGTGTAAAGTCCTCCTTGCGGGGAGGCCGGTGACCGTGTGTCGGTGCCGTGATGAAATCCTCCTTGCGGGGAGGTCGGTGACCCTTCGTCGGTGCCGTGGTGAAATCCGTCTTGCGTGGCGGTCGGTGATCCTTCGTCGACGCCGGGGAGAAATCCGTTCTTGCGGGAGCGGTCGGTGACCTTGTGCGGGTGCCGGTGGGGTGTGAGCTTTAAACTTGAAAGTTCTTGCCACTCTGTACGGGTTCGGTGCTCACCCAACATTCGTTGTTGAAGAGCCCACGAGTGGATTGAGGGCACAGGACGAGAGGGCCCTGGCTTCCTTTTGGAAGTTCCTCACCGTAGAGTAGGAGTTCGCTCCGAACCACATAAAAACTCGGTTTGCATCCTTCCTGCCATCCCTTTACACTGTGCACCTTGAACTCGATTGCGTGGACTTGTGCCTTCGTGCCAAGAGTAGTCGCTTCCGCTTAGGAATTGCTTGATACTTGTCTGCCGTTGTTTCTTATCACTGATATTGCTAGGTCCAGGCGATAGTTAGTTTCCAAATTTGCTAAGTTTCCAAGTAAAATCAAAAGACGTAAAAATTGAAAAGAAGCCGATTCACCCCCCCCCCCTTTCGGCCAGAGATCCTTTCAATTGGTATCAGAGCCAAGTTATCGAGTATAAGCTTCACCGCTTTTCGATATGGCTGACGGGGGAAGTGTTGCTAGCAATAGGATCCCACTGTTTAATGGAACTCACTTTGGATATTGGAAAAAGCGCATGACATTTTACCTTCAGTCTTTAGGCTACGATGTCTGGAGGGTCACTGAGTCACCGCTAGGATTAGAGATTGATAAAGATGCTGGTCCCACCCCTGAACAAATCAAGAAGTTAGAGTTGGATGCTAAAGCTATCAATGCACTTCTCTCTGGGCTTAGCATGGAAGTATTTGATAGAGTTAGTAATTTAACCGCAAATGACATCTGGACTACTTTGATAGAGATTCATGAGGGTACCTCTTACATTAAGGAAGAGAGGCTTGTAGTTGTCAAAGAAAAGTTTGATCGGTTTAAAATCTTGCCAAATGAATCGCTAATGAGATGTTTTCACGTCTTAACCCCATTGTCAATGAGTGCAAGGGCTCGGAACCTCTCATCCAATGTTGATGTGTGCGGGAAGATGATAAGAGTGCTTCCACGGCAAGAGTATAGGGACATCATCACGTACTTGTCCAACTCTGGTGATCTTGCCAAGTTGTCGCCTACTGCACTACTTGGGAAGCTCTCTTCCCATGAGATGATGATGAAGGATGGAGAGGATCATGCACCCCAGAAGGAGAAGGCAATCGCCCTCAAGGCGAAGGGGTCAAGGCCTGGTGCTAAAGTTGCTGACAAGGAAGGGCCAACTCTAAATGGCCAAGACTTCGATGTTGGCGAGCTGGTAATGCTCATGAGGACCACAAGCAAGTACTTCAACAACCTCAATCGTGGAGGTGGTAGGAGGTCGAGCAAGAAACCATTTAGCTCCCTCCGGTGCTTCAACTGTGATGAGAAGGGCCATATTGCATCGATGTGCCCTGATAAGAGCAAGTCCAAGCACAAGGAGAAGGAGGATGGTGACAAGACCAAGTACAAAGGCAAGGACAAAAGGAAGCCCTTTGTCAAGTCAGGCATGAAGGCCCGCTCCAATGAAGGCAAGAGGCTCGCTTTTGTTGGAGAATGGGTGACTGATAATAGCTCCAGTGATTCTGGCTCCAATGCCTCTGAAGAAGATGATGAGGAAGAAACCACTGAGCAAGGCCTCGCTGGATTGGCTTTGGCAAGCTCCATTCCTCCTCCACCGGCATTTCCTCCACGATGCTTGATGGCGGTATCTCAAGAGGAAGAATGGCACACGGACTCTGATGAGGATAATACTACCTCAACTCCTGCCTGCACCCCAATGTGCTTGATGGCGAAGCCCAAAGAGCATGAGGTGAGTGATTCTGATGATTCTGATTGTGACATGCGTGAACAAATGACACAAATGGCTAACAATGTGCGACGAGCTTGTGAAATTGCACATGAGGAGAAGATAAAAAATGTTAGTCTTCAACAGTCTCTCAATGCCTTGCAAACTAAGTATGATAGTTTAGAAACAGAGTATGACTTGTTGTTAGACTCCAACCATAGCTTGCTTGAGAAACAGAATGTGCTAGAAGAGGAGAACCTTGCTTTGAATGATTCTCTAAAGGATATTCTTACTACATACCATTGCTTAAAAGAACAACATGAACAGCTTGTAGTTAAGAGAACCGCTCTAGAGTTTCTGCCTGTTGCTACCTCTGTTGATGATGTGCATGACTCTCTTGCCTTGACTATTGTGCCATCTAAACTAGATATGTCCACATCTTGTGATGATCTTAGTGATTTGACATTGATTGCATCTAGCTCTAGTGATTCTTCTAGTCATGCCCATGAATGCACTCCTGATAACTGTAAGTTTGCTTTGGCTGCTAGAGAGCTGGCAATAGAAAATGCAGAGCTTAAGTCCAGGCTTGAGAAGTTTGACCGTGGGCTTGGGAAGTGTTATGAGGGTAGTCTTGCTCTTGACAAGATGCTCAAGGAACAGAGGAAACCCTCTCAAAAGGGTGGCTTGGGGTTTACCCCGGAGAAGCCAAAGAGAGGGAAGAAAACTGTTCCTAGAGCATCTGGCATGAGGCAGAACTACAATCATACCTATCCTAAGAAGAGGAACACCTTATCTCAAGCTCACAACTTTGGGCATAATCAGAATTTGCACACTACCAACATGCCTCCTAGGCAACATTTTGAGCACAAATGGCAAGGACCACCTAGGCACTATAACTTGACATGGCAACATCCTAGGCATGATCAATGGCAAGGTCTTCCTAGCATGAACCACACTTGGTATGGCACACCTAGGAACAATTGGAATGGATACTATAGGTACAACTCTGGTGCATCTAGATACAATCACTATGATAGGTCATTCCATCCTAGGTACCCCAACCAACAAGCTCCATTCAACAAGCTGAAGCCTCAAACCAAATCCTAACCCAAGCATAGGAAGGTGCATGTAGAAGTTGATGGAAATTACATGCTTAAGCAAGATGGTTGCGGTCATGTTTTTGCCAAGTTCATTGGACCATCTTGGTTGAATGAGCACAAGAATCAAGTGTGGGTGAAGAAGTATCTTGTTGACTCACTTGCTACTGGTTTGAAGGCTAACCCTTGGGGACCCATTGTTTGGGTCCACGAGTCTAAAAGTGATCAATTCTCTTGTCGGGTGAACTACGGCGTGGAGGTGTCATTGGATCATCGGCGGTGGGTGCACTCAACACATGACTGGCAACCCCCGGTTGTTCACCTCATTCGGGGAGGTTGGAGACTTCCCCAGCAGGATCACTTTTGGAGACGGTAGCAAGAGCAAGGTAAATGGAGCGGGAAAGGTAGCTATCACTTCTGACTTGTCCATTGACAATGTGCTTCTCGTGCAAACTCTCAATTACAATTTGCTTTCTGTGGCTCAATTGTGCGATCTCGGCTTTCATTGTCACTTCACTCCTCAAGGCATGAATGTGGTTGATTCAAATGGAAAATTGATTTTCAGGGGTTTCCGTTTTCAAAACCTTTTCGTTGTAAACTTTCATTCTGACTTCTCATATCTCTCGACTTGCCTTCTCGCCAAAGTTTCACATGGATGGCTTTGGCACAGGCGTCTTGGGCATGTAGGCATGTCAAATTTGAGAAAGGTTTTCAAAAACGAGTTGGTTCTTGGTTTGAAGGATGTTAAATTTGAAAAGGATAAGCTTTGCAGTGCCTGTCAGGCTGGCAAGCAAGTGGGTAATTCACATCCTGCCAAGACGGTCATGTCGACCACTCGTCCCCTTGAGCTTTTACATATGGATCTTTTTGAACCGACCACATATGTGAGCATTGGAGGCAACCTTCATTGCTTGGTGATCGTTGATGATTACTCTCGTTTCACCTGGGTTTTCTTTATGCCTGACAAAACACCTGTTGGAAACATTTTCAAATCATTTGCAAAAAGAGCCCAAAACAAATTTGAGTGCCAAATCAAGAGTGTGAGGAGTGACAATGGGACCGAGTTTACTAACTCTAACATTGAAAGCTATTGTGATGAGAATGGTATAGGTCACGAGTTCTCGGCAGCCTACACCCCGCAGCAGAATGGGGTTGTGGAAAGGAAAAATCGAACCCTGATTGAGATGGCTAGGACAATGTTGAATGAATATGGGACATCGATGTGTTACAGGGAGAGGCAATCAATACTGACACATCCTTTGCATCAATAGGTCAGACCTCGAAGTTCTGAAGAAGACCCCATATGAGTCTGCTAGTGGGAAGACGACCCAATGTCTCCTACTTTAGAGTCTTTGGTCGCAAGGTCTACATCAAAAGGAAGAGGAACATCTGGGAAGTTTGAGTCGAGTCGTCTGAGCTTCTTCACGGGGTATACATCAAGTCCAAGGCCTCTGAGGTATTCAATGACGAACTGGTGTCGTAGAAGAAAGCTGCGACGTGAAGTTCGATGAGTCAATGGTTCTCAAGGGCACCACGAGAACACGGAGGATGTGGAAGATGAGCCACTAGCTAGAGCAATGGAGGAGATGGAGGTTGGAGATGTGGTACCGAGGCGATTACCAAGGGAAGTTGAGGCAGTGATTCCACCACCTACTCCAGAGCCAACGCTAGATTCGGGAGCCACACCTCGGACGGCTCGAGTGTGGATCCCTCCCGTGAGATGAGCTTGAGCTGCATGTGAGTCGAGATCTTTGAGGCTGTACAAGCAAGACCACAATTGATCAAGTCCCATCACACAATTGCTCGTGATCATCCTGTTGATCAAGTGATTGGTGACTTGTCTCAGGGAGTTCAGACCAGATCAAGAGCAGCAAATTTAGCTCTCTACAGTGCCTTTGTGTCAGAAGTTGAACCAAGGAAGATAGAGGAGGCATTGACTAATGCTGACTGGATCAATGCCATGCATGAAGAGCTGAATAACTTTGAGAGGAATCAAGTGTGGACACTTGTGAAGAGACCCAAGGATTGCAACGTCATCGGTACCAAGTGGGTCTTCAAGAATAAGCAAGATGAATATGGGCAAGTGATCAAGAACAAGGCTAGGCTTGTGGCACAGGGTTTCAGTCAAATTGAAGGGATTGACTACGGTGAAACATATGCTCCAGTGGCCAGATTGGACGCCATTCGTTTGCTTGTAGCATTTGGAACATGTCACAACATCGTGCTCAGGCAAATGGATGTGCGGAGTGCCTTCTTGAATGGCTGCATCAATGAGCTTGTGTTTGTGGAGCAGCCTCTAGGGTTTGTGGATCCGCGGTATCCAGATCATGTATACAAGCTATCGAAAGCTCTATATGGCCTCAAGCAAGCTCCCAGGGCAAGGTATGACAGACTAAGGGATTTTCTGACGGGTAAAGGCTTCACAGTTGGAAGAATGGACAACACTTTGTTCACTAAGGTGGTGGATGGCGACTTGATGCTCTGTCAGATATATGTGGATGATATCATCTTCGGCAGCTCACATGAGGGTCTGGTCAATGAGTTCAATCAGCTGATGAGTAAGGAGTTTGAGATGTCAATGATGGGCGAGTTGAACTTCTTTCTTGGGTTTCAAATCAAGCAGCTCAAGATCGGGACTTTTATCTGCCAGGAGAAGTACATACAAGATCTTCTCAAGCGATTCCACCTCAACGACTGCAAGCCGATCAGGACGCCTATGGGGACGAATGGCCACCTCGACCTGAACACTGAAGTGAAAATAGCCAACAACCCGGTCCAACATTCGCGCACGAAACACATAGATGTCCGACATCACTTTCTTCGGGATCACGTGATGAAGGGCAACATTACAATTGATCATGTGCGAACGGAGGACCAGCTTGCTGATATTTTCACCAAGCCACTCGATGAGGCACGTTTCTGTAAACTTAGGAATGAACTCAATATTATTGACAGGTCCAACATAGCTTGAGATTTGATCGTTCATGTGCTTTGTTTGTTATACTTGTTGCCGGATCTCATCTTGGTGAAAAAGTACTTGTGATATTTATAGCAATCGCATAGATCATTTACCATTTGTTCAATACTTGCTCTTAAATCAAATTCATATGAAATCGGATTCCTTGAGCTTATTCTAGATTGTCAAAGCCTATAATTGCTCTTTGTCACTCTAGTTTACTTGGATGATCTTGTACTACTAGTTCTAAGCGTGCTATCCATTTGACATTTGTTAATGCCTTCACTAAATTTGAGCAATCTTTAATTGTTGAGCAAAATTCAAGAATGTCTCACCAATGTCTTTCCTACGAGATTGCTTGGCATTGCACTTTATCATGAACTTGGGGGAGCGTTGGATGACCAAGACGATGAATCCTTCAGTGTCATGCTGGGCAACGTCGATAATGGCTTGAGACATATAATCTGAGAAATATGGTTTAATTGCAAAAATTTATCGAACAAAGCTCAACCAAATGTTTTTAGTCTCATTATTGGGCTTGGTGTTTACTTGTGCCTCTTGGTGTGCATGCTCTAGTCCTAGATGGCGCAATGTGATTCTAGTGTAGGCATGAGCACAACTAGTAGTCATCGGCTTTGATCCATCTAGTTATTGCTCTAGGACTAATTAAAATTTGAACATCATGCTATATGTGAGTCTGTATTGACCTTGCGGCATTTGATCTTGTGAGAACTAAAGGTTAAACTTTACTAGACCACTAGGTGGATTTGCACGTGTGTAACTCTCAAAGCATTTGATGTACTATCTCCATGCTCTTTTGGACTTGTATTCTCTTGCAATTTATGATTTTTGGTCCTTGATGCCAAAGGGGGAGAAGTTTAAGGGGGAGTAAATCTATCTTTCTTGTTTATGTGCACTGCAAGGCCCAAGGGGGAGTATAGGAGATGCTTTGCTCCTAAGAGTGGAGATGCTTTGCTTCATGATGTTTTTGTATGCTTTGATCTAAGGGGAGCTAGGCATGTGTATCACGTCATTCATTTGGTCTTTCATGCTCAATCTCATGCTCTATCTCAATTGGTGCATATTGGAACTAACCATCGCAATCGAGATGTATTTGTATTTGCCAAGATAGATTTGTGCAGATCTGCAGGTGTTGTCATCAATTACCAAAAAGGGGGAGATTGAAAGCTCAGCTCCCAGGGCTTAATTGATTTTGGTAATTGATGGCAACTGGGCCGTCTGGAACGCCAAGGATAAGGACTCTTTTGTTTCATAGTTTCTTTGATTTCCTTGTGTGCGTTTTTTTTCTCTGGTTGAAGGGTCCCACTGTGCACAGGTCCAGAAACATTAGCCGTGGGTCCCATGGGGTTCCGAGAGTGCAGTGTTAATCTTGGCGAACCTAGGCGAGTACACTGTCCCTGTGGTCACCACCGAGTCACCGAAATATCTGAGAGCGCGAAACTTCCCACCGAGTGATCGCCCGTGCTTGGGGTGAGGTCGCCCGTGCTCGCCGAGGGGTCGCCCGTGACTAGGAGAGGTCGCCCGTGCTCGCCGAGGGGTCACCCGTGCTCGCCGAGTGGTCGCCCGTGCTCGCCGAGTGGTCGCCGGTGCTCGCCTAGGGGTCGCCCGTGATGGGGAGAGGTCGCCTGTGCACCACCACTGTCGGACGGCGTCCGACGCTCTTCGGACGGGGTCCGACAGCGCTGATTTCCCGGAGGTAAGCTCAAAATCGACTAAGTCCCAACGCATTGTCCCGTCGGACGGCGTCAAATAGGACCGGACGGCGTCCGACTACGGCTAAACCCGTGACGAACACTGGCGGGCGCTCTGTTCATGCAAGACTGACACCTGTCGGACGCGCGTCCGATAAGCCACCGGACGGCGTTCGACGAAGCACAAAATGGCCTTGATTCTCTGTCGGACGGCGTCAAGCACGGAACCGACGGCGTCCGTCGGGGATCTGAATCTCGCGATTTAATCTGAGCCGTCCATTTCTAGGGTTTGCCTTGGGCCTATAAATAGGGGCTAGGAGCACGGGAGAAACTTGAGAGAGCCCATTCTAGTAGCCACCCCATTCCATTGAGAGCTCCTCCCATGGTCTCCTCCACATCTAGGGTTTCCATGCCATTTTGAGGGGATTGAGAGGGAGAGGAGAGAAGAAGAAGAAGCCTACCTTGCCTCCTTCGGTCATCTCCAAGTCTCTCCTCTCACTCCCATGGGGTTTCCCATCTAGCCCCATGGTGGAAGTGAGGTGGTGAAGTTGGTGTCCTCCTGTCTTGTGCTCTCGGGATTTCTTGCACCGGAGGCCCCTCCTCAAGCTTCACCGAGTGTACCACTACTGACTCGTCCTCTACATCGAAGAAACCCGTCCGGTGGGCGGTCATCCTCCGTTGGGTGAGGTGCGTGTAAAGTCCTCCTTGCGGGGCGGCGGTGGCGTGTGTCGGTCTTGTGATGAAATCCTCCTTGCGGGAGGTCGGTGACCCTTCGTCGGTGCCGTGGTGAAATCCGTCTTGCGTGGCGGTCGGTGATCCATCGTCGGCGCCGGGAGAAATCCGTTCTTCGGGAGCGGGTCGGTGACCTTGTGCGGGTGCGGTGGGGTGTGAGAGCTTTAAGCCAGAAAGTTCTTGCCACTCTGTCGGGTTCGGTGCTCACCCAACATTCGTTGTTGAAGAGCCCATGAGTGGATTGAGGGCACAGGACGAGAGGGTCCTGGCTTCCTTTTGGAAGTTCCTCACCGTGGAGTAGGAGTTCGCTCCGAACCACGTAAAAACTCGGTTTGCATCCTTCCTGCGATCCCTTTACATTGTGCACCTTGAACTCGATTGCGTGGACTTGTGCCTTCGTGCCAAGAGTAGTCGCTTCCGCTTAGGAATTGCTTGATACTTGTCTGCCGTTGTTTCTTATCACTGATATTGCTAGGTCCAGGCGATAGTTAGTTTCCAAATTTGCTAAGTTTCCAAGTAAAATCAAAAGACGTTAAAATTGAAAAGAAGCCGATTCACCCCCCCTCTCGGCCAGAGATCCTTTCACCAAGGCTCGCTCCTGACCCATACACCGAGGCCGGACTCTTTCACAAGATGGAAGCTTTCCGACACTTTCCGACACCACCGAAGCGCTGTCGACCTCCGCATAGGAGGTAATTGTACAAGTGAACCTTGAACGGAGACTTGACGTAGCCCGACGTCAATGGAGTCTTGGTCACTTGGCGGCGTCCCAGCACCTTGGACGATGACCCGGCATCCCGGAGGTGTAGACGTACACGGCTTCCCTCGGACTTCGTTGGCGGCGAAGTGAAAGCACCCGGTTCCCAACCGGATGGCCTTGCACCGACAAGGGTTTCGTTGGTGTATAGGTTGTTGAGGTTCGGCGGTGAAGATGGCAGTGAAGACGCACTCGTTGAAGCCCAGAACACAGAGAGGAGGAGGTTCCAAACACCGGTGAAGGCAAGACTCAAAGAGCATTTGAAAGACCAATCGAGAACTCACCAAAACACTAGAAAACTAGGGCAAAACCACCGGAGAGCAAGAGGGAACCCATCACCTTACCTTTCTCCTTCTCTCCCTCTCTTCTCCTCTCTCTCTCAAGCAAACCCTAGGTGGAAGTGGCCATGGGCAAGGGGGAACCCATGGGGAGAAGCTCTCAAACACACAAGAAATCAAAAACACGAGCTCTCTCAGTTTCTACATGAACTGGACTCTTATATTTATAGACCTCACCTTGGAACCTTTGAGATTGGACAGGTGGCGCTCATAGATTCGCAGCGGAGTTTTCAGATCAGTCCGTCGGACCAGGTCCGATGGAGTTCAACTTTCTAGGGTTAGTACCCTATTACCGAGCCGTCGGACCCGGTCCGACAGAGACGGTTTCATTCGGGACTTAGCCGGATTTTGGCTCGCGACTTCGCTGGACCCGGTCCGATGGGCAACTTTCAACTTGATCAGACCCGGTCCGGAGACGGCCGGACTCAGTCCGACAGAGGCAACTTCGTTTGGGACTTAGCCAAAATTTTCCACTCGCTTTCATCGGACCCGGTCCGGAGGTGGTCGGACCGGGTCCGATAGAGAGGTGTCCATTAGGGACTTAGCCAAATTTTCAGCTTGGTTCCATCAGACTCAGTCCGGTGGTATTTGGACCTGGTCCGACAGGACTTTACTTTGCAACCCTTCGGACTTACCCTCTCTCTACCCCTTGGATAATTTTCCTATCGGGTACAGTCCCAAAAATTTTCAGCCGGACGAAATTTCCTTCATTTTTCTCTCCTTCCCGGCTTGCTTCCCACGTCACTTACAAGGGTTGTTAGGCTCTTTTGTCGATATTTGGATGCGGTGACAACCAGAGTAGGCTTTAGGCGGGAAGTTTCACGCCGAATGAAAATATCTGGCTTTGAGAACTTGGCGGCTACGAAACCTACCCGGACACGTGTAAAGGCGCATCGGATCCTTTCGGGTCCTTCCGGTGACTTCGACCCTAAGCAAACCAACTCCCGGACACCTGGCACTCTCTCGATCGCTCTCGAACCTTCCCGACACTGCTAGACTCAGGATAGAGATGACGACTCGAGTGCTCAGTGGGTCCAACCTGCCAGTGAGAGACCTGCACCCGCCGTGCACGGGCCTCGACACGCACGCAACCAAAATCATTAAAAGAAAGCTAAAATGAAGTCCTTAATCTTGGCTGATGTGGCAGGTCACCAAATGCCAAAACTAAATGCCTAGTAGTCCTAGGGCTTACATCTCCCCCTTTTTGGCAATTTGGTGACAAGACTTGCAAAATCAATCTCAAACAGACAAGTGTACATAGTCTATGGCAGGGGGTTAATTGCAAGTGCATAAGATCCCATGTCCATCCAAGTCCTGAGCAAATTAAGCACTAGCCAAAGCAGTTTCATCATGAGATAGAGCACATCACAAGCCAGCACAATCAATCCTAAGCACATCGTAGTCATGATGATAAGCATCAAAGCATATGAGCAATATTTTGTGAGCATGAGCATGGTCCAAAGCAAGAGCAAGATAAGCATGAGCAGGAATTGAGCACAAGCTGAGGCATGATCTAGAGCACAACACAAGCAAAGCACAAGTCAAACAGACCAAAACTGAAGAATATGCACATGAGCTTGATTCTTAGCTCCTCCTAGATCAATGCATTGGAATGAAAATTTTGGGCTCAATAGCTCAACTATTGTTTTACTCGCCGCCATGCTCCCCCTCAACACATGCTCACTACAACTAGGTCATTTAGCTCTCCATCACTCCCTAGCCAGTTTTAAGCAAATTGAGATTGGTTTGCACATTTTCTCCCCCTTGTTGTTATCAAAATGCAAAAGGACAAGTAAACTGGCATGAACTTTGAATGCACAACAAGAGAAGCAGTCGAGGGCTTTGAGAGTTATACAAGTGTCCAAACAATGCTAGATGTCCACCATACAAAATATCAAACTAGTGCATGGTTTGCCAAGTTCACAAGATCATATCTAGCTAATTTTTGAGTGCTATTCAAGTTGATTAGAACTTAGGCAAGTGTAGGTGAACTTTAGGCACTAGTTGCATCTAGATGTTCAGATCCACATAGTGACTAAATGCAAATGACTCTAAGGACTACTTCTTATCACCAATCATCGCTGTCGGGCCATTTGAGAGAAAATTGAGGTTTGAGTTGAGCATTTTCTCTAGATTGTTGGGCTTTTAGGCCTCTTTTCAAAACATGTCGTCATCTCAAGCCATAGTCAACGATGCCCAGCGTTACACTGAAGACAAGCGTCTTGGTCATCCACAGTCCACCCATGTTCACTCCTAGTGCAATGGAGAGCCATCTCGTGAAGGAGGAGTGGTGAGAATTCTTCGACTTATTCATATTTTTGTGCTCAACATTTTAGAGAACTGTTCTCATTTATCAATTCAAGCAATTCATAGCAGTAAGGCATAGTCTTAGGTCAAGAGCATAGAGTCAGCTACAGAAGTTAAGCAACTAGATGATACAAGTGACTATTGGTTGACCTAACACAAGCCTAAGGTGTCGAGTTCATTACATGAGTTAATTAAGCTAAAAATGAACAAATGACTCGGCACACACATGAACAAGATCTCCAAACTATATAGTAGAACAACTAGGCATGTCTAGAGATCAAGTACAACAAGCAAAGCCCTGACAGCAAGCTAATATGTACATAGGTATTCTCATGGGACCTCTCCAATAGTCCAATCTAGGTGTCAAGCTGCATTTGACTTATCAAGCACATTCAACTCATTTCTTAATTTGCAAAACCTAGCCTCATCTAGTGGTTTTGTGAATATGTCTGCAAGCTGGTCGTCAGTACGCACGTGCTCAAGCACAATGTCACCCTTTGCTACGTGGTCTCTGAGGAAGTGGTGTCGGATGTCAATGTGCTTAGTACGCGAGTGCTGGACTGGATTAGTGCAATCTTCACAGCGCTCTTATTATCACATAGCAAGGGAATGTGGTCAAGTTTTATGCCATAGTCGTAAAGGGACTGAGTGAGGAAAAGCAAATATGCGCAACTGCTCCCTGCCTCTATGTATTCGGCCTCGGCCGTTGATAGCGCCACGAAGTTCTGTTGCGTAGATGCCCAAGACACCAAACACCTCCCTAGGAAATGGCATGCTCCCGAAGTGCTCTTACGGTCAATTTTGCATCCCGCGTAGTCCGAGTCGGAGTAACCGAGGAGCTCAAACCGTGAACCCTTCGGGAACCAAATGCCTATACTACGGGTGTGATTAAGGTATCGAAATATGTATTTAACAGCTTTTAGATGCATTTCTCTGGGGGATGTCTGAAATCTAGCGCACATGCATACACTGAACATTATATCAGGTCTAGAAGCAGTCAAGTACAACAATGCACCAATCATTGAACGGTAAAGCTTGGGATCAGCATGAGTACCTTGAGTGTCGAGGTCCAAATGCCCATTTGTAGTCATAGGATTCTGAATGGGCTTACAATCCTGCAGCCCGAAGCGCTTGAGCAAGTCTTGGATGTACTTTTCCTAGGATATAAACGTGCCAGTCCTCAGCTGCTTGATCTGGAACCCCAGGAAGAACTTGAGCTCGCCCATCGTCGACATTTCGAACTCCTTGACCATCATCTTGCTGAACTCGATGCAAAGGGCCTCATTTGTGCTGCCGAAGATAATGTCGTCCACGTATACTTGGCAGAGGAAGAGATCTCGATCGATCACCTTGGTGAACAGAGTCGAGTCGACTCATCCAACCCTGAAGCCCTTGAGAGTGAGGAACTCCTTCTGTCGCTCATACCAAGCCCGTGGAGCCTGCTTCAGTCCATACAGTGCCTTTGACAGCTGGTACACATGATCTGGGTACTGTGGGTCCTCGAACCCTGGCGGCTGCTCAACGTAAACCAACTCACCGATGTAGCCGTTGAGGAATGCACTCTTGACGTCCATCTGCTTGAGCACAATGTTGTGACATGTTGCAAACGCCACAAGCAGCCGAATTGCATCCAAGCGCGCTACATGAGCATATGTGTCTCCACAGTCAACACCCTCGATCTGTGTGAAACCCTGAGCCACCAGTCGGGCCTTGTTCCTCACCACTAATCCAAATTCATCCTGCTTGTTCTTGAACACCCACTTGGTACCAATCACATTGCAGTCACTGGGTCTCTCAACAAGTGTCCATACCTTGTTCCTCTCAAAGTTGTTGAGCTTCTCGTGCATGGCGTTGACCCAATCTAGGTCGGTCATTGCCTCTTCAACTCTCTTTGGTTCAACCTCAGACACAAAGGCCTGAAACTCACAAATATTTGTTGTCCTAGACCTTGTCTGAACTCCACGTGTCGGATCACCAATTACCTGCTCGGCTGGGTGATCTCGGGCAATGGTGTGGTGCTGCCTCAAGAACTGTGGTGCTGCTGCCTCATCCTGCTCTGAAGCTATCTCTGGTGCTGACTCTGAGGCTGAACTGTCTGTTGGAGCTGGAGCTGGACCGGACTCAGAGCTGGAGCCACTGTGCTGAGGTGAGGATCCCCCTGAATCTGGTGCCTAGTCAGGTGTTGGTGGAGGAACAGGTGCTAGCTCATCCTCAGGCTCAACCTCAATAGGTCTGACATCACCAACTGGCATCTGCTGAGCTGATCTGGCCAGGGACTCGTCTGCCACATCATCCAAGTTGGCATGCTGCCCTTGAGACCCATTGCTCTCGTCAAACTTGACATCGCAACTCTCCTCAACCAGCCCTGTCGCCTTGTTGAAGACTCTGAAAGTCTGAGACCTCGAAGCATATCCCAAGAAGAACCCCTCATCACACTGGTTCTGGAACTTGCCAAGGTGCTGTCGCTTCTTGTAGATGAACACCTTGCAGCCGAACACTCTGAAGTAAGAGACATTAGGCCGCCTTCCAATTAGAAGCTCGTAGGCGGTCTTCTTGAGCAGGCGATGGAGATATAGGCGGTTGACACAGTAGCTTGCCGTGTTGATTGCTTTAGCCCAGAACTCATCAGGCGTCTTGTACTCGTCGAGCATGGTCCGTGACATCTCGATAAGTGTCCGGTTCTTCCGCTCCACAACTCTATTTTGCTCAGGTGTATAAGTGGCGGAGAACTGGTGCCTAATGCCTAGCTTATCACAGAAATCTTGCACATTAGTGTTTAGGAACTCCGTTCTATTGTCACTTCTCACCCCTTTGATTGCACATTAGTGTTTAGGAACTCCGGTACCCCGCTGGACGAGTACGGTGGCGATGTGTCATTACGCCGAACACCTAGCGTACACTTGCTTGGTCGGCCGTGGGGGAGCCCACCGGACGC
This sequence comes from Raddia guianensis, assembly GCA_036346415.1. Lineage (NCBI taxonomy): Eukaryota > Viridiplantae > Streptophyta > Magnoliopsida > Poales > Poaceae > Raddia > Raddia guianensis. The sequence continues at coordinate 17,196,274 of CM070534.1, read as the reverse complement.
GTCCGGTGCCCCGCCGGACGCATCCATTGGCTGGGTAGAATCAGGCTCGAACACCGATGAGATTTTGAAGGGGCGAGCAAATCGCCTCGTAAGTCGTCACTCTATCTTATAGTAGGGGAAAGGCACCACTTCATTCAAATTTTGTCGCACGTATAGTTTTATACATAAAAAATTTGCATCAAATTCTCATTCTCATCATATTTAACCTATTAGGAGCCTCTAGGACGCCTAAGGGAAAAAATTGCTAGGACAATCCTTGCTCGTGAGCCGTGTTGGTGTTAGTACCCAAGGGGTATCAACTGGGACCAGTACACGGAACGGTTATGGATAACATAATATGTCTGTCCTCTTTGGGGAGTCGTGCGCCCATATTTATAATTTTACAAAGAAAAAAAGAGGATAAATGCCATATGGGAATTTACACAGATGCCCCTATACATGGCCAAGCACGCAAGGGCAAGATTGGAAAACCTATCTAGGTGGATTCTCGAAGAAGCCCCTCCTTCTCCGCGGCGGCCTCAACCTTCATACTTGCTTCTCTGGGTGCTAAAATATGGTAGTTTGAAGTGATTGAATTTGGCAGAAATTTGGTGTTCGAATATTTCTCTCGGAGCTAAAAAATCAAACAGCAATTGGACACGTCTGACAGTAAAGGGTTCAAATCGTGTTTGTCGCCAGACTACCTTCGATGGCGGATGCAGTGGACTGTGCGCTTGAGCCAGTTGGCAGCGTCTTTGTTGGATGCATCCGATGGGTGATCGGACGGCATCCGATGGACGTAAAAAGGAGGTTGCTTCGACATGAAGGCAAGGTTTATCGTGGAGCCAAATGGTACTGGTGAAGCGACTTGTCGTCGGCAACAGGTCGGGACACAAAATGGAGGTTCAGGGGTCCGAAACGACAAGAGGTTGCGCGAGACGGTCGGGTTTTGACTTGATACCATGCGGGTTGACGTAGAAGATGGACATTGGCTCGACGGAGCGATCGAGGAACGACTAGAGGTCAAGGACGTTTGGGAAGCTTTAGAGTCATGTCGTATCGGTTGAGCCCAGTGTGTCCGGATATACGTGGTATATTCTGAGGACAAGTAGGTCTATTCTCATGTGAGGATAGGCTGAGTGGAGTGAGTCGATCTGAGCCCTCAGTATATGATCTAAGGGTGGAGTGGGTGATGTTTTGGAGGCTACTCCACCTTGAGCTATATAAGGAGGGGTGTGGGAGAGGGTTCTTCCATTCCTTTGGTTGAGATTGTGGGTGTGCATTGGGTGCACTTGTGAAGTGTTTGGATGCCCCTTGTGGTGGCTTATGTAATCCCCACCAATCAAAGCAATACAATCCTCATATTCCTCTAGTTCATATTGTGTTCTCGAGCATGTTGCATTTTTTATTTGCTTGGTGATTTTTTTTGTGTTAGATGATGTTTCTTGGATGTATGAGATGGTCCCTTGTGTAATGAATCAATCTCACACCTTATTCCCTTCTAGTTCTTGCTCATCCCTTGGATTCTAGAGACTTTTTCTTTTTCAGAATTTTCGTAGGAATTTCTTGGCTATTTTTGGGAGAAGCGATTTTGAGGGGTTTGGTGTATCCTGTGGAGTGATCCAATCACCTAACCCAAGGGGAATCATTTGGGGGTCATCTAGACCAACTTCCACCCCTTGGTTGGCACATGGATTTTTTTGAGATGAGTTGGCTCATGGATTGATTTCTTGTACACATGCCCACCAAGTGTTTGTGTTTTTGTTCACAAGAAGAAAGTTTGATTTCTAGCCATTCTAAGGAGCCATTCTCTAGAGTCACTCTTAGGGATCATATAGAGGTCACCATCCCCATCAATCACACCTTGGCTCGCTAGCTTAGAGAACATGCTTATGAAATAGGGCTCACCAAGTGCTCGGTATGTTGCCTACAAGAGAAGAGGTTGGTATTTGAACTTATCCGGAGGGAGGATTGGGTGAGGAGCATCATTGTGAACCAAGAATTTGGATTGGCTCCATTTACCCTAGTTAGCAATAGAGGTGGCCAAATGGGACCGTACTATAGGACTAAACAAGGTTGTCGGTTATGCAGGAAACGCTGCTCATCTGCAGAACGAGTCCACGGACCGCAGATTTAATTTGTAGTTGGAGTGAGGCCCAACGACAACCCTTCCCAAGAAATGGGGTGGCGACCGAGCTCGAGGGCTCAGTCACATGATCTTCCTGATGTGCACAGTGCGACCTAGGATCCGGGTACAGATCCGTCGTAGGGTGAGATTAAGAGGGGGTGAGAGGTGAGGCGAAGAAAATACAAACCGTGCGAGACAAGTGTTTTTACCCTGGTTCGAGCCCCCACTACCGGGTAACAGCTCTACTCCAGCCTTCGTTGATAATCTAGTGGAAACAGTACAGGGGCTGAAGGAACCTAAGGCCGAGAGGGGGGGTGAATCGGACTATTTCAATTTTACTTTTGTTGCACTTAGTCACTTAAGCAAGTTAAGGCACACAGTTAGCGCGTGGATTCCTACACAAGTCTAGTTGGCGGAAGCAATCGATGCATAAGTGTAGGAGGCACGAAGGCACTCCTGAGCGATGGATATCAAGATGCGGTTAAGTAAATAAGATGAGAGGCGCAAACCGAGTTGTTTATCGGGTTCGTGCTCAACACATGAACACCTCGTCTCCGCTGAGAAACTTCTCACAGAGAAGTCGGGACTCTCTCGCCCCTAGCCCTCAATCCACTCGATGGTAGCTCTTCACCAACACATGGTAGGCGTAGCTCCAAACCTTCACACGAATCGGCACCCCACACGCTGGCGACTCAAACACCGACTTCACAAGTGAAGCCGACCTCGAGCACACCGAGGATTTAGCACATCTCTGACGCACGGAGAAGAGCACCTTGGGAAGCAAGGTGGTCGCCGACACGACGACGGGCTTTGCACACCCCGACGGACGGAGAGGAAGCACCGTGGGAAGCACGGTGACCTTCACGAAGAAGGGTTTGCTTGTGGTACGGTTGATGGAGCTTGGCGATGACGACGTCTCACGGTAGCAAAAATCCCAAGAGCACAAAACCGGAGACACCACAACTCACTCAACCCTCATCCCACCATGGAGGATGGCAAGACAACCATGGGAGAGGGCACAAACCTTGGGGATGACGAGGAGGAGACTAGGGGATGCTCTCTTCTTCTTCCTCACTCCTTCTCCCTCACTCTCTCTCACTCAATCTCTCAAGCACATGGAACCTTAGAGCAAGGATCCATGGGAAAGAGCTCTCACACTTGGGGAATGGTGGCTAGGGTTGCAAATGAGTCTCTCACCCCTCTCTCACGACTCAGAATCCTTATATACTCCCACTTCAAACCCTAGAAAATAGATCTCAGATCAAAACTCAGGCCCTAGGTCGGCAACCCCGGACAACTCCCTGACAGTCCGGACGAAGGCAAGCGCCCTCAGAGAAAATGCAATTGAGACAGAGGAGACACAACATGGTCCTGACAATCCGGACTCAGTGCCGGACAGTCCGGCCAAGGCATGCGCCATGGAATTTAAACTTGCAAACCTAGGAAAACCAACACTTGGGCCGACAGTCCGGTCTGAGGCAGACACAATCCCGTGAAGGCATCGTTCAAAGACTTTCGTGTCCCAGTGTCACGAGAGCTTCCCGACTTTATATGATTTTTTATGTTGCTCAAATGAAAAAGTTGTCAACACAACAAAAAGATGCGCCTTGAAATTCTCTACAACTTTCATGTTTTGATATTTTTAATCCGAGCACGGGAAAGCTCTCAAAAATACAAAATACCACAGATGTGCCACGGAGGTCGAACAGGCCACTTGGGCGGACCGTCTCGGCCGGCTTGTTCTTCTCGACTGCAGACCCACAAAACCTCTCGACATCAGTAGCATTGCCCTAACAAATATATTTTTGAGGATTTAGAAATATTTACGCCAAAACTTAAGCTCAAACGCAAGGGAAGGTTCGTAGGATTAGGCGGGAAGTTCGCGCCCACAAAGTGTTTCGGTTTTTGGATGGCTTAGTGGCTACGAAACCTCGGACACGTGGCTACCCCTTGGAATCCTCTGGACCTATCCCCAACTCTCTCGAAGACGAATGAGGATAAGAGACCGGAGATGTGCTATGTTGGACCCTGCAGCCAGAGATTCGACGATCGGCAGGCATGATGACCCTAGACTACACACACGCAAGAAATCAAAAGAACTATGAAACAAATGTCCTTAATCTTGACGTGATTCATCTCTACAACCCAGTTGCCATCAATTACCAAAATCAAATAAGCCCCTCGGGAGCTTGCTCTTACAGGGGTGCCGGGGCCGGGCTAGGAGGTGTCGGCCCCGAGCTTACAGGGGAGCTTAGGACACTGAGGTGGCTAGAATCTACTCTACTAGACTACTACTGCTGCTAAGGAAGCTTCGGATGCTTGTGTTGCCTGCCTTCCTAGACTTGGTAGTTATGCTGGGCAAGCTTCTTCTTTTATAGGCGCGGTGGGCTGCTTGGAGCTGATACCGCGGGTCCCGCGCCTATCCATGCTTTGTCCATCTTTAGTGGCGACGCCCTTGTATCGTTCCCGGGCTCCTTCCTATCTGTGGCCTGCAAAGAGAAGCTTGTCAGTCAAGATCGACACGTGTTCGCTCGGTGTGCCGACACGGGAAGCGACCACACAGGAGAAAGCACCTTCCCTTTATCCCCTATATGGCATTGACTGGTCAGAGCCAGCCTCGCGCCACCCGTTGGGGGCGTCGCAGAGCGCGGCAGCTGTTGCCATCTGCCAAAGGGACAAACGGCATGGCGAACTGCCCGCGCGGCTCTCCCCCGGGCTACCGATACCCCGGGGAGGTACAGTCCTCCCAGTGAAGGCCGAGGAAAGCGTGGTGGGGCATGACAGCTATCGCCACTATCCAGGGGACAAGCGAGCTGTCCACGGGGCCCTCTCCCGGGCTAAGGATAGCCCGGCAGGTGCGCGACACTCCTGGTTAGGACCGAGAGAGGCGTGATTGTCTTAGTCAAGCCCGGGGATGCCCCAGTGGGCTGGCTAAGCCCGGCAGGTGCGCGACACTCCTGGTTAGGACCGAGAGAGGCGTGGTTGTCTTAGTCAAGCCCGGGGATGGCCCTAGTGGGCTAGACGTCTCGCTTGATACGGCCAGGGATGACCTTTTGGACTCTTTCTACGCACGGCAGGCCGGTACGGATCCGGCCCAAGGCCCATCTCGAGGTGGGCCGATTATGAATCACCAACAGCCAGCCCCCGAGCCTCGAGCGGGTCGCGTGACGAGCCAGTCTGAGGTTTAAAGAAGCCCAATCCTTATGCGCCGCGCGGGAGACCTGGCTAGGGTTTTCTTTTGAAGCCGCTGCGGGCGAGAGGTCAAGCATTGAATTTGATTCGACGGCAGAGTGGGGCAGTTACGTCTTCTCGGGCACGACCCCTACGATCTCCACTCCGACCGTTACCGTCCTTGATAAGGCTGTGTTTGGGGGGAACTTCTACTGCAGAACGTCCCCTTTGTCTTTGTCTTCGTCCCTCCATCTCGCTCTTCGCCTTTCTACTCCCCGCATCCGGTTTCTCTGCCCTCCGCCTTCGGCTACCATGGTGTTCATCGGAGATAGCGTGCTTACGAGAGAGAGGATGGCGGAGCTGGAGAGGGACGGCTTCGTGAGGCCGGGGTCTTAGAGGCTTCCCGACGCAGCCTGGGGGCCAGAGCCCGAGCCCACCGAGTTGATCTGCTTCGAAAGTTCGGCTATCTATGGGTTCCACGTGCCGGAGTCACGGTTCGTGACCGACTTCTTCGCCCTTACGGAGCTACGGCCGGAGAATTTGTCCCCGCAGTCCTATATTCATTTGTCGATCTTCGCGCACTTGTGCGAGGCGTACTGTGGGGCGCGGTCCTCGGTGAATCTCTTCACGCAGTATTTCAAGCTAAAGCCCGTCGGTCATCGCGTGGGCAACGGCGGGGTCTTTTATCTTCCCACGCGCTGGGCCCAGGACAGTAGAACATACCCGGAGTATGAGGTCAAGACGAAAGTCGATGGTTGGGCCCGGCGGTGGTTCTATCTGAACTATGGAGGTTCGGACTTGGAGTACTCTTCGGTCGTACCGGAGGCGCCGATCTTCGTGCGTGGCGAGCTCCTACCAGGGAAGCAGGCGGTGGCATATGAGATCGTGGACTTCGCCTAGAGGAACTTGATGGGCTATGATATTGTCAATAGCTTCGTTCGGCACCGGATTAGCCCGCTAGGGCGTCGTGAGCGGTGCGTCAGCGAGATGGGCGGCTGGGAGGATCCGGACTGGGACTTCCACCAAGGTGAGCGCCCGTCAGCAAGCTTTGTTTGAATTCGGGTTGGCGCGTGTGGTGACCGTTTGTGATGCTTCACAGAGCTCCTGGGCCGCGATGCTGCGAGGATCGTGGGGATGCTGCTGCCCATGGAGAAAAATCCCCATCCTAGAAGGAACGTAAGGGACAAATTGTCCACGGTATGTACCCGACAGGTATTCGATTGAATTCCGGACCGCGTGCGCCCATAGGGTCCTGACGACCCGGCTTTGCCGATTCTTCGTGCGCAGCGAACGTGGAGTGCGGTCAAGGAGGCCACGAAGGCTACGGGCTCCGCGGGGGAGCCCTTGGACGTGCAGCCATTGGCGGCGCACTCGCCGTTAGGAGGATCACCGGCGATGCCCGGCGAGGCATTGGCTTTGCCGGCGGTGTCAGGCGAGGGGAGCTCAGTGCCGATTTCGATCGCGGTGGGCACGACGCAGGAAGGCACGGAGATGCGGGCCAAGAAATGCACGATCCTGGCGCAGGTAAGGATTTTACGCGCGAAGCAGGCCGAGTGTTGGGGCTCAGCCGATCTTATGCTTCGTTTTTCGTGCGGGTCCAGGGCGCGGCGCTCGCTAAAAGGAGGAGGAGGTATCGGCCCGCCCAGGACAGCAACGACGAGGATGTTGCAACCATGGCGGGCCCGACGCCGATGATGACGTCCCGGCGGGGCTCCACAAAGAAGGCCAGTGTAGCCCGGCCTGGGAAGAAGACGGCCGTGCCGACTACGAGCCACGTCGGCGGGCTAGAGACGAGGCTTTTCTTGCGCCCTACCCCGGGGGTGTACGCAGGCACAGAGCTTGAACCAGCGCGTAAGTTCCTCGCGCTACCCGTTGTCGTCTCGCTTTTGTGTTTGATCGCTCCAGGTGTTTTTGTTTGCGGTCTTGCGCGCCGAGGTGGCGCTTGACGGCAGACCTCCCTCCGCCGGCTTGGCGATCGAGGGCGAACCGTCGAGCCCGTGGTGGCATTGATGTTGGCGGCGCAAGAGAGGGAGAAGCGCTTCCGCCTGGGGAAGAAGGAGAGGCACTCCTGTCGCGGCTGCTGGAGGCCGGCGAGAGGTAGTCGACGCAGCCTGGAGCGTGGGGCAAGGTGGTACAGTTGATCCGCAGGACGTCATCGGCCTGCTTGCCGATGGCGGTGCTGGACGTGGCCATCGAGGTTGCGAAGACAGTGAGGGTGGATGCTGCCACCGGGGATTCGCTGTTGGTCACGCCCCTGCGTGTCGAAGGGTGCACGGTGCATGGGTGAAGACCGGTCGATCGCCGACCTTTTCAAGACCTCGATCGGGGCGCGCCCGGCGCCGACAGCGCGATGTTCTTTGGCCGGTTTGACTACCGTCGCATGCTCATGCCGGGCCGGGTCTGCGACTCCGTGCTCAAAGATGGGCTCGTTGGCGTCTGCGGGCTGGATCTCTACCACCCCGGAGTGGGTGGAGCAGCAGGTGAATGATCGGGCACGGCGCTCCGTCGACGGAGATGTGCCGGATGTGCAGATCCTCCCGGTCCTGGCCTGAAAAGGGGGGATTTGCTGGAATGTTTGGGCGCCGTCTCCATGAGCAAGCTGAACCTTGCTCGCCAGCGCGCTGAGGCAGCGGAGGCCTAGGCGGCACGGTTACTGCTGTCTCTGGCGGAGGCCAGGCAAGCTGCGGCGGAAAGCGAGGCGACGCGCCCTCACCCAAGCCCGCTCATGGTGGTTGGCGCAGCCCCTATGTTCTTGGCTCCCGCGGAGGGCGAAAGCGCGGTGGAGGCGGAGTTTCGGTCGGTGAAGGCCGGCCGAGCCTTGGCGGAGGACGCGCTAGTCAAACTTAAGGCCCGGCTCGAGGAGGTGCAGGCCACTGCTCAGAGGGCCGCGCAGCAGGCCGAACCCTCGGTGGAGAAGCGAGAGCTCGCACAAGAAGTCGCCAGGCTTCATGACAAGCTTCGGCGATCGCGGGCTGCCATCGAACAAGCTGTCTGGGCCAAGACCGGACTCGAGAAGTCCCTGGCCGTCGCGGAGGCGACGCTCAAGGCTCGGGTAGGGAAAGATGAAATCTGGGCTCTCCCGGAAGAGGCGGACCAAACTAGGGCCGAGCTCGCGGCCGCCAAGCGGGAGGCGGACGAGCTGAAGGCCGCGCTGGCGGAGGCTCGAGCAGCCTCCTCTTTCAGCGCTGGAGAACGGGACAGGGCATGTGAGGCAGTAGCCTCCGTGGGCGCCGAGCTCCGCGAGGCCAAGTTGGCCGTGGAGCAGGCAATAGCGGCGAAGGCCGAGCTCGTCGCCAAGAATGAGGAGGCGGAGAGACGAGCGGCCATGGCCGGGGCGACCGTTCCTTTTTTGGGGCTTTACTAGGGCCGTATGGGGCGGTGGCGGCGCACACTGTGTAGTCGGAGGAGAGCGACTCGGAGTCCTCGGACCGCTTGCCCTTGTCGTTCCACGAGGCGGACACTCGCGGGCTTAACCAGTCCGCGAGCGACGCCCTCGAGGAGAAAATGAGGAACGGGCTTGCTCTGCATAGGAAGGTAAGCACCCACGGCCTTGTGTTGTGTTTTGGCGTTGGCCTTTCCACGACTTGACTCGTTGCTCTTGTCTTAGTCCTAAGGCTTCTTGCTCGAAGCGGCGCGCGGGCAAGCCGGTAACGACACGGTGGAGCTTAGCCACCTTTTGACGAAACTTGCAGAAGCCCGGACCCAAATAGAGCGTGCGAACGAGCTTTCTGCCGAAATTGAGGTCCGCTGGACCGCTCGCGTCAGCCGAGCTGAAATCGGCTGCAGTGCAGCAGAGGGAGAGAAAGAGGTCAGCGGCGGCTTCGCCCGAGCCCGAGAAGCGGAGAAGGTCATGTGGGCGAGCTCACCCAGTCAAGGAGGAGGTAGGCCAAGCCCGGGCTACACTCGCCGAAGAGCGCAGGCGCGCGGAGGCGGCCTCACAGGAGCTGGAGACGGCCTTGTCTGAGCGCAGCTCGATCATGCGCGGACTTGAGGTTGACATGGTATGATTTTGGCACGTTTCGGTTTGTCACTGTTGATGGGCTCTGATACCAAATGATGCGCTCACGGGTTCCCGATCTTCTGGTGAGAGGGATAACTTCGATTTGGACGGAGGATGACTTTCACGATCCGGCTACGAACTACGCAAGGATAAGCGCCCGCAATCGCTAAACCACACTCCTGATTGTTATCAACCGTGCCAAAGCTCGGATGACCTGACCACGAAGGTCTATCCTTGCAAGCAATCGAAGAACTCGCAAGAACAAGGATAAAGCATACACTCGAACTGAGGTTCTGAAGCTCGGAATCGATAGGTCAACCGACACTAGGGATTTCGAGAGTGTTTCTCCAATCTGAAAGACAACAACAAATGAACAAAACCTAAGGAGAAAAGGGACAGGCTTGTCCTATATATATAGAAGGGAGATGACTCTAGGAGGTGCTCACACGCAGCAGGAATACATGGGGACTCAGCCCAAATTAATGGTGACGCAGCACCCAAGAAGAGGAAAAGACTGGTTCTATCCACGAGATGTTTTTGACTGCTGCGGCCAGCTCACTTGGAATTTGAAGGTGAGGTTGGATCCGTTGGAAAGATGGCGAAGTTATGTTTCTAATGAGTGCTCACACATTCCAATCGGAGTCCGTTTGCATTCTCCAGGCCGTTTTTAATTCAGACTGGTCATTGATGGCCGAGTGGAATTAGTTTGCATTCCCACCATGCTTTATTGCTCTTGTTGGTGAGTTAATACCTCCAAGCCGGTGCATGCCCAAGTTCCTAAGTATAAGAATATTATTAGGCAGCGGTCTATTCTCATAATTTGAATTATGTAACCCGAGAAACGAATTCACCTGATAGTTTAGTTGTCGCGCACGGGCTCGGGCAATTAGTTCTTTAATGTTGGTCGTTGGCTCCTGGTCGGGAGGGGAGTCTTGATCGTTGATCCCATGGGTGTATCCGATGTTGCGATGTCCTCATCAACTGTAGCATATATTTATTTAATTAAATATGTTCATTTGTATATATTCCTCTAATGATATATAATGTATTTGCACAATTTATAGTGTATACTAGCAAATATGCCCGTGCGTTGCAACGAAAGAAATAAAAATCCCCACACGTCCCTAGCCCCATAAGTTCATCACTTTGGGTATGCACCAGATAAATTGAACTCTGTAAACATCCAACATCATTCTTGTCGAGAGCTTTTGAGACAAAAGATAAGAATGTAAAGCAATAATAGAAGGAACCAATCAGAATCTGAGAGCACTATAAACCTATGACTAAAACATATATAACCGAAGAATTGGAATTGCTCTTCTCCAATTTCAGGTGTTTGGATGCTTCAGAAAAATGGAATTTTATGCAACTCCAGTGAAATTTGCGGGTAGCTAAAATAGCTAACATAGAATATAGAGATGATTCAAAAATTGAACACGCACAACCTCTCCACACTACTAGAGAATGAGGCTTTCCAAGCGGTTGGTAAAGACTCTACAAACGGTTATATAACCGCTTGTAAGCAACCGCGACTAATGCCTCACTAAGCATCACAAGCTGTTCTATGAGGAGTGGGATTTGAACCCAGAATCTCATGACTCACACCTCACTCAGCTAGCCAACCATCCACGCATGATCTCTGATGATATAGGGGGAGGTTTCCTTTTATCTATTCGAAAAATGGGCCTCTAGAAACGGTTGGGGCTATTAAACCGCTTATAAAGACCAAGCATCCTAAGCGCTTCGTGTTCCTAACCACTTCTAGAGCTCTAGCAGCGGATGGGGACACGAATCACTTAGGATTCTTGGTCTTTAGAAGGGGTTCGTGCCCTCAACTGCTTCTAGAGGTCCTCTCCTACCTTGGGATAGGTTTTGGGCTATTAAACCGTTTATAAAGGTTCGCTCCTTGTTTTTGCAACCGCTTAGGAAAGTCGATTCTGTAGTAGTGCCATCTATCAGGCAAAACATCATCATGGCCAGCTCAAAGTGCTTGACTCAATGTATTTATATATCTAAAATGCAGCAAAAGAGGATTTGATATTGGCTTGAAAATTACGGGTATGGAAAATCATGAGTATGACCTGAAGTGCTGAACAATGTCAGGTCATAAAATAAGCAAGATTTGACTTTATGGAAGTCATAGCAATGTTTAACCCATAGAAGTTTTGTTTTGCTCTAACAATTCATCCTGCCGTGTTTAAGACAATGAACTCATAGATGTTTGGCACAGTGCTGAAAATTTCCCAAACGCAATTTTATTACATAACAATGTGCATACCTGCATGAAGAACTCAGACTGTCAGACACGTGGTGGGCAGAACTACACAATAGTATGCAGGTCTAATTACATGATGAAACTCTTTCACTCTCCTTTTTTGATTGAACACAAAAGAAACAAAATCCACGAAAGAATGGCATTAAATTAGTTATAGCCGAGAGATGCACCGTGGCAAGAAACGGGAACAAATCAAGCCCAAATCAAGATGTTCATCTGCCATCCAAATCTATGAGGATACCTTACCAAGAGATGGGAAGCTGGGTTAGGGCAGGGGGATGTCGGAGCAGAGAATACCTGACCTGTCCAGTGATGTGGAGTAGACCTGATCATCCACCGGGCCGGGCTTGGAAAAGCCCGGTCCCATGGACAAGCTCGAGCCGAGCGGCGGCCCGACGCCTCCGGCCGGTTTGAGCGAACCCGGCCAAGCTTCGGAGTCCCGGCCAGCCACGGCTTGCGGCGCTGCTTTCTCGGGCCCGAGACCTGCCTTACCCCACTGGTTCAGATCGAGGTCGAGTCTGCCAGATCTGCCGTGCCGGCCGGGCCGAGTTTTAAGTCGGTCGGGTCGGGACGCCCATGAACACGAGTTTAATGTGGAGGAAGGAGATCTTGTTGGTGGTGGACGGAATCGGTTTATTTAACGTAATCAACGCCGGACGGACCAGAATAGACGAGTTAGGGAGGTCAGGTGACGACAATGACGACGAGGCGGCTTGGAATGTAAGGTGGAGGCAACCTGCCGAGAGAGGTAGTTAGAGGCGGTCACGCAAGACAAGAGAGGAGGGGGCGGCGGCGGAGACCTGCGACGACGACCACACAAGCGCGATGTCAGTGCTGGGCTGGCGATAACGCGGAGGAGCCAAGGAGAGGCACTGAGTAGTCGGCGTTGCGGAGAAGGTGAGAGGAGGTGTGCTTGGGCTACGGTGCACAGGCGGCGTAGTCCGCGGAAAGAGGAGCAACGACGGAGGGAGCAGAGGAGAGGGCTAGTTAGTGGCAGAACGGATTGGGGAAGGAGGCGGTAGGGTTAGGGCGGAGTGAACACCCAAGGATTTCGATGTAAAATAACAAAGCTCAGGGATTTTTGTGCAAACACATATGAACCTGATGGGAGGACAACAGGTTGATTAATAGGAAACGTAAGGGTTTTTCTATAAAAACGTCACGACGGAGTGACGGACGAAGAAGAAGAAACTCCCATCTCTTTAATAGTAGGTATATAGATATCGATTTACGTGAGATAGTGGGGTTTTCTTAAATTAGTTAGATATTTTTAATGAAAATAAACCATCACTTATAAAATCGGGTTGGCACGGACCGAACCTGAGCCGAGACCCAGTCCCATTGGCCCGGTCAGGGGCGGACCCACAGTAAGAGCAGCGTGGGCCATGACCCTACCTCAATTTTTAGAATCTATTTACCCCTAGTGCTGAAATTCGAGATTTGATCCAGCAGATGGGGCAAAGCCCAACACCGTTGCCGGCCCCGTGCCTCCAAGCCTCGGGCCAACAGGCCACACCCCAAATCCCCGATCTAAGCGAGCCCGTGCTGTGCTTGCCCTGTCTCACCACCCCCCCGAGCCCGTGCTTGCCCCATCTCCCCCCCGCGCCCGCCGCCGGCCGCCCCGGCCCCGAGCACCGCCGGCGCCGCCTCTTCTCCACACCATTCCGTCCGGCTTACGCGTGCTCTGCGGCCCGCCGCCGGCTCCGCCCCGTCCCCGCCCCCGGCGCACCGCCGCCTAGGCCCCCGGCGCAAGGACCTACCCTGCGTCGACGCCCGCAGCCCGCCGCCCCGCCCTAGCGCGGCTGCGGCCCTGCCACCCGGCCATGGCGGCGCCTGGCGCCCGGCGCCGTCCGACCACGGCCACGGCGGACCCACTACTCCCTCCACGGTTAATTTCTACTACTCCCTTCACTTCACTTCTTTTCTCAAATTCAATCACGCCTATTAGATTGCTCATCTCAATTTTCAAGGTAATTTTTAGATTGTAGTACCTGCGGTGCAATATCACAAAATATTATGTATCGATTGGATTTTCTATTGATGAATTCAGCAATTAATTTTGGAAACTGCTATTACCTAGATGTCACATATGTACTGTCCACTATGTCATGTTTTGAACATCTTGTGTTTGCTCCTGCCAATATCAAAGTAGTTTTTTAGGAAAATTCAGGAACTGAAACTGAAACTAAATATATATGGAGTCTGTACTAAAACTGTAACAGAAACATTTTTTTGGTTTTAGAAATGAAACTAAAGGCTCTAATGGACGCTCCTAGTTACTAGATGTTCTTTGTTTTAGAAATGAAACTAAAAGCTCTATACACACTGCTAGTCACCTCGATGTCACGTATGAAATTTGATTGGTTGGAGTATAGTGAGTAAAAGGATGTCGTGTTTTATTTTTATTGCTTTCTCTTCGAACAATTGGGAAGGTCTGATAAATTTGGACATATTGACTAGTATTTATTGTTATTGTGTTTGTATAGTTTAACCAGTTTGCGGTGCATTCAGTTAACGGTAGACAGAATATATTTTAGGCTTGCCCCACCTATATTTTCGTCCTGTGTCCGCCACTGGGCCCGGTACATACAGTAACTGAACCAAACGGGTCCAAATCGGACCGGCACGGTTCAGCCCGTTGGTCACCTCTAGTTAGCAACAACTCGCCCGGTGGAATGGGCCGGGTGAAGCTCCTCATGGATGAAACATAAAAAAGGAAAACGGAAAACCCTTCTCCACCGTCTTCTCCAATCTCCTCCTCCGTCTCGGTCCAGTCTTTCTCGCGATGATGCCCTACTCGTAGTAGGGTTTTGGTTCCACGGTTCGCAGTATCCTCCGCCCCCGCCGCGCTAGGTATTTCTCCACCGGATCCCACGTCGGCGCCTTTCCTCTTCCTCGCCGCCACTCCTCACTCCGCCCTCGCCGTTGCAGGAATATCTCTACCAGCTCCCGCCTCGACGCCCGACGTCGGTGCCCCTCCTCGCCGCCGCCACCTCGAGCTCAAAGGCAGTTCTCTGCGCCAAATGTGATGACCTGGGGTTTCAGGGAAGCAGTTCTAGAGATGTTTGCTTGCAACGGGTCCCGTCCCCATTCCCCTGGGCTGTGAACTTGAGCCTATTTCGTATAGAGATTGCTAAGAGTTGAATTGATGTGTGTTCACTGTTAGAGACGATGATATTTGGTTGAAATGGAGGGTGCGGGCGAATGTGATGACCTGGGGTTTCAGGGAAGTGGTTCTAGTGATGTTTGCTTGCAACAGGTCCCGTCCCCATTCCCCTGGGCTGTGAACTTGAGACTATTTCGTATAGAGGTTGCTAAGAGTTGAATTGATGTGTGTTCACTGTTAGAGATGATGATATTTGGTTGTAAAGGAGGGTCGGCGAATGTGATGACTTAGAGTTTCACGGAATCGGTTCTAGAGATGTTTGCTTGCAACGGGTCCCGTCCCCATTCCCCCGGGCTGTGAACTTGAGCCTATTTCGTATAGAGATTGCTAAGAGTTGAATTGATGTGTGTTCACTCTTAGAGATGATGATATTTGGTTGCAATGGAGGGTGCGGGCGAATGTGATGGCCTAGGGTTTCAAGAAGCGGTTCTAGAGATGTTTGCTTGCAACGGGTCCCGTCCCCAATCCCCGTGGCTGTGAACTTGAGCCTATTTTGTACAGAGATTGCTAAGAGTTGAATTGATGTGTGTTCACTGTTAGAGATGATGATATTTGGTTGCAATGGAGGGTGCTGGCGAATGTGATGACACGGGGTTTCAGGGAAGCAGTTCTAGAGATGTTTGCTTGCAACGAGTCCCGTCCCCAATCCCCTAGGCTCTGAACTTGAGCCTATTTCGTATAGAGATTGCTAAGAGTTGAATTGATGTGTATTCACTGTTAGAGATGATGATATTTGGTTATATGGAGGTGCAGGGGAGGGGTTTGTGTAGAGATGTTCTCGTGCAAGAGGTGTGAGAGATGTTTGCTTGACCTTGTGAGGTTGTGTGCCATGAGTTTTTTTAAGCAGTCCTAAGTAGTAATTCATGTTGTTGACCTGCTGTTGCCTCATATATTTATCACTAGGTTTGCAATTTTAATGGTGTAAATTGTTTATTCAAAATGTTGTTCGATTCCTGTTTGATGTAGATCATGGCAGCAGAGGAGGAGGGGAGTGCGGCAAAGGACATTAAGCGTGAAGGTAATAAATTAAAAAGGGAGCCGGATAAGGAAGTGGGAAGGGAAAAGTCACAGGGTAAAAAGCAAAAACTGGAGCATATAGTATCACTTGGCCATAGTTACAAATTGAGTGCTAGGTTGGTTTTAATACTCTTCGTTTCACTACAGTAATTTATTTTTTATATTTGTTCACTATAATAAGCTTCGAATAATCTGTAGGCACAAGGAGCACTTGGCTTGCTTATCTGTCTTGATTACAACCAAGAAAACGGAGCTAAAAGCTAGTGACAATAGAAATGATTTTCTTCAATGTGATACCTCCAGCCTTGGGGTTTATATGGAGGTTGGTCAAGATAAATTAGATTTACTCATTTAAACCTTTTACTCTAATCTTCTTTTACTATTTGACAGTGGTCCAAGGAAGAGGAATCATATTTCTTATATCTTAGCACTAAAGCAAGATCAATGGTTCTAAAACTTGAGCTTCTTACTATTGCCGGTAATTCTCTAATTGCTTTATTGTTTGTTATATATGTCTCTTCTTGTTCTTTCGAATATCACTAATTTATCTTAAAAATTGCATAGATATTGAGTCTATTCAGGAGAAAATTGAGGTAAAAATGCTTGTACTAGTTTTCTCTGAAGGATTCGGTAGTGGTGAAAAGTGGAAGGACATAAAGTTGCTGCTTCTTAAGGTAAAAAGGAGGAAAATAAAGCTAAATGCGAAATGTTCAATCACATATCATACATTGCTTATAAGCTTATCTCGTTCTCGCTTATAGCTTATCTTGTTCTCCCTTGAATCTTGCTTATAAGCTTATCTCGTTCTCCCTCAGCTGTTCAGTGAATGTGATGCTAAGGTGAAATGCGCTGAAGATTATCTTCATGCATTCACAAGGAGACATGAGAAGATTTATTTTCGAATTTACAAGGTAATTTATGGACATTTTAACTTTGTGAACTTTATGAACAACTCCCCATTTGATGTTTTAACAAGAGCTTAACCTTGCAAAATTTTGTAGAATTGCGACCCCCTTATTGAATAGGGAAAATTTTGTTCATGCCACTATATAGTTGTGCAATTTCACATTTACCGCCTTGTTGTTTTTGCCGCTATTTTTTTGTGCACCCTTTCATTTATGCCACTTCGATCAGTCAAACCAAGTTGACCTCAGTTTGGGTTTGTTTCCTAGTGAAATAACCATTGTGCTCTTGGTTGGACTGGTGGGTGGTGTGACAGCATATTTAGCGCCAAATTTTATATGTTAACATAAGGAGATTAGTCATGCATGTCTATTGAGCGCCAAATTTTATATGTTAACATAAGGAGATTAGTCATGCATGTCAGCACCTATCGAGGTAATCACTCAACCACTCCCTCACTGTGTCGTGCTAATCATCAGCCGATGTGCTGAGATCAAGCACTGGATGAACACACACGAGCACAGAGGAAACACGCCCAGCAAATGGGCAGCAACTGCTGCTTTTCCTATTCTCTCGATTAGGCATAAGAAAAGTCACACAAAACAGCCCACTTCTCCCACTAAGCGCTGTGTGCCATCCCACAATAACGTGGCGGGCGTGGGCACTCCCCACTACTCCTATAAACCAGCTCCGACTTGGACAAGCAAGCCTCGAGCTGCAACTAACCAACTGCCTACTAGCTGACTTGCTAACTAACGCCGACTCAAGACACGCACCAAAAACGAAAATGCAGAAAGTAAGATACAAATTTCAAAGGCACAATGATTTAATCTAACAATTCTCCTCCTAAGTCTTTGTGCACTGATTTGAAACCATCTTGAGCCCAATCTTGTCGCAGAGCTCATCGAACTTAGCCCTTCCAAGTGACTTTGTCGAATGTCACCTAGTTGATCATCCGTCCCGATGAACTCCACTTCAATCTGCCCTTCTCAAAGACAATCCTCGATATAGTGAAACTTTGTATCAATGTGCTTACTCCTGCTGTGATGAACAGGATTCTTGATTAGAGATATGGTAGACTTGTTGTCCACCCTTATCATTGGAATCTTGATCTCCTCATCTATAACTTCAGCTAGCATCTTTGCCAACCAAACTGCTTGACAAGCACCAGAGCAAGCAGCTATATACTCACTTCACAGCTAGATAAAGCTACCACTTTTTGCTTTGTGGATCGCCAAGTAATTGGACTACTCCCAAGGAAGAAGATTATCCCATCGGTGCTCTTCCCGCTATCAACATCTCCACTAGATCACCGCGATGTAGCCCACCACTCTGTCTTGTTTTTCTCCTCTCCTCCCAAACCAAAGACCCAAATTACAAGTCGCAGCCACATACCTCGTAATGTGCTTCACAACTGCCAGATGATCTTCATGAGGATCTTCCAGAATCTGCTCACATAGCCAACAAAGAAAAGCTATATCTGCCTAGTGTTCACCAAATACCTCAAACTCCCCACTAAACTTCTATAACCTGTAACATTCACCTTTGGCAAAGCGCTATCCTTGCTGAGTTTCAATCGAGATTCCATAGGAACATGGCAGGATTACATCCTGCCATTCCACACTTCTCTAAGATCTTGAGAGCATATGCTCCTTGACCGAGTGATATGCCATCTACACTCTGAATTACCTCCAGGCCGAGATAGTAGTGCAGAGACCCAAATCACTCATCCTGAAACTGTTTGCCATCTCCCTTTGAACCATTCAATGTCCAACTTGTTGCTGCCTGTGATCACAAGATCATCTACATAGACACCAAGAATGAGCTTCCTTCTCCTCTTCTTCTTGTATATATAGCATGGTCGAGGCACTCTTCTTGAACCCAAAGGACTGCAGTGTGCTGTCCAACTTGGCATTCCAAGCCCTAGGCGCTGATGAAGCCCATACAATGCCTTATGCAATTTCAGCACCTTGTGTTCATTTCCCTCACACACAAAACCTTCAGGCTGCTGCACATACACCTCTTCTGCTAGATCCCCATTCAGAAAAGCAGATTTTACATCCATGTGGTGTACTTCCCAATTCTCAGATGCAGCCACAGCAAGCAACAACCTAATAGCATCCATGTGAGCCACTGGAGCATACACTTCTGTATAGTCTATCCCATGGCATTGGGCATAGCCCTTTACAACCAGCCTGGCTTTGTATCTCACAACAACTCCTTTCTCATCCCTCTTCACTTTGAAGACCCACTTGAGTCCAATTGCCTTCCTGCCTTGAGGAAGATCACATAAAGACCATGTCTTGTTATCCTCAATGGACTTCATTTCCTCAAGCATAGCTTTCCTCCAGCTGGACTGTTTTTCTGCCTCTGCAAATGAGGCAGGTTCATCTGCACTTATCATCAAGGCTTCTTCTTCTAACTCCACCTGAGCTAGATGTCTAGGAACAACTCCAATTGGTGACAAAGACCCAATAATGTTCTTCACAGCTCTGAATCTCAGTGACTCTCCTCCATAACCAGCATCCACATTGTCACTGAAATTGCTTGGAGGTGATACAAACTCTGCATCTGGTTGCTTGTGTGCCTCTGGACTGTCCTGCACACCATGACCAGCACCATGTACACTTGATCTTGCCCTCCAGGTGTCTCAACAGTGCTCTCAGCCACTGGAGATGCCTGGCTAACAGTAGTGTACTTCACTGTGAACTCACTACTGACCTCTTGACTGCTCCCATCTGCAGCCTTGCTCCAATCCCATTGAGCCATCTCATCAAAAACCACAGATTCACTCACATGAACTCTTCCAGCTTATGGGATCATACGCTTTATAGGCCTTGGACCTGGAACATAGCCTATAAATACCATTGGCCTGCTTCTATCATCTAGCTTCTTCAAGTTAGGTGTAGTGTCCTTCACATGAGCAATGCACCCAAAGGTCCTCATGTGATGTACTGCTGGTTTCTTCCCAAACCATGCTTCATATGGTGTTTTGCCTTCAACACTTTTGCTGGGTGACCTGTTAAGAACATAGACAGCAGCTTGTTACCGCCTCACCCTGAACATTGCAGGCACTCCTTGCCTTTGAGCATGCACCTTGCTGTACCCAAAACACTCGATTCCTTCTCTCCACCACTCCATTCTCGAAAGGAGAGTAAGGAGCAGTGAGATGCCTCTCACTCCTTGATCAGCCCAATATTCTGCAAATTCTGAAGATGTAAACTCTCCACCTCGATCTGTTCTCAACACCTTCAGTTTCATGCCCGATCGCTTCTCAACTAGAGCCTGGTATCGCATGATGCTTGCTGCTGCCATGTTCTTTGTCTTCAACAAATTTCACCCACATGTATCTGCTCACATCGCCCACCAAGAGCAGGAAATACCTATTGCCTCCTGGTGTTATTGGTGACACTGGACCACAAAGATCACCATGGACCAGCTCAAGGAGCTTTTTGCTCAGAACTGCTTTGCTGTGGCACTGCATTCCTCCTCTGCTTCCACGCCAAACAGCCACCACACAGCCTGCTCCACTGCTCAATCAGGCATCCTAAACACCATTCCATCGCGCCAGCCATTATGCAGCGGCTGGAAGTTCAAATGCCCAAATCTCGCATGCCATCTCCATGCTTCTTCTTCACCTCTCACCGCCAAGCACACAGTGTGCAATGTCGATGTTGAGCACATAGAGCCTATTGGGTGACCTCCTAATCTTGGCTAGCAATTGATGATCAGAGCCACAATTCTCATCTCTTCCTTCTCTGCCCACCGGTACCCATCTTCGCCAATTGCCCAACACTCACAATGTTGGCGGTGAGCTTAGGTATGAAATACACCTTCTCCAAAGGTTCTGTGGTTCACCATTTTGCAAGCAAAAAGAACTGTGCCACTTCCTTCAATTGCTGCTACCGAGCCATCCCCAAATCTAATCGATCCCTTGATCCCAAGTCTAGATCGGAAAAAGCAGAGGATATACGTCATGTGGTTCGTTGCTCCAGATCAACAACCCACTTAACCTTCTCAGCCTCCTCGCTGCCAAATTGAGCGAACAGCTTCTCCTCTTCTTGATCAGAGCCATTAGAAGAGCATTTTCTCCTCTTGCGCTACATGAGCCTCGCTCCTTCTTCCTGGGCGCTCTGCAATCCTCGCCCAATGACCGAGCTTGCCGCAGCTCCGGCATTGGTCCTTGGAGATGTCTCGGCCATTGCCACGACCCGAGCCACCACGACCTCCTCTGCCTCGGCCTCTGCCACCGCGGCGCCCTCCATTGCCGCCGCCGCCATGGCTTGAGCTCCCATCGCCGTCGCGGACCTTCATCCGCTACCGCCATTCCTCCTCCGTGAGGAGCAAACGGCCGCCGAGTCCACGCGCCGCCGCCATCCGATTTTGACTCGTGCCGTACCTCTTTCCACCGCAAGCACCGCCTTGGCCACCTCGACGACATTGCGCCAGTCGAGCAACGCCTCAATCGAGATGGCAATCTGCGAGACGGCTTGGCACGACTGGAGCATCTTCTTGATGATGTCGACATCGCCACCTTGTCGCCGAGCACACGGAGCTGGTTGCCGAGGCGGTGATGCGTCGGCGGTCATCGATAGACTCTCCTTCCTTGAATTGATCCCCGCAGCTCCCGCCGCAGCGAGCGCGATTCGCCTCGCGACACGATCCACTCCAACGTGCTTCACCTTGATCGCATCCCGTGCCTCCTTTGCGCTTATCCTTCACCGCTAGCGACGAAAGCATCTCCGCGGGACCGCGCAGAATCGCGGCGAGCGACGACGATCGTCGCGATCATCACCGCCGCCCGCCTCGACAGTGTCCCACAGCCCCCGCGCCGCAGTTCACGCGCATCACCAGCGCCAATTGGTGTAATTGCGCGTGGCGCTGGGTACACAAGCGACGCCGACGCCTCCTGACGACGCTGCAGCACCACCACCGGCGGTCGCCACCGCTCCGCGATTCGCCGGGCGGCGTCACAGACCGTCACGGCGTTGTGCCGGCGGCGTCTGCGAGCGAGCCACCTCCTGGAGCTCGCCTCTGCTGCCGCCTCTTCCGCCGGCTCCAACTCTGCCGCCGCCACGCTCCGCCATCTACCTCGGATCGAACAAGGGCTCTGATACCACTTGTCAGCACCTATCGAGGTAATCACTCAACCACTCCCTCACTGTGTCGTGCTAATCATCAGCCGATGTGCTGAGATCAAGCACTGGATGAACACACACGAGCACAGAGGAAACACGCCCAGCAAATGGGCAGCAACTGCTGCTTTTCCTATTCTCTGATTAGGCATAAGAAAAAGTCACACAAAACAGCCCACTTCTCCCACTAAGCGCTGTGTGCCATCCCACACAACGTGGCAGACGTGGGCACTCCCCACTACTCCTATAAACCAGCTCCGACTTGGACAAGCAAGCCTCGAGCTGCAACTAACCAACTGCCTACTAGCTGACTTGCTAACTGAACGCTGACTCAAGACACAGACCAAAAACGAAAATGCAGAAAGTAAGATACAAATTTCAGTGCACAATGATTTAATCTAACAATGCATGTCTATTAATCTGTTTCTGCAAATAGAAGCATCCAGCAATTCATCTAGAAATCTTATCCGACATACATAAGCATCTGGAAACTATATTTGAAATTGAAAACATGAACATAGGAAGTATAGTAGTACTGCATTTCCACCGCATTTCATTCCAGAAATTTGCCCCCCAAAATACACTGTATGTCCAGTGCATGTTTAGCATGCATTTCCACCATGTCCACTGCATGCTTTCAGATTGGCAGTATGCTTCAGGCCATTAGCACCAAGTAATACCTCTGCCTATCATCATCAGCTCGGGCAATGCCATATTGCCCTAAGCCCTTTGACAAGTTATTAAGCATGTTATTCACACTAGGCAGGGAGAATTTGCTGCAAATTTGTTTGCAATTCTAAGATCTCTTGTCAATCTTATTCATTATGACACGACAAATACTATCCATGATGTCCACCATGTCCACTCAATTATGTATTATCATTTTCATACTTAATTGACAAGTTATTAATCATTTTTACCATGTCCACTGCATGTTTTGCTCCTGCCATCAAAGAACAAAAAATGAAAATGATATACATAATTGAGTTACAAAGTGGTTCAGATTATTACCTTTTATTAGGTTTACCATGTGGAAACCTCAAAGGGCAAGTTTTCTGGCAAAGTTTGCACTTGTTGTTTCTAGACCTGGTTTCTCCTTCATGTGCTGGTCTAATTTTTTAGTCCTTGGTCTAGCTGCTGTTCTTTTCTTATAGGAGGGCATAACTTAAAGCCAAACTGAACGTTTGTCCAGTGCTGTTTATCAGGCATGGTTGGGATGATACCCTCATAAGCAATTTGAACTTTGCAGCTGAGTAGTAATCATGAGCATGAGGATGCCAATCTGTGACCCTCATATATATGATGAATGCTATTGCATGTAGGCATGGTATGCCTGTCACTTGCCACTGCCTACATGTGCAAGATTTTTCTCTCAGATTGACAGTAGGCCATTAGCACCAAGTATGACAGTAGGCCATTAGCACCAAGTATTACCTCTGCCTATCATCATTAGCTCGAGCAATGTCATATTGCCCTGAGCCCTTTGACAAGTTATTAAGCATGTTATTCACACTAGACAGGGAGAGTTTGCTGCAAATTTGTTTGCAATTCTAGATCTCTGGTCAATACTATCCATGATGTTAACCACAGGTAGAGATTTCATATTGTGTTTGTTTGCCCAGTTATTAAATGATTCAGTAATGTTTTTAGTCACATAATCACACTTACTTTGGATCGAGAACTTCTAGTCCATAGATTTGGATGGTATTGGTTAAGGAATTGAATGACCTCATGTTCCTGACTTGCAATAGCCTGCATGTGAAACTCAAATTGCTCAGGCATGTAGCAATAAGCTGCTGGTCACATGTGCTCTTTGCCATGGAACTTCTTCTTAGAGTTCTGCATCAAGTTTCTGAAACACTCTCTGTGTTCAGGGAATACATTATGGATAGATACTTCCAAGCCTTTACATGCATCAGTGCATATCACAAGGCCATTAGGCTTCCCAATAGCTAGCTCTAGGTTCTGCATAAACCATATCACAAGGCCATTAGGCTTCCCAATAGTTTTCTGCTGTCTCATTGTCAAACACAGTATAAGCTATAGGGTAGATCCAATTGTGTCCATCAACCGAACATGCCACACAGAGTTGCCCTTTCCACTGCCCATGAAGTGCAATAGAATCCACAGATAGGTATGGCTTGCATCCTCACTACAGGAAAGCACATTAATTTCGTCGGCCAAAAACCGACGAAATTAGAGGTAATTTAAGCCGACGAAATATGCTAGACGAAATTAAATGCCTTTTCGTTAGTTGCCGACAAAATTACAGTATTTTCGTCGGTTTCATAGGCCGACGAAATTAAAAAACCGATGCACCGCGCGGGCGACGGAAAGCTGACGTGGCACTTAATTTCGTCGGTCTGGGCCGACGAAATTATCCGCCACGTCAGCAAAAAATGGTAGCACTCGGTTTGCTCTGAATGACGTGGCTGTTAATTTCGTTGGCCAAAACCATTAATTTCGTCGGTTTTGGCCGACGAAATTACAAAAAAAATAAAAAAAACACATTGCTTTATTATTCACAGGAAATTCACAAAAAAATCACAGAAAATCATATAAAATTAAGAAAATTCACAGAAAATTCATAGATATTCATGCCATCACAAACTTGTAATCAACATCACATGATGCATAAGAGCACATAGGGGAAAGAAAGGTTAGAAAGACATAAATGTTTGTTACTTATGAGAGTGAGAATGATGCAGATCAAATGTGGTATTACAAAAAAAGAGAAACACAGGAAAAGTATCATGAACATAATGTCTGATTAGATGCCAACAACAGCAGATCTCTGAAATAAATATACCATAGACAAAACAAAACATTGTGTCCATAAACAAAAGTAGCATTTCCTCAACCAATCTAAAAACAGCAATGTCTAAAAACACACACAGTTCCTTGCTTCTTTGCTTATTCATAGCGATTGCAAGCATAAAAGCCACCAGTCTTCTCTCCATGTTCTAACCATGCACCTAGGCATAACCTAAAAAGTTGCACGTCAAACAAAAGATATGAATGAGCTGTAACTTTCCTTTGAATAACTTGGGATGAAGCTGACTTTCTTCTTAAGGTGTAAGCAGCAAGTCACCTATTTTTTGTCCAGTCAAGTCCATCAGTTAAATTTCTAGCTTTCCATGACTTCACTAGGATAGGCACAGTTCCTAATACACTCACACCAGCATCCTGCAAAATAATTAACAGGACATTACCATAAAGCACATGAGTATTTTTATATTTATATTTTCAATATGAATATGCATTGTTCATACTTGTGGCAAACCCCTACTTGATTAATTGGAAAAATGCTCTAAAATACTGTGCATAAAAAATATAATTGGAGCACAGGCAGGATTTGAGGTTAAGTGGGTAGAGTACCCAGTACTGGTCTGTTGTAATCATATATGAAGCAAGCTTTACCTATAGTACAAGGGAACTAGGGAACAAGGAAAGTAACGAATACATAGAGCAGCTCAAGGTCCACACAACTACAAGTCTACAACATATACAAGCAGCATAAAGTAAACCATCTTTCACAAAAACAAGACTGCACAAAACATTCTGGGAAATTTGCTAGTTGCCTTACCTCAGATTTAATTATGATTATAAAAAATTATATAAGCATAGGAAAAACATATCATTTGGTAAGAAACTCCTATAAATTTATAAATTTATGGCCATGAAAAATAATTCCTGCACTTGGCTAGCATCCATGGCAGTTTTTCATAAGGCAGCTCTGTAACCAATATGTACAATTCACCAACAAAATTATGCAAATCATTGCTATGCAACTTAATTCACATAAATGCAAATCTGAATCGAATAGGCTGGAGGAATCTTTCTAGAAAAAACATGTTGTATGGCTCCCAAATAAGGTAGAAATCTAAGCACGTCCACCATATCAATGAGCTGCAAGGAAATATGACAGGGCCATATCACAGAAGCAATAGTGCACACTAAAATAATTACCTCAATCTTGCATTATTTAAATATGGAGATCACAAGTTTAAGCAACTTTTCGTGATATGTACAGAGCCGAAGAAGATGAACTCAGAACACCTTTTTTCCATCTACAAAGTATATTTTTCAAAAAGAAAGAAAGCATTTTCCTAGAATCAAATACATGCATTCATATCGGACATATGAAAGTTTGAAGATTTTCCCAGAATCAAACACACAGTGTCATAACAGAAAATTTTGATCATATGGAAAAATCTTTGTTGTTCAAAAAAGAAATCTCTTGCACAATTCTTTCTTTAGGATCTCATAGGCTTATTGAGATAGCCCTGACACGAAAAGGGTAATGCTAAAATAACTAAAAGCAAGAGACTCTTTTTCATCTTTAGTACTAATATGGATAGGATCAATTTGTCAATACATTATTTGAGCTGTAGGCAGGAGAAGTTTGAGCATAGCATTAATTTTGGTGAATAACACTAATCGTACTGAAAAATATGAGGCTGGACATGTGTATATTGTCAGAGGACACAAAAAGATTAGCGAGGCCAAGAACAACATATACCATATTAGATCGCTTTAGCAAACGATTGGCAAGACCAAGAACCACACATACCTAGGAGATGGGGAATGGAGGTGGCAGCGGGACTTCAGGCAGCGGCAAGCAGATCCAACACCCCCTACTCCCCACACCAACGGTGTTAGGCTAGCTCCTCCTCTTTCGCACCGAAGGCAACCAGATTTGGCAAGCGCTAGTTGCAGTGTAGACTGGGAGGATGGCGGCGACGTAAACAGGCGGCGGAGGGGACAAGAGGCGGCGCTAGGGTTAAGGATGCAAGGGGGCTGGAGGCAGAGGCGACGAGAGGAGGCGCCGGAGGCAGAGGAGCAGCCCGAGGCGAAGGTAATGGGAGGCAGCGCTAGAAAAGGAGGCGACGTGAGCAAGTGAGGGAGGGGAGGGGAGAAAAACCACGAGTCCACCGTGGAGGCTGATTTCCCTGGGGTTCGGTCGGGGGAATTGCCGAATAACCCTGGGTTGATGGGCTCCCAAACACTCCCGCAATTTTACCAGTGGAGATCTCCCACAGGGGTCGCCGCCCCGGGGAATAGGCCGGGATCCCGGAGGGGAAGTGGGCTCCCTAACGGGTCCTTAAAGAAAAAGCCTCTAATTCCTTGGAGTCAGGGCGGCAATGCTACAGCTAAGGAACAAGTTAAGTGCAAGTCAGAAGACCAGGAAAAAATTAAGGAATTAAATTAAATGGGGGATGAAATAATTTTCGTATGTCACTCACCGTAGTATTCTGATTTTTTTGAGTTTTTGCAAAAGGAGCTATGCCCCTATCACTACCCCAAAGTTGAGCATCCCTTACGGTTCCCAACCCTCAGGGAAATAGGCAAACCCGTGAGGAAAACTTTTTCTCACGGTTAACCGTCAGGCAAAATCTCTCAGGGCTAGAAGGTAAGGGAAATGCAATTTGGCTGACGGCGAACCGTGAGGTATTATTTTACTGAGGGTTTGGCCGTCAGCAAAATTATAATTTCTCTGACGGCTAATGACTCGTAAGTAAAAAGGTCCCTGACGGGCATAAGCCTACAAGGGAAAAAGTTCCCTTAGAGGACAGAAGCCCTCTGAGAAAAAAATTTTGCTTGGAGTGCAGCAACCCTCAGGGAAAAAAAATTTACTTGGAGGGCACCAACCGTCAAGGGAAATAAGGGAAAGTATTTCCCTTGCTGGACAGCAGCCCTCAGAATCTAATCCATGACGTGCAGATAAACCGTCAGTAAAATGATGCCTCACGGTCGACAAGATTTTCTCACACAGTTCAAAACCATTAGGAAACTATATGTAATCACATACTGTAATCCTTTCCGAACAGAATTTTTTTCCCAAAAACTGACATATACACTGAACCATATACATGCACAACACATCAAATTCCCATCAACATCCTGAACCTTGATCATCCATACATGGTTAAAACAAAATGATTCCAAATGTCGAGTTCAGATTACAAAATGTTTAAGATCAAAAGCATGCCCGGTACATATTACAAAATGCTTATGATAAGCATGTCCAATTAATACATATTAACCATTGGGCAACGTTATCAAAGTTCAATGCCTAAGGTTAAGCATTACAAAAGTACTAGTTAGATGAAACTAACTAGGCAAGGAGCTAGTTAATTATTGCAAGCATGGTTATCACGGTCTCCAATTCAAGTGTTTGGATTGGCCTCATCATCAGTCATAGTGTTATGGTTCTCATCGACAGCAGCACAATGGTTCTCTTGAACAATGGCATCGTTAGAATTATCACCATTATTGCAATTAGCCTCGCCATCATTGTTGGCTGTTGGTTGTGACCCCGCATGAGAGGACCCAGTCCCAACCCCTTGCTGCAAGGAAAAGCAAGGTTTTAAATTTACAGACACATGGCAAACAATGGACAAGTTCATTAGCAATATAATTTTTTGTGCTAACAAAGGAAAAATTCACCTTTCTTTCCAAA
Organism: Raddia guianensis; assembly: GCA_036346415.1. NCBI lineage: Eukaryota > Viridiplantae > Streptophyta > Magnoliopsida > Poales > Poaceae > Raddia > Raddia guianensis. Next base: position 17,168,037 of record CM070534.1, on the reverse strand, counting down.
TAAAAGGTGGTAAAACTACCAAAATATTTCTCTACCACACCCCGTACCATCATGTAATAATTAAGCGAGATTCATGTAATGATAATGCTTAGAACATTCAACATGAATCCACTCGCTCACTGCTGCATTGCTTGTTGATTGTCGGATGAACCAATGATACATTATCATGTACGGAGCATTCTAATATATCTGGCTCATTGTTGCCTTGCTTGTTGATGCTCTGACATGCCAAAATATATTAGTTGTCCATCCCAAATATTGGTTCTCCCAATATAAGGTGTACTGGTAAGTAAGGTCAATAGGTTACATGCAAATCTCAACATTTTTCAGACTTGAATATTGCACATATGGTTTGGTTCTTCATATGTTCTGACCTTATAGCATTAAGTTGGATGATCAGTAGCATGAGCTCTACCTTCTCAGAGATTCAGACCTATTAAAAATTTATAGAACTAATCAGAGAATACAAAAGCAATCACAAATAATAGTTACTATTTTAGATTTATTTATAGAGTTCAATGGCACTCCACTAATTAAGAAAGTGTGCGAGACATAGTAATACAAACTACAAAGTCATACAAACAATTTGTTGTCCATTGATATTATTAGTGCGCTTAGGTTTTATTTTCACTTGTCATCTATAAATGAAAGGACAACAAATAGCTAGTTGATAATGAGTATTCAGTAATCGAAGTGTGGATTACAGATAACCATGACATTGAAATTTTGAGTGAAATAGTAACAATACTAACCACCCATAAAGTAATTTACATAGCACTTCTACACCATTCAATATTAACCACGATGGTATGTATTCCAAGTCAAATAAGCTAGAACAAAATAACTCCACATGGCAAGCACTACAAATGACATAACTTGCCTTCAATAATTCAAATTAAACGGTCCATAACAGTGTGGGAGCGCTGAAAAAAATTAAACAGGGGCCAGCATGACCTTACAGGTATCAAGAATGGTAGCGCGGCATGGCTTGAAGAAGATGACACACAAGGAAATATGAAAATGCCATAAATAAGAGATTACACATTGAATTAGGACATACTAATCGCATCAGGCACATGTACATTTTGACAAACACCTCATGCATGCACAACGGCAAATGCTAGCAAAAACACATGGCTACTAGCTTGCAAACAGATGAAAAATCATACCTTGCACGGAGTTGATTGCTGCAAAGACAACCTCCGTCGTGGGTGTCGAAATGGAGGAACGCACAGATGGTGGAGTACAGACCGAAGCGTGGGCCGAGGTGCAGCACCGGTGGGCGGCACCGATGCGGCTAGCGCCAGCGTGGAGAGACGAAGTTGCTCGTGGGGAGGCCCTGCCCGAGAGGCGGAGCCGTGGAGGCGAGGGAGGAGTATTGGTCGGTGGCATTGGGTTTTCGCAGGAGGAGAGGAGTGAAGATTTAGGGATTTTGAAGATTTGGGGATCTGGCTGTAGCCACATATGGGAAAGAGGGGAGGCCACAGGGTTTCTGCCGAAAATTTTGTCGCGCCAACAAAAAAATTACCGCGTACCAAATTTCCTCTCGCGCGCAATTTAGGTCTGCGTGTTAGTTCACCACACGGTTGCAAATAACTGTCAGAAAAATTATATTTACTATCAGTTTTCTGGAACCATCAGGAAAACTAGTAATTTCACTCACGGTTCTAGTATACCCGTAAGAAAAAAATATTTCACTCACTGCCGAGGTGGGCACGTCAGTGATAAAAGCAAACCTCGCGGCCACGCCTTGCCCGTAAGGGACGCTCAGCTTTGGGGTAGTGTATCCATTTCCTTCGAAAAAACAGAAACAACCGTTCACCACATATTCTAAAAACATTAGAGAAATGCAAGATTCCCTGTCACCCGCCTTGAGAAGCCCTGTCCAATATTGAAGATTCGAAGTCTAGACCAAAGTAGACCGCATCTCTTTTATTCCATAATGCCCAGCAAACATAGGCTCAGAAACCACATGCAGATTTCTGTTTTGGGCAAAACAGTTTTCATCCACTGAAATAACTGATTAATGTTTCATGTTCCACTCTATGCATAAAGCTACCACACCACTTTTCACTGCTTTGCAACCCAATAATAATTGCTCTATGCTTTCCACATCAGGACAGAACTCACAAGTTGAATTTTTCTTTCCTTTTTTTTTTTGTTAGAAACTTAGAATAGCATCCATCATGATAAGACGAAGGTTCAGTGGTATTTTGGATTTCCAAATTGAAGAGTAGCCTACATTATTCAAGGTAGCATTACACTTTTTATACATAGAGCATACAGAAAATTCCCCTTCATTGGTAGCCACCTACAGCTGCCCCTATCGTCATTCAGATCAATATTTCACAATTTAGACATTAGCCCAGCTTTTTTTAGATAATGTAAGAAGGTACTTCAAAAAAATTTATTTTTTAACCTTTTTTAAAAAATTATTTTAATTTTAATCCCCGGGCTGAAGAATTTGCAAATCTAACCCTTTTGGCCGCGCCACCCCGCCTGGCGCGCAAAAATTCATGCCGCCGCCAAGCGGATGGCGCGCGAGGTTGCCATTACCGGCGGCCCCGTGGCTACCGATAGAATGACAAGTGGGCGGTCTTGTTACCATCCGCTTACGGCAAGAAGTACTTGCCGCGCCATCCTCTTATGCAAAGATAAATTTGCTGCTACGAAGCGAAGCTTGGCGCGGCCAAAAGGGTTAGATTTGAAAAAACTTTTGACCCGGGATTAAAAATAAAATATCTATTTCAAAAGGGTTAAAAATAAAAAATTTGGCAAGGTACTTCCGGTCTCTACATCATGAGATGTACACAACCTTATTACATGGTAGCAAATTAACAGTCAACCCGTTGCCATATAGGAAGATTGGACAGTAAAAGACAAATTTAGCCACTCACAACCCTATTTAGAAAATGCCAGCCATGGTTGAAGAAGGTTAAGGCCACGGCCTCCATAGCTTGACAAGCATTTGTGATGCTATTTTATCTTCATTCTGCTGCAATGATGCCAAGTACTGCAACCAGTGTGTACCCCTGAAGACAACATGCATAAAAGTGATATTTTTTTTTCAAAGGCAATATCATTTCGGTGCATCCAAATTGTCCAAAAGGTAGCTGTGATACCAGGCCAAACTAGTTTCTTTGTTTTTAAGTTGAACCCCAAAAGCCAATCCCCCTACATTTGGGCATGGTTGGAGGGTGCACTTAATCCATGAGCAACTTGGATGACTCTCCAAATAGCTTTAGCTAAATGACAATTAAAGAAAAGATGTTCAATTGTTTGAAACAACATTTTTGGCTACCAATCGAATCATGCTCAGCAAGATTATCCTTTGTTAAAATGATTCCTCTATCCAAATACCGAAGGAAAATTTTGATCTTTAACGGAACTCGGAGTTTCCAAATTAATTTATTTGGACAACCAATGTTGGAATAAATAAATTTATCATACAATGAACGCACTGAGAGATCTCTGCTCTTTGTTAAATTCCAACGAAAAACATCCGGTTCATCTGTCAAAGCAACATTTGTTAATTTGTGTACTTCCAATTGCCAAGCCACACAATTTTAGACCAACTAGAGTTCACCTTAAAGAAACATTTAGAGGAATATAACTCAATACTCGTTGGGCTGTGGCATGCTTATCATGAACTAGCGCAAACAAGTTTTGGAATCGGTCACAAATAGGAGAATGACCAAACCAATATCCTGCCAAAATCTAATCTGAGTCCCATTCCTAATATGGAAGGATCCCCACCTTTGGAATTCTTCTTTTACCTTCATGAGACCTCTCTAGAATTGAGAACCTCAAGGTTTATTTTAGGCTTGAGAAAGCGTATAGCCTGAAAGATATTTATTTCTTAACTAGCGCTGCCACTAGGGGTGGGAGTTTTTGTCCGTATCCGAGATATCCGAGTTATCCGAATAAAATAGACAACATATTTTAAAAAAGTATTTTAGACCGTTTTATTAACCTTCACTCCAAAAACAAAAAAATGAGTTGTATTGAAAAAAAATGTAATGTATATGTATCTATCCGAGCTAAAAACCTCTATCCGAATGATCCGAATAGGATCTGTTTCCACCCCTAGCTGCCACACATCCTATTCATTGAATAGTTTAAACAACCATTCAATAAGGCCCAGTTCTTTTCAGCTTAACGGTTTAACAGCTTAACGACTTATCTATGTTTTAAAAAGACATGTTTTGAGTTTTTTTAGTCCGTTTTTTTTGCTGTTTTGAAGGTGGGTCCTAACGCTTTAAAAAGCAAGTCAAACGAAATGGATTCGAATCACGAGACAACCTCGACAAACTCTCGAAGTTCAATCATTTTAGCCATTCAGCTGTTCTGCCGTTCAGATCAGCTGAAAAGAACAGGCCCTAAGAAGACATTTATTTTGAATGTATAGGCTTTGAAATCCTAGACCTCCTTGAGACATTAGTTCAGATAAATTATTTTCCTGTTTAGGGTCTATCCATCTTCTAAGAGAGGTATTCCACCTAGGTCTAAAACATTGAAAACATCATTCTCACGACAAGCCCTTAGAGATGAAGAGATAACTCGAGCAAGGGGATCTCTCTATTAGGTTGGTGGATCAGTTCCATGTGGCGCAGCTGGTTCTTGTGGAATACATGGACCCCGGGTATCCTCAGTGGGCCGTGAAGATCACCTGATAGGGGGTGGGCCGAGCTGGCCATACATCAACACGCATAGCCTAGGTCGTGTCTTGCCCCGTACAGCAAGGCAGGACGCTTCTAGAAGCGTATCCCGAGCGGGAAAGACATGATTGTAATCTCGGATAACTATATGACCGGGAAGGAAAGATAGAAATAAACATTATACCTTGTAACCGAACAGGACTCTATCTTGTAACCCTTCCTCTCCTCGCTATATAAGGCGGGCAGGGGACCCTGGTTCGGCGTAGATTCACATCCTTGACATTGATCATCAGATTGTCATAATTCCAAGAACACAGGACTAGGGTATTACCTCCACCGAGAGAGCATAAGCATGTCTAATCCTTTGTCCTGTGTTACCATCGAGCTTGAGATCCAGCGCATAGCCCCGTTTAATTCATTGCTGACGACACCCCCCTGTTTAGCAAACGTCGACGGTACTATACCAATATTTGATTCGTTGCCTGTGTGATAATGTATACATGATATCCCTTTAATAGGATAGTTTACTTGGACCTTACGAAAACATTCTTTAAAATATAACTAATCTTATTTAATACAAACTAATATGATCTTATCCTAACCAATCTCTAATGGATGGCAACCAATCATAATCATATCACTAACTTCCTAACTTATCTGGATATTATTCTTTGTTGTTGCGTGTTACTGCCATTTGGTTAACATGTGCAGTCCTAAGCTCCTATTATGTGTCTGTCGGGGCCCACATGAACATAGCAATCGAGCTACAGTACTCTTTATCTTGACAGATGCCACAGATCTCAATAAATCTATTTCCTCATCCTAGTCCCACTATTTGTTATATCTGCAGGTAGAGACGGTTTAACACAATATGTTGGAGAATGTTCATGCACACTGGAAGAGAGAGAGAATTTGCAAGATAAAATGCAAAGGTGTATGTACAGTTGATATGGACAATGTCTGCCGGCAGCTAGAGGTAACTCCCTCCCTCTGTTCAATTGCTGTTAAAATTCCGCAAACATAACTATGCTGTTAAATTGTCCGCTATTCTGCTATAGCGCTATTTTCTCTGCAACTATAGCACCACTATACTACTTTGTCAATTTCCTCTGAAAATCTAAATATCAATTGTATTTTCGCTATGTGTTTCTTCATTTTTGCATCGTTTATCTCAAAAGATGATACTATTGATATATCATGGTTAATTTTCTTAGCACATTTGTTGTGTACAGCACTTTGTTCAAAATCGTTGTCAGCAACTCACCTATCTTTAAATCTTGGAATTCTCATATTTTACACGAGATAAATTTGTAGCTCTTTTTTTATTCCATCAATAACAAGCCCGTGTGAAGAAACTAAAAGTAGTCTCAAATCCAACTCTGCTAATTACTAACTCCTTTCTGTGTTTGCCCTTTTATTGTCTCCTTTCTGGAAGCAAGTTGCTTTCCAATTAATTTTCTAACATCTCACATTTGAGCAGGAAAAAGTTGGAGGCAAAGTAATTCACCGCCAGGGGGGTGTTATATATCTTTTCCGTGGTAGAAACTACAATTACAGGACTCGCCCAAGTTTTCCACTAATGCTCTGGAAACCTGCTGCAGCAGTGTACCCTCGTCTGGTCAAAAAGGTCCCAGATGGTTTAACTCTAAATGAGGCACTAGAAATGCACAAGAGAGGACGCCAGTTACTACCAATTTGCAAACTTGGTAACATTGTTTATTTGTACGCACTTGTTGCTTTAAACGGTATTTTAAAATATGTTACTTGGGAGATTACATAGTAAAAAGAAAGAAAAGCCAAAGAGGCAAAAACAAACAAACACCAAATACTCATTTATTCATTGTGTAACATATTTGAGTAATAAGAATTTCTGAAAGAAATGTTTGCACAATTAGTGTCACATAATTCTGTTACTATTCCATCAAGCTGGTTAGTGTAAACATATATACCCCATATTCCCAAGCCCACATTGAACTCCTAGACTTTCAACTTGCTTTGCCTAAAAGTGTTAGCATGGTATGTTTGGTGTGGTTCTAGACCAGTAACTAGCCATATGGCACGAAACCTGCTTAGCAGTATATCGCTGAACTGCTTTATTTGCTACAGCTTCAGATTTTAGATTTGGATGAAATAAAGCACACAATGAGGTGGGGATACGGCCCTTGATGCCAGTGGCGGAGACAGGGGGGCTAGCAGGGCCTGGCCCCCCTATGATTTATGTGCAATACTAAGTAGTAGTATATAGGATGCTTCATCAGTGTCAAGGTTACACCCTTCTAATTAATTTACAAGACTAGTTTTAGCTCTAAGAAGGATACTATTAGTATTGATTAAACATTCTTACCCTACTAATTTATTTTATATGACTACATAGTTGTTTGAAGTTTTCTTTTCAAAGAAAATGGTTTTAATTTATAGTTTATGAATTAATATATTTTATCAAGAACATTACATACCATAGCAAATATACTAAGGTGTGTAATGTATATTCAATAACAGTGTTAGTGCACAATATTTTAATATTTAGCAAAATTTCACATACTGCTTCATGACGTATATACGTTTAGGGCTTGATCAATTGTAGCCCATATTATTTTCCAAACACTTAAAATATTTTTATTATTAGTTATCATAGTGTCTAATATGAACGTAATTATATTATTGGTGTGCAATCTTCTTTTTTTTAAAGAATTACATAAAACTTACTATACATATACATGTAATCTATTTATTTAGTTTTTTCCACATCACCCACAACTTGACTCAATGCCATGTGAATATGCAACAAAAATTGTGTCAGTTGATCACCGTTAAGTGTCCACACACATTTCAACCTTCGCTAGTTACAATACTATTTATCGTTGTTTTCAATACTGCTATAGTATATTTGAACTGGTTAATTACACGACACAACAATATTTTTACAAAACATTTTTCTACAAACAGTTTGCATTCAATATAATGATACGATCATACTACAAACTATTTTGTCACATGTCGGCCCCCCTAAGGTGAAATTCTGGCTCCGCCCCTGCTTGATGCGGGTGAGACGAGCTGTTGTCGAAGCTAGCGCCTAGGCTATTATCGAAGCCACCATCTATGAGATTGAATTACAAATTACTTCATTGATTGGATGAATAGAAAGATACATGACTCATTTTTTATGGGGATAAAGATTTGGACTCTAAGAAAGAAATCTTAACTAATCTTATCACTTAAACAAACTGATCTTATCTAATTCAAAACTCGATATAATGTTAACTAATCCCGTGCTACAGTACCATGGTACTGTCTGTGGTGCTGCAGTACTCTTGGTACTATTTATGGGCTATTTGGCTTCTATTGCGCTTGCCCATAACAAAATTTCACATTTGAAGCTTGGTCAACAAAAAAATTGAGAGGCTGGTGTGAAATTGAAGTATTTACCATAATAAATGTGCTAGAAAATGGTGCCATTTGTAGAAGAAAGAACTATAATTAGATGAAAATAAAATAATATGTTTTAGCTTCTCTGAAGTCTTAATTTATATACTAGGTTGCTATTGTACGTCCTGAAAGCTCGAGCTCCTAGGGCTTAATTGATTTTGATAATTGATGGCAACTGGGCCGTCTGGAACGCCAAGGATAAGGACTCTTTTGTTTCGTAGTTTCTTTGATTTCCTTGTGTGCGTTTTTGGCCCAGCCCAGCTACCAGCAAGACTAACTCTCTGGCGGCAAGATCCCACTGAGCACAGGTTCAGAAACATCAGCCGTGGGTTCCAAGGGGTGTTCCGAGAGTGCCAGCTGTTATCCTTGAGCGAACCATCTAGAGCGAGTACACCTGCCCTAGGGTCGAGAAGGTTCAGGGGTCCAGCTGTCCGAGGTATCGTAGCCACTAAGCCATCCAAAAACCAAAATCTTTTGTGGTCGCGAAACTTTCCGCCTAAGCCTACGAACCTTTCCGCCCGTTGAACTTAAATTTGGCGTCAAATATTTCTAAATCTTTAAAAATATCTTTGTTCGGGCAATGGTACAGAAATAGAAGATTTTGTAGGCTGCTGGCCGAGATTGGGCAATTGGGCCCAGACAAAGTGGCCCAGCTCGGCCTCCGTGGTAGATCTATGCTATTTCATATTTTTGAGAGCCTTTCCGTGCTCGGATTAAAAATATCAAAACATGAAAGTTGTAGAGAATTTCGAGGCGCATCTTTTTCATGTTGCCAAGTTTTTCATTTGAGCAACAGAAAAAATCATATAAATTCGGAAAGCTTTTAGCAGCCTGGGTGCCTGGGGATGCTGCCGAAGTGATGCCTTCGGCCGGACTGTCCGGTTCTGTAGGCCGGACTGTCCAACCCAAGTGTTTTCCTCCCCAGCGTGCAAATTCATTTTCCAATAAGCGCCTGCCTTCGGCCGGACTGTACGGCCTCGACGTCCGGACTGTCCGGACCCTGTTGTGTCTCTTCTGTCTCGAATTGTATTTTCTACAGGGAGCGCTTGGCTTCGTCTGGACTGTCCAGGAGTTGTCCGAGGGTTGTCTGGCCTAAGGCTTGAAACTGGATCTGAGATCTATTTTCTAGGATTTCGATTTGGGGAGTATATAAGGGTTTTCCTGCTCAAGGGAGAGCGAGCGAGAGAGCCCATTTTTGCAGCCACCCCATGCCATTGAGAGCTCCTCCCATGGTCTCCTTCCCACTTAGGATTTCCATGCCATTTGAGAGGGATTGAGAGAGGGATTGAGAGGGAGAGGGAGAGAGGAAGAAGAAGAAGCCATACCTTGTCTCCTCCGGTCATCCCCAAGCCTCTCCTCACTCCCATGGGGTTCCTCATCTAGCTCTATGGTGGAAGTGAGGTGGTGAAGTTGGCGTCTTCCGGTCTTTGTGCTCTTGGGATTTCTTGCACCGCAGACCTCCAAGCTTCGTCAAGTGTACGACTACATCGACTACTTCCTCTACATCGATGAAACCCGTCCCGGTGGGCGGTCATCCTCCCGTAGGGTGAGGGTGCGTGCAAAGTCCGTCTTGCGAGGCGGCAGGTGACCGTGTGTCGGTGCCATGGAGAAACCCTCCTTGCGGGGAGGTCAGTGACCCTTCGTCGGTGTCGCGGTGAAATCCGTCTTGCAAGGCGGTCGGTGGTCCTTCGTCGACGCCGAGGAGAAATTCGTTCTTACGGGAGCGGTCGGCGACCTTGTGAGGGTGCCGGTGGGGGTGTGAGAGCTTTCGCTTGTGGAAATTCTCGCCACTCTGTACGGGTTAGGTGTTCACCCAACATTCGTTGTTGAAGAGCACGAGTGGATTGAGGACACAGGACGAGAGGGTCTTGGCTTCCATTTGGAAGTTCCTCACTGTGGAGTAGGAGTTCGCTCCGAACTACGTAAAAACTCGGTTTGCACCCTTCCTATCATCCCTTTTACATTGTGCACCTTGAACTCGATTGCGTGGACTTGTGCCTTCGTTCCAAGAGTAGTCGCTTCCGCTTAAGGCTTGCTTGATACTTGACTGCCGTCGCTTCCTATCACTGGTATTGCTAGGTCCAGACGATAATTGGTTTCCAAATTTACTACGGCTCCAAGTAAAATCAAAAGACGTAAAAATTGAAAAGAAGCCGATTCACCCCCCTCTCGGCCAGAGATCCTTTCATTTCCGCATGCAATATTTCAATCCAAGCATTGTATCTATGCTGTACAGGGAAAAATGGTGTTTATGTTAACCTTTCGGGGAAAGTCAGAGAAGCATTTCAAGAATGTGATCTTGTTCGGATTGATTGCTCAGGCCTCAACAAAAGCGATTGCAGAAAAATCGGAGCTAAACTAAAGGTCTGGTCAATCTCTCATTACAATGTCTTATTATATACTTCCTCCAGTTCCATAATACTTGTCGTTTGAGACATTGACATGGTTTTCGAAATACAACTTTGACCATCAATTACTAATAAAATATGTCTACGAAATCCATAAAAATTTGATATTGTGAAAGTGTTTTTCAAGATGAATTTATATGTATGGTTTTTATATACACAATCCAAATAATTTAAAAGATTTTTATAGATAAAGTTTTAAAACTTTGACTTAGGACAAGGCTAAAACGTCAAGTATTATGTAACTGGATGGAATTGTTGTTTTGTTCAACAATTTATTAACTCTACCTTTGCAGGATCTAGTTCCATGTATCTTGTTGTCTTTTGTATTTGAGCATATACTCATGTGGAGGGGAAATGATTGGAAATCATCTCTTCCTCAATTAGAAGAAAATAATTTTGATGTGGCCAGTGGCCAACTATTCAATGAACAAGGACGTTTGAATGACAAGGTTACAGAATCAGGAAATGCTCAGGCCCCTGTTGAGATGGTTAAATGGAGTTCTTGACTAGCAGTCCCTGGTTTGTGTAATTCTGTGGGTGTAGATGAAATTGAGCCCTCATCTGCCGCTCCATTAGAGTTTTCCTCTTTAAATCCAGTGAATTATTTTGTTGATCCATCTCTGAAATCTGCAATATTTGGCCAAACCATCCCATCAGACGAGAGAAAATGGGGAGCCATTTGAGATGCCTCCTGATAAGTGTGAAAGTTCTGAACAATCTCCTGATGAAATGGAGGCTTTCCCTCATATAGTGGGCAGAAGTCATGAGATTGATGAATTATTGGAGACATGAAGAAACAATGAAAATATAGAAGTCAGGGATGGTGTAGAGAGTGATGATCCGGTGTCTTTGTACATGGACGGAGTGTTACTTCTTATAAGACAGGCCATAGACAGTGGTAGGGCACTTGTTCTGGATGAGAATGATGCTGTTGATGCTGATGTGGTATATCAGAAATCTGTTACCTTTGCAAGGACAGCTCCACGAGGACCAATTTTCCGGCATACGACAAGGAAGTCCAGTATCAGGAGAAACGAGTTGGTCAAGCATGTGAGAGCTAATAAGCATTTTGTAGAAAATAAAGTATGTACTCATGTTGAAGAAAAGGTTAATGTGAACCAAGGAATGGGATTGCAGAGAAATAGTCGAGCACAAGTGTTCCTATCAGATGTGGTTCAAGAAGGTACCTTTGAGAGTGGATGAGCTTGCGAAGTTACTAGCATGAATGGTGCTCTCTGTTAATCATAAGTCCCCATTGCAGCATCCTTCGTTTCACTCCCGTGCAAAATATACGCCGTCTACTTTGAGATGGCTAATTCCTAATGCAGTCTTGTTTATGGAAGTTGTTCGTGAGAATGTCACCAAATTTTAATTTTCGAGACTCAAAATACCTCTACACAGTGCTCAGTCGTGGGTTACTCCAAAAGAAGTCTCAGAAACATCTACCGTGGAGTTGCAGCTTTTGCCGTCATTGCAAGTTTTCAGAATTGATGTGTAGTTAACAAAATTTTATGTCTACATGAACGGCACGGATTTGGTAAGTTTTTTAGATGGATTTGTTTAGTTTAGCCTTGTAGTGACCATGTCATTTTCCTGTGGGACTCAAAAAACTATATTTTTTTTTTTTGCTCTGAGACACAAATGTAAGACATTTGGACGTGTAAATTTTGGATTCTTTTTTGCAAGCATTAAAAACTTGCCAGGATAGCGTACGAAGCAAAATGTACTGCACAGTCGTGCAGTCAGCATCTGAAGATCGCTTGCTATTTGGGAACTTATCATCTGCATATGAGAGATTTGTACCCTGTGTGTCAGCATGTGATGTGTCAGTGGTTAGTCTAAACAGTAAACGGTAAACAGTCGGTCACCCATTGTTTAGCGTTTAGATGGTTTAAACGGTGTTTACACGGAATTAAACGGAATAAACGGTTTCTATTTATATTGATAAAATAGCATATATTTTAAATTAAAATTGATATTTTTTAGACATAGCAAACTAGAAGTAATGCAGTATAGCAATTATCATAAGCAGATAGCGGTGATACTATATTAATACTAGTAGAATTGTAGATTGAAATAGAAAATACACCAGTATTGGACTATTGGTGTAGCAAAAGAGCATATTGAGCATTACTGCTAGAGTGCTAGTACATCATAAGGATTGAAATCACAGCTTCACGTCACATATTAAAACCGTAAAGCAGTATTGCACAAAGAAAAATTGAAAATACATATTAATAGAGCAGTACCTAGGCGCGACGTGGGGCCCACATGGAGTGAGCGGAGCATGGGAGTGAAGTGAACAAATTAAGAATTCTACTGCATTACATATCCTAAACGGCCCGTTTAATAACGTTTAGCCAGTTTAATTCTGTTTAATCCCGTTCTGTTTAGTCCGTTTAATTCTGTTTTTGACCGTTTAAACCGGCCAACACCGTTTAGGGGCTAAACTGCACGGTGTTCGCCTGAACACCGTTTAAACGGTCATTTAGGCCGTTTAGGCGAACACTATGTGTCACTCACTTGTTTGAATGTAGGAATAACAAGGATAGGTTTTCTCGATTCCAAAAGCTCCCTTAACTGTCTTATTTTAGCGCCATTCACTCATATTTGATTCTTGGTCCGCCAGAGACCACTAGCCATGGTTATTCGACAATCAGCTAAGATGTATTGTCCTTGACCTCCCAAAAGAGGTTGATGATACCAAAATAAATACTCTTTGGTAGGTGTCCTGCAAGCTAACACGCTCAAATGCATAATCCCTATCATTGTCATCGTATCATAGATGTTTGTATAGAACAATTAGACTACTTAAGCATGAGGTAGGTTAGCTCGCATCCGGAGAGTAGAGTTTTTTTATTTGGCATAGATTTCTCTCTTCAAGCATACGTACATATAACCTCTGGTCATTACTATTCTAGTCATAAATATAGATATATTGTTACAATGCGCAGCTTGTATTATTGAGTTTGTAGAGAGAAAGTGCTTGAAATAAAGGAGGGACACGATAATTGGTACCGTAGTTCAGGTTCCTCCTACTCGCTGATGCAAGCCCTTCATCAAGGACAGGCTCCCACTCGAGCTCACATCATCTATACACTAGAGGTCAGGGGCGGAGGGCCCATTATGGCATGGTATGGCCCATGCCATACCTAGCTAGCCCGTTAGACACCCTAGTCCCCCGCGTTAGGCTCTCTCTAATATGAATCCCTAAATTTGATCCGCTATAGCCTCATATACATGCTTCCTTTAAAAAAATATTTCTCTCATCTCCAACAGTGTTCCCTATATAAAGAATTGTATATGGAAGGACAGAGAACCACTACATATAAGAGAATGGATAGAAAATCTCGATTTTAGGAAACGGAATATGAAATTTTATTGAAACACATAGGAGAAGAATCCGCCTTCTATTTTAAAGTAGAGGACGTTTTAGGGGAGCCTGTTGAAGACAACCTCACGCCGATCATGTGTAGTGTTATCTTTTGAATCTAGCAGACTAAGATCTAACTTTGGCAAACATTTTTTAGCAGACAATGGTGTCCAACGATCATCAAACCGTTTTCTAGTCACAAATAGTACTTTCGTAAACATTTTTTTCTTTGCATCTATTTTACTTTATAGTACTATTTTTATTTTCAATGTACGGATTATTTTGGTTTCGCGAACTACTATTAGTAGGTACTGACATCAGGCAACTCTTAGTCGATTTTCTAGTTCGTAGATCAATCACCTTTATAAAACATATAAAAGATCTAAGGGAAACATCTCGGTGTGTGAGAAAATCGACCGAAACTTGCTTCAAAGTCAGTCGTATGATGATTAGCAAAAGCGCTATTAATATCTGTCCTATGAAATTCGCCATACCAAAATATTCTTCTGTCCTCCGCCACTACTCGAGGTAGCTTTTCACCATTCGGGTACGTAAGCTCCAAGTATGTTACTGTTGAGACCCATGTGAAGGGTACCTTGGTTTGATGATGAATATATGTGACAAAATAGAATTTGAAGTGTTTTGAAGAATTTTAAATGGTGCATTTGTGGAAATTGCCGTGCAATTGGAACCAGACCATTGTGCTGAGGTTGGGCTAGGTAATAATAGTTTTGAACGGACGTGGTCCGGTGGAATTTATTAAGCTGATTCGTGGTGCGTTAGGGCTTGCTAATTGTGGTGTCACGAATGGATTATGATGTTGATAATTTTGTGATAAACTAACCTTGCATGAGAGGTAAGGTGTGTCGATTTCGTGTGTGTTTACCTCAGTGATGCAGGTATCGGCAGGTACGTGGCGAACGCTGAGTGGGGACAACTGGAGGCTGGTGCGTCCGGATGCGTTTAGACGACCGGGTTCGATAACTTGGTGGTCACATGAGGTGGTGTACTCAAGAAGCTTAGCCATGGAAAGGAATTCGAGGCAGCTCGCGATGATGAGCTCGGAATTATCTTTGGTGGTTTCTCCTCTGCTGTTTTTTTTGAGTTCTCAGAGGTGATGAGCTTGGAATTTTAGATGAGTATGATGGGGGAGATCAACTTCTTTCTCGGCTTTCAGTTCAGTCAAACACCAGAGGGAACTTTCCTTCACCAGAGCAAGTATACAAAAGACCTGTTGAGTCGGTTTGCCATGTCTGATAGTAAGCAGGTATGTACTCCGATAGCGATCACTGTTACATTAGGGTCCGATGAGGATGGTGAGCTAGTCAACCAGAAGGAGTACCATAGCATGATAGGCTCGCTGCATTACCTCACCTTTTTTCGACTGAACATCCAGTTCGTTGTGTGTTTTTGGGCCTGCTTTCATGACTCACATAGAGTGTCTCACCTTCAGGCGGTGAAGCGGATCTTCTATTATCTCCGTGTGACTGCAGACTTTCGCCTCTGGTTTTTTGCTGCCTCTTGTCTATCTCTCAGAGCCTTCTCAGATGCAGACTTTGCTGGTTATAAAATAGATAGAAAGAGCACTTCTTGCAGCTGCCAATACCTTGACATTTCTCTTATTTCTTGGTCCTTTAGGAAGCAGTCGAGTGTTGCGCAGTCCACTACTAAGGCTGAGTATGTTACCACCACGGCATATTGTAGCCAAGTTGTCTGCCTCTGCTCTACCTTGAAGTACTTTGGGTTGGTCCAAGAAAGTGTGTCACTTCTCTGTGACAACACATCTGCCATCAACATTGCCAAAAACCCATTATAGCATTTTAGCACAAAGCACATTGGCCTGAGATATCACTTTCTTAGAGACCATGTGGAGAAGGGAGATATAGTCTTGTAGTTTGTTGAGACCGACCGTCAGTAGGCTGATATCTTCACAAAGCCACTAGACAAGGCTAACTTTGAGGCTCTCAGGGGAGAGCTCGGGGTTGTGAGCTTGGCTAGCTTGTAGTCAGGGGGCTTGGGCTACTTGTATTATATGTAATATAATTTACCGCTTTCCCTGCATTGCATTTGGGTTGCATTCGGGCTTGGTTATATTGTGTAGGCTGTCAGCACTCTTCACTAAGACTTCTGGCATGCTGTGGCACGGAACTCTCATCTAGTGGTTAGGTTTCTATCATGCGTAATAGGCTTCCTTCTCTCCTCTGGCTAGTTTGATCCCACACAGTTTTATAGATCTCTGGGTAGACAGGGTCTGTGTCGTATCTCTAATATCCGAGGTGTAGAGTTTTCTTTCCTTGTAAGTCGTAGGCGGCAGATGAGAGAAAGTCTGAGATTGAGTGGTTTCTGTTATTGCCTAATTTTCTGTGATTTGCCCAGTTGCATTTTCTTGGTTTTCCGACTCTCTATTTTCTTGCTGATCGTCTTACACATCATTTTTGGGCAAAATGTTGACTCACTTGTTGAGGGAGGGTTTCGAAAAAATTTGCACACTTATTTATCTTTGGAGATTTGTCTATTATGCTTTTAAATTTAGGCTTTGTAAGATGCCGAGACTATTCACATTTCAGCTTGTGATAGCTTGTTTAATTGGTGTCTAGTCCAAAAATGACATTGTTTTTTGTTCCTTACAACTTGGTGAAATCTTTTGTTGGCCAAATCTTGCTCCTGTAAATTGAAAAACCAAACAATATGCATTTTCAGGTTTTGTAGAGTTTTCACTGGTTATTGTTCACGAGATGGCTTGCCATTGTAGACAAGAGGCATGAGCTTGGAAGGGAATCTGATAGCCAAGACTTGTGATTCCTTCAGTATAATGTTGGGCACTATCGGCCATTTGTATGAGGCTAGAGACTCTCCCGTCTAAATTCAATAAAAAATGCAAAAAAGGCACACATGAGGAGAGTGACCTAGGAGGCCACTTCCAGTGATCTTTGGGATGTGTCTTGCTAGCAATTGCTCTCTTTGAACATGTGGATGCATCAAAATGTTTGCAATAAAAAAAATGAAAAATGCTAGTTTGTTGAGATGTCGATTGGAAGCTACATTGCTTTCAAAAGGTTGCATGTGGTGTTCTGTCGAAGCCGCCTTCATGTCTTGTTAGACCGCGACATTTGGATTGTGATTTTCTAGCCACATCTTCCAATATAAAAAAATTGATTTGTTAACATTTCTTGAACTTGTGAGTACCGAAGTAAAATTGCATTCCTTCGAGCATCTTTGCCAAGTGCTTCACGTTCAATATAATTTTCAAAGCTCCCTAGGTCTTGCATTTGCATTTGTATCATGTTTTGTGCTTGTTCGCTCAATTTTTTTGATGTCTATATTGCCAAAAAGGGGAGAATTGAAAAAGACATCAATATGCATTTCTTGAAAAAGGGGGAGAATTTTCTGGGAAGTTTTGACTTTCATGACTTAGAGATTTTGAACACATGTGTTCCTATCTTTTTATCCAAGGGTTATTCGGCATTTCCAACATGCCTTGTTCGACAAATCCAAAAACTTCAAAAAATTTTCGAGTGTTTGTCAATATATTAATGAAGGGGGAGTGTTGAGACCCATGTGCAGGGTACCCCGGTTTGATGATGAATATATATGACAAGATGGAATTTGAAGTGTTTTAAAAAATTTTAAATGGTGCATTTGTGGAAATTGCCGTGGAACTGGAACCGGACCATTGTGCTAAGCTTGGGCTAGGTAATAGTTTTGAGCGGATGTGGTCCGGTAGAATTTGTTAAGCTAACACGTGTTGTGTTAGGGCTTGATAATTATGGTGTTACGGATGTATTATGATGTTGATAATTTTGTGATATACTAACCTTGCAGGAGAGGTAAGGTGTGTTGGTTTTGTGTGTGTTCACCTCAGTGATGCAAGTATCGACGGGTATGTGTGGCTTACGCTGAGTGTGGACAGCTGGAGGCTGGTGCGTCCGAAGGCATGCAGACAACCGGGTTCGATGACTTGGCGGTCACATGAGGTGGTGTACTCGAGAAGCTTAGCCATGTCAAGGAATCTGACGCAGCTAGCGGCTGCGGCGTCGGTAACCTGGTGGCGAAGCTGTTTGGACCGGTGAGCCCAAGCGTGGGCTGGCGACCGAGGAAGCTGTAAAGATATCTCCCAAGGGAATATGTGGAGAATATTCTGAAAGAGGATCCTATGGCTTAGAGGGGGGGTGAATAGGCAATTTTAATTTCTTTTTCGATTATTCTCAATTAAGCATCAAATTAATAGTGATCCAATCCTAGTTTCAATTGTCACGCAAGCGGAAGCGATAAACAAGTTACTATGCAATTAAGACCTGGCATCACAATTCAACACAAGCAATGCAACGGTAGTAAGTGTGGAAAGTAAATAAGAGAGAGCGACACGGAATTTGTTTCACCGAAGTTCGGAGCCGCAACTCCTACTCTCCGTTGAGGCTACCCTTGCGCTGGGACCGGCTCGCTCTCGAGCCTAACGCCTCACTTACTCCCCGGTAGTCGTTCCGCCACTCCGGCGAGGTGGACTCCGTTACCCGTACACCGACTCGAGAGTAGCCACATGCCAAGGCCTACTCCCAAGCCCACGCCTCCACGAAGGATGACGTCTTCAAAAGTAACAAGCCCGAAACGCCCCGATCATGCCAGATCGAAGGACTTCCATGAAGCTCAGTGTTGGGGTTTAGTGATTTGTGGCTTTGATTGATTTGTGGGTGGAGGAATGGCTCTAGATCACCTAATTTATGAGCAATAAGTGTGGTAGGTGTAGAGAGCAGCAAAACCTCAAAGTAGCTAGCCACTAGATAGGTATTTATAGCCCCTAGAGCAAAACTAGCCGTTGCCCCCGGAAGGGGAAAAAAAGACTAGCCGTTAGCCTCTACCGGACGCCGTCCGATGGGCACCGGACGCCGTCCGACAGCAGCTACTGCTCACAAAAATAAGCTGATCGGATGCCGTCCGGTAAGGATCGGACGCCATCCGACAGTGAGATGTGCACTGGAATTTGGCTAACCGGACGCTACCCAGTTGCGCCCAGACGCCGTCTGACGGGAGAAAACACAGATTTTTTAACTTTATCGGACGTTGTCCGGTAACAGCCGGACGCCGTCCGACAGTGTGCACTGTGCTCGTGTTTTGCTGGTCGGACGCTGTCCGGCTGCGCCCATACGCCTTTCGACAGAGAGTGTTTTCGTGCTTGGAATTGTGGGTGAGTTGAGGTGGGTTACCTTTCACTCTAGAAAACTCACAAGGATATCTTTAGGTATTTTTAGAAGAGGTGGACTAAAAAAAACCGAGTTTTCGAGAATTTGCAAGGATTCGGCAAGATCCGAGATATTCAAACCCCTTTTGAAATCCGACAAAAACAGAAAATAAAACCTAACTACTCCTAAACTATACGTGACCTCATCTCTCGCCCTGTCACGCACTTAGAACCTTGGAGCAGCTCATGAATTTGTCGAGACTTCAAATTAGGGTTTTACATGAAGCCGAGTCTTCGCTAGGGTTCCAAGAAGTCCAAAAACCCCCTAGCACTTAATATTAAATATTTTTGACATCAATGCCACTAATAAAAACTAGGGCTCAACGATGCTCACAATCTCCCTCTTTGTGGCACTTGATGGCAACCCAAGAGAATAAATTTTTGACCTGCAAAAGGGTTAGTGCAATACAAGTATGTGAACAATTTCAAAACTAAAACAACCACAACTCGACCACAAGAATGTGCATAAAAGAGAAGCTCCCCCTAAATTCATGCATAAATTTAAGAACACAAGCCAACAAGGTTCAAAAGTCATAAAGCGTACCAGAGTAACAAACATAAATCAAAAGAGTATCGAGGCAATAGAAATAATATTACAAGAAAAACAAGACCTCGATCTCACACCCCTTGCTAACCCATGCTACTCTCTCTAACTTCTCCCCCTTTGTCACCAAGTGACACAAAAGGGAAAAGCTCCTGGCCAGTCTACTCTTCTTGATCTTGATCCATGTCGTCGCCTCCGTCATGTCCATGGCCACCTGAAGACGAACCCTGCCCTCTGCGACGCTTGTACGTAGCTAGATGTGCTGTAGAGGGTACCGACCGAGGAGAAGATTGATCATCAAAGAGCTGGGTCGGTGGAGGGTTTTGCAAAGAAAAGTTTAGATGACGACACATCTCTCCACCAATAAAAAAGATCTTGCCGGGAGGAGGATGCTGAGCTGGAGCACCAGGAGGAGAGAAAGGCTGTGGTGGTGGCACATGAGTAGGAGCAGGCCCTGAAGAAGGATATTACCCAAGGGTGAACCGGTGGTGGGTAGGCAGGTGGGCGAGGAAACATCTGATGCTGCTGGTAGGCCTGATAGCTGTCGTGGGCATGAGAATACCATGAGTACGGATTTGCCCCTTCTGGCACTGGCATGAACATAACACCCATATACTGTAGAGCAGACTTAAATTATGCAAATTCATCACTCAGGTACGTCTGCTGTCCTGCCAATTCATTCATCTCTCTCTGGGTGGCTGCGAGCTCTTCTTTCATCTCAGTACGCAGACTCCTCATCTCACCTATCAAAGAGTCATACCAAGGAGGGGCAGTTGCAGAAGAACCCGCACCAGGCGCTGGCACAAACGGCTGCATTGGAGCAGCAGGAGCAGGGGCCGGAGCTGGAGGAGGAGCATCATCACCAGGACGATCCAATTTGGGTTTGCTCCCAAGTGTGTTCAGAAAGATGTTCATTTGAGGCTTCTTGACCTTACAATCCCAACTCCTTACCTCATCCTCAAAAATCCGCTGTGTCCTAGAGAGTAACAGGCCAATATAGGGAGCTAGAGGTAGTGCTCTATTGACCTCTCTGAAAATGGCATCATCAAATTCTCCCATGAGGGTGGCTCCAATGTTTATAGTCCTGCCTGTCAGAAGATATAGCATGAACCAGCTGCAGATTAGAAGAATTCTGTCACGGTTGCCGCCTCGAACGAACAGGGTGCTACGAAGAATAAGATTTATCAATGCAGGCTCCTGTCGCAATTGATTTGTCTTTTCTATATTTAACTCTTCCTCATCAAGATCAATGTACATGAATGTTATTTCTTCAAGTAGAGGATATTTGCCCCTCCAGAGGGCATCTTCATAGACCATTTCATTTAAGTCGGTGCCAGAATCTGGAGTGCCCAAAGCAAAGTTCATATCCGCCACTATGATGCCCTGAATATGTCCATCGACTGAGTGATAGTAATTAACTTCTGTCTCATCTTCGGCAACTAGCAGAGTAGCAAAGAATTCACAGATTCTTTCTTTGCTCCAAGTCAACTTTTTGTTAGAGATCAGTTCTACCAATCCTGGAGTGGAGCTGAAGATAGTGTGAACCTCAGGCCCTGCCACTACGGTGATCTCGCTCCAATCAACACAATGGGGATCCCGTAGACCACCCTTGGGTGCAGAGAAACACATATATAGCTGTTTCTGAAACTTGGTGTAGAATTTGAAGAATTTGGTATCCTCTCGCCGCTGAGGGAACCATTTTGCATAAGAGACGGCCCTCTTCTTTCTCAATGTTTCCATAGACAATTTTAGAACCAGATTATCCACGGGCTCGTCCTTAGCGACCACAGTCTCAATAACATCATCCTCTGTCGGGTCCTCAGCATAAGTGTCATCGTCCATATCATCAGCTGTCACAAAAGAGAAGTCCCTGCAACACGCTTCCAATTGAAACCCTCGTCGTGCTGCTGCTGCTGATGTTCTCTAGTGACCTTTCGTGTGCGAGGAGCGGCACTGCTAGCCGTCTCATCAAAGTCATCACGAATATCCCGACTGCCGCTGCCACCACGACCACTCAGAGTCCTGCTCAAAGCTTTGCCCAGTTTCTTCAATGAACGTGACATTGTGAATCAAACCTTCTGACCAAATATCTGCTGACGAAACAATCCACCGACAATAGCCCACAGATGAATCAAATCCACTGCTAAGAGTCCACTGACGAGGTGCCAACCCCACCACAATCCAACCCTAGACACAAGCGCGGGAAAAACCTATTTAAAACCTAGAACTCGGTAACCAAAGGAATATACAAGAAAAGGAGGCGGGAAGCCGTTACCGAGCCCCAGAAGGGAAGAGGAAGCCGCCTTGCGAGAGAGGATCGTCCCCTAGGCCTTTCCCGGTAGGGGAAAGGAGGGGAGCTCGACGGAGACGGGGCGCATGAAACGGGCCGTCCACTTTCAATCCCCGCGGTGGGAATCGAAGAGGAGGACGAGGGGAGGACGCCGGTGGTGGTGGACGTCGCCGGAGTTCGCCGGATAGCCTTCCCCGGTGAGGAGAAGGAGCAGGGGCGGCGCCAGTTAGGAGTGGACAGTGAAGAGAAATGAGGAGAGAGGGGGGGCAGAGGGGTAAGTTAAAGATCGATCTGCACGGTTGGGCTTCGTCGGACGGCGTCCGACGCCTATCGGACGGCGTCCCACAGTACGGTTGCAGCGCGAAAACGCCTCGTCGGACGGGGTCCAGAGAACTCCAGACAGCGTCCGACAGGAGGATTGCAGCGACGAAAAGACCTTGTCGGAGGGCGTCCGCTAGTTACCGGACGGCGTCCGACAGGACGTATGCGATGCGCGCAAGACCCCGTCGGACAGCGTCCGAAAGTTTCCGGACGGCGTCCGATGAAGGCAGAAAACGCCACAGCAAGCACTTCTGACCAGTGGGTCCCACCAATACAAGAATTTTTATAAAAATAGTATTTTGAAGGGATATTCTCCATTTTTTGCTCAAAAACCAAAGAAAAATTCAAATGTGAGCAATTTGAAGTTATTTTAAATTTTAATTTTGAAAGGGTAAGATTCTAATGTGACAAATAAAACCAACTAAATTCAAAAATCTCAAATTTTGATCTTAGAGATCAAGAAAATGTGTGAACCCAAATTTTGCCTTGATTTCTCATATAGGCATGAGAATCGCGCATAGGGGTTCACTTTAGAGTTTAAGCACATGTTATTGAATTTTTTTGGCTCATTTTCAAATATTTTCAACAATTTTGATGCCATATGATTTTCAAGAGAACAAATATGCATATGGAGCAAATTTTTCAAAAAGGATAAGATTTTTCAAATTGAGAAGTTTGAAGTGGTAAGAAGATAAGGATAGTCTATTAATTTCAAATTTGCTTTGGCTTGAGATATAGGACAAGAATGTGCTAACCCAAAATCAAATTTATCTCTTCACCACTAGAGGGAGTTTTGAGATCATGAGTTGAAATTAAACTCCCTCTAAATGTGACAAGGGTCAAAAGCAAATGGAAAAATTCAAATAAGACCCAAAAATCAGAAAATCCAATCAACACGCATTTGATCTATCTAGTTTGTTGAGTTCATTTCTTAATTTGCAAATCCGTGCCTCATCCAAGGGTTTGGTGAAAATATCCGCCAATTGGTTTTCCGTTCGCACGTAGGCAAGCGCAACGTCACTCTTTGCAACGTGGTCACGAATAAAGTGATGTCGGATATCGATGTGCTTTGTACGGGAATGTTGGACCAGATTGTTGGCTATTTTCACCGCACTTTCATTATCGCATAGAAGTGGCACTTTTTTAAATTTTAGCCCAAAGTCACTAAGCATCCGTGCCATGTACAAGAGTTGAGCACAACAACTCTCCGCCGCTACATATTCCGCTTCCGCGGTAGATAGCGCCACGGAGTTTTGCTTCCTCGAAGTCCATGACACGAGTGAGCGTCCTAGCAAGTGACAACCCCCCGAGGTGCTTTTGCGATCATTTTTGCAACCGGCATAATCCGAGTCGGAATAGCCAAGAAGCTCAACATGCGCTCCCTTGGGGTACCAAAGTCATAAGCTAGTAGTGATTTTTAGATATCTCAAAATACGTTTTACGGCAATAAGATGCACTTCTTTAGGGGATGCTTGAAAGCGAGCACACATGCACACACTAAACATAATATCGGGTCGAGAAGCGGTGAGATAGAGAAGCGAACCGATCATGGAGCGATAAAGCTTTTGGTCCACGGGCTTTCCATCTTTATTCAAATCAAGATGCCCATTAGTGGCCATTGGTGTTTTGATCGATTTGCAATCATCCATAGAAAACCGCTTGAGAAGGTCCTTTGTGTATTTCTCTTGACAAATGAAGGTTCCTTCCCGAAATTGCTTGATTTGAAATCCAAGGAAGAAAGTGAGTTCTCCAATCATAGACATTTTGAATTCCTTGGACATCATTTCTCCAAAGTCCTTACATTTGGATTTGTTAGTGCGTCCAAAGATAATATCATCCACATATATTTGACAAATAAATAAATCATTTTCTATAGGCTTTAGAAACAATGTGGAATCCATCGCCCCGGTTTTAAATCCCTTTTCTAAGAGAAAGTCCCTAAGACGCTCATACTATGCTCTAGGAGCTTGCTTAAGACCGTATAGCGCCTTAGTGAGCTTATAGACATGGTTTGGGTGTTTAAGTTTTTCAAAACCGGGTGGTTGCTCGACATAAACAATTACATTAATAAAACCATTTAGAAAAGCACTTTTAACATCTATTTGAAAGGGAGTAATATTATAGAGAGAGGCGAATGCCAAGAGTAACCGTATAGCTTCAAGTCGAGCAACGGGGGCGTAGGTTTCTCCATAGTCAAGACCTTCGATTTGAGTGAAACCTTGCGCCACCAATCTTGCCTTGTTTCACCGTTCTCATCTTGTTTGTTGCGGAAGACCCATTTAGTGCCAATGACATTGTGATCCCTCGGTCTTTCCACAAGCTCCCAAACTTCATTGCTGGTGAAGTTATTTAATTCTTCGTGCATGGCGTTCACCCAATCCGTATCCGCCAATGCCTCATCAATGGTCTTAGGCTCAACAATAGACACAAAGGCGTGATGCTCACAATAATTAGCGGTATGAGAACGGATTCTTACGCCTTGATTGAGATTGCCAATGACTTGATCTAGGAGATGATCCTTGGAGAGAGAGCGATGTTGTTGGACGGGTACTTGTAGATCAGTGCCTCCCCCTTGAGCCTGATCAACTTCAAAGTTTGCATCTCCGTCCAACGCTTGGTCTTGAGTTGTTGGAGAAGTGTCTTGAGCTTGATTATCAATGGAGGTGGTGGGAGAGACGACTTCATCTTTTGGTACCTCCGATGAGGGTCGAATTTCCCCCAACTCCATGGCTTCATGTGGTAGCTTATCACCTACATTTCTTGTCAAATCTTGCTCACTTTGCGAGCCATTAGTTTCATCAAATTTAACATCATAAGCTTCCTCAACTAGCCCGGTACTATTATTAAAAACTCGAAAAGCTTTGGAGCGAGAAGAGTAGCCTAACATTATACCAACATCACACCTCTTTTGGAACTTACCCAAATGAGTCCTTTTCTTATAAATGTATACTTTGCAACCAAAGACTCGAAAGTAAGAGATGTTGGGCCTTCGTCCCACTAGTAGTTCATATGAGGTCTTGTGAAGAAGTCGATGGAGGTAGAGACGGTTGATGGCATGGCGCGTCGTGTTGATGGCTTCCGCCCAAAAAGCATGCGGCATGTTATACTCGTCAAGCATTGATCTTGCCATCTCTATCAACGTACGGTTCTTCCTTTCCACCACTCCATTTTGTTGGGGAGTGTAGGCCGCCAAAAATTCGTGCTTGACTCCTAACTCATCATAAAATTTCTCAACATTTGTGTTAGTAAACTCGGTGCCGTTATCAGTCCTCACCTTTTTAATAAAAGAGTCAAATTCCTTTTGAGCTTTCAAAGCAAATCTTTTAAATAAATCACCGGCAAGTGATTTATTTGCGAGGAAAAATACCCAAGTGAAGCGAGAGAAATCATCAACAATCACATGACAATAAGAATTACCGCCTATGCTCGCATAGGTGGTTGGGCCAAATAAATCCATATGCAAAAGTTCAAGTGGTCGGGATGTAGACATGAATGTCTTAATCGGACGAGAGTTAGCCACTTGCTTGCCGACTTGGCATGAGCTACATAAACGATTTTTCTCGAATTTGACAACATTCACTCCAACAACCAAGTTGTCTTTAAAAACCTTTTTCAAAGTGCCCATTCCAACATGTCCAAGACGTCTATGCCACAACCAACCAAGAGTGGTTTGAGCAATAAGACAAGTCTTGATTTGAGAAGATTCACGGTTTGAAAAATCAACCAAATACAAATTTTGAAACCGGGTGCCTTCAAATGCAACACATTGATCCTTGGTGGAAACAACACGAACTCCGTTAACCGAAAAGAAGCAATCAAAGCCTAAGTCGCACACTTGAGCAACGGAGAGGAGATTAAAGTTACAAGCTTCCACCAAGAGAACATTAGAGATTGATAGGTCATTGGATATTGTAATTTTACCTATAACATTTACCTTTCGCTCGGAGTTGTCCCCAAATGTGATCTTGTGTTCGGGGTCCTTCTCCTCTTCTAGTGAGGTGAACATACTTGAGCTACCGGTCATGTGTTGGGTGCAACCGCTATCAAATATCCAATGCCGGCCACCGCTCTTGTAGTTCACCTACACACACAAATTCAAGCTTGAGTTTTAGGTACCCAAGACATCTTCTTGGGTCCTTTTGAGTTAGTCATCAAACATTTGGGCACCCAAATAGCTTTTACATTCTTCTTATCATTTGGTGCACCAACATACTTAGCATAAGTAGAGCCATTTTTCCTCATAAGCATGTAGCTAGCATCAAGCACTTGAGTTTTAGAAATGAATTGAGATGATTTAGCAAGAGGACAAGCAATGACTTTGTGTTTCTCATTTTTACAAATGTGGCAACGGGTCCCTCCCTTAACAAAAGTTAGCTTAAGCTTACCCCAACCGCCCTTGGGCAAATCCTCGGGATGAAATCCCAAACCATGCTTACCCAAGGTGTAACTTTGCTCCCGAAACACCTTGTTAAGAGAGTTGTTCCCCACAAGCAATTTAGCCAAGCTAGAGTCTGGTTGCTCAATTCTATCCTTTAGAAGCAAATTTTTCTTAACTAGCTCATTAGCACATTTAGCAACACCACAAGTACCAATAGAATATGAGCTAGCATTAGGTGTGATAGTGGGTGACAAGCTCAAAGATGTGTCATGAGACAAACTAAGTGAACCATTTATAGTATCAATCAAGTCACAAGTCACACCAACATTGCATTTTTCAATTGAGCAATCAAGAGGAGTTTCATCATCAACATTAGAGCTAGCTAATTTGTTCTCTAGAATTTCAACTTGCAAATTTAGAGTTTCGTAATCATCTTCTAGAGTCTCATGTTTTTCAAGCAAGATCTCAAATTCATTTGCAAGCTCTTTATGCACTTTTACTAACTTTTTCCTCTTTGATTTTTCCTTCTCTAGAGCATTATTCAAATCATCAATCAAAAGCTTAAGCTCACTTTTAGAGAGGTGCTCATTTGCTACCTTCTCCTCTAGTGCCATGAGACACATGGGAGGTGTAGGTTGTTGATGGCGACTCCGGACACTTTCGTGTTTTCATTGTCGGAGGAGTCCGCCCAAGAGTCTTCATCGTCGGTGATCCATTCCCCGATCACATCTTCTTATATGTTGGCGGTGAGACAAAGCTTTTACTTGGGAAAGGCCGGAGGAGCATTTTCCTTGATCGCAAGTCCGGCTAGCCCATGAGGTCTAGTGTCTTCTTCTTCGGAGGAGCATTGGGAGGATGATGAGTTTGAGCTATCTTCCTTTTTGGTCCTTTGACCGGCAAGAGCCTTTTTCTTGTCCTTAGATTTGTGATCGCTCTTGCGGTAGTGACGGTACTTCTTCTTAACATCATTTTCATCTTCCTCTTGATTCCTTGCCATGTGCTTGCTCTTTTTGTTTCTCGGGCAATCCACCGCCAAGTGACCCTTCTTTCCGCATTCATAGGAACGTATTTCGGAAATGGGTCTTCGCCTTGAAGAGGATGATTCACCGCGGAAGCTCATTTTCTTGATCAACTTTCTTGATCGCTTGACAAGAAGGGCCAATTCTTCAATATCCGGAATTGCATCATCGGAGTCATCATCATCTTCTTCATCTTCAAGCTTCTTCTTCCCACTTTTGGCTTTGGCGGGGAGAGCAATTGACTTTTTGTTGAGCGAGGACTCTTCACTTTCGAGAAGTCGCATCTCATAAGAGTTGAGTTGACCGAGTAGCTTAGTTGGAGACATCTTCTTGAGCTTTGACTTGGATGCTCGAATTAAGGTCACAAGTAGATTGAAACTAAATGGCACAACATCAAGCATCTTCCGACAAATGTCAATGTCCTCCAAAACCTTCCTATCCGAGCATCCGGCAATTTCATTGACGATGGGGTTCAACCTAAGAAACATATCATTGACACTTTTATTAGGGAGCATTTTGAATTGATCAAATCTTTTTCTAGCTCGAGATAGCTTCTCCTCAAGCATCTCGGCACTACCAACATGAATTTCTTTTAAATGCTTCCAAATATCATAAGCTTTAGTGAGATTGCCAATACTATCAAACACTTGGGAAGAAACACTAGAGAGCAAAGCATTTCTAGCAATGGCATTAAAACGTTTGTATTTAGCATGAACCTCATCTAGAGCAATTGTTCCTTCCGGAGGATCCGGATAACCGGTCTCACAAGCAACCCACACATCATAACTAAGAGCATCAAGATAACATTGCATTCGAATTTTCCAATAGTTGTAGTTGGTCCCATCAAAGATAGGAGCTTTTTCAATTTCTATCCTAGGCCCCTCTTGAGCCATCTCCTAGCGGTGAAGTTAATACCGACGAACCTAGATGCACTGATACCACTTGAAAGAGGATCCTATGGCCTAGAGGGGGTGAATAGGCAATTTTAATTTCTTTTTCGATTATTCTCAATTAAGCATCAAATTAATAGTGACCCAATCCTAGTTTCAATTGTCACGCAAGCAGAAGCGATAAACAAGTTACTACGCAACTAAGACATGGCATCACAATTCAACACAAGCAATGCAACGGTAGTAAGTGCGGAAAGTAAATAAGAGAGAGCGACACGGAATTTGTTTCACCGAAGTTCGAGCCATAACTCCTACTCTCCGTTGAGGCTACCCTTGCGCAAGGACCGGCTCGCTCTCGAGCCTAACGCCTCACTTACTCCCGCTAGTCGTTCCGCCACTCCGTGAGATGGACTCAAATCACCCGTGCACCGACTCGAGAGTAGCCACACGCCAAGGCCTACTCCCAAGTCCACGCCTCCACGAAGGATGTCGTCTTCAAAAGTAACAAGCCCGAAACGCCCCGATCATGCCGGATCGAAGGAATTCCATGAAGCTCGGTGTTGGGGTTTAGTGATTTGTGGCTTTGATTGATTTGTGGGTGGAGGAATGGCTCTAGATCACCTAATTTATGAGCAATAAGTGTGGTAGGTGTAGAGAGCAGCAAAACCTCAAAGTAGCCAGCCACTAGATAGGTATTTATAGCCCCTAGAGCAAAACTAGCCGTTGCCCCCCGGAAGGGGACAAAAAGACTAGCCGTTAGCCTCTACTGGACGCCGTCCGACGGGCACCGGACGCCGTCCGACAGCAGCTACTGCTCACAAAAATAAGCTGATCGGATGCCGTCCGGTAAGGATCGGACGCCATCCGACAGTGAGATGTGCACTGGAATTTGGCTAACCGGACGCTACCCAGTTGCGCCCAGACGCCGTCTGACGGGAGAAAACACAGATTTTTTAACTTTATCGGACGTTGTCCGGTAACAGCCGGACGCCGTCCGACAGTGTGCACTGTGCTCGTGTTTTGCTGGTCGGACGCTGTCCGGCTGCGCCCAGACGCCGTCCGACAGAGAGTGTTTTCATGCTTGGAATTGTGGGTGAGTTGAGGTGGGTTACCTTTCACTCTAGAAAACTCACAAGGATATCTTTAGGTATTTTTAGAAGAGGTGGACTAAAAAAAACTGAGTTTTCGAGAATTCGCATGGATCCAGCAAGATCCGAGATATTCAATCCCCTTTTGAAATCCGACAAAAACAGAAAATAAAACCTAACTACTCCTAAACTATACGTGACCTTATCTCTCGCCCGGTCACGCACTTAGAACCTTGGAGCAGCTCACGAATTTGTCGAGGCATCAAATTAGGGTTTTACGTGAAGCCGAGTCTTCGCTAGGGTTCCGAGAAGTCCAAAAACCCCCTAGCACTTAATATTAAATATTTTTGACATCAATGCCACTAATAAAAATTAGGGCTCAACGATGCTCACATATTCCCTCTTGGGAGTGTGTCTTGCAGTTTGTGAGTTATACACCACTCATCCTCAAATGAATGGTGGAGATGGGCTCTAGGGTTTAGGGCATCTCACACTTGTGCTATAAATAGAGGGGTAGGGGAGCACCTCGTCCTCATCCCCTGGGAGCTGAAAATTTCTTTAATAGAGAGCGTGAGTTGGGTGTGTTTTGGGTAGCACTTAGAGTGCTTATGACCACATGGAGTGTGGTTTATAATCCCCAACTTATATGCAATGAAATCATTCTTCTCCATGAGTATCTTACGTTGATTTGCTCCTAGTTTTTCTTATTTCTGTTTTTCCTTTTGGTGCTCTTGTTTTGAGATGAACTTGGATGATTTCTTGTTGGTTCTTCGTGATCTATGATGCCTTGAGATTGATAATATGATTTGACACACCAACCATATGAGAGGCAAGAGATCAAATTCTTCACCTGTTGTAATCTGTCTAGAAACATTTCTCTGCGCAACAGTCAAAGTTTGTTAGAAAAATGTATAAACATCATTTTGGGATGATTCCAGTTGAAAAAGATGTGTGACTCATATAACCATTTGTAGTAAAAATTTAATGTCCACTGGTTTGCCCTTTTGGGAGCTATGAGGTGAAAAAGCGAGCCCCAAACTTTTTGATCGAAGTTCTTGATAGCTCATGGTGCTTGATTTTTGATATTTTCTATGGAAGGAATTTTGAGGAGATCTATGGCATAGTGCTTCACAACTCATTGTTAAATAGGGTCAAAAATTCCCAAAAATTTAAGAGTAGCAGAAAACCACCATCCATCTCCTTCAAGTAGAAACAAACTCTGGAGAATCTGCTTTTGCTTTGCAGAAAGCAACCTGTATTGTTTGAATTTTCTTTTTTTTTCTACAGAGAGTTTGGATGAGATTTTCGGCTGAGTTGCTCGGACAAAAATTCCCAAAAAATTGAAGAGCATAGGAAAGCCACCATCTATGTACTCCAAGTGAGAAGAAATCTGCTTTTGCTTTTCTGAAAGTCTCTTTGATAATTTGGCTTGGTCTTCATTTCTAAAGTGATGAGGACATCATTGACGAGCTTGTTATCCCTGATGAGCTTGCTGATGGAGTAGGAAAGCGTCAAGACGACATGAATCCTCATGCCATGCCATTCAAGCATTCATCAAAGAAATTTCAGCAAGTTAGTTACAATGTTAAAGAAGTCCCCGACCACCGGACCCAAGTCGAGAGGACGTCGAAATCGCTGCCAAGTCTGGTTCGGCCATCCATGACCAGTGCACCTTCAAACAGACGCTTCGATCACATACGACGTCCAAATGAGGCAAATAAGAACTCTACGGAAAGCTTACGAGATAAGCTTTCCAACAGATCCAGCCACAACACCAAATTCAATCCGAGTCAACACGAATCGTGAAAACAAGTTGACAGACAGAAACTTTCCGGCACTGCGTCGTCGTATTTTTGGGCCCAAGGCCCGTGTACCCCTAGGGTTAGGGTTGTGCGTGTGAGGGCACCTGTTTGGGCGCCGCTCCTCCTTTGTCCGCCGCCCTATATAAGTCCCCCGTCGTGCTTCGTTTTAGTTGGGTTTTGTTTTGTTGATTTCGTCACTGTTGTGTGAGATTTCGCCTTGTTCTTCTTATGTCGGCCAGACCAACAAGACCAAATTTCTGAACCCCTGTTGATCTTAATCTATATCCGCAATTGTGATTGATTATCTTGTGTTCTTGCTCGTTCTTCGGTTGCTTGTAGGAACCGTCCTTCATGGACAGGTCGATCGTGCCTCTGGTTCGATCGATAACACTTGTCGTGGTGGTTCCCTGTGCGGTTGGAAGCCAGATTGTTTAGGTCTTCGTGACACATACAGAATTATCCTCTTCGTCTCTCACCAGAAGATCGAGACCCGCATCCTCGCCCATCATAAAGCAAGCTTTGAATTGATTCATCTTTTTTGGACACTTGACAACCATGATTATGAATGGAAAAATTCCCACATATTCCATGACTCTTAGTCATGCATGCTATGGGTACACATAATTGTCAAGTTATTCAGGTTTTGGTGAAAACGGTTGTGTCAAAAATCTGTGGCGTCTATTCACCCCCTCTAGCTGCCTAGCTCGGGTCTTCAATTACAAAAGCATATTTAGGACTTCCACATATGCCATGGCAAGCTCGTTAAGATCACACCACCAAGCTATTTAGAATTGAGCAATCCAAGAGTAATAAGTTTTAGACTGTCACAAACGATGGATCACACTCTCAACTTAGAACAGTATTGGAGTGATATGAGTATAGGCCTTGTAGTGGATATGAGGAATAGGTGAAGAACTAAGGCTCTAGATTTGCTTGAATGTGTATAACTGATGCTCAGGTGCCAATCCTTGCATCGGAAGAGGGTTTCCACCCCTTTAAATAGGCTAAGATACAGATTATAGTCGTTTGACACCTCTCTTGGCCATTGATTAAAGGGACAAAGTACCTTTTAAAAATGTTGTCAAATTAATTTTTGCAACGGACATAATTTTTAAAACCAATCGGGGCAATCGAGAAAATTCAGTTTGCGATGGCCAAGATTTCGGTGGAATTCCTTCATACGATGAACTGTTCGGCGCAAAGAACAATTTAATTGCATGCTACTCTGACAGATTGTCCGGTGTGAACTGAGAATTCACTAGACAATTGATCTAGGAATTGGTGAAAAGGTATATTCATGTCGGACTGTCCTGTGTGAACAAAACCTCTGGACTAACAGAAGGGCTAGTGACAGGAATTGGATGTTCATAACGAACTGGCCAGCGTGAACTTGGATTTCTTTGTGGGACACTGGACTAAAAGATAGGAGACTTAAGTGCTTGTTCGGCGTGAACTACATTTTCTCTGGAAGGATTTTGGCCATTAAAACAGAGCTAAGTCCTAATAGTTTTTATTGCTCCATATTGTTTGGTAAGATTGAGAGTTATGTTACTAAAATAGTAATACTTTGAAACCCACCTTAATAGTATGGCAAAGAACAAAAAAAGTTCATAGCTAAAAGGTTGATTCATCTCCCAAGCCTAAAACTAACAAAAGATCCTTAATCTTGCAATCATATTGATGCCACACCATCGAGGATTATACCCACACAAAGTGTTATAATGCTGTTAAATGGGTCATTGTCAAACTTTCAATAGGTCATCAACACCAAAACCCCTTAATCAAATATATTCAATAAAATTGAGGGGCCTAGATGCTTCTGAGGAGGAACAGAAGTGCTAATATCACTACTCTAGTAGTCTCTAATAGATATGATGGTTATGCTCAGCAACACCATTTTGAGCATGCGCACCAGTGCACAAATACAAAGAAAGAGTAGCCTGCTCAAGAAGATGTTGGCAAAGAGATGTACTCGCCATTGGAGTCAGCACAAAAAAACACAAACACGAGAGTCAAACTAAGTGCGTACCATCGTTGCAAAGGCCTTATAAGTAGACAACAGATGATGAAGAGATGTCAGAGGATAAATCCAAGTGAAGCGATAATAGTCATCAATAAAGATAACATAATAACGACGACCCCTTTGCCAAAAAAAGGGAGTCAGACCCCAGGCATATGAAAGTAGCAAATCAAAAGGTCGAGTGGATACATATGAAAGTTTTAATTGTTTACCATGTTTACAGCCTCTACATGATAGGGAAGTGTTACTAGAAACCTTTCCGAGGACACCACGACTCACTAAAAAAGAAAGACGAGACCCACACATATGGCCTAGACGATGATGCCACTATGCAAAACTAGTGGAAGCTGGTGTGGTGCTAGCAGTGGCATTAGTGGATGTGATTGACCGACTGTTGGAGCTAGAAGAAGTGGAAGCGGAAGGAAAGGAAAGCCGGTAGAGTTCCTAGAGACATGGAAAGTCATGGAGCCTGTGGCCAGTACCAACCAGAGTCCCAGTGTGGTGGTCCTAAATAGAACAAGAATTGGACTCAAGTATAATATGACGATTATGATCAGTGAGTTGGCCAACAGATATGAGTTGCATTTTAAGGCGAGGGACATGAGAGATAGAAGGAATATGAAAAATAAGAAATGTCAAGAGTGTCTGGACAAACCACTCAAAGATGTGTACCATTAGCAATCTTAATGGACATGGGTAGTATCATGAGTAGACAACACATGATGATGAGATGTCAGAGGATAAATCCAAGTGCAGCGATAATAGTCATCAATAAAGATAACATAATAACGATTACCCCCTTTCAAAAAAAGGGAGTCAGACCCAAGGCATATGAAAGTAGCAAATCAAAAGGTCGAGTGGATACATATATATTCACTTGTAGGACAAGGAAGTTTTAATTGTTTGCCATGTTTACAACCTCTATATGATTGGGAAGTGTCACTAGAAACCTTTCTGAGGACACCGCGACTTAGAGAACTAAGATGAGTAGTATCATGATTCATATGAAAAGAAGCTCCAGAATAAAGAATCCAAGGTTGAGTACCCAAGGGAGACTAACTAGCGAGGTTGGCACTATCATTAGCTGGGGAGGACCAAGCATCCAAACGACACTCCAGATACTCAAGGCGTTGTGTGACCTTCTGAAGAAGAGAGCTTGGTATGGCGGATAAGTAGTGCTGGCATTGTTGCGATTCTGGCATCTCCTGCACTACTGGATGGAATACCCTGTCTTCTTATAGTAATTACAGCAAACCACCATAGAATAGTTACCTTTTGAGGCAATAGAACCAGTCAGCGTCAAAGGTGGAAGCGTAGCGGTAGCTTTCAAGTCAGGAGTCTTGGAAGTAGTGAGAACTAACGAAGGCGATTAGAGGGCACTGCAAAGGCAATTCTCCTCTCAGCAGACCAAGGCAAACGCCACAACCATGGATGATTGTGGAGAATGGGCCAACAATTAGGAACGAAGTAGCTTAAAGTCTGGCCGAAGACGACAAAGAAACTCAAAGAGACGACTGCGATCCTTGTGCTCCCAAAGATGAGCACAATGAGCACAATCTAGACCATAAGACGTTGTTAAGGAGTCGAGTTGATGCCACACATCAGTGATCTACTTATAGAAGACATCAACTATGGAGTCCATCTGATGAATAGTACTCTCTATCTCAAGTGTAGAAGTGTAAAGAGCATCATTGCTCGCCTGAAATTGAGCCTGCAAGTGCCCCCACATTGCTTGAGTTGATGCAATGAAAAAATGTCTGTAACAAGGCCAACCTTGATGCTGCCAGTAATAATGTGAACAGCATGAGCCTCATCAGCTCTCCAACTCAAGCATCTACAGGTCGATAGTATACTGATTGATTGCATCCTCGTAGGCCTTCAACTAATCTTCTACAATATGAGTATCATCTGCAGGAGCCTCAACTCATTAGGACGCACTTGAGTAAGCGGATGTAGACAAGTCCACATAAGGTGGACATAGAGACGTTGACTGTCGAGGCAGATCATAGCAAGGTAGACCATTTTTTGAAATTAGTTATATTGAACACCACAGTCGGAAGTGTCAATGCAATAGAGACAGGAGCTGCATACATTTTTTATTTCCCTTATTTTCTTACTTTTTTGGATCTAGATGAGATCTAGTCTAGATCAAATGGGCAACCACGGTTAGCGCTTCTGCAAGACGCAACCACAGTGAGGCCCGAGGCTAGGCAGTGGAGGCAAAATAGCGGGCAAATGTGGCTTGAGGCGGGTGACGAGGAGGTGATGGCCCGAGTCGGGAATGCTCGACTTGGTGGAAGCATCTCATAGTCTGAAACGACGTGGCGACGGCCCGAGATGGCAGCGCACATCAAAATGGCGGTGACCCAAGTTAGGCCAGCGGCCCTTAGGTAGCGACTGGGCAGCAAGAACCCGAGGTGGAAGCACACAATTTGGAGGGCGGCAGGCGGCGACCCATGCTAGCTATTCATGGGTGTCGGCAGCGGCGGATGTGGGCAGTGCGCTACTCGAAGAATCTTGGCGGTGACACATAGATCTGGACAGCGGCACGTGGGTGCCGGCGTCATTCGAACTGGAGCATCCAGCTGCACCACGTAGATCTGGACAATAATGATGACGCGGATCTATACGATGTGTGAGGGGCGGTGAGCTTCAAAAGATATATTGATGTCACCGACGAAGGATGTCGATGGCGGAGGCTACAAGAGGTAACCTAGCTAGGGTTTGGAGAGAGTCTATGCTTTGATACCATGTTATGATGTACAGCTTGTATTGATCAAGGGTCATAGGACTACACACACACAAGCGCTATTCAACGCTGTATTATTTAGCGTGTCGATCCTTTTCAGCAAAAAAGTGATGCGGTGGCCCTCGATCTTAATTCGTTCGCCATTAACCACATGCTTTTCCGTCAAATGGAAAAATTATAACGCGACAAATTAAAACCATCAAACCAACACTAAAGACCAGCAACTATCAAATTCGTAGTAGCACACAACTTGAATTCACGTGTGTGAATGCATTAATAGTCATACAAACACTTTTTCATATCTTTTTTGTCGTATTTTTTAAATATAACTTAGATTGACGAACCATTTTCACCATTGTTTTCTTTATATTATTACGAACAAAACAAGATTAGACTCTATATAAAAATATTTCTTTTAAATTATAATTTTATAATACAAAAAACTTTAATCTCAAAGGAAGTTTACTACAATCGATGCCAAAAAACTACAATTCAACTACTCGAGGCATCGAGTCGTAAAAAATTATATGGCTCGATCGGACCATGTTTTGAGAAGTCATAGTATAGCTTTTGTACATATATTATGGTTAAAATAGTTTAGAATTATAGTTTTTTCTACATATGTTGTAGTTAACAAAGTTTAGAATTACAGACGATTTATAGTTATTTTGCGCATCAATTATAGTAAACTTTCTTTGTGATTATAGTTTTTCTGTATTGTAAAATTCTAATTTTAAAAAATACTTTTAATATCGAGTATGGTCCTATTTTGTTTGTAAAAATACAAGCAACGCAATGGTGAAAACAGTTCGTCGATCCGAGCATCCAATCAAATATCTGACAAAAAAAAACACTCAAAAAGGTTGTTTGCATGGTTAATTAATACATTCACATGTGAGTTATATGGGATGTATGCAACTATCAGATTTGATAATTTTGGACAGTTGGTTCGACGGCTACAGTACATATGCATTGTAGTTTTATTTTGCCAAATTTTAAAATAAACAACCCATCGTCGTGAGTAGTGGGATGCATTTATTTTGCTAGTGGTTAGAGGGTTACAGTCTAGACTCGTTTATAGTTTTTGTGTGGAAGATTAACCATCAAACCTCATTTTTAACAGAGTCGTGTGATTGTTAACGGCTAATAAATTTCGACTTGGTACCATCACACCGCGTTAAGGGGCAAACGGTCTGCTAGTTAGTTGTTTACCTTTTGTTTCCTTTGTTTAAATATAAACCAATAAACACATACGAAGTCCATAAAAAACCCACATACACTGCACATTAACGAATATAAACTCATCATTTTTAACCTATTTTTTGTCCCGTAACCCTGGTTGTTGTCGATGAGTGGTGTTGAATCTTACTGCTCATGATCAAAATTAAAACATGATCACTGTTTTAATGCGGAATCTGACCGGAGTTTGGTGAAGTCTTCGGTGCCGCATAGTCGCTGTTGGATCGACGAAGAAGATGTGGGTGACGACGTCCCGCTAGATGCCACCTACATACTGTCTATGGACTGCCCTTCGCGTCTCTCCAGCACGCTTAGGATCGATGAGAGTTTAGTGGTATGAGAACCGGGAGAGAGATTGTCACCTCTCCCCCAAGTAGCCATCCCATAATATAGCGCTCGAGAGACTTGGGGCAAGTCTAAATGGGGGAAAAACGCCGTCGATCATGGTGTGTAATTAAATGCACTAAATGTATTAATTATGATTTGAATCCCACGTAGTGCCTTATTAGGCAAGTGTTTAATTAGGGGAAAAAAATTTCGTGGATGCGGGATGCAGCGGGGCTCCCGTGCATACCCGGTACTGATTCCCGACGCGTGGACGAGCTGAGCATCCCACGGGCCACGGCTGCCTGGTAGATACGTAGCTCCTCTTGGCTCAATTCTCCTAGGAAGCGGCTCGGCTCAAACAGCCACTGCGCGGCTATGCTTGGGAGCCTGGGAGCGAAGCGGAGCGGTGGCGCTTATGGCGCCCAGATCCCCGTCGTCTCCTCCCTCAACGCCGCCGCCTCCTCTCTCCTCCTCCATCACCGCCGTCGCCGCCGCCGCCTCTATCCTCCCCCATCACCGCTAGGCCGTCGCCTTTCTCCTCCACCAACGCAGCCGTCGCCTTTCTCCTCCCCATCACCGCCGCGCTGTCGCATTTTTCCTCCCCAACGCCGCCACCGCTAGGACTAGGAGGAGGAGTTGGCCTCTCCTTCTTATGCCTCACTAGCTGAGAGCACTCCACGTCCTTGAAGAATGGAAGAACAGAACAAATCAACAGAAGCAGTCGTTCATGACACCATTAGTCTGACATTTTCAAACATTATTTTTTGTTCTTCTTCTTCGATGTTAAATTCTTCTGTGGTAGTAGTGAGCTTTCAGCTACAGATTTCAACATAAGGTTTCCAAGTCCGGGAAAAAACATAAAAGAAAGATGATTTGATTCTTTCAGATGTTGCAAAGTGACTTGTATATTGGGGGCAGTGGTATGCATAAGTATTTCGGAGTATCGCTTACTTTTGCCTGCTCGATGTTATGCAGAAAGCAAGAATGTAATGCAAATAAAGGGTCATATATCAACAATATAGAGCTTGACCATGTGACCATGGTTGTTGTTCTTTCAGCGTGTAGACACTCTGGGCTGCTAGTTCAAGGGCAGCTGCTATTTGTTAAGATGGTCTCTGTATTCTTGAAGCAAGGATGAACTAATTTCATAGGATTTACCTGTACTATGTAATATGTACAATGTACTTTTTTTAATGTGAAATACATATGGCATGTTGGGTGTTCTGAAATATGCAATGTGATGGATGTGTTACAAAATTGTGATTGTCTCTGGTTGCTTTCAAAAAAAATACGGAACATTGTGTAATCTAAGATATTGAATGTCAAATCTGAGTGGACAATCTTACAAGCCTGAATAATTTACAAGCAATTTACAAGTAGGAACAATTTATAAGCATTTCTGATCCTTTCACAAACAATTTATAAGTCAAAAATATTCATGTCTTGCATCCATGTCGCCATGATCGACCTTATATACCGCCATCGATCGTTTCTGAACTCCTGGGCAATCTTTGATCGAAGAAATGGCAGTGGAGACAACACTGATACAAACTCCACTAGAAACAACATCGAGTGTCCTTTGTAATTGGGGCCTTTGTTTTATTTTTAGCAGACAACAGTTCTTCAGTCTCTCATAGTCATCCAAAACAATTGATATCTGAGCAAGGAGAAAAAGGCTTTCTAAAATATGGACAGTGCTAATTCTTCTATGCACACAGTGTTCTGGAATCTAAAATATGGACAAGTGCGTTTATGCCCCTTTTTTCAAGGCAATTTTGCAAGTCCTGAATTTTGCAAAGTTTCAGGCAAAATCATACTTTGGTGCTGTTCTGTTGGTTTATTGTTGACGTTGGTGCAGTTGTACTATACATTAAGTGATAACCTGGACATAATTCCTTGTCAACTTTTGAATCAAAGGCATTTCTTTGGGTTATATATCTGTTCTGTCCAGCTCGTATTGTGTAAATGTGCCCATCCATGTATGACATTCAGATGTAGAACCAAACAAATTTTGAACAATTTCTTCTTCAGGTCTCAATTTCATACAATACAATTTCAGAAC
Organism: Raddia guianensis; assembly: GCA_036346415.1. NCBI lineage: Eukaryota > Viridiplantae > Streptophyta > Magnoliopsida > Poales > Poaceae > Raddia > Raddia guianensis. The sequence continues at coordinate 17,128,207 of CM070534.1, read as the reverse complement.
TTACAAGCATACACCGGAAAATAAAAGCTTACAATTTTAGAAAAAAAAAAAGGAAGACTACATAATGAACATCTCATACAAGAACTGCAATCTAAATGGAAGAAATCTAGAGCTGCAGGTTGGTTCCATCACATGCCGCTGTTACACATCTTATACAAACTAATAATCTAAATGAAACAAATCCAAAGCTACAGGTTGCCAAATCCATGAAATCCATCCAAGAGCTTGTAGTTTTCTTCCGGGCATTGGAAGACTCATGAACCTGTATGTCTTGGATCTCATTAACAACAAGATTATCCATTTCTATCTATGTAGTAGCAAATTTCCGCATCAGCCCAATACCAATTCTTGCTGTTGGTTGGTTGGTTCCCGGAGGCTAAAGGAGGAGGAGCTTGCGCAGTGCCAATCCATCTCGTAGGCCAGCGGCGGCGACGGGCCCGGAAGATTCAAATCGAACGGCCGTGGTGAGCAGCTTGGCGCGGCGGCCTCGTCACCGGCAGCGTCGCCCGAGGCACCGTCTTCGCAGAGCACGGACGAGGACACCGACTGCTGCTGTGACAAGTTGGGGGAGGAGAGAGGCGATGGCAATGTTGGTGGAGGAGAAAAGCGACGGCGCGGCGGCTCCGGTGAGGAGAGAGTCCGCTGCGATGTTGGGGGAGGACAGAGGCGGCGGCAGTGGCGTTGGGGAAGGAGGCAATGGAGATCTGGGCAGCGTTGAGGGAGGAGGCGCAGCGGCTGTGGAGCCGAGCCATCAAAAGCAAGAGAATGGAGCCGCGAGCTCAAGCCGTGTGCCAGGAGAAATGACGCGAGCACGGTTGATGCGTTCGATCGATAGCTCCTCCACGCGTTGGGAATCGGTGTCGGGTATGCACGGGAGCGCCTCTGCACCCCGGATCCACGAAATTTTTTTCCTAATTAGGGGCGGGGTAATGAGTCTGGTGATTAAAATGCATTAATATGTTGCCCTTAGACTGCTGCCTAAGATCAACCAACATTCTCCTACTTGATCGTAAGGCTATCATAATGTATTCATCTTAGTAGACAGCAATACAGGGAAATGTGTTACAATTGCAAATTGAAAGAGCCATTAAAACGCCCGTACCCATAGTGTCGACTGGTGGCTAATCGGGGGTCACCGTCGGCGGTGAATTTGTTACGGGGATGCGCTCAAGAACCAAACCAGATGGTAGTACAAGACAGTGATTTATACTGGTTCAGGCCCTCAACTCGGAGGTAATACCCTACTCCTGTGCTCTGGGATTATTATGGTGATCTAATTATCAATGTGGGATGTTGTAGATGTTGTAATGTATGCTTATGGCCTCTACTCCTCCCTTTATATAGTGCAAGGGGGATAGAGTTACATGGCGGCACGCAGTACATGGTACCAGATTCGGTTATACCGATGCATGATATGCAAGTATTGACCTCCTAATTACATGGACCTTGACTATATCCTCAGGAACATCCTTGGCGCCAAAGTTATACGTAACCTGAGTGGTCTCTATCCTGATCGACCGACTTGGGTCGTCCCCCATCTGCTTCCTCATGGGCCTTCTACAGGATACCCGAGGCCCATGTAGTCCACACACAGTGTTCGCCTAAACGGCCGTTTAAACGGTGTTTAAATGGTGTTCAGGCGAACACCGTGCAGTTTAGCCCCTAAATGGTGGATTAAACGGTTGACCAGTTTAAACGGTCAAAAACGAGATTAAACGGACTAAACGGGCTAAACAGAACGGGATTACACGGAATTAAACGGGCTAAACGTTATTAAACGGGCAGTTTAGGATATGTAATGCACTAGAATTCTTAATTTGTTCACTTCACTCCCATGCTCCGCTCACGCCAGCTAAACTCTTGTGCTCTCACCTCCCTCCTAGACTCTGGCCCGCCCCATGCGTTCACGATCGAGCCATGTGGGCCCCACGTCGCGCCTAGGTACTGCTCTATTAATATGTGTTTTCAATTTTTCTTTGTGCAGTACTGCTTTGCGGTTTTAATATGTGACATGAAGTTGTGATTTCAATCCTTATGATGTACTAGCACTCTAGCAGTAATGCTCAATATGCTCTTTTGCTACCAATAATGGTGTAATTTCTATTTCAATCTACAATTCTACTAGTATTAATATAGTATCACCGCTATCTGCTAATGATAATTGCTATACTGCATTACTCCTAGTTTGCTATGCCTAAAAAATATCAATTTTAATTTAAAATATATGCCATTTTTATCAATATAAATAGAAACCGTTTACTCCGTTTAATTCCGTGTAAACATTGTTTAAACCGTCTAAACGCTAAACAAAGGGTAACCGACTGTTTACCGTTTACCGTTTAGGCTAACCATGTCCACACATAGTCCACTATACCACCGTGGTAGAACACTAGCGTTAATTTTAATGGGTGTTGATTGATTATTAAGCCCCATATTGTCCAGGATCATTATTCAAAAGCTTTTCCTTAAGTTTATGTCAGTCGACAACATGATTTTAAATAAGTCGGGAGGTAAGCCTTTGGTGAGCAAATCCTCGGGGCATTGACTTAGTACTAATATGCTCAATTTTAATAGTTTGATCCTGGATCCTACCTTTCACAACATGATATCGATGTGTTTGGTAGCATCACTTGATTTGTTGTTACTCAAATAGAAAATTGTAGCTTTGTTATCGCAGTATATAGTAAGTGGTCTATCAATGCTTGTCGACGTTTGTTGTCGGCAATAATGATTATGGGGCTATACGCTGGATCTATAGGTCAATGGTAACACAAGACAAGGGATAATACATGTTCACGCCCTCGAAGTAGAGGTAATACCCTAGTCCTATGCTCTGGGATTATGATGTTGTGTATCGTAGTACATACTGAACCAGGGGCCCCTACCCGCCTTATATAGTGATAGGGGTAGGATTACAAAGGAAATTCCTGGTCAATTACAAGACAAAGGCTTCTATTTCTATCCTTTCCTGCTGAATATATTGATATATGGGATTACAATCATATCTTCCCTATTCGGGATAGACTTCTATCTTTATCTTTCACTTGCCACTCAAGGCAAACAACAATTCGGATGATACCCAGGTGCAAGTAGCCGGCTCGACCCATCCCCTCCTAGGCAGTCGTCACAGCCCGCCATGCAGATACCCCAGGTCCATATGTTCCACAGTAGCCACTAAGTCCTTTACAATTGAGTTGTTGCCTTTTTGTTCACACCAGCAGAGCCATGCTTCATGCCAAGTGCTTCAAGTTCTTGACATCACTCCCGACTGGTTTCTCGTCTGCGCCAAGTGTTACATTGCATGCAAGGAGACTGTGAAGGACTCAATAGAGTCCTATATGCGAGATTTTCTGAGTTGTATCCAATCCCATTTTTAGGATACTAGCAGTCAGCTCATTATGAGGCGTACCATCGTGTAGTTCAGGTTTGGTCAGTGGTACCTGCACACGGCTTGCTGCGGTGCACAACTAGCAGCTCTGTTTGAGCATACACTCAAAACCTGATCATGAGAAATTATATCTTTTTAAGCTCACTTAGTAGGCACCCAATTTCCATTTGTCATGGTAGCTGACTGTCGCCCTATCTTGAGGCGCGCCACATCCCAAGTAAAGTTCAGCCTAATGGTACCAGACTATTTCAGCATACAATTGATGGCCCAGTTAAGGCGTACCATGCCTTTGGCTAGTTTTGGTTGTATGGCTTCCTTACTCATCTACTATAGCACACAACTGGTGGCCCTCTTAGGGTGTGTTATAGTTGACAAAAGCCGTAGCGTCGAACCAGTGGAAACTTAAGGTTACCTCCTTATTCCTAGTCCATGCCTCATCAATGCAGAAGTCGAAATAGAAACGGCTTTTCAGCTTCCACGCCTTTTAAAAAAGGCCGGATTCTTGCCGTAGCTTTCACCTAACCCTGACAACTTTTGCGCTTCACCTTCTTCCCTTTTCTCCTCCTTTTTGCTTTTCCAACCATGTATTCACCATCCCGCCCAATCTCCTCTGCGGAGTCCTCCTCCACCCCAACTGCTCGTTGCGATACGCCGCCCACCTTTTCCTCCATGCCTCTAATTGTCATGGAGGTGACACCGAAGGCAATGGAGATGCCTCTGATGTACGCGGTGATCGCCGCCGGCGCCGAAGAGGTCCTCTTCTTTGGGGACAAGGAGGAGCCGTAGCCTTCCCCAATCCACACCACCGCAGCAGAGCTGTGGGCAGAATTTGACGCCACCATGGAGGAGGTGACCACCGAAGAGGCCTACTCTACCGCCGCCAACTCCGCCATCGGCCCTAGCGAGGGAGACAACGAGGCCGCCGTCTTCCGGACGCGGTATGACACCGTCACGGCGGAAGCGCGAGTGGAGGAAGCCACCATCATGTAGGAGTGGAGCGCCAAGAAGGCCTCCGTCGCTGGAAACTCCGCCGCTGCCGAAGATACACAAGAGGGGATTGGGGAAACCACACCCTCAACTTAGATTTTAGGTTTTTTTATTCTATTTTTCTTTCAGCAGACCAACATGGAGCTCTAGATCGCAATTGTAATTGTCGATCTGTTTATCTTCTTTTGATATCAGCTAAAAGCTGATATTATGAATACAAGCACTTCTTTTTGAAATCCTTCTTCACTTTTTGCGTGATTTGTTGACTAAACCATTCAGTAGGTACCGATGTTCCGCTTTGACACGGTAACTAGCAATCGGCCTATTACAAGGCTTACCGTATTCTAGATTAGATGTAGCTGAGTGGCTCCTGTGTTCGACTGCATCGGCATATAACCAATGACCCACTTGGGATATTATATGGATTGATCTAAATTTCGTCGAGTGGTATCTGATTTCATCAAGTTGTATCTATTTCTGTCCGTTGCGATATACAACTGGCGGCCCATTTGGAGCATACCCTCTGAAAGTGCATCTAGGCCCTATGTGGGTTTTGCTGATAAATGACGAGCAATTAAAGAACTAATATGTTTAATGAGTTTATGTAGAGATTTTAATCTTCTGAAAAGAATGTGGGACACTAATGGAGACTTTAAAGTCAAAAGGAGAAGACGGTGTGTAGTGTTTAGATCTAGATTCTTTCTATCTTAATTTGAGTCTAAGGACACGCCGTACTATTAAGAGGGATGCGATGAAAAACCACTTTTAGACGGTTTAAGTGCTCTTGGAAGATGAATCTTGACATATTCTATCCACAAAACAAATTTGAGGGAGTTCTGCTACAAAACATATCGGACTATCCGATGCTGAATCGAAATATCCGATGTATATCGGATTGTTCCGATCCCTGCTCCAATCGACCCCTCTCTCTCAAAGTCGCAAAAACTATCGAACTATCCGATATTTTCCTTAGAATGTTCCGATCTGGATCGAACTATCCGATGTTTGATCCGATTAACCCTTCTCTGTCTCAAGATCCCAAAAATATCAGACTATTCGATATGAATTGACTACATATGGACTGATTCTTATTTCAATATCTTTAGAATCATTCTAGGGTCACAAAAATAGCCTTTGCTTCGCGTTGCACTCACTCTCATATCGGACTATCTGATGTCACATCGAACTATCCGATATCTGTCAGCTTCAAACGGCTAGTTGGTGCGTGGTGGTATTTATTCCGCTCCCCCCCCCCACGGGCTAGGGTTGCCTGTCACATTCATTCCAGCTGAGCACTTATTGCATCCCTAGTTCCTCACCTTCCCCTGCTCTTCCATTTAAAATCTCATTGATTGCATCCATGTGAGAGTGGAGAAGATAGATCTGAGTGCTTTGTGTTGATCAAGCTTCATCCTTGAGCACTTGGTCTCATCTCCAAGATGGTTTTCCGTCAGATTTGTTATTCTTGGAGTTTGAGGGCTCCGAGATGGCTAGGAGTCGCCCTTGAGCCACCGGGACTTGGTGTGATAGCCGGGGACCGTTTGTGAAGACCGGATTCGCCTCCAAAAGGGAATCCAAAGAGTGAAACTAGAAGTGCTTGGTGCAACCCATGAGCCAAAGGGTCAAGAGGGACCCCGGCTCAAGTGTGACCAAGCCACCTCAACAGAGACGTAGGATCTCTTCAAAGATCCGAACTTTGGGAACAACTTATACGAGTTTCCTTGTGTTTTGGTTATACTTCTCTTGATTCATTTGTTTATTGCTATCTAACTCTTTGTGGTGCAGGTAGTATCCTTGAAATTGCTAAAGGGCTTAAAACCCTAGTTTCAGCATTGTCAGAGAGTCTGATTTCATATCAGATAGTCCGATCCATATCAAACTATCCGATATAAACATCGGAACATCCGATATTGTTTTTCGCTGTGCTAATTATTTGTTGTAATTTGGTAAAGCCTATTCACCCTTCTCTAGGTTACATCTCGATCTTTCAATTGGTATCAAAGCAAAATTTCTTAATTCAAGCCTATCCACTTAAGAGGTAAAAGATGTCATCGGACGAGGTTGAGGTTGTAAAGAAGGATAACCATTTCAGAGTGACAACTCTTTATAATTATTCCTTCACTAGTTCATCTTTATCCTATGGCTACATTTCGTCCAGTCGAGCGCCTTTTCGTTGATGGCACTCACTTTGCAGCATAGAGCCATAGGATGAAAATGCACTTGATCTCACTCCATCTGCTATTTGAGATATTGTTGAAATAGGTTACACGGTGGAGGATCTTAAGAAGCTCACACCGAATGAGAAAGAAGATCGATGCCTCAACTATCAAGTCGTCAATGCTTTGCTCTACTCCCTAAGTGCTAGCGAGTTCAATAGAGTGGATGAACTTGAGTATGCAAAGAAGATATGGGGCACGCTCCGAGTGGCGCATGAAGGAACCTCTAGTGTCCGTAGATCCAAAATTAAGCTTATCAAAGGGAAGTTGGGACGCTTGGTGTTGAATTAATGAAGTAAAGGGATTTGAATGTGATCTTACCAACTCTACCGTAGTCAAGATCATGCTAAGGATCAACACCCCAACAACCATCATTTAGTGCAACTCATTAGAGAAAAGAGTGATTACCCAATTCTCACTCCTCATGATGTACTTGGAAGACTCTTAGCCGATGAGGTGATGCATGTGGAGGCAAAGGCTATGGAGGAACTTGTGCGGCCAAACAAGAAGAAGAATATTGCATTAAAGGCTAGTCAAGATTCTGAAGATAGCTCAAGCGAAAAGAAGGAAACTTAACTTAATCTCGAAGAGATGGCACTTTTTGTGAGGAAATTTAACAAATTTCTCAAGAAGAGTGGATATAAGGAAAATCACAAAAGAAGTCTTCCTGGAAATAAAAAAGAAGACATTCCATAAGGATTTTCTATGAGTGTGGTGATGTGGGTCACTTTATCGCCGAGTGTCCTCAAAAAAAAAAGTAAGGAAGACGATGACAAGAAGAAGAAGAAGAACAAGCATCACTTAAAGGAGAAGATCAAGAGCCACAAGAAGAGTTTTAGAGGTTAAGCTCACATTAAAAAAGACTGGACTTATAATGAGTCTAGCTTCGAGTCCAAGTCTGAGAATGAAGGAGCAGCTACACTTGCTATCGCCACAACCCTAAAGAGCAAGACACTATTTAGTGACATGAGCGACGACGACGCACCTACTTGCCTTATGGACAAAGGGTGTAAGGTAACTTCAAATATATGCTCAGTAACATCATAGATTCTAATGATAGTGAAATTGATTGTGATGACTTGAAAATTTACTCATTCAACAAGATAAACATGTCAAATGTGAAAATGACGCATGAAACTATTGAAAGATAAGAAACTAGTTTTGAGCGTCAAGAGTACTTACTCATCCTTTAGAAGGAGAGAAACCTTGTCATTGAGAAGAAATTGGCTAGTGAGAGGGAGAGATATGAGGAGTTGGCCAAGGCTTTAGATTTGGTAAAATTCCGAGTGACTCATCTTGAGATCACCAATGCTTCACTCATAGAGGAACTTAGTAGGGTCAAATAAGCCCATGAGTCTTTTGTAGTGAAGTTTGAGAATCTCTTAAAAAGTGCTTCGTCCACCACAAATGATGCCTCAAGCATTTCAATGGTTTCAAACATTAATGAATGCTCCAAATGCTTAACCATTGATGTTAAAGTTCGTGTCACTAACTTTTAAACTTTGCAAGAATTGGCATATGAGAATGACGAGCTCAAGGAACTCATTGAGGATGGGCTTTAAAAGTCCTACAAAGGGAAAAAGTACCTAGTTGAGTATCTTGTTCAGAAAATGGACAAATTCAATAAGGAAGGTCTTGGATACATCCCTCCAAAGAAGAATAAGGGCGAGAAGGGCCACATTTTGGTAGCCCCGGTCATTATGCCTATCAACTTTTTGCATGCTAATGGCTCCATTGCTCATCCTTCTCACTCTACCTTCAATACATCTTATGTGCTTAGAAAAACTAACGTTGGTAGAGTAGTCACTCACTTTGTTGGTACTAAGTCTAAAAACATTTGTGTGCATAAGTCTATTTGGGTGACAAAGGCACTATTGACTAACTTGAGAGGACCCAAGCAAGTTTGGGTACATAAGACAAAGGCCTAATTTGTTTTGTAGTATTATCGCTCCAGTGGGAACACTTGAGTACTAGTGGATGCGCCAATCATATGACCAGAGAAGAATCTTTTTTTCACTTATTTTGATGCAAATGGTTCACCCTATGAGACCATTGTATTTGGGCACAATGGCAAATGAAAGGTAATGGGTCTTGTCAAGGTAAGTATTTCTAAAGAACTTACTCTTTCCAATGTATTGCTTGTCAAATCACTAGAGTACAATCTTCTGTCTATCTTACAATGATGTGAGATGGGATTAAATTGCATATTCTCCAGTGATGATGTCTCGGTCGTTAAAAGTGAGTACAGCTTTCTATTATTCAAGGGTGTTTTCAAAGAAAAGCTTTATCTTATGGATTTTACCTCATATAGATCTCAACTTTAAACATGCTTAATGCCTAAATCTAGTATGGGTTGGCTTTGGCATTGTCAACGAGCCCATGTTGGCATGAAGAATCTTCAAAAGTTTCTCAAGGACGAGCACATTTGGGACCAACAAATACCAAATGTTAGATCTTACTGTTCGTGATCAAAATTAATTTGAGCCTTAGCCTAAACATGATCACTGTTCTAAAGCGGAATAGTGAACCGGTCAAAGTTTAGTGATGTCATCGGTACCGCGTAGTCGCCTTTGGATCGACGAAGATGTGGGCGACGACGTCCCTCCAGGCGCCACCTACATTGTCTAGGGACTGCCCTTTGCGTCTCTCCCGATGCTTAGGATTGGTGAGAGTTTAGGGGGTGTGAGAACCGGGAGAGAGATCGTCACCCCTCCCCCGGTAAGCCATCCCATAGTATAGCGCTTGAGAGACTATGGGGCGAGTTCAAATGGGAAGAAAACGTCTCTGACCATGGCAAGTATTTAAACGCATTAATTATGTTTTGAATCCCGCATAGAGCCTCATTAGGCAGGTGCTTAATTAGAGGATAGGATAATTAATGAAGTGATTAAAATGCATTAATATGATGCCCCATTGACCACAGCCTTTGTTGGACCATGTTGCTGCGACTTACTTGCCAAGAGATGAAGCGTGGTCGGGTGGGGAAAATAGCACAAAACAAAAACCAAGAACGCTTTGCACCGATCGCCAATACCCACGCCACCTTTGGAAGGCAACCCCTGGAAGCAAATCAATCAGCGTTGCTTGACAGAGCAGCGTCCCCGGCGGCCCGGCCTGGCCAGTGGCCACTCGCCAGCGCCGGAGAGAAACAAAGCAAAAGCATATGTTGGCTCCAAGCAAAGGCATCAAAATGCTGGCCACCTTTCTCCTGCTCTCCACGCTGGCCGCCCGCGCCGTCTCGCTGCCGCCCCGCCCGCCGGTGCGGTGCGCAGGCGGCGGCGGCGACACGGGCACCACGGCCTGCGTGCTCTCCAACGCCTACGGCGCCTGGTCCAGCGACCGCGCCGACTGCCCCGTCGCGGCCGTCGCGTACCCGGCGTCCGAGGGGGACGTGGTGGCGGCCGTCGCCCGCGCCAGCGCAAACAAAGTCCGCGTCAAGGTCGTCAGCGCCTTCGCGCACACCATCCCCAAGCTGGCCTGCCCCGCCGCCGCCGGGAACACCAGCGCTTCCCTGCTCATAAGTACGGCCAGGTACGCCGGCGTGCAGGTGGACGTGGGCGCGCGGACGGTGACCGCGGACGCCGGCGCCCCGCTGCGCGCTGTCATCGACGCGGCAGAGGCGAGGGGCCTCAGCCTGCCGGCGGCGCCGTACTGGGACGGGGTGAGCGTGGGCGGGGCGGTGAGCACGGGATCCCACGGCAGCTCGTGGTGGGGGCGGGGAGGCGCCGTTCACGATCATGTGCTGGGGCTCCGCCTTGTCGTGCCCGCCGACGAGGCTCAAGGCTGGGCAAGGGTACTGCCGCTTGCCAGAGGCGACGCCCTCTTCCCCGCGGCTCTCGTCTCCCTCGGCCTCCTCGGCGTCGTCTCCAAGGTTCGTACCCACTGTACCGCTTCTTCCATTCATCCGATCGAGCTATGCATAAAAAACTGGTAAGACAGACACGTAAAGGATCGATCCGAAAATGGGAAAGTACCCTAACTGCCTCAGTATGCCTCGAAGTATGCATGTTTCTCCCTTGGGGCCTGTTTGGAAAATAGAATCCCGGTCGGGATCCCTGCTTAAACACTAGGATAATTCCCGTGGGGCTTTCCTCTCCTAGGGAATCTTCAGGAGCATTTGGGAGGCCCACGGGTCGGGGAAATCCCACCCCAACCATGTGAAATTTCGGGAAAAAATCAACACCACCTCCCTCGAAAAAATATCCCCGTCTCTCTTCCCCATCTGTCTCCACCCCGTCCGCCACTCCGCCTCCCTACCGCCGCCGCCTCCCCCTCCTCATCCGCTCCCTCCACCTCTGCTCCCTCCGCCTTCGGCCTCCCGATCGCCGCCGCTTTCCCTCCGCCCCCTCGCCTCCTCCTCCAGGCTCCCTATTGTTGCCGCCTCCGCCTCCCTGGCAACATACCTGGAAATGGCGGATGACAAAGCGTTGTCGCGAGCTTCTCCCTGTAGTGACTCGGAGAGAGTGGTCAGAGTGGCAGTGAGAAGGAAGGAGACAGGCCGGGCGCGAGAGCAGGGAAGATAGCAAGCGATGGAAAGAGCTTGAGCTATCTCGACAGATGGCGGTATCCTCGAAGAAGAAGATGGAGGCGGCATTGAGCGCGATGGAGCCTCTCCATCCACTTCGCCTCTGCCTCCGACCTCCAAGGTCGTCGCTGCTTCTACCTCTGGCCTCCCTGTCGCCACCACCTCCGCCTCCTTGTCACCGCTGCCTCCCACACCACCACCTCCGCCTTCAACCACCGCCCACCGCCCACCTTCGGACTCCTCCGCCCTTGCCGCTAGCCCTCTCCGCCGCCGCATTCGGCTCCCTCCTTCCCGGCATCCGACCCTAGGACGGTAGCGATGAGCTCAGGTTCAACACGGGGAAAAGCACAAGAGGGAAGACGGGAAGTGAAGTGCCAAAAATATCTCGCCAAGAAATTATAGTCACCGAGTTTTTTCCCGTGCCTCCGAACGGGCCCTTAATCTCTCGAGCTCGCTGCTTGCCGACGGCAGAGCGTTTAGCAGGCCTCAAACTAGCTGACAGCATAGGGGTGCATGTAGCGCGCTGCCCCCTGCTGATGATGTGATGCAGGCTACTTAGCTAGTGACTTGTTTGAACAATCACAAAACCAACTTTTGGAAATCTGTATCATCTTGCATTCTCATTTAAAAAATACATAACACAAAGAAAAAAATATTTAACTTTAGTGAACACCTATAAAATAAAAGAGTATGTACTAAAAATTGCAGTACAAATATTCCAAAATTGCACATTAATAAGTTTTGCAATTTTAGACTTGCTAGGGTGTAATTTAAGGATAATAGTGTAAACCAAAAAATTAGCTTTATAAATGTCTATATAAAAAATATAAAACAACACAAAACTAAAAATTACATTATAACTATACCAAATTTTCCCAGTTGTAAATAGTGTAATTTTAGACTTACTAGTGTAATCTTAGGATCCACCAATTAAACTTTTGTGCTTGATATAAATTGTCTTTTTAAGAAGCGAAGAAAATAGCAAGTATATTCACTTGTGTGCAAGGTCGAGCGTGTTGATATAGGTGGAGGTGCGTGGCAATGTTGGCGAGCTGACGATGATGCCACCGATGTGCCCCCTATCAACATGTCAAAATCGACTAGTATCAAAAGTCTTTTCAATTGCCTGATGAGTAACAAAAACGTGAAACAAAATATATTAACAATTCTTTTTAGCATAGGCGTCCTTGTTGATCATTGAGACATCACAATATAAACAAATTATTATTTTTTTATGTGAATAAGATACATGTAGCAAGTAGCAATTGAAGGACTTCATTCTCTTAAGTGTTTTTCTGGACTAAAACAGTACATTTGTTTTAGTGGTGATGGATATAGATGGTCAAACGGGCGGCCCGGCCGAGCCAAGGCAAAGGCCTAGGCATGGCCCGAAGGGAGGCTGGGCCAGGCCGGCCCAAGACACTAACAGGCCTATCAGGCAAAAAATAGAAGTTAAAAATGTTTACACTAGGCTTTGAACCTGGTACCCGATGACATGCAAAACTATATTGCCACACCTGCTAGCCAATAGGACTTGGCTTCTCTTATGATTATTGTGTCATGTTATATTATAATATGATAAACGAAAAATCAAAAAAAAATAATTGTGCGGGGACCGGGCGATCCGAGACGCAGACGCTTTAATCGGGCGGGCGGCCGGTCCGACATGTGACGTGCCGTGCTTCGGGTCGGGTCAAAATGTTGTGCCTCGTGCCGGCCCGTTTGGCCATCTACAGTGATGGATTGTCTTGGATTAGAGAGTAGTTTCCATCGCCAAGTATTCATAAGGTTTACGCAGATAGCCAAACAGGAGGAAGGCGCTTCAGCGGAGAGCTAGTCACTGTGCCAGCATGGCAAAATCGTTCTTATACGTGCATCAGTGCATGTGGTGTGGCGTGGGTACGACGTACCACAGGGCTGTCAATTCAAGCAGAACGGAACGATGCCAACGTGGCGTATCCTTAGCCACCTTTCCAGGCAGAAATTGAATCTGTACACGTAGCTGTAAGTTGGGCCTCCTGGAACACCGATAGTACGGAAAATTCAGCTTCAAATTGAGGTGCAATTTTAAATTGAGGTGCAATTTTTTATTGGTATTCTTAGAAATTCTTTCATTATTTCGCTTTTTTGTGGTTCATGTTACAAAAATCTAAAAACTGGTCGAACTTGTTTTCACACTGAAGGTTATGAAAAAAAGAACATATTGATCACCACAAATAAATGAGTCAGCTGATTTAGGTCGATCGCACGACAGGAGAACGTGTAGATCACCCCAAATGAGTCAGCTGACTTAATAGTTCACCTATGCAATTTAGTTCGCACGACAGGAGAACGTGTGATGCACTCATTCCTGTTAAAAGGATAATAACACATAAGTTAGCAGCAGGGATATGTTGAAATAAACTTTTTCGTTATGAGTCAAATGTCCCCACCAATCTCTTGTAGCAATCGGGCGCGACTGGATAGACAAATAGTATAGATTAATTACAATCAGTGGTAATTGAACTAGTCATTACAATCAGCATGTAACAAACATCTATGCATGTACTAGTAATTTTTAATAAAAAAAAAAGGTTACTATGGCTTCACGATGATAGAGAGAAATAGCATAAATTGTAATTAGTGGAGATCACGTCTCTTACTCCTCGGTAGCCAACCTAGATTATGCACGTAATCTCAATTATTGAAAAGAGCCTTGTTATGGTGGTTGGTGGTGGCTTCACCAATTCTCAATCTCCACCATCTATCTCTACTATCTGTTAGAATAATTATGGGGTTGGCCCATTTAATTATTTTAATAGAAATTCCAAGAGGCCCATTTAATACTAAACCGTTCGGGAAATTGGGAGGAGAATATCTCAACTTAAATAGTTGGATTGTGGTTCTCCAAATTAAGAAAAGAGAGAAAAGAGAAAGGCGTGGGCGACCTCTCCCCGAGCTGGGCGAGCTCTCCTGGGCGAGCTCTCCCCGGGCACGGGCGACCTCACCCTGAGCATGGGCGAGCTCTCCCCGGGCACGGGCGACCTCACCCTGAGCATGGGCGAGCACTCCCGAGCACAGGCGACCTCGCCCCGAGCATGGGCGAGCTCTCTCGGGCAGGCGACCTCACCCCGAGCAGGCGACCTCTCCCGTGAATCCGGCGACTTAATGGTGGTGTAATGGCGTCAGATTCACGTAACGAGGCGACTTAATGGCGGTGTAATGGCGTCCGTTACTAGTACTTGATGGCGTCCGAGTTCGATTAACCTTCTCTTCTGGCGTCTATAAAGCATGAGCTCCTCGCCTGTGAAGCTCTCGCCTCAAGAGCTCTCTCTCTCGGCACATTCCATACTTCCATCTGTGGCTCATTGTTTTTGCATTCCATACATTGTTTCCTTGCGCGCTGAAGGAGGCGGAGGAGCGAGCCTCGAGCCTCGTCCTTCTTGAGATCCCGCTTTCGGGATAGAAGGCCGATAAGGTTTTTGGGGAGCGACCACGCTGATTGCTCAAGTTTCCTATTGGTTCGACTTCATCTACACACATCGACGTTCGACTGCACCGACCTCTCCACTGCATCAACGGCATCTCTGCACCAACTTGTGATCGACTACATCAATCATCATGGCGGTGAGAATGTGCAAGTCATTCCTCACTTGGCCCGTGCTCTCTTTGTAGTGGGCTGCGACTCGGCTCAAGGGTATATTTGTTTATACCGTGCCTTTATTTGGCTTGTTTCTTGTTCATTAGCCTTTGTGTATGAGATAGATAATTCGTTATTATCTAGTACCTTTGGTTATGAACTTGAAATATTCAATTGGTTAATTATGATTTACCTAATTTTTTGGATTAAGAACTTGAGGAAATTCCTAATATTTCCAACACTATCGCATCTCCATTGAAGTCATAGCCAACCAATTTCTCTCAAAAAATTTCAAATCATGTCTACCCATTGAATGGTTCCACCTATTAATATCTCATGTTTGCTCTTTTCTTTCATTCTTTTCAAAAAATTCAAATCATGTCTACTATTGAATAGTTCACGTATCTTGTGTGTGCTCTTTTCTTCCATTTTATTAGTTGCACACCTCATCTCCCACATCTTCTCTTTTCTTTTATTCTTTTAAAAAAAAATCAAATCATGTCTGCTCATTGGATAGTACATTCCACCTATCTCACATCTACTCTTTTCTTTCATTCTTTTCAAAAAATTTCAAATCATTAAAAAGTTCACCTATCCCGCGCCCGCTCTTTCCTTTCATGGCACCCTACATGTAAATTCAATTTTCTTTACTCAGCACTAGGCAGGAAACTAATAGTAGAGATAAGCGTCAAATTATTTGGGCGATCAATTAGGCGGGAAAGAAAAAATTAGTGATCAAGTGAATATTTGATGCAACTGTAACCATGGAAAGTGACGCTAAAATAAGCTTTCAGTGTGAAAGAAAAAGTCACCAACATTTTAGGATCATGCAAAATTTGCGATGCAACAAAAAGGGCCGATCTTTATATAGCTCTGTTGCAATGTACGAGCATTTACTTTGCACACCTTTTAAGAATCTGCACGTTTGCTCCGCAAGTCGGATGGATGGTCAACACAATCAATTTTTTTAGGTTTCATATTCAGTTTTTTTTTCAAATTTCGGTACTTTGCACACCTTAGTCCTCACCTAATTTAATTTTGTTATCTGCTATCCTTCCGAAGTTGCTTCCTTTTGAATTTTGGATTGCTCTTTTTTAATCATCAGTATATTATCTTTAGGGTTACAGTACGTTGTATTGCTGTATGATTACGATGCTCTCCTTAAGTAGAAATAATTCGGATCAGCTCAAGGTGTGGTAGGTTTTCAAATATTTTTTTTAGCTTCACATAAAGCAGTGAAATAATTCTGACTTGCAACCCGCCACTTTATATTATGAAGAGGGACACCTAAAGCATATGACAAACTGTTGGGAAGGTGCCTACGAACATTGGAAGCCAAATTGTGCATTTGCAATCTATCTGCCATGAACGTCACTGCTCCTCTTAGGATGCTCATGACAAAGGCTGTGTTTCTTTCAGCATAATAATCAGATTATAAGCTACAGCTTAAAATTTGTCATTTTTATACCGGTTATATTTTGAAATATTTAATAGTTATTTTTTCGAAACTTTGCACAATTTGTCTCAAAGATCTCAAAAATATTTTTTCCATAATTTTTTTAGCTCTTTAAATCTTCTATAAAAACATCACAACCTTTTCAGATTATAATCTAACCGCCGAAAGAAACACAACCAAAGTATGACTGGCATGGCCTTGAGCTATCGTTAGGTAGCGGGCATCAAGAGGCCAAGGGAGAAGAAGAGGTGCTGAGCAATGAGGACATGTCAGCAGGAGCGAGCACCGAGCCAAACAAGCCCCCACACGTCTCTCAAAAATGTTTTTTGTATGATGTTTTTATGTGCGTAGTAGAATTTTAGATAATATACTAAGTATGTCATTGCGTGGTCACCCCTAAAACCATTCTAAAATACTCCCTCCGTATAAAAATATAAAATATATAATTTTTGACATGGTCTCCAAAATAGAACTTTGACTATTAATTTCAGTAATAAATATCATCAACAAATATAAAATTAACGTAATATGAAAGTATTTTCAAATACGAATCCAATTATATCACAAGCATATAACACTAACATATATGTTTTTAGCTTAATTTTTAGTATTGACATTTTTTAATACATGGACGCCTTATATTTTGAAATAGAGGGCACTACTTCCTTGGCCTCCCTTAAAACATGGTTGAAGCTTCACCACATCTAGTGGGATCTAGGCCTTGTTCTTTTCAGTGTATCGTTTCGTTTGCGTATTACTGTAGCAAATTTGTGAGCCCTCAAAATGAGGTCTAAAGATTATAAAAAAATAATTAAAAAATAATTTTAGAATCTTTGGAACGACTACTAAAAGTCACGAAAAAATCGTCGCAAATTATGACAACATATAGGCTATATAAAAATAACAAAATTTGCTACAATAATATGCAACGGTACGATACGCTGAAAAGAACAAGGCCCTAGTCACATGGTGTCTAGGGGTGTGTCAGCGTGAGAAGGGCATCATTTGTAGGAACTCTTGGATTACCTTGTGCCTCGTCCCCACTGCAGAGGATGACAGTCTAAGGGACAACCTAAAAATCAATGTGTAGAAGTGATCAGTGCATTCTGGAAGTGCCAAGCTAGCACCACTAACATGTGTGATCATGTCGTCATACATTCTAACGTACATCATCCACGATTTGTCGACCTGATTTTCACCGCTGGGTAGCTTTGATTCTTCCCCCGAGGTAGTTGCAGGTGGATGAGGACACTTGAGAAGATTTGGTCAAAGATGTTATGCAATGGACTCTCATCAATGGTCACTACCAGTTGTGCAAGTGCTCAACTGCAAAGGGCTCTTGGAGGATAGTTGCATGCACACCACCCAAATCAAGTTGTTGCCTTTCTATGTTGCCATGTGATCCGTCGACAACTTCATCACAAGTTGTCACTAGGTCTAGCCTGTTGTGGTATCCATTCTCTTCATGCTTACTGGCTTCGTCATCGGGATATGCTAACAATCTAGCCAAGTGCAACCAATTGTGAGCCTTGGGTCCGATGATGGAAACTACCTCCATAATGATAGGAACTGTGACCCAAACTAGCTGTGGAAGGATGGGAGGGGTCATGGGCAAGACTCATAAGGTAGCTAATAAGTCTAGGCAGTGTCTCGGCAACCCTAGCATAAAGCAAATGGGCACAGGTTCAAGTAAATACCGGCATGTATAAACCCAATAGGTACGTATGGGGTATGGTGGGTTTAAAACACATGGAAATGGGTGTGGTGCATGTGGATATTAATAAAGATAGGTATAATTTGGTAGTGCCCATTCCTAATACCCATGACGTAAGATCTGAACAATGGGACCATCCGTTAGTCTCTCTCTCCTCACAATTCCCATTCCTACCTTCTCCCCTACAACTTGCCCTCACATGGTCATCCATGAGCCATCTAAGGGTGTGTTTGGTTGTTTGTACCAGGTTGAACTTGTATGAGATGGTAAAAGTTGAATGGGATAGTTCCGTATGGTATGATTCAAGTGAGATGTTTGGTTGGTTCAACAGGATTATACAAGATTTTGTTTGGTTCTCGAATGGGATGATGTAGAATGGTTAAACTATTTAAATACCATCAAATAACACTTTATATTTTTAGAAAATTTAACATTACGCATGATTTTATTATGGATGATTTAAACAAAATTTAATTTAAACTAAATTTAACTTAAACTAAAACATTCAAACCAAATTTTAAATTTAACATTCAAATTGGATTTTAAATTCAAACTAAATTTAACATTAGAATTTTTACATCAAATTCAAATTGAAATCAAATTTTGAATTAAAAATTCAAACCAAATTTAAGTTTGATTTAAATTTTACATTCAAAACTCAAGTCGTATTTTCAATTCAGGATTCAAGCAAGTTATATAAATGATTTGAAATTTAAATTCAACCCAAATTCAAAAAATAAATTCAAATTTAGTTTGAAAACTCAAATCAAAATTTTCAATTCAATATTCAAGGTGTATTGAAAATTCAAATCATTTTTAAAATTCAAACGTATTTTAAAATTCAAAATCTATAAATTTAAAACAAATTTAAAATTTAAAACGAATTTTAAATCTAAATCAAATTCAAAATTGAAATGAATTTGAAATTTGGTATGGTATAAAATGAAAAATATGAATTAAAAAGAAGTAAGAGCTTGCAAGAGAAAGTTGCACGGTGTCGTTTGACCAAATCGAGTGAACAAAGTCATACAGCATATTGAGAGAATATTTTATTTTTCTATATCTCACCATTCAGAATGATTTGGTACAGTTCACCCAACCAAACACATGTATGGACTCAAATTCTATACCATCCCATACAGAAACCATCTCGTTCATATAACCAAACACACCCGAAACCCAATGGGTATGTATGGGTATGGTAGGTGTAAAACACATGGATATGGGTATGGTGCATGTGGGTATTAATCAAGATGGGTGTAATTTGGTAGTGCCCATTCCTAATACCCAAGATGTAAGATCTGACCAGTGGGACCGTCCATTAGTCTCTCTCCTCACAGTCCCCATTTCTGCCTTCTCCCCTACAACTTGCCCTCACATGGTCAGCCATGATCCGTCTCTATCTCCTTCATGGGCACCCCACCTGCACCCTCTATCCTCTTCTAGTCCCTGCTCCACTACAACGCCTTGACCTCTTGATTGCACGTCACAAACACTCTCCATAGGTGCACGTCACTCTATGAGCATGACGTACTCCGCCTCCCAATCTCCCTTTTTAGAGAGCTCGAATCTATCATATGTCACCATGAGTGACAATCGTCACAATGACTTCAACAGTGCTAGGTGTGAATCAACGATCGACTGCTCGTGAGCGGGTCTAAATGCTCAACTGGGAGATTCGGCAAGCAATAACAACGAAGCCAAGTTATTTATGGGTTTTAGGTTGTCCAACTTATTCATTCTACTCGACCATTCCAAACATGCTGTATACCTCGGTGCGTCGACACAGGGTTACCATTAGCCAATACTCCAATAGCCAGGCCATGTATGATGCAAGAAGACGTCATTTGTTGTGGGTGCAGGTCACGCTGGCGCTAGAGCCGAGGTTCAAGAGAAGCATTACGTACGATTACAGAGACGACGCCAGCGTCCAGGACGACTTCGTGGACCACGCCGCTCGCCACGAGTTCGCAGACATCGCCTGGTACCCCTCCCAGCACCAGGCAGTGTACAGAATCGACGACCGCGCGCCCCTGAACGCCACCGGCGATGGCGTCAACGACTTCATCGGCTTCCAGTCCACGCTCATCGCCGTCTCCGCAGGAATCAGAGCACTTGGTACTCCCTCTCCCTCCCCTCGCGCGTCAATTTGAGGGTTCCTAGCCGCTAACGCTGCGATCCACTCGTGCTAGAAACTGCATTCGAGAGGGCCAAGAACGTGAGGGGCAAGTGCGCGATGGCGGCGTCGGAGATCGCGGCGAAGAGGCTCGCCGGCAACGGGCTGCGCAACGGGGGGCTGCTCTTCACCGGCTACCCCGTGGTGGGGTTCCAGGGGAAGATGCAGACGTCTGGATCCTGCGCGCGCTCGCCGCCGTCCGACCGGCTCAGCGCGTGCGCGTGGGACCCCAGGTTCAAGGGCCTCTTCTTCTACGAGAGCACGGCCATCTTCTCGCCGGCGCGGTTCCGGGACTTCATCCTCGACGCGAAGCGGCTGCGCGACTTGAACCCGGACAACTTGTGCGGCGTCGACATCTACAACGGGATCCTGATCCGGTTCGTGAGGCGGTCGGAGGCGTACCTGGGGCAGCCGGAGGACGCCGTGGTGGTGGACTTCAACTACTACCGCGCGTCGGCGCCGGCGGCGGCACGGCTCAACCAGGACGTGTGGGAGGAGGTGGAGCAGATGGCGTTCGGGAAGCACGGGGCGCGCCCGCACTGGGCCAAGAACAGGCTTGTGGCCTTCCTGGGCGTGCAGGGGAAGTACCCCGGCTGGGCCAAGTTCGCCGCGGCGAAGCAGCAGCTCGACCCTCGGGGGCTGTTCGACAGCGCGTGGTCCGACGAGGTCGTCGGGGGGAGGGAGGCCGGCAAGGGCGATGGGTGCGCGCTGGACGGCCGCTGCGTCTGCTCGGAGGACAGGCACTGCAGCCCGAGCCAGGGGTACTACTGCAGACCGGGCCTTGTGTATACAGATGCCAGGGTATGCAGGCACACGGATTCACCGCTCCTCTGAAGTATGTTCATGTTGGGTTTGTAATAATTTTTTAAGTCTTTGTGGAATTTTTTTAAAGATCTCTGAAATAATTTTAAATAAATATTTTAGCTTTTATAATCTTTTTAAATACTCTCTAACTTTTCCGACTACAACTAAAAAGAAATCACAATCACCGATCAATTCTTTGGTCCTAAAAGATGTGCCCGGATTCTTTCCATGTAAACAAAATTTTTTAAAAAAAAACTGCTGAAAAGTGTAGGCGATTACATAACAGCAAGTGTTGCAGAAGTGGATGTATGAAGCTCCTTTAGTGCTGGGATTTGCTTAAACAATGCCGCATCATAATTCTATATACAGAAAGTAGGCATTGTTTTTCTTTTTCGACCATGAGATGCCAGGCACTCGGTGAAAATGATATCCTTCTTACACTTTGTTATGAGATAGATAGTCGAGCACTATGACACAAAGACTGTAGTGATGTCAAGCACTTTGTTATCATAATCGAGCACTTTTCAGTGAGAAATGAAGCAGAAAGAAAAACAGAGGCCCCATCGATTTAATAGCGTAAAAGAGACAAATTAAGCCCATGGAACAAAATCTTTAGCTATCCTCTCCGCTCAACATTGAGCCTGATATCTGAACGTATGCCATCTGAGTGTAACCATTGAACACTGACGAGTCTAATCTCCCTAGACCAATTCTTTGAAACAAGCCATAGCGACCATCTTCAATAATAGGATCAGATGCACGGGCTGGGTCATATCTAGTTTGGTGGGTCAAGGATGGCCCAGCAACAGGAGGTAGCTCCCAATACAAATCCAAGACAGATTCAACGAGCCTGCTGTTCTGAAAATGCTCTTTATGTGAGATAGCCTGATTGCTATGGTTGAAATTATCACGCATGTAACCTCTAACACCCCACCATGCATCATCCTTTCCACATAGTTCATCTGTTTCCACAGCCTTCTCCCAAAACCTCTTCCGTTTTGGCCTTAGTCTTGCTTCATCACTATCCCAAAAGCAGCTATGTCCACCACCTGGATGAAAGAATGTAGTGATAAGTTGTCATGAAAAAGGATAACTGAATTATCTCTGTTTTATAACAAAGAATCTAAAAGAAGGCAATTATTTGTCCAGCTAAAACCATAGAAATGCAACAAAGCATGCCCAAATGAGGAAAACATGAATTAGGAACTTGGCTCATTCTATAGACATAAGAAAATATTCCAAATATCAAGGAACTACATCTAGTATCACTGTTTGTTTTAAGCACAAAATGTACAATATGGATCACTAATGACTATTTGTTCTGCCTACTAGGTACAGATATTAAATTTCAAGAGTAGTGATTACCTGGTACAAATGAATAATAACAGATTGTCAAAAATTGCCAAGTTCAATTCCAAATATAATAAACCATGAAGCAATGTTTATTATCAAACAAAGAAACAAGAGCATAGAAATAAACTCATACACACGAGTGATTTTTTAAAAAATTTCAATGTAAACATGATGCCACTTTAACCACCAAGTTATATCATCAAACATCATATATTTAAAAAAAAAGTAAATTATACGGGCTGTCCCTAAACTATCGCGCAGTTTTCGCCTAGGTCCCCAATCTTTCAAATTGCAGTTTAGGGTCCCTAAACTATTAAAGTGATTCAAATCCGGTCCACCGTTGCCATGCCACCGTATGGGAGCCGGCATGGCAATAAATATAATTTACTCAAAAAATAAATATAAAATATAAAAATGCCACGTGGATTGTCCATGGTGGCAAGATTCGTGCAATGGAGCAGCCACGTCGACTCCCGTGCAGTGGTGTGGCAACGGTGGACTGGATTTGGACCACTTTAATAGTTCAGGCACCCTAAATTGCAATTTGAAAGATTGGGTACCTGGATGAGAACTGTGTGATAGTTTAGGAACTGCCCGTGTAATTTACTCTTTAAAAAAAGTCATATAACTATAAGTGAAGTATTATGGGTGTAATTCTATGACATTCACTCAGATCATTTTCATACATCCAAACCTCACATTATAGACAACATGTTTGGTCAAAATTGATTCATTTTGACTGCACTTATTATGCTGTGCCACTCTTTTTTTCTGGAGAGAAGTATTTCCTTCCCTAAAAATAACAACAGGATATATGAAAGTACAGAAACAAATATTCAAATAAGGTAAAAAAAATCAACTGATATGTGTCAGGTTGGCAGCTGATCCTAGTTTCATAGAAACTATTATTTGATATGCCATAGCATATCCAAATGGTCTGGTATGTCTCATGGGATTAAAACATTAAGAAAACAAAATATTGGACGTAAAACATAATTTGAAGGAACCATGCCTTATAATGTAGAGTAAAAAGAAACATTTATTAATATCGCGCTGGAATCCCATATTTTGGCCACCATATCATAATCATGTTGGATGCCCAGCCTTGGTAGACTTAGAGCAGCATATATCATGTTGAAATTCAACCAAAAGAAAAAAAAAATGCATCCATGAAGATAGCACTCTATGAATGCCCCATTAAGAAGTAAGCTAGGGAAACTGATGAAGACGAGTGAAACAATTAATGTCACATATTTTCTACTAGACAAGTACCATTTATGCTTTTGATAAGAAAAGATTGATAAAAATTATATGACCACAATTATCTTTCATTATAAATATTAAGTTATTAGCCATGCAAACAATATAGTCAATGAACATTGCATACTTAGAACGTAAGAAGGCAACAAGGACACACCTCTGATGTGTGATTGATCACAGATCTGTCTCAAAGAATAATGGTCGCCTGTACCAGTGTCATAATTGTCCTCAAATATGAGATGCCGGAACCCAGCTTTTAGTGCCTGCTTTAACCTGCACATGACATTTCAAAAATATGTAAATATGTTGTTAAACAATAATAAGACAAAATGGATAAAACGGCTAGATGGCATGGCTAATTGCCTTTGAGATACTAAAAAAATTGACAAAAACTATTATATATCAAAACCTCAAAAACATTTGGCAAGAAAGTCCTGCAGAAAGACTTTTACCTCTTTAACTCACTTTGGTGGTCATCAAAGAAAATAAGCACCCTACTGAGATCCGAAACGCCATGTTTCCTCAACAGTTTCCCCCAATCAACACTTCCAAAGTCAATAAAATCCTTCCCGGCTAGATAAGTACAGTTCCCATCAACATATGCAGGTCCCTTCCTCAGATATTTCTCAGGATGTCTGGGTGAGAGTGATATAATCCTAGTGTTTGGCATGGCCTGGCGCAAAACCCAAGTAGAGTGCCCCTTGAATGCACCACTCTCAATCATCAGATCTGGCTTAAGCCAGCGAACCATAAACCAAAGCCCAAAACTGTGGTCGAAGCCCATTCCATACATGTTATTCTTGATAGGGCGTGTCTCATATATTGGCACAAATTCTTCCAACCCATTGAGTAGATCCTTTGAAGTCCAATCCATCAACTTTCCAGTTTTCGATCTGCCTTTTGTGAACAAAAAGGATAAGATAGTCTAATGATCAATGATATTCTTTACAATGCAAACTGATCCTAAGAGCAACTAACCCAACATAAAGGTGTTCATGAAATAAAAAAACACACCATCCCAGAAAGACTTAGGAATGCATAAAGAAACATAATCATGCCTAACATTCATACTATTAAAAATAGCGGCTAACAATATAAATAACAGTTCGCCCATGGTAGCTACCAGTATATTGTTGGAGGAACAAGGTCACTTCTTCCTTGCAGTGGTGGAATCATCCTAAGAACAAATTTAAGCAAAGTACCGAGCAATCCTAACAAATAAAGTCGTATGTTCGCATGAGCAAAGTACCGAGCAATCCTAACAAATAGCATTTACGTTACAATCGATTTCAGGTGGATCTACAATGAACCCACAACTTCACAACTTGATGTTACGCTAATGAGCTACATGTCTATAAGTTTGTCACAATACAAACCAGGAAGCAATAAAAAACCGACACTGGGCAACTCCCCCGATTTACTTTGACGCGTACATACCAGGGCATTTTTTTTTCATTTTTCCAGAGGAATATATTAGTCGGCAAAAGCGTGCATAACCTCCCGAGTCCCGACTACGCAAAGAAAGGGATCGGATAAATTTCGGTGAGGGATCATCGGCGGCGAGAGGGCTTACACCAAGGGACGCCGAGGAAGCCAAAGTCGGAGGCGGCGGCGGCGTCAGTGAAAGCGAGGAAGCGCGCGTCAAGGCGCGGGGGCGGGCAGTCGGCGCGTGGGCGGGAGAGGCCGGCGAGGAAGGCGGTTACGGCGACGGTGAGGAGGAGGAGGAGAGACGCCGCGGCTCGGTGAGAGGAGTTGATGCGAGCGTAGGCGGCGGCGACGAAGGCAGGGTGCGCCTTCCGGATCTTGGACTCGTCGTCGTCGTCCGCGGCGGAGGCGGAGGAGGCGTAGGCGGAGGAGGAGGAGGAGCGGGCGGAGAGGCCGGTGTCGTGCATGCCGGCGGGAAGGGAATGCCGGAGCACGGTAACGGCGCGGTGGTGGTGGGGGATCGGGGTTCAAAAGTGCAGTGCGTGAGTGGGAGTGAGAGATTTTAGGGAGGGGCGAAGACGAGAAGGGGATCCCATTCCCGGTACGAATCAAGCGGTGGAGAGGTTGGATGCGGAATTGCGGAGTAGCGTGTGTATTTTACAACGCGGACACGCGGTGAATGACAGACATTCCACTGTATATTATACTAGGGGTGAATGCGCGCCTGCGCGCGCAAGGTATACGTCGTAATTTAGTTTTTTATTTAGATTTTGTCACTTGTTTTTCTTTCACCGTTGCCCCATTAGATTTTCGGGGAGTGCACATGGAGAGAATTAGAATGATTAAACCTGTTTTTTATTAGTGCATTTATGTCTACGTTTTTAAAGAATATCTCTAGCGACATGATAAATGGAATAAATGGAATGTGTCGAACATTCTAAAAATTAGACAACCACATATTTTCACACCATTTTCATGGATCCAACATGAAGACAGGAGGCCTTTTCTAACATGATTGTAAAATTTGTCACACCCATGATTCGTAATTCAAAACTCAGTGGAATTTATTATTTTTTCTAGAATTTTGAAAATATTTTATTTTTTAATAAGCATATTGCAAATATTGAATTCAAAATTTTAGTAAAACATTAAACAATCCGAGTACGTATGGAAATGTTTTTTGACGTCGAAATGTTTTTATTTTTCTATTTGAGAAGGTACTAAAATGATTTTTTTTAGTGGAAATATTCTTTCTAGTTTTCTATTCTTCTTTGTGATGGTTCAAACTCTAATATTGAATGAAATCATTAAAACTTAGAAATACGTAAGTGATTGAAGGGTTTTTTCTATCTTTCACATAATTATATTTATTGAATAATTATTGCAATTGTACTAATTTTTTTTATTTATCATCCCAACGTTTTGATGTTTAAAATTCTCTGAAGTTGCTTTTTTTTGGCGGGAAAGGAAACCTTCTGATATTTATTGTTAAATCTTGGAAATATGTAAATCCTTTGATGGATTTTTTATATGTTTTCAATTTTCGAATCAGTGCCCCTAACAATCTGAACTCCAAATTTTAGAAGACCTCTCAATGATTTGGTTATTTACCCACAGGACTTTGGAATTGAATTGTTTGCTATTTTTTCAGCCTGATGTATTGAAGCTAAAGATTCGGTGGAACTACTAAAATTTTGAAATACCTAAATCATTTAATATCAGTTGTGTGCAAATTTGAATTAATTTCCTTTTTCGGATAAGTATGCATACAATCTTCGAATTATTTTTATATTTTTTGTCACGATGTTTTGGTGTCCAAAATTTTAGGAAGATGAAAATATTTAAGAAACAAATTCTTTATAATAATACTTTGTTACATTTTTTGAATAATTGTAATTTTCCAATAATTATTCTGAAATCTTTTGAAACCAAAACTTGTAAACACCTTTACAGTAATCATTTTTTAATGAGCTTGCAATCGGTCGATGAATTTAGAACTTGTCGTAAGTTTCAAATAATTTTCAGTTCTCAAAAAGCATACGGTGAAATGTTGAAGCAAAATTTGAAGGAATCTTCAAATGATTCATTTGTAATGAGTACCTAATCGGTATTTCAATTTAAAACTACATAGAATTTTTAAATAACTCATTTCTGAAATTTCAAATGAGCATCTAATCGGTCATTTAATTTAAATTCAATGGAACTTTCGAATTTTTTTGCTACTTAATAGTTCATTAAAAAAATTTGAATGCATCATTTTGTAAATCAGTTTATTATTTTTCCGTTGTGTCCTGAAATTCGTTTTGTATTCTCTCAATTGTTTTTCAAATTGTCCAACCTATAAAAAAAACAAAAAGAGAGAAGCAACAGGGAGCAAAATGGGGGAGGGCCGGAGGGGCGCTCGTTTAATCAGCGGGAGGCATAAATCGAGCCTACGCGAGCCGTCAGATCCACGCAGCACGCGCGAATGGCCGGCACAGCAAGCAGGCGACGCTAGCAAAGCGCAAGGCGACACGTCCTGGACGACACGTGTTGCGCAGCGGACGCCAACGCTAGCGCGTTGTATATTTAGATGACTAGTTGCGTACGCACGCCCATGGCCCGCGAGGCCACCAAAAACGCGACGGGCCCACGGCCAAAAAGCGGCAGCGCGCTAGTGCGCCTAGAAAAAAACGCGCAGCGTGCGGAGACCAACGCGCCCACGGAAATGAAAGGAGAAAAACGGGGGCATGAGGGATTCAAACCCGGGGTTCCGAGGTAACGAACCGGCTGAGCTAACCAACCGGGCAAGCCACCCGCGTGCCTGATATGTGCCTAGAAAAATCGCTTTATACGTAAAAACAAAACGGACGGCCGGATCTGCCTGACGCACCCGATCGGACAGCCGTGGTGGCGTTGCGCGGGGAGGCCAGCCATGTGGTGAGCCACCGACGCTCATCTTCGGCTTTGTCCTATTTATAGATTCATAAATACGTGCTCCTAAACTGTAGTTCTGTATTTTAAAGGCATTTTATTTCTATTTTTTGCTAATTGATATTGGAAAATTTAACATTTGTAATGCTTAAATACATCTATGGACCCTTACTATAAAATTTTGATTGCATTTTCAAAACATGTAAACTTCTGGATTTGTTTATGTTGCTACACCAAATTTCTCCCACTAGATCTCTCTCTCTATTTTTTCTAAAATTCATGTTTTGGGGGGGTTTAAAGTTTTAAAATTAAATGTCAAAAAACTTGAATTTTGGGAAAAAAAAATAAGGGATTTTGAAAGATATCAAAATTTTCGTTTGAATTCGGGTTGGCAGTTTGGGAAAAAAATTGAAGAACGGTAAGTTTCAAAAAAAAAAAAGAACTAAGCAAATTTTACAATACAAAAAAATGAAAGCTAAAAATGCACAGGGAAATGGCGGGGCGGGGAATCGAACTGTGGTCTCCTGAGAGAGACCTCGCTCATCTAGTCAAGGCAGCAAACCACGCGTCGTGCTGCACAAGTGGGCAGATAAACGTTTTTAAAGGTTGGTTTAATATGGACGGCTGGGATTGATTCAAAGGAGTGATCGGACGGCTCGCAAGGCGCCAGGCAGGGAGGCCAGCCATGTGGCGAGCCACTGACGCCCGTGTTCGGCTTTGTACTATTTAACGATGATATGATATATGCCTTCATCCTGATCCAGTTCAGCATTAGAAAATGTACCACCTATATTGTTAAAATACTAAAATGTACCCCCTATGTTGTTAAATGTTTTTATTTTAATGGATGAATTGAATATTTAGCTTATCTCACGTCGTTTTCAAACATTTTGGGTCTTAGATTTTGTTTTACGGCAATATTTTGGAAAGAAAAACACCGATCATTAAAATATCTAACAGAACTAAGCTTCTTCATGATTCATTTTTTATTTTTCTTTCCGTTACATCAGATTTTTGGGAGTTAGCTAAGGTTGTAGAATAGGCTAAAAAGCAATGAATGGCAAGAATTACAACATACTCAAGTTGATTTACGCTTATTTGGTTAAGAAACTAATTTAACTATTTTAATAATTTTTTTCTATCACAAAACCTTCTAAAATGCTCTGACGATTGTGGTCGATTGAGCTATATAGGGTCCTCCATGCCAGTTGCTACCGGTAGAAGGGAAGAGCATAGCCAAGGCTGCCAAGCACACGCATGTCAACACGTGGCTACATTGGTGCATGTGTCAGCCCCATGAGGCATACCAAATTTTGATACCGAGAACAAGAAAAACCCGACTCAAAAAAAGGAAAGAAGGAACAAGTAGAATTCAAGATTGACTCAGAACTAAATTTTTTGTCTGTTGGTCTCAACATTTTGAGGGCTCCTCTCCCCTATATAAATCAGATCCATGCGAACCAAAAGCATCAAAACAAAAAAGTAGAGAGGCCTTTTCAGAGAGAAACTCAAATCTACACAAAAGACTTGCTTTCATCACAATATTCAAAGCAAGATAGGTGTGCATGATTTGAAGGGAAGTGTTCACGGAGACTGCTACTGATACATCCAGAATGTGCAGTGTGTCCAGCGATAAAATTTACAAAAACAATGAGCTGGGTGAATCGCAGGTCGGTAGGATGAAATCAATGGGTATGAAATTCCCTTTCATGAAGTATGACGGTACTATCAACTTCGGTTTATGGTAGACGAGGGTCAAATATATGATGGTTTAGCAGGGAATTGTGATAACAAAACTAAAGAAGGTGAATGATGGTGACTAGGAGATACAATTGCAGGTAACCGCAAGCTCACAACCATAATGTTCTGTATCTTAGAACTGATCATGTACCATGTCATAGAATTGACATCACCAAATGCAATTTGGGATAAAATGTTCAGTCAATTCATATCTAAGACACTTTCTAGTGAGGTGTATCTGAAATAGAAATTATATGGGCTAAAGATGCGAGATGAGATGATCTGAAGGAGCACATGGATGTTTTCAACTAGTTGGTCACATATTTAGCACAGTCGAATGTAAAGAATGATGATGAAAAAAATTTCATAATTCTTCTATGCTCGTTATTTTGTCGTCCTATGAACATTTAGTTACAACACTGGCATACGACAATGATAGCATCAAGACTAAAGATATTATTTTGGCTTTTATTGACATATGAACCAAGAAAGAAGAACGTCAAGAGGTATCATTAATCTCATGTTGTGCCAGTCACAAGTGATCATGACGGTCTTGGGTCACGAAAGAAGGGCATGAATAGTAAATGCTCTAGATGCGCTGAGTGGGGACATTAAAGAAGGATTGTCTAGAGAAGGCGGGAGCAAGTGCTAATGTGGTATTGGGTAGAAGTTACACATATAGTGATAGTGAGTTTTTCCTCGTTTGAAGTACACGATCGCTGAAGTGAAGCGTGCATGTTGGATTCAGACGGTTCCTATCATGTGTGACTCACAAAAGGAAGTGGTTCTCTTCATGCAAAGATCTTGATTTTTGGTTTGGGATGACACAATCTGTAGTGCCATTGGAGTGAGTTAAACAAAGATTAATATTGTGATGATCAGAGATAGATTGCTTTGCTTCATTTACAAGGTGCAAAAGAGTAAAGACTACCATTGTAGTTGGAGACACTGAGCCAGAATACGCAGGATTAGTTGTTATTCCAAAACGATGAGCGATTCGGCCTGAGTAGCGAAGGAATCAACCGTAGTTCGTGTACATGGGTTGTCACATGAGTTATGACAACTTCTAGATTGAGA
Organism: Raddia guianensis; assembly: GCA_036346415.1. Lineage (NCBI taxonomy): Eukaryota > Viridiplantae > Streptophyta > Magnoliopsida > Poales > Poaceae > Raddia > Raddia guianensis. The sequence goes on along the minus strand of CM070534.1, from coordinate 17,097,554 downwards.
ACATCATACTCATTAAGATGAAGTTTTTAGAGTTGTTGTCGAATATGTGTACAACTATGATGGGCACGGACGCAGGTCCCGATCTTCTGGTAAGAGACGAAGAGGATAATTCGGTAGGTGTCACGGAAACCTAAACGATCCGGCTTCCAACCCCACAAGGAACTAGAAATCCCTGTGATCGCTAAACCACCACGACGAGTGTTATCGACCGAACCAGAGGCACGATCGATCTGTCCACGAAGGACGGTTCCTGCAGACAACCGAAGAACGAGTAAGAACACAAAATAAGCAACACAATTGCGAATATAGATTAAGATCAACTGGTGTTTAGAAACTTGGTCCTGTTGGTCTGGCCGGCATAAGAAGAACAAGGCGATATCTCACACAACCGTGACAAAATCAACTAAACAAAACCCAACTAAAACGAAACACCGCGGGGGACTTATATAAGGCGGCGGCCAGAGGAGGGGCGCCCAAACAGGTGCCCATGCGTGCTCAACCCTAACTCTAGGGGTACACGGGCTTTGGGCCAAAAAATATGGCGATGCAGCGCTCGAAAGTTTCTGTCCGTCAGATTGTTTTCGCGATTCCCGTTGATTCGGATTGAATTTGGAGGCGTGGCTGGATCTGTTGGAAAACTTATCTCGTAAGCTTTTCGTAGAGTCATTATTTGTCTCATTTGGACGTCGAATGTGATCTAGGTGTCCGTTTGAAGGTGCACTGGTCCTAGATGTCTGAACCGGACTCGACAACGACTTCGACGTCCTCTCGACTTGGGCCCGGTGGTCGGGGACTTCTTGAACTGCGTCAATGATGTCCTCATCAAACTAGGGTTACAATGGGAGTCCAAATTGAAATAGATCAAGTAGGTTGGAGTTTAAGTCACTATATATCCTAGACCCTATATAAAGGGTACTACTCATGTAACCCATAGCGACCAAAAATAGCAACATAGGTATGTAATGGTACCTAGGCGGTCGATATGATGTGATTTTGGGGAGAAGTGCTCTCTTCGGTCTTGCTAGCTTCCATTAAAGATGACTTTCGTTTGTGTGTAAATTAGTGGTAATTAGTGGTATTAATTTACACACTCAAGCTTCCATTGGAAAGGCATGTAATTGAAGTTCCACGAAGATCCTACTTTTCAGTTGGATTCAACGTGCGCTGCAAAGCTCTATTGTGGAATCAGATTCAGCATGCGCTGCAAATCTTTGTGATGGAGATGTTGGTTTCATCGGGTATGTTGACTCAATGGAGCAAATCATATCGGCAATAATTTCACATGAATTCCTCACGAAAAAATGGGAAAAGAATGGAAGCAATTAAACGTGAATTTAGGGTAGCAGAGTCCACATGCACCATCTTATTATTATTGATACGTACAAGCAGCCGAAATCTTCAAAAAAAAAAAAATTTCGTATCCAAATTCAAAGGTAGCTCGCTCTCTGACTGAACCTGCGTAGCATATCTGAAGCTACACTGCTCTGCATGAACCGGACCAACAAGGCAGCCGGATTCTCGAATAAAAGAACGAACTAAACATTATATGTAGATGGCGCAAAAGGGAAGATACAGTCATGGGGACCCCACTCATTGGTTCCCAACAAGAGCCATGATGAAGCTCCTGTAGTCACCGGAGGTATCCTTGGCGATGGCTTGCTCCAAGGTAGCAGATGCCCGCTTCTGAAACGCGCCCTTGATGGCCTTGAGGTCCTTCTCCGCGTGCATCACCACCACCCGGCTTAGGCTCTCCTCGTCGGTTCCCGACTTGTGCATTGCACTCCTTAGAACCTGCGTGGAGTTTCGGTTCAAGATCACGCGCTTGTTCCCGTGTTTTTTTTTTGTACGCTTAATTAGTTCATCATCACCTTCGCGAAGTATTTGTTTGTATCAGTGATGCACCTCACTGCGGTCCGCAGTGCGCGCGAGTAGGGCGTGGAATCACCTCCATGTAGCAGTGCCTAATGATCGATGCAAGTGCTGTTAAGATCACTTCTACGTGTAATTGTAAGATCTGGCCATCCATATGGAGAGCCCGTATAAATAATTTTATAATTCAATAATATTATAAAAAATAAATCAAAGCAGACCTTGGTGATGGTAGTTCCCTGCTCATCTTTGAAGCAATTGAACGTGGCATTCAGCTGGGCTTTGCTTCTGGTGCACACGATCCTGATGAGCTCGTCGTGGTCCATGGTGCCATTTCTTACAGCCTCGCCGATAACCTTTGCCTCTGACTTTGCTAACCCGTCGTTCACCTCGTCGCCATCATACCTGAAAGTGCTCACAAGTGCGAGCAAAAGCTGAATGCAACAGAGACGCGCGGATTATCAGTATCAGTTCGCGAAGGGACATGAAACAGAAAAACAGGCTCTTTTTACGAGCGCGTACGCAGCGAAGATTTCCAGTGGCACGAGCAGCGACGTCTTCCTCCAGAGAGCACTTGTAAAGGGCATGGTAGGCTTGCTTCACCTCAAGAAGCTCAGCAGATGAGTTTGCGCACGCGATCTCCACGATGGCAGGATACTCTTCGTGGATGCACTTGGTCGCAGCGTTCGCCATCACGGCCTGCCTCTCGACGGGGTCAAGCATCCAGTGGTACATCGCTCTCTGCAGTAACCAAATGAAGTTAGACGAAGAATCTCACGAGTGATCCATTCAGAAAGATCAGATAGAACAAATCTATAATTTTTTTGGGTGGCATCTTTCTGGAGTTGTTGTACACCTCAAAATCACCGGAAAGTTCTGACTGGAGTCGCTGGGTGAGGTTCTCGTTGTATTTCTCCTCATACGCCAGCTTAATCTGCTTCCTCTGAATAGCGTCCCGGTGAGCTAATATAGTTATCACCGCCTGTTCGTCAGTGCCCCATCCTGAACCACAATAAGATCACAATATCATTTCAAATTTTCCTAGTAGTACATGCAACGGGAAAAGATTGTTCTTCGCTGCCAGCAAGATTACCACAAAATAACTGAATACATATTTTTTTTAGTCCACCCATATACTCAAGCAAGGTCCAATATAACGTTGTTCAACAGGTTCACATCTAGACGGTACATTTCTGAAGATGCTAGAGAAGTTTATGTGAAGACGTTTTTCTTATGAGGTTGTGGCAAAGATTTGAACATCTGGCATTAGCATAGGAGCCATAAACCAAGGCAGCGAGAGATCATACTAATTAAAGATGATATATAACCTTGAAAAGCCTTCACGAGTGCATCAGCATCTTCAGAGGGCGAGGGGACAACTTGAGGAACAATAATCGTTGTCATCTCTCACTTGTTCTTCTCCCTCCAGATTTGGTTTTCTCTGGCGTTCCTGCTCGCGGTATTTGTAGAGGCGATTTCGAAATAGTAACCGAACTGAATGTTACTCGGTATTAAAACATTTGATGAAACCAAATTGCAATTTAACGTTACTCCTTATGTTCACTTACGAAGCTTTAACCACGACAGAAGTTACAGTATAGTGTCATCGAAACTCTCTCTAAAATTCGTACATTGGCTTAACCATGTAAAACTACAGAAGTTATAGCAAAGCAATGTCTTCAAAGCTCATAGAGAGCACTTGTATGTTTGGTTTGTTTGGTGAGGTATATTCAATGGGATGGAACATGATGCTTCACGTTGCAGTTGTTTGGATCTATAAGGGCGTGATTGGTTGGAGGGAATTAAGAGGAGAGAATGAAAATTAAAAGATACGGGTTCTGAATTCTCTTGATTGTTTGGAGAGAATTGAGAAAGGGGATGAGAATTTGTCACTTAAAGGAAGGGGATTCAATTCCAGAGGCAGGGAATTTAATTCAATTCCGGAGGCAGGGAATTTAATTCTCAGCCACTTCCCATTCCCATTCCTCTTCCCTTCTTATGCCAATCACACCCTAAAAGTTTGTACCAAATATATGTAGACATAGCGTTATATATATTGAGAAACCTCGCTACCGGGTGTAGTCCGAGGTATAAACGTGGACAATCAATCACAGAGAAAGATCAAGAACACAGGAGACACAGAGATATAGGGTGGAACTTCTCTTTATTATTTCTCAGATCTGTTATACAATAAGTGCTCCACCTCTTCTTTTATAGTGCTGCTTAGGGTTTAGGCCAGGTCCATATGTGGGACCCACCAGGGGAAGCTGCAGGCCTAGCCGGCCGGGCTTTCCCCTATAGGTGGTTTCCCAACACTCCCCCTTGGACCTTGCCAGCGAGATGCATATGCCTCATCAAAACTCCATCCAAAAACCCAGTGGGAAAAAAGGATTGGAGAAAGAGTACATAGCATACGCTTGCTGTGCGCACGATTTGCCTCATTAAAAACCTTATGTGAGAAAACTTTAGAAAAAAACTCACCAAGGAAAAAAGAGTACAAACCACCCAACATTACATTCAATCTTCTAGATCGAGTTGGGTACTCCGGCTTCATGCCAAAGTTTTAATTCAGTATGTGAATTATCTCCCCTAATCTCGCACTTTTGAGCCTGATCATTCCAATGCACCTAACACACCTTTCAAAGGAGACGGTAGGTAATGACTTAGTGAACAGGTCAGCCAAATTCTCACAGGGTTTGGTGTGCTGGATACTTATTTCGTTCAACTTATGCAGTTCATGCGCATAAAAGAATTTGGGGTCGATATGCTTAGTGAGATTACTTTTCACATAACCCATATGCATTTGTGCAACATAAGCGGCATTATCTTCATAGATAATTGTAGGGGTTTGCTCAATAGATAATCCACATGACTGCAGGATGTGTTTCACCATTCTTCATAATCATGCACATTCGCGAGATACTTCATGTAATGCAATGATTTTTTAGTGGTTTGTGGACGTAGCCACTAGTGTCTGCTTGGACGACTTCCATGACATTGCAGTGCCACCACATAGAAAAACATACCCAGTTTGTGATTTACCAGAATGCGGGTCTGAAAGGTACCCAGCATCGGCATAACCAACAATATTCATATCTTGGTTCTTCCTATAGAACAGGCCAAGATCAATGCTTCCACGGAGGTATCGAAAGATAACCTTTATTCCATTCCAATGCCTCTTCGTGGGCGCTGCACTGTATCGAGCCAACGTGTTCACGGCAGATGCTACATCAGGCCGTGTACTGTTAGCAAGATACATAAGTGCTCCTATTGCACTTAGGTACGGGACTTCCTGCCCGAGGATTTCCTCCCCCTCTTCCCTGGGTCGGAAGGGGTCTTTCTTTCTGTAAAGATATTCCTATCATAGGGGTTCTATAGGAATAGGCTCTGCTAAAGCCAAACCTTTCTAAAACCTTCTGAGTAAAGGTCTCCTGGTGCATTAGGATCCCATGAGGGAAATGCTCGAGCTGCAAGCCTAAGCAGTGCTTAGTTTACCATACTTCAAGTATGAGTATACTTATTCTAATTCTCTTCTTCAATTTATATAGTGACTTTCAGAGTTTCACACTATATGTTTCTATTTGCTCTATCTTAGTTACGGAAGGTGATACTTCAAATATCTTTATACATTAATCCGAATCCAAGTCTCTTATACATATATTCAGTAACAACATCCTTCAATTTAAAATTCACTCTCAACTTCAAGTTGAGTACTGCCAATAATGAGATATATCTAGAGGAATACCATGACCAGGGAATAAGCTTCTTCATGAAGCGTGGAGCTATCAGCCTTGTTATGTACCATTTTAATTCATTATTCTCATTTCTCTTCTAGAGAAAATGCTAGTATACCGCGGTAATTGACTTCTTTTATATGGCATATATATGTCAACTTTGGCTGTTGCTCTTTGCATAAGTTCCCTTAATAATACAATTCATATGGCTATTTAGTCATGGTGTGCTTCGTGCACTTCTACTTGCTCTGCACCGCTATTTCCCATCACGGGAGCAAGTTCCTTTAGTTTTTATCGCCGGTGTGTGCACACACTTTGGTCGATACATTCATGCTTTATTCCTGCCATGGAATATTCAAGACTGGGAGTACCTCGCTAGCAGGCTTCTCTCCAGCTGCCAGGTCTCAACTGGCTCCCCTTCACTACTTGGGGCATTTTTAGTGATTTGGTCATGATAAGCCCTCTTTCCCTTTTTCCCCAAGCGTCCCTAGGTACTTTGAGTCGGAGGAACAAGACTCCCTGTTCATTCTGAGGCCTTTGAACAGATTGAGGGGTACCTTCAATTCTTTAGTACTGCAACCCTGTCTGGAGCATTACTTCTAGTAATGCAACTTAATCATTTCCTTCATATCACAAAAATGATCATTCAGTAGCAGTTTCACGTATACTTCAATAGTTATCAAGACTTTCATTTATTTACTAGCGCAAGGGTCATGCACAAGAATTCTATATGCTTATTTTCTCGGCATTCTCATTCAGGAGTTCTAATTCTCTCCCTAATGACGGGAAAATATTCCTCGTCAATAGTGGTATGGTACATATAATTCAAAATGGGAAATTTCATTATGACCCTTTGCATGCACTAGTTGGATGTTGTAGAACTTCATGTTCTTTTGAATAGTGATTAGGGATGCTTTCTGTACGACTTCATGTCTCCACACATTCTTCAAGAATTACAACTCTGCTAATTAACCGGGCTAATTATTCGATTCATTTTTAATTCGTATGACTACTAGTCACTCTGCAAGAGGTGGCATGCTATGCCTATTCATAGTGCTCTGCTTCAAATCTCATCATCAAATGTCTTTAAAATAAAGTCATTAGTAGTGTCCATTGCGGCGGACTTCATATGATGGGATGAGAAAATTCTTTAATTCCAGTGATCTGCAAGATCTTCTCTTCAAATGCTTTGTTCCTTGTGTGAGAGTAAACTCGATCACATTTAGAAGACAGTGTTGAGCACTATGAAGTACCAAAACTACCCTGTTAAGGGTTGAATTGGAAAACAAATGTCTTACTAGATGTATTCTAGAGATTCAGGGACTTTGCATTCTCTTCATAATTCAAGATTATTCATTAATTTCCGGTGGCACATTCAGACACACAAAATCTTCAAGATTCGGAAAATTTTCACGATAGTATTATAGTACGGTGAGTTGTTTTTGCAATCCCTTATCATTCGAAAAACTGGGGAACCCAGAATACACTACTGAAAAGATAAGAGTTAAGAGCTTCTAAATCCAGTCTTCTAAGCTGTCATGCACTGCAAATGCATTAAATCTATTATAGTGTAGCCCAAATTCATATTCGAGGTATTACTTCTAGTAATGCTTTTCTTACATCCGACATTCTTCATAATGCATGAGCATTCAGTGCTGTTCTCTTCATTTGTTTCTCCATGAAACATGCACGGATGTCTTCAAATTTAAGAGACTCCAAAATACTCGGGATAAACAACGCTTCTAAAGTGCTGATGTAATACCCAATAATATACCCGTGACTCTTCGTGAGCAAGCTATGCACAGATCGCTACTAGCGATTTTTTAAATTAATACTAACAGTATTCTTCAGGATAGATACGGGTATATGATCTCTCTTAAAATGCTATTTGTTGTTCTACAACAGTGTTAATAACCTCCAAGGGCATTATATAGATTATAAGTTGCAATCAGGTAATGGCAAGATTCATGATTCAAAGAATTCATAAATTGATTGCAACTTTATATATACTGGAATAAGGGCAAATGTAAAACACGTCATGAGAATTAATGTGCGCTCTTCTAAAGCTTCAATTCAAATATGTTCTTCAGGAACTTCCAATTCATACTAAAAATTCATATGTCTGCTAGCAACCACAATTTATAGTGCAAATTCATAAAATGCGATTCAAAATGTGCACCCACTACGTGTGGGTGTGCTTCCGAAACCTACAGGCCAAGATAGCATGGCGAGTCTACGACCGGCACAACATATGGCCTGTCAAGTCTGCACCAAATGCGCCAGCAGCAGACCGAGGTCAGAACGACCCAATCAGTGTGCGGCACAGGCCGTGTTAGGGCCGCCTACATGGCAATGATTGACTCGGGCCACGAGCGATGCAATGGTACGGGAGCATAGTTGACAATAGGGGCTACACCCAGATGCTTCTATCGCTAAAGGGCAGGCTCCATAGTCAACCACACAGATGTAACCGAGCAGCGGCGCGACAGGGCCGGGACGGTTATTCTAGTTTCAATGATATCTGTCGAGATCTTCGTTTTCTCCATGCACTTCTTGTGCGATTACAATTAGAACAAGGGGGAGATTTCAGGAGATCTCTGCTAGAGTTTCTGAAAGAGGATCCTAAGGCCTAGAGGGGGGGTGAATACGCAATTTTAATTTTTCTTTGATTAATTGTTGATTAAGCATCAAATTAATAGTGACCCAATCCTAGTGTCAATTGATACGCAAGCAGAAGCGATAAACAAGTTAACAAGCAACTAAGTCATGGCATCACAATCAACACATTCAATGCAATGGTAGTAAGTGCGGAAAGTAAATAAGAGAGCGACACGGTGTTTGTTTGACCGAAGTTCGGAGCCGCAACTCCTACTCTCGTTGAGGCTACCTCTTGCGCTGAGGACCGGCTCGCCTCGAGCCTCACGCCTCACTTACTCCCGGTGAGTCGTTCCGCCACTCCGGCGAGGTGGACTCCGTCACCCGTACACCGACTCAAGATTAGCCACACGCCAAGGCCTACTCTCAAGCCCACGCCTCCACGAAGGATATCTTCAAAAGTAACAAGCCCGAAACGCCCCGATCATGCCGGATCGAAGGACTTCCATGAAGCTCGGTATTGGGGTTTGATGGATTGTGGCTTTGGATGATCTTGTGGGTGGAGGAATGACTCTAGAACACCTAATTGATGAGCTATGAATGTGGTAGGTGAAGTGGAGCAGCAAGCCTCAAAGTAGCCAGCCACTAGGTAGGTATTTATAGCCCCAAGAGCAAAACTAGCCGTTGCCCCTCGGAAGAGGACAAAAAGACTAGCCGTTAGCCTCTACCGGACGCCGTCCGACGGGCACCGGACGCCGTCCGATAGAGGCAACTGCTCACGAAGACAAGGTTTATCGGACGCTGTCCGGTCCCCACCGGACGCCGTCCGACAATCTGATAATGCAGTGTGTGCGGTGACCGGACGCTACCAACCGCGCCAGACGCCGTCCGATGGGAGAAACTCAGAATTTTGAGCTTCATCGGACGCCGTCCGGTAACTACCGGACGCCGTCCGACAGTGAGCGTGCAAAGGACCGGACGGCCACCCAGACGCCGTCCGACCAGAAAGTGCCTCGGATTATAACCTGACCGGACGCCGTCCGATAACGACCGGACGCCGTCCGACAGAGAGTTCTGTTTTGGTGTTTGGCTGGTCGGACGCCGTCTGGCTTTTCCAGACGCCATCCGACAGAGAGGAATTTTTCGAGCTAAAATTTGTGGGGGAATTTAGGTGGGTTTCTCTCTCTCTAGAAATCTCACAAGGATATATATGGGTATTTTTAGAAGTGGTGGACTACGGAAACCGAGTTTTCGAGAATTCGCAAAGATCCGGCATAGTCCGAGAAATTCGAACCCCTTTTGAAATCCGACGAAAAACAAGAAATAAACCTACTACTCCAAATTTATACGTGACCTCTTCTCTCGCCCGGTCACGCACTTTGAAATCTTGGAGCAGCTCAGGAAATTTACGCCGCTCAATTAGGGTTTGCAAAAGCGCCGAGTCTTCGCTAGGGTTCCGAGAAGTCCAAAACCCCTAGCCCTTTATATTGATTAATTTTATCATCAATGCCACTAATAAAAATTAGGGCTCAACGATGCTCACAATCTCCCCTTTGTGGCACTTGATGACAACCCAAAAGAGAATAAAATTTTGAGCTGCAAAAGGGTTAGTGCAATACAAATATGCGAGCAATTTTAATAATTAAGAAACCACAACTCGACCACAAAGGGTGTGCAAATAAAGGAAGCTCCCCTAAATTCATGCATAAATTAAATTCGAAGCCAACAAGGTTCAAATGTCATAAAACCAACCAAGGTATCAACCACAAATTTCAACGAGTATCGAGGCATCAAATAATATTACAGGTAAACACAAGGTAAACACAACCTCGATCTCACTACCCTCCCTCTACTACTCTCTAACTTCTCCCCTTTGTCACCAAGTGACACAAACGGAAAAGGTCCTAATCTTGCTGATCTTGATCCATGTCGCCGCCTCCTTCATCTCCCCGGCATGGGTAGAGGAGCCACGACCTCTGGGACGCTTGAACAAGGGCATATGAGTCTGCAGAGGGTACCGACCGAGGTGAGGATGGATCATCATAAAGCCGGGTCGGTTGAGGGTTTGGCAAAGAAAAGTTGAGATGACGACGACTTCTCCACCCGTGAAATGAATCTTACCCGAGAAGGATATGACCGTGGTGGAGGCACAAAAGAAGGAGCAGGCCTGGAAGGAGGGTACACCAAGGATGAACCGGTGGTGGGTAGGCGGTGGGCGAGGAAAACTCGAGTCTGCTGGAAATCTCGATAATCTGTTGTGGGCATGTGAATACCAACCATATGGATTTGCCCTTCCGCACTGGCATAAACATCGCCCCATGTATTGCCACGGTGACTTAAATTCGTGAACTCATCTCGCCAAGTACGTCTGCTTTGCCGCCAAGTCTGTCATCTCTTTGTTTGGTGGTCACCACTCTTCTTTCACCTCGGTGTGAAAATTTCTCATATCTGTCTTGCGACCCCTCATCTCACCTATCAAAGCATCATACCACGGAGGAGGGATCATGAAGAGGAGCTCGCACTAGGTGTCGGCACAAATGGTCGCATTAGGGCGGCAGGAGCAAAGGCGGGAGTCGGTGGAGGAGCATCATCACCGTGTCTAGCTAACTTGGGCTTGCTCCCAAGAGAATTCAAGAAGTTCTTCATCGATGCTTTTTGATTACATTGTTCCAACTCCTTACTTCATCATTTGTTACACGCTCTATCACCGGAGAGCAATAGACCAATATAGGAGCTAGAGGTATCGCCCTATTAACTTCTCTCAAGATGGCGTCATCAAATTCTTCCAAGAGGTAGCTCCAACATTAATGGTCTTGCCTGTCAGAAGAAATAACATGAACCAACTGCAAATGGGAAGAATTCTGTCGCGATTGCCACCAAACAAACAATGTGCTTCTGAGTATAAGATTAATAAGGGCGACTCACATGCATGGCGATTTGCCTTATCAATACTAATTTCTTCATCATCAAGATCCGGTACATAAATCGACTTCACCAAAGGAGGATATTTGCCCTCCGAAACCATCTTCATAGCACACCTCATTCAAATCGGTGCGAACTGAGTACCCAAGGCGTGATTCATCTCGCCACTATGATCCTTTGAACCGTCCATCAACCGAATGATAATAGTTTGACTCTGTCTCGTCTTCGGCAATCAGTAAAGTAGCAAAGAACTCACAGTTCCTTTCTTGACTCCAGGTCAATTTCTTGTTGGAGATCAATTCTGCTAGGCCTGGTGTGGTGCTAAATATGGTGTGAACCTCAGGCCCCGCCATCTTTGTGATCTCGATCCGATCTACAGTGAGGGTCCCTAGGACCCGGTCGAGGGAGCAGAGAAGCACATGTACAATTGTTTCAAACTTGGTGTAGAACACAAAGTCCACGGTATCCTCTTGCCTCTGAGGGAACCACTTCGCATAAGAGACGGACCTTCTCTTTCTCAGAATCTCCATAGATAGTTTCAGAACCTGATCATCCACGGGGTCGTCCTCAGCGACCACTGTCTCAGTGACATCTTCATCAATCGGGTCCTCAGCATATGTCTCGTCAGCATCCTCTGCGGTGGCGAAAGAAGAACCCGCCATCCGAGTCCAATGGAACCCTTGATCGATCTAACTGCAAAATCTGCTCTAGACACTCTACTTGGGCGAGGAGGAGCGGCACTGCTAGCTGTCTCATCGATGTAATCCGGATCACCCTTACTGCCTCTGTCGCGCCGACCACTGAGGGTCCTGCCCAGAGCCTTCCCGAACTTCTTCAATGATTTTGACATGATGAATCACTTCCTCGATAATATGACCACCGACCGTAACAACCTTCGCTAACCGTCACGACCAACGATCCACTGACACGGTGCCAACCCACCACGGTCCAACCCTGAACATGAACGCGGGAAAAACCTATTCAAAACCTAGAACTCGGTAAACAACGAAATTTGACGGGAAGATAGGCGGGAAGCCGTTACCGAGTCCTAAAGGCGAAGGAGGAAGACGCTGCGCGCGAGGAGATCGCCCCAAGGCCCTTCCCGTAGAGAAAGGAGGAACTCGACGGAGACGAGGCGCAAGCACGGGACGTCCCACTTCCAATCCACGCGGAGGAATCAAGAGGACGACGAGGGGAGGCCGCCGGTGGTGGTGGAGATCGCCGGAGGTCGCCGGAGGGTCTTCCCCGGTGAGGAGAAGGGGCAGGGGCGGCGCCGGTTTGGGAGGAGAGAGGAGATCAAATGGGGAAAGAGAGAGGCGGAGAGGTAAGTTATAAGCGATTCAGCGCGATTAGGTCCTGACGGACGGCGTCCGACAAAGAAGGGTGCAGCAGACAGGAACCTCGTCGGACGGGTCGCGGAGAGGCGACGGCGTCCGACAAGTGAGTTGCAGCATGGATAACGCCTTCTGTCGGACGGCGTCAAATAGCTACGGACAAGCGTCAAACAGAGGTATCTGGCGCCGCGCAAAGACGCGATCGGACGGCGTCGAGAGTGGCAGACGGCGTCGAAGAGGGCTGAAAACGCAATGGCGGCACTTCGACCATGGGCCCCACCAATGCGAGAAATATTATAAAAAAATATTTTGAAGTGAAGATCTCCATTTTTTGCTCAAAATTCAAACGAAGATTGAAATGTGAGCAATTTGAAGAGATTTTCTAAAATTTAATTTTGAAGGGATAAGATTATAATATGACAAGTGAAATCAAGTCAAATTCGAAAACCCAAATTTTTATCTTTGAGATCAACAAAATGTGCGAACCCAAATTTTGCCTTGATTTCTCATATAGGCATGAAAACCGAGCATAGGGGTTCACTTTAGAGTTTAAACACATGTTTTTGAATTTTTATTTCTTTTCAAATATTTTCAACAATTTTGATGCCATATGATTTTCAAGAGAACAAATATGCATATGGAGCAAATTTTTCAAAAAAGGTAAGATTTTCAAAACTAGAAGTTTGAAATGGTAAGAAGATAAGGATAGTCTATTAAGCTCAAATTTGTTTTGGCTTGAAATATAGGACAAGAATGTGTTCACCCAAAATCAAATTTATCTTTTCACCACTAGAGGGAGTGTTGAGATCATGAGTTGAAACTAAACTCCCCCTAAATGTGACAAGGGTCAAAAGCAAATGGAAAAATTCAAATAAGACCCAAAAATCACGAAAACCAATCAACATGCATTTGATCTATCTAGTATGTTGCGTTCATTCCTTAATTTGCAAAACCGTGCCTCATCCAAGGGTTTAGTGAAAATATCCGCCAATTGGTCTTCCGTTCGCACGTAGGCAAGCACAACGTCACCCTTTGCAACATGGTCACGAATAAAGTGATGTCGGATGTCGATGTGCTTTGTACGGGAATGTTGGACCGGATTGTTGGCTATTTTCACCGCACTTTCATTATCACATAGGAGTGGCACTTTTTCAAATTTTAGCCCAAAGTCACTAAGCATCCGAGTCATGTACAAGAGTTGAGGACAACAACTCCCCGCCGCTACATATTCCGCTTCCGCGGTAGATAGCGCCACGGAGTTTTGCTTCCTCGAAGTCCATGACACGAGTGAGCGTCCTAACAAGTGACAACCCCCCGAGGTGCTTTTGCGATCAATTTTGCAACCGGCATAATCCGAGTCGGAATAGCCAAGAAGCTCAACACGCGCTCCCTTGGGGTACCAAAGACCTAGACTACTAGTGATTTTTAGATATCTCAAAATGCGTTTTACGGCAATAAGATGCACTTCTTTAGGGGATGCTTGAAAGCGAGCACACATGCACACACTAAACATAATATCGGGTCGAGAAGCGGTAAGATAGAGAAGCGAACCGATCATGGAGCGATAAAGCTTTTGATCCACGGGCTTTCCATCTTCATTTAAGTCAAGATGCCCATTAGTGGCCATTGGTGTTTTGATCGATATGCAATTGTCCATTGAAAACCGCTTGAGAAGGTCCTTTGTGTATTTCTCTTGACAAATAAAAGTCCTTCTCGGTTGCTTGATTTGAAATCCAAGGAAGAAGGTGAGCTCTCCAATCATAGACATTTCAAATTCCTTGGACATCATCTCGCCAAAGTCCTTGCATTTAGATTTGTTAGTGCATCCAAAAATAATATCATCCACATATATTTGACAAATAAATAAGTCATTTTCAATTGGCTTTAGAAACAATGTGGAATCAATCGCACCGGTTTTAAATCCCTTTTCTAAGAGGAAGTCCCTAAAACGCTCATACCATGCTCTTGGAGCTTGCTTGAGGCCGTATAGCGCCTTAGTGAGCTTATAGACATGGTTTGGGTGTTTGAGGTTTTCAAAACCGGGCGGTTGCTCGACATAGACAAGTTCATCAATAAAACCATTTAGAAAAGCACTCTTAACATCCATTTGAAAGAGAGTTATGTTATAGAGAAGCGAAAGCCAAGAGTAACCGAATAGCTTCAAGTCGAGCAACGGGGCGAGGGTTTCTCCATAGTCAAGTCCTTCAATTTGTGTGAAACCTTGCGCCACCAATCTTGCTTTGTTTCGCACCACTTCACCGTTCTCATCTTGTTTGTTGCGGAAGACCCATTTGGTTCCAATGACATTGTGATCCTTTGGTCTTTCCACAAGCTCCCAAACTTTATTGTGGGTGAAGTTGTTCAATTCTTCATGCATGGCGTTCACCCAATCCGCATCCGCCAATGCCTCATCAATGGTCCTAGGCTCAACAATAGATACAAAGGCGTGATGCTCACAATAATTAGCGGTATGAGAACGGGTTCTTACGCCTTGATTGAGATTGCCAATGACTTGATCTAGGGGATGATCCTTGGAGAGAGTGCGGTGTTGTTGGATCTGTACTTGTAGATCAACATCTCCCCTTGAGCTTGATCAACTTCAAAGTTCGCATCACCGCCCACCGCTTGATCTTGAGTTGTTGGAGAGGTGTCTTGAACTTGATCATCGATGGAGGTGGTGGGGGTGATTACTTCATCTTTTGGTGCCTCCGGTGAGGGTCGAATTTCCCCCAACTCCATAGCATCATGCGGTGGCTCATCACCTACATTTCTTGTCAAATCTTGCTCATTTTGCGAGCCATTAGTTTCATCAAACTTGACATCATAGGCTTCCTCAACTAGCCCTAGAGAATTGTTAAAAACTCAAAAGCTTTTGAGCGAGAAGAGTAACCTAACATGATACCAATGTCGCACCTCTTTTGGAACTTACCCAAATGAGTCCTTTTCTTATAGATGTATACCTTGCAACCAAGACTCGAAATATTTAGATGTTGGGCCTTCGTCCCACTAGTAATTCATATGAGGTCTTGTGAAGGAGTCGGTGGAGGTAGAGGCGGTTGATGGCATGGCACGCCGTGTTGATGGCTTCCGCCCAAAAAGCATGCGGCGTGTTGTACTCGTCAAGCATTGATCTTGCCATCTCTATCAAAGTACGGTTCTTCCTCTCCACCACTCCATTTTGTTGGGGAGTGTATGCCGCCGAGAATTCGTGCTTCACACCTAACTCATCACAAAATTCTTCAACATTTGTATTAGCAAACTCGGTGCCATTATCACTCCTCACCTTTTTAATAAAAGAGTCAAATTCCTTTTGAGCTTTCAAAGCAAATCTTTTAAACACATCACCGGCAAGAGATTTATTTGCAAGAAAAAACACCCAAGTGAAGCGAGAGAAATCATCGACAATCACATGACAATAAGAATTACCGCCTATGCTCGCATAGGTGGTTGGGCCAAATAAATCCATATGCAAAAGTTCAAGTGGTCGGGATGTAGACATAAAAGTCTTAGTCGGATGAGAATTAGCCACTTGCTTGCCGGCTTGGCATGAGCTACATAAACGATTCTTCTCGAATTTGACATCCTTCACTCCAACAACCAAGTTATCTTTAAAAACCTTTTTCAAAGTGCCCATTCCAACATGTCCAAGACGTCTATGCCACAACCAACCAAGAGTGGTTTGAGCGATAAGACAAGTCTTGATTTAAGAAGTTTCACGGTTTGAAAAATCAACCAAATATAAGTTTTGAAACCGGGTGCCTTCAAATGCAACACTTTGATCCTTAGTGGAAACAACACGAACTCCGTTGATCGAAAAGAAGCAATTAAAAACCAAATCGCACACTTGAGCAACGGAGAGGAGATTAAAGTTGCAAGCTTCCACCAAGAGCACATTAGAGATGGATAGGTCATTAGATATTGCAATTTTACCTATACCCTTTACCTTTCGCTTGGAGTTATCCCCAAATGTGATCTTGTGTTCGGGGTCCTTCTCCTCCTCTAGTGAGGTGAACATACTTGAGCTACCGGTCATGTGTTGAGTGCAACCGCTATCGAATATCCAATGCCGGCCGCCGCTCTTGTAGTTCACCTACACATATAATTTCAAGCTTGGGTTTTAGGTACCCAAGACTTCATCTTGGGTCCTTTGGAGTTAGTCATCAAACATTTGGGCACCCAAATAGCTTTTACATTCTTCTTATTATTTGGTGTACCAACATACTTAGCATAAGTAGAGCCATTTTTCCTTATAAGCATGTAGCTAGCATCAAGCACTTGAGTTTTAGACATGAATTGAGATGTTTTAGCAAGAGGACAAGCAATGGCTTTATGTTTTTCATTTTTACATATGTGGCAACGGGTCCCTCCCTTAGCAAAAGTTAGCTTGGGCTTACCCCAACCGCCCTTGGGCAAATCCCCGGGATGAAATCCCAAACCATGCTTACCCAAGGTATACCTTTGCTCCCGAAGCACCTTGTCAAGAGAGTTATTCCCCACAAGCAATTTAGCCAAGCTAAAGTTTAGTTGCTTAATTCTATCCTTAAGAAGCAAATTTTCCTTAACTAGCTCATTAGCACATTTAGCAACACCACAAGTACCAATTGAACAAGCATTTTCATTTGGAGAAGTAGCACTAGTGGGTGAAGATGAGCTAGCATTGGGTGTGATCGTGGGTGACAAGGTAAAGGATGTGTCATGAGATAAGCTAAGTGAACCGTCTATAGTGTCAATTAAATCACAAGTCACACCAACATTGCAGTTTTCAATTGAGCAATCAAGCGGAGTTTCAACATCAATATTAGAGCTAGCAAGTTTATTTTCTAGAATTTCAACTTGTAAATTTAGAGCTTCATAGTCATCTTCTAGAGTTTCATGCTTTTCTAACAAGTTCTCAAATTCATTTGCAAGCTCTTTATGCACCTTCACTAGCTTCTTTCTCTTAGACTTTTCTTTCTCTAGAGCATTATTCAAATCATCAATCAAAAGCTTAAGCTCACTTTTAGAGAGGTGCTCATGTGTTACCTTCTCCTCTAATGCCATAAGACACATGGGAGGTGAGGGGTTGTCGATGGCGACTCAGGATATCTTCGTGTTTTCATTATCGGAGAGTCCGCCAAGAACCTTCATCATCGGTGATCCATTCCCCAATCACCTCTTCTTGTATATTTGCGGTGAGGCAAAGCTTTTGCTTGGGAAGAGCCGAGGAGCGTTTTCCTTAATCGCAAGTCCGGCTAGCCCATGAGCTCTAGTATCTTCTTCTTCGGAGGAGGATTGAGAAGACGATGAGCTTGAGCTATCTTCCTTCTTAGTCTTTTGACCGCAAGAGCTTTCTTCTTATCCTTTGATTTGTGATCACTCTTACGGTAGTGACGATATTTCTTCTTGTCATCTTCCTCATCTTCCTCTTGATTCCTTGCCTTGTGCTTGTTCTTATTACTTCTTGGGCAATCCGCGCCAAGTGACCCTTCTCTCCACATTCATAGCAACGCATCTCGGAGATAGGTCTTCGCCTTGAAGAGGATGATCCGCCGCGGAAGCTCATCTTCTTGATCAACTTTCTTGACCGCTTGACAAGGAGGGCCAATTCTTCAATCTCCGAAATTGCATCATCGGAGTCTTCATCATCTTCTTCAATTTCAACTTTCTTCTTTCCACTTTTGGCTTTGGCGGGGAGAGCGATTGACTTCTTGTTGAGCGGAGACTCTTCACTTTCAAGAAGCCGCATCTCATATGAGTTGGCCCGAGGAGCTTTGTCGGTGTCATCTTCTTGAGCTTTGACTTAGATGCTCGAATTAAGGTCACAAGTGGATTGAAACTAAATGGCACAACGTCAAGCATCTTCCGACAAATGTCAATGTCTTCCAAGACCTTCTTCTCCTAACATCCGCAATTTCATTCACGATGGGGTTCAACCTAAGAAACATTTCGTTAACACTTTCATTAGGAAGCATCTTGAATTGATCAAATCTTTTTCTAGCACGAGATAGCTTCTCCTCAAGCATCTCGGACTACCAACATGAATTTCTCTAAAATGCTTCCAAATGTCATAAGCTTTAGAGAGATTGCCAATGCTATCAAAGACTTCGGAAGACACACTAGAGAGTAAAGCATTTCTAGCAATGGCATTAAAACGTTTGTACTTAGCATGAACTTCATCAAGAGCAATTGTTCCTACGGAGGGTCCTGGATAGCTTGGTCTCACAAGCAACCCACACATCATAGCTAAGTGCCTCTAAATAACATTGCATCCTAATTCTCCAATAGTTGTAGTTTGTTCCATCGAAAATAGGAGCTTTTCCAATTTCTATCCTAGGCCCTCTTGAGCCATCTCCTAGCGGTTAAGCTAATCTCGGAGAACCTAGACGCCTCGATACCACTTGAAAGAGGATCCTAAGGCCTAGAGGGGTAAATAGACAATTTTAATTTTTCTTTGATTAATTGTTGATTAAGCATCAAATTAATAGTGACCCAATCCTAGTGTCAATTGATACGCATGGCGAAGCGATAAACAAGTTAACAAGCAACTAAGTCATGGCATCACAATCAACACATTCAATGCAATGGTAGTAAGTGCGAAAGTAAATAAGAGAGCGACACGGTGTTTGTTTGACCAAGTTCGAGCCGCAACTCCTACTCTCCGTTGAGGCTACCCTTGCGCTGAAGGACCGGCTCGCTCTCGAGCCTCACGCCTCACTTACTCCCGGTAGTCGTTCCGCCACTCCGGCGAGGTGGACTCCGTCACCCGTACACCGACTCAAGAGTAGCCACACGCCAAGGCCAACTCTCAAGCCCACGCCTCCACGAAGGATATCTTCAAAAGTAACAAGCCCGAAACGCCCCGATCATGCCGGATCGAAGGACTTCCATGAAGCTCGGTATTGGGGTTTGATGTATTGTGGCTTTGGATGATCTTGTGGGTGGAGGAATGGCTCTAGAACACCTAATTGATGAGCTATGAATGTGGTAGGTGAAGTGGAGCAGCAAACCTCAAAGTAGCCAGCCACTAGGTAGGTATTTATAGCCCCAAGAGCAAAACTAGCCGTTGCCCCTCGGAAGAGGACAAAAAGACTAGCCGTTAGCCTCTACGGACGCCGTCTGACGGACACCGGACGCCGTCCGGCAGAGCAATCGCCACGAAGACAAGGTTTATTGACGCTGTCCGGTCCCCACCGGACGCCGTCCGACAAGGCGATGTGCATGTGTGTGCTGGTGACCGGGCGCTACCAGTGCGCCAGACGCCGTCCGATGGGAGAAACTCAAATTTTGAGCTTCATCGGACGCCGTCCGTAATTACGGACGCCGTCCGACAAGCGATGGCGTGCAAGGACCGGACGGCCACCAGACGCCGTCCACCGAAGTGCCTCGGATTATAACTGACGGACGCCGTCCGATAACGACGGACGCCGTCCGACGAGAGTATCTTGTTTTGGTGTTTGGTGGTGGACGCTTGTCTAGCTTTTCCAGACGCCGTCCGACAGAGAGGAATTTTTCGAGCTAAAATTTGTGGGGAATTTAGGTGGGTTTCTCTCTAGAAATCTCACAAGGATATATATGGGTATTTTTAGAAGTGGTGGACTACGGAAACCGAGTTTTCGAGAATTCGCAAAGATCCGGCATAGTCCGAGAAATTCGAACCCCTTTTGAAATCCGACGAAAAACAAGAAATAAACCTACTACTCCAAATTTATACGTGACCTCTTCTCTCGCCCGGTCACGCACTTTGAAATCTTGGAGCAGCTCAGGAAATTTACGTCGCTTCGAATTAGGGTTTGCAAAAGCGCCGAGTGTTCGCTAGGGTTCCGAGAAGTCCAAAAACCCCCTAGCCCTTTATATTGATTAATTTTATCATCAATGCCACTAATAAAAATTAGGGCTCAACGATGCTCACAATCTCCCCCTTTGTGGCACTTGATGACAACCCAAAAGAGAATAAAATTTTTGAGCTGCAAAAAGGGTTAGTGCAATACAAATATGCGAGCAATTTTAATAATTAAGAAACCACAACTCGACCACAAAGGGTGTGCAAATAAAGGAAGCTCCCCCTAAATTCATGCATAAATTAAATTCAGAAGCCAACAAGGTTCAAATGTCATAAAACCAACCAAGGTATCAACCACAAATTTCAACGAGTATCGAGGCATCAAATAATATTATAGGTAAACACAAGGTAAACACAACCTCGATCTCACTACCCCCTCCCCTCTACTACTCTCTAACTTCTCCCCCTTTGTCACCAAGTGACACAAACGGAAAAAGGTCCTAATCTTGCTGATCTTGATCCATGTCGTCGCCTCCGTCATCTCCCTGGCCGCCGGTAGAGGAGCCCTGACCTTTGGGACGCTTGAACAAGGGCATATGAGCTGCAGAGGGTACCGACCGAGGTGAGGATGGATCATCATAAAGCTGGGTCGGTTGAGGGTTTGGCAAAGAAAAGTTGAGATGACGAGCGACTTCTCCACCCGTGAAATGAATCTTACCCGGAGAAGGATATGACTGTGGTGGAGGCACAAAAGAAGGAGCAGGCCCAGAAGGAGGGTACACCCAAGGATGAACCGGTGGTGGGTAGGCAGGTGGGCGAGGAAAACTCTGAGTCTGCTGGAAATCCTGATAACTGTTGTGGGCATGTGAATACCAACCATATGGATTTGCCCCTTCTGGCACTGGCATAAACATCGCCCCCATGTACTGCACAGCTGACTTAAATTCTGCGAACTCATCTGCCAAGTACGTCTGCTGCCCTGCCAAGTCTGTCATCTCTCTGCGGGTGGCGGCCACTCTTCTTTCACCTCGGTGAAAATTTCTCATATCTGTCGCAGCCCCTCATCTCACCTATCAAAGCATCATACCACGGAGGAGGGATCAAGAAGAGGAGCTCGCACAGTGTTGGCACAAATGGTCGCATTGGGGCAAGGGAGCAAAGACAGAGTCGGTGGAGGAGCATCATCACTGTGTCTAGCTAACTTGGGTTTGCTCCCAAGAGAATTCAAGAAGTTCTTCATCCGATGCTTTTTGATTCATTGTTCCAACTCCTTACTTCATCATTTGTTACACGCTCGTCTCCGAGAGCAATAGACCAATATAGGGAGCTAGAGGTAGTGCCCTATTAACTTCTCTCAAGATGGCGTCATCAAATTCTCCCAAGAGGTAGCTCCAACATTGATGGTCTTGCCTCGTCGAAGAAATAACATGAACCAAATTGCAAATGGGAAGAATTCATCGCGATTGCCACCTCGAACAAACAATGTGCTTCGAGTATAAGATTAATAAGGGCGACTCACAGAATCGACGGCCTTATCAATACTAATTTCTTCATCATCAAGATCCGGTACATAAATCTAACTTCACCAAAGGAGGATATTTGCCCTCCGTAAATCATCTTCATAGCACACCTCATTCAAATCGGTGCGAATCTGAGTACCCAAGGCGTGATTCATCTCGCCACCGTGATCCTTTGAACCCGCCCATCAACCTGAATGATAATAGTTTGACTCTGCCTCGCCTTCGCAATCAAGAAAGTAGCAAAGAACTCACGCCCTTTCTTGACTCGTGTCAATTTCTTGTTGGAGATCAATTCTGCTAGGCCTGGTGTGGTGCTAAATATGGTGTGAACCTCAGGCCCTGCCACTGCTGTGATCTCAGTCCAGTCTACACAGTGAGGGTCCCTAGGACCACCGAGGGAGCAGAGAAGCACATGTACAATTGTTTCAAACTTGGTGTAGAACACGAAGTCCCCGGTATCCTCTCGCCTCGAGGGAACCACTTCGATAAGAGACGGACCTTCTCTTTCTCGTAATCTCCATAGATAGTTTCGAACTCGATCATCCACGGGTCGCCCTCGGCGACCATCGTCTCGATGACATCTTCATCAATCGGGTCCTCAAAGATATGTCTCGTCAAGATCCTCTCGCGGTGGCGAAAGAAGAACCCGCCATTCGAGTCCAATGGAACCCTTGATCGATCACTGCTAGAATCGCTCTAGACACTCTACTTGGGCGAGGAGGAGCGGCACTGCTAGCTGTCTCATCGATGTAATCCGGATCGCCCTTACTGCCGCTGTCGCGCCGACCACTGAGGGTCCTGCCCAGAGCCTTGCCGAACTTCTTCAATGATTTCGACATGATGAATCACTTCCTCTGATAATATGACCACTGACCAGAACAACCTTACTGCCAACTGTCACGACCAACGATCCACTGACACGGTGCCAACCCACCACGGTCCAACCCTGAACATGAACGCGGGAAAAACCTATTCAAAACCTAGAACTCGGTAAACAACGAAATTTGACGGGAAGATAGGCGGGAAGCCGTTACCGAGTCCTAAAGGCGAAGGAGGAAGACGCCGTGCGTGAGGAGATCGCCCCCAAGGCCCTTCCCGATAGGGGAAAGGAGGGGAACTCGATGGAGACGAGGCGCACAAACGGGGACGTCCACTTCCAATCCACGCGGAGGGAATCGAAGAGGACGACGAGGGGAGGCCGCCGGTGGTGGTGGAGATCGCCGGAGGTCGCCAGAGGGTCTTCCCCGGTGAGGAGAAGGGGCAGGGGCGTCGCCGGTTTGGGAGGAGAGAGGAGATCAAATGGGGAAAGAGAGAGGCGGAGAGGTAAGTTATAAGCAGTTCCGCGTGATTAGGTCCTGACGGACGGCGTCCGACAGTAAGGGTGCAGCGCGAGGAACCTCGCTTGACGGGTCGCGGAGAGGCGACGGCGTCCGACAGTGAGTTGCAGCATGGATAACGCCTGCTTGGACGGCGTCCCGATAGCTACCGGACAGCGTCCGACAGAGGTATCTGGCGACGCAAAGACGCGACGGACGACGCTCGAGAGTGGCGGACGGCGTCCGAAGAGGGCCGAAAACGCAATGCTGCACTTCCGACCAATGGGCCCCACCAATGCGAGAAATATTATAAAAAATATTTTGAAGTGAAGATCTCCATTTTTGCTCAAAATTCAAACGAAGATTGAAATGTGAGCAATTTGAAGAGATTTTCTAAAATTTAATTTTGAAGGATAAGATTATAATATGACAAGTGAAATCAAGTCAAATTCAAAACCCAAATTTTTATCTTTGAGATCAACAAAATGTGCGAACCCAAATTTTGCCTTGATTTCGATATAGGCATGAAAACCGAGCATAGGGGTTCACTTTAGAGTTTAAGCACATGTTTTTGAATTTTTGTTTCTTTTCAAATATTTTCAACAATTTTGATGCCATATGATTTTCAAGAGAACAAATATGCATATGGAGCAAATTTTTCAAAAGGTAAGATTTTCAAAACTAGAAGTTTGAAATGGTAAGAAGATAAGGATAGTCTATTAAGCTCAAATTTGTTTTGGCTTGAAATATAGGACAAGAATGTGTTCACCCAAAATCAAATTTATCTTTTCACCACTAGAGGAGTGTTGAGATCATGAGTTGAAACTAAACTCCCCTAAATGTGACAAGGGTCAAAAGCAAATGGAAAAATTCAAATAAGACCCAAAAATCACGAAAACCAATCAACATGCATTTGATCTATCTAGTATGTTGAGTTCATTCCTTAATTTGCAAAACCGTGCCTCATCCAAGGGTTTAGTGAAAATATCCGCCAATTGGTCTTCCGTTCGCGACGTAGGCAAGCACAACGTCACCCTTTGCAACATGGTCACGAATAAAGTGATGTCGGATGTCGATGTGCTTTGTACGGAATGTTGGACCGGATTGTTGGCTATTTTCACCGCACTTTCATTATCACATAGGAGTGGCACTTTTTCAAATTTTAGCCCAAAGTCACTAAGCATCCGAGTCATGTACAAGAGTTGAGGACAACAACTCCCCGCTACATATTCCGCTTCCATGTAGATAGCGCCACGGAGTTTTGCTTCCTCAAGTCCATGACACGAGTGAAGCGCCTAACAAGTGACAACCCCGAGGTGCTTTTGCGATCAATTTTGCAACCGCATAATCCGAAGTCGGAATAGCCAAGAAGCTCAACACGCGCTTCCCTTGGGGTACCAAAGACCTAGACTACTAGTGATTTTAGATATCTCAAAATGCGTTTTACGGCAATAAGATGCACTTCTTTAGGGATGCTTGAAAGCGAGCACACATGCACACACTAAACATAATATCGGTCGAGAAGCGGTAAGATAGAGAAGCGAACCGATCATGGAGCGATAAAGCTTTTGATCCACGGGCTTTCCATCTTCATTTAAGTCAAGATGCCCATTAGTGGCCATTGGTGTTTTGATCGATATGCAATTGTCCATTGAAAACCGCTTGAGAAGGTCCTTTGTGTATTTCTCTTGACAAATAAAAGTCCCTTCTCGAAGTTGCTTGATTTGAAATCCAAGGAAGAAGGTGAGCTCTCCAATCATAGACATTTCAAATTCCTTGGACATCATCTCGCCAAAGTCCTTGCATTTAGATTTGTTAGTGCATCCAAAAATAATATCATCCACATATATTTGACAAATAAATAAGTCATTTTCAATTGGCTTTAGAAACAATGTGGAATCAATCGCACCGGTTTTAAATCCCTTTTCTAAGAGGAAGTCCCTAAAACGCTCATACCATGCTCTTGGAGCTTGCTTGAGGTCAGATAGCGCCTTAGTGAGCTTATAGACATGGTTTGGGTGTTTGAGGTTTTCAAAACCAAGGCGGTTGCTCGACATAGACAAGTTCATCAATAAAACCATTTAGAAAAGCACTCTTAACATCCATTTGAAAGAGAGTTATGTTATAGAGAGAAGAAAGCCAAGAGTAACCGAATAGCTTCAAGTCGAGCAACGGGGCGAGGTTTCTCCATAGTCAAGTCCTTCAATTTGTGTGAAACCTTGCGCCACCAATCTTGCTTTGTTTCGCACCACTTCACCGTTCTCATCTTGTTTGTTGCGGAAGACCCATTTGGTTCCAATGACATTGTGATCCTTTGGTCTTTCCACAAGCTCCCAAACTTTATTGTGGGTGAAGTTGTTCAATTCTTCATGCATGGCGTTCACCCAATCCGCATCCGCCAATGCCTCATCAATGGTCCTAGGCTCAACAATAGATACAAAGGCGTGATGCTCACAATAATTAGCGGTATGAGAACGGGTTCTTACGCCTTGATTGAGATTGCCAATGACTTGATCTAGGGGATGATCCTTGGAGAGAGTGCGGTGTTGTTGGACGGGTACTTGTAGATCAACATCTCCCCCTTGAGCTTGATCAACTTCAAAGTTCGCATCACCGTCCACCGCTTGATCTTGAGTTGTTGGAGAGGTGTCTTGAACTTGATCATCGATGGAGGTGGTGGGGTGATTACTTCATCTTTTGGTGCCTCCGGTGAGGGTCGAATTTCCCCAACTCCATAGCATCATGCGGTGGCTCATCACCTACATTTCTTGTCAAATCTTGCTCATTTTATGCGAGCCATTAGTTTCATCAAACTTGACATCATAGGCTTCCTCAACTAGCCCTAGTAGAATTGTTAAAAACTCGAAAAGCTTTTGAGCGAGAAGAGTAACCTAACATGATACCAATGTCGCACCTCTTTGGAACTTACCCAAATGAGTCCTTTTCTTATAGATGTATACCTTGCAACCAAGACTCGAAAATACGAGATGTTGGGCCTTCGTCCCACTAGTAATTCATATGAGGTCTTGTGAAGGAGTCGGTGGAGGTAGAGGCGGTTGATGGCATGGCACGCCGTGTTGATGGCTTCCACCAAAAAGCATGCGGCGTGTTGTACTGGCCAAGCATTGATCTTGCCATCTCTATCAAAGTACGGTTCTTCCTCTCCACCACTCCATTTTGTTGGGGAGTGTATGCATGAGAAATTCGTGCTTCACACCTAACTCATCACAAAATTCTTCAACATTTGTATTAGCAAACTCGGTGCCATTATCACTCCTCACCTTTTTAATAAAAGAGTCAAATTCCTTTTGAGCTTTCAAAGCAAATCTTTTAAACACATCACCGGCAAGAGATTTATTTGCAAGAAAAACACCCAAGTGAAGCGAGAGAAATCATCGACAATCACATGACAATAAGAATTACCGCCTATGCTCGATAGGTGGTTGGGCCAAATAAATCCATATACAAAAGTTCAAGTGGTCGGGATGTAGACATAAAAGTCTTAGTCGGATGAGAATTAGCCACTTGCTTGCCGGCTTGGCATGAGCTACATAAACGATTCTTCTCGAATTTGACATCCTTCACTCCAACAACCAAGTTATCTTTAAAACCTTTTTCAAAGTGCCCATTCCAACATGTCCAAGACGTCTATGCCACAACCAACCAAGAGTGGTTTGAGCGATAAGACAAGTCTTGATTTGAGAAGTTTCACGGTTTGAAAAATCAACCAAATATAAGTTTTGAAACCGGTGCCTTCAAATGCAACACTTTGATCCTTAGTGGAAACAACACGAACTCCGTTGATCGAAAAGAAGCAATTAAAACCCAAATCGCACACTTGAGCAACGGAGAGAGATTAAAGTTGCAAGCTTCCACCAAGAGCACATTAGAGATGGATAGGTCATTAGATATTGCAATTTTACCTATACCCTTTACCTTTCGCTTGGAGTTATCCCCAAATGTGATCTTGTGTTCGGGTCCTTCTCCTCCTCTAGTGAGGTGAACATACTTGAGCTACTGGTCATGTGTTGAGTGCAACCGCTATCGAATATCCAATGCCGCCGCCGCTCTTGTAGTTCACCTACACATATAATTTCAAGCTTGTTTTAGGTACCCAAGACTTCATCTTGGGTCCTTTGGAGTTAGTCATCAAACATTTGGGCACCCAAATAGCTTTTACATTCTTCTTATTATTTGGTGCACCAACATACTTAGCATAAGTAGAGCCATTTTCCTTATAAGCATGTAGCTAGCATCAAGCACTTGAGTTTTAGACATGAATTGAGATGTTTTAGCAAGAGGACAAGCAATGGCTTTATGTTTTCATTTTACATATGTGGCAACGGGTCCTCCCTTAGCAAAAGTTAGCTTGGGCTTACCCCAACCGCCCTTGGGCAAATCCCCGGGATGAAATCCCAAACCATGCTTACCCAAGGTATACCTTTGCTCCCGAAGCACCTTGTCAAGAGAGTTATTCCCCACAAGCAATTTAGCCAAGCTAAAGTCTAGTTGCTTAATTCTATCCTTAAGAAGCAAATTTTCCTTAACTAGCTCATTAGCACATTTAGCAACACCACAAGTACCAATTGAACAAGCATTTTCATTTGGAGAAGTAGCACTAGTGGGTGAAGATGAGCTAGCATTGGGTGTGATCGTGGGTGACAAGGTAAAGGATGTGTCATGAGATAAGCTAAGTGAACCGTCTATAGTGTCAATTAAATCACAAGTCACACCAACATTGCAGTTTTCAATTGAGCAATCAAGCGGAGTTTCAACATCAATATTAGAGCTAGCAAGTTTATTTTCTAGAATTTCAACTTGTAAATTTAGAGCTTCATAGTCATCTTCTAGAGTTTCATGCTTTTCTAACAAGTTCTCAAATTCATTTGCAAGCTCTTTATGCACCTTCACTAGCTTCTTTCTCTTAGACTTTTCTTTCTCTAGAGCATTATTCAAATCATCAATCAAAAGCTTAAGCTCACTTTTAGAGAGGTGCTCATGTGTTACCTTCTCCTCTAATGCCATAAGACACATGGGAGGTGAGGGGTTGTCGATGGCGACTCCGGATATCTTCGTGTTTTCATTATCGGAGGAGTCCGCCCAAGAACCTTCATCATCGGTGATCCATTCCCCAATCACCTCTTCTTGTATATTTGCGGTGAGGCAAAGCTTTTGCTTGGGAAGAGCCGGAGGAGCGTTTTCCTTAATCGCAAGTCCGGCTAGCCCATGAGCTCTAGTATCTTCTTCTTCGGAGGAGGATTGAGAAGACGATGAGCTTGAGCTATCTTCCTTCTTAGTCTTTTGACCGGCAAGAGCTTTCTTCTTATCCTTTGATTTGTGATCACTCTTGCGGTAGTGACGATATTTCTTCTTGTCATCTTCCTCATCTTCCTCTTGATTCCTTGCCTTGTGCTTGTTCTTATTACTTCTTGGGCAATCCGCCAAGTGACCCTTCTCTCCACATTCATAGCAACGATCTCGGAGATAGGTCTTCGCCTTGAAGAGGATGATCCGCCATGAAGCTCATCTTCTTGATCAACTTTCTTGACCGCTTGACAAGGAGGGCCAATTCTTCAATCTCCGAATTGCATCATCGGAGTCTTCATCATCTTCTTCAATTTCAACTTTCTTCTTTCCACTTTTGGCTTTGGCGGGGAGAGCGATTGACTTCTTGTTGAGCGGAGACTCTTCACTTTCAAGAAGCCGTGATCTCATATGAGTTGAGTTGCCCGAGGAGCTTTGTCGGTGTCATCTTCTTGAGCTTTGACTTAGATGCTCGAATTAAGGTCACAAGTGGATTGAAACTAAATGGCACAACGTCAAGCATCTTCCGACAAATGTCAATGTCTTCCAAGACCTTCTTCTCCTAACATCCGCAATTTCATTCACGATGGGGTTCAACCTAAGAAACATTTCGTTAACACTTTCATTAGGAAGCATCTTGAATTGATCAAATCTTTTTCTAGCACGAGATAGCTTCTCCTCAAGCATCTCGGCACTACCAACATGAATTTCTCTAAAATGCTTCCAAATGTCATAAGCTTTAGAGAGATTGCCAATGCTATCAAAGACTTCGGAAGACACACTAGAGAGTAAAGCATTTCTAGCAATGGCATTAAAACGTTTGTACTTAGCATGAACTTCATCAAGAGCAATTGTTCCTACGGAGGGTCCTGATAGCTTGATCTCACAAGCAACCCACACATCATAGCTAAGTGCCTCTAAATAACATTGCATCCTAATTCTCCAATAGTTGTAGTTTGTTCCATCGAAAATAGGAGCTTTTCCAATTTCTATCCTAGGCCCTCTTGAGCCATCTCCTAGCGGTTAAGCTAATACCGAGAACCTAGACGCCTCGATACCACTTGAAAGAGGATCCTAAGGCCTAGGGGGTAAATAGGCAATTTTAATTTTTCTTTGATTAATTGTTGATTAAGCATCAAATTAATAGTGACCCAATCCTAGTGTCAATTGATACGCAAGCGAAGCGATAAACAAGTTAACAAGCAACTAAGTCATGGCATCACAATCAACACATTCAATGCAATGGTAGTAAGTGCGGAAAGTAAATAAGAGAGCGACACGGTGTTTGTTTGACCGAAGTTCGAGTCATAACTCCTACTCTCCGTTGAGGCTACCCCTTGCGACAAGGACCGGCTCGCTCTCGAGCCTCACGCCTCACTTACTCCCGGTGAGTCGTTCGCCACTCCGTGAGGTGGACTCACACCCGTGACACCGACTCAAGAGTAGCCACACGCCAAGGCCAACTCTCAAGCCCACGCCTCACGAAGGATATCTTCAAAAGTAACAAGCTCAAACGCCCCGATCATGCCGGATCGAAGGACTTCCATGAAGCTCGGTATTGGGGTTTGATGGATTGTGGCTTTGGATGATCTTGTGGGTGGAGGAATGGCTCTAGAACACCTAATTGATGAGCTATGAATGTGGTAGGTGAAGTGGAGCAAGAAACCTCAAAGTAGCCACCACTAGGTAGGTATTTATAGCCCCAAGAGCAAAACTAGCTGCTGCCCCTGGAAGAGGACAAAAAGACTAGCCGTTAGCCTCTACCGGACGCCGTCCGACGGGCACCGGACGCCGTCCGACAGAGGCAACTGCTCACGAAGACAAGGTTTATCGGACGCTGTCCGAGTCCCACCGGACGCCGTCCGACAAGCGGTCTGTGTGCACAGTGTGCGGTGACCGGACGCTACCAGTGCGCCAGACGCCGTCCGATGGGAGAAACTCAGAATTTTGAGCTTCATCGGACGCCGTCCGGTAACTACCGGACGCCGTCCGACAGTGAGCGTGCAAAGGACCGGACGGCCACCCAGACGCCGTCCGACCAGAAAGTGCCTCGGATTATAACCTGACCGGACGCCGTCCGATAACGACGGACGCCGTCCGGCGAGAGAGTCTTGTTTTGGTGTTTGGTGGTGGACGCCGTCTAGCTTTTCCAGACGCCGTCCGACAGAGAGGAATTTTTCGAGCTAAAATTTGTGGGGGAATTTAGGTGGGTTTCTCTCTCTCTAGAAATCTCACAAAGATATATATGGGTATTTTTAGAAGTGGTGGACTACGGAAACCGAGTTTTCGAGAATTCGCAAAGATCCGGCATAGTCCGAGAAATTCGAACCCCTTTTGAAATCCGACGAAAAACAAGAAATAAACCTACTACTTCTAATTTATACGTGACCTCTTCTCTCGCCCGGTCACGCACTTTGAAATCTTGGAGCAGCTCAGGAAATTTACGTCGCTTCGAATTAGGGTTTGCAAAAGCGCCGAGTCTTCGCTAGGGTTCCGAGAAGTCCAAAAACCCCCTAGCCCTTTATATTGATTAATTTTATCATCAATGCCACTAATAAAAATTAGGGCTCAACGATGCTCACAGTTTCCATCAACAATGGCAAGGTAAGCTTCTGCCATTGCTTTCCTTTCTTCTTTGATCGATCAGCCATAATTGAATGCATAATCATGGCAAATCATAGACCAATCTCCCTAATGCCACATAATTTCCCGACATTATACCTTAAGGGTTCTGCCCTTTTAATGGTGGAAATAAAATGCGACTTCTCCTTGTATTATCTTTCTTAAGCAATGTACTTTCTCTTCATAGGTCAATTATTCTTATTCTTTCATTCATGCCCTTCTGTAAAGTTTGGGGCTTTCTCCCCCTAGTAGCTTCTCCGTGACTATACAACAAAAGTTGTAAGCACTCGGAGTTATACTTAGGTGGGAGTGGGGATTACACCTCGAATGTGATCTTCCTTGTCACAAAAGAGGGACTGACCATTTTTCATAATTTGCAGTCTCATGCATGCCCCATTCTCATATAATAGAAAGGATAGTATACTAGAGCGCCCAAAACCGCTTCTGAAGTGCGGTATGTTGCTCATGCATACACCAATACTATATATATTCATAGAGGGGTGCCTAAGAAAATGCAATGCAGGGTTGTTCCGACATCGGTTTCTTATCCTTTCAGGGTTCTAGCCCGATGGCGCCCGAGCTTCATGCTACAGGGTACAATTCTATAGTCCAATGCTCAAGTGAGGTTGCTCTGGCTATGCAATGCCAATACCTCAAATTCATATTTTATTATACTCGACATTTATACTTTAGGATTAATTCATAAGACTATTTCATGTAATCTAATAAAAAGTGGTGCGTGACATAATTAATTCTCATGTATTCCAGTAATATATATATTCTAGCATGCCATTACCAATTCAAAGGCATAAATAATTACTGATAATTATAATAGCAAATGCACACAAGGATTGCACATAAATAATTACAGAATTAAATAATGCTTCAAATTCAAAGCCGGATACTTACTTCAAGTTTCCGGGATGCTAAAAGGCCGAAGATTAAGTTTCCAATACATTTTAAAATCTCAGAAGACACCGGAAAAACTTCTAGTAATTTCCAAGCTTCTAAGAGATTTTAATGCATTTTTCATTCTTCCGGAAACAGGGGTGCCAAATTTAAAATTCCCAAGTTGCATAATATGCCAAAATTCAAATCTCGGGTGATTCTGCAAGAATCAAGGGGGTTTTCTGCAATTTCTGCAACTTCAGGGCAATTCACAAATTCCGTGGCCTTTTGCAATTTCTTTTGAGAAATTCCGCTTAATCCGGACCTCTCGGTCCAGCGTACGACCTGCTGCTAGCAAGGCTGCACGTAGTCTTTTACGAGTTTGAAAACAGATAATTTTCAGAAACCTAACTGGTGATTCTGCGAGAATCTAGGAATTTCTATAATTTTCAGAATTTGCGGAGCCAATTTTCAATTTTCTGGACTAAAATTGCCAATCTCACCCAATTTCGGCCCATGAACAGGTCATGGGCGCCAGTTCGCTTTCGGGCTGGTCGGCTCAAGCGGGCGGTGCAGGCGGTCCGGCCTTCACAGACGGGCGGCCCAAAGACGGACGTGGCCTGTGGGCGCAACTTTGCACATGGAGGCGCTTGCGTGGCGCTGCCAAATAGGGCGAGCGGATGGCGGCCAACAGGTAATACGAGGCGCGGCCCACCGAGGCGTGGCCCAATGCAAGGCACAGGGTCCGGCCAACCAAGGCGGCGGCCCAAGAGGGCGCAGGCACGGCCACCTGCGTGAAGCGCGGTCTGCCCACCGAGGCGGCCCATGCGGCGGCGGTTAACTGGCTTCAGAGAAAAGGGCTAGGGTTTCCCCTAGCCGCCATAAATGGCGCGGCCGGCGCTGTAACCATGCACGCACACAAGGCTGCTGGCTTTCAGCGGGCGGCGGCGCATCTGGCGGCCGGGCGGCCGGCATGCAGCGACGAGCGGAGCGGCGGCGCCGGCAGGGTGTGACGCCGCACACGCGGCGCGGCTTTCGGGCGCCAATAGGCGCGTGATGTCGGAGCCAAAGAGGCGCGGCGCCGCGCCGGCAGACGCAGCCGGCGCCGGTAGCGCGATTAGGCGGCGCCGAAGCGCCTGGCGACAGCGCCGGCGCCAGTGGCATGCGCCATGCCAGGCATGGCGCGCAGCGCCGGCGGCAGCTACACGCACGGAGGCGTCGTCAGCATGCGCCGTCGACGGCAGAGCGCAGTGGCGAGAATCGATCTTCCAGATCGATTTTTACAAATCCCAAAACAAATCTACTACAAGTTCATGCGAGTTTTCCAATCTACTAGGGAAACATCACATATGTTCTCGATCTGCAATCAGATTCACGCATAGATCACAAACTACGGGGTAATCAACGTCCAAAAATACCTTCGTGGTCGTAGTGGATGCAGATCTGTCTTCCTCGCGGATTGATCGGCACATCGATGGAGCGAGCGTGCTGATAACGTATTGAGAAACCTCGCTACCGGGTGTAGTCCGAGGTATAAACGTGGACAATCAATCACAGAGAAAGATCAAGAACACAGGGGACACGAGATATAGGGTGGATCTTCTTTATTATTTCTCGGATCATTATACAATAAGTCTCCACCTCTTCTTTTATAATCTTCACTTAGGGTTTAGGCCAGTCCATATGTGGGACCCACCAGTGGAAGCTGAGAGCTGGCCGTAGGGCTTTCCCCTATAGGTGGTTTCCCAACAATATAGACATTAAGTTTTGATAGGCATCCAAAGTTAGAGTTTTAGTCAGACTCCATATCCTAGGCCCTATATAAAGGAAGCATTGTTGTTGAACCCACCGTGATGACGACATAGTTATATCACAGGGCTCATTGGAGCTCATCAACATAGTGTGCTCGTGGGGAGGAGCATGTGTAACTGTGCGTTATAGATGTACGCACTCATGCCAAATCTTATATAATGAAGCACGGTCCCTTTCCAGGGACCTGGTGCTTCCACGTCACCATAAAACGTGGCATCCGTTGGATTGATTTTCAATGGTCTAGATTGCTGCAGCCCTCGCCCCCTTCCTCGAGCGCCTGTGCCCGTCCCTTCTCTCTCGTCCCTTCTCTCCCTTTCTCCGCCTCCTCTCTTGCCGCTGTCTGTCTCTCTCCCTCGTGCCGCCTCCTCTCACCCCGGTGCCGCCGCCGCAGCTTCCCCCCGCTCAGCATCCTCCCTCCTCTCTCCGTGCCACCGTCGCCGAAGCCTCCTCCCCGCCTCCCCTTCCCCACCGCGGCGTCTGCCTCACCCCGCCTCCACATCCCCACCGTGGCGTCCCCTTCTCCACCGCGCCGTCGCCGGCAGATCCTTCCCTGCCCCGTCACCTGCAACTCCTCCCCGTCCGCCACCGTCGCCGGCAGGTCCTCCTCCGCCCCGTCGCCGGTAGGTGGTCCTCCGCCGCCCCGCTCTCCTCTCCCCGCCGGTCTCTCTCTCTCCCTCCCTTCTCAATCTCTGTAAACTTCTTTGACTCTCCCTCTATTTTCTTCTTCTGTTTTCCTTCTTATTTTTACCCATCTTTGTGTTTCAGCATGTGGTTTACTCTTAGCAGCGCCCATATTTGAAAGTGACGGACAGCTACATTACTCTTAGCAATGTGCATATTTGAAAGTGACGAAGAGCTACCTGAGATATATCTGTTGGTTCGGCATTTGGTGAAGATTAAGAGATTGTATATTTTTATTGGTGGAAATCATGATGCAAGAACGTCTGGAGGATAGTGCCGATAATCTTGAACCTTTTTTCTTTGATGAATTTGCACAATTCCAGTGTCTTATCATGGCCCATATAAGCTACTAAACTCCTAGGGTTCCTTGTGGGTGGAATTTGAAATTGCTACTTGCTACTTTCAATTAGGCTGGCTCAGAACTGCACAAAGTTGCACGTGAAGGCTGGCTGGCACTTGACATGTGCATTAAAGCATGGTATTGCATATGTATGATTGAACATAGTATACAGGCAATAATGTGGTTGTCTGGGTGCTATAGATTTTGTTGGCTTTTGATTTTGGGTAAAATGAAATGTCACTATTATGTGCTTAATACGCTACGAACTTTTGAGTCAATGTCAGTTGCTGCACAATTCACTTTGCTTGTTTCTTAGAAGCTCGATGGTATTATCATTGGCAATTCTGATCACAAACTTTAATTGAAAAATATTCAGGTGGGACACAAGCCCCATTGCATAATAAGCCCAAATCTAAATGTTAAAGGTTTTCTAGATCAAAAGGCGAGCAATGGGAACACCGGAATCTTGATTAATGGCCGAGAGATAACAAAATCTGAGATGCAAATGCCATCTATATTACTTAATACCCTGTTACAGTTTTATTATTATATCGATAATTCAAAATTTTAGTCTTTTCGTTAAATCGAGAATGAATTTAGCAGTGGAACAACTTACATATTTCACGGGTAATTAGAGCGCGGCAACGCGCGTATATTTTTTCTAGTTATGTTATGAAACATTATGCCTTTGGTACCATCTAGACATTTGCACAATGTTAATGTCACTAACCGCCGCTATGGCAACGTCTATGTGCGCATGGGTAGGTAGCCAGCCATGTCGGGCAAGCTATAGCCCAGGCCTAGCACGGATGGAGAACTTACTATACCAGCCACATAGGTTATTAGAAGAATCTTCGTCTCAATTAGTTAAGATTAGATTTCCTTCATCTAATTATAGCAATAGTTTATCTGTTTGTGAAGCCTTGGCCCGGCTATAAATAGACAAGTTGAGGATAAAATAAAATAGGCACAATTAGGGTTTAACCCTCTCCTGTATTGCACGAGTGATTTGGAGAGCCCCCGTCTCCTCTCTTCCGTGCAATTCATGTAAAACCATTATGGCAACCAGGGGGGTGAATAGGAGCCTTGAAAATTTTTCATCGAATGGTGCTTCTCAAACTTACCGGTTTTCCAAAATATAAACACCGTGACAACTATGTATACCCTAATAGTGCATGGATAAAAACCATGAAAATATGAGGGGATTTTCAGTTACAATCCTGTTTGTAAAGTGTAAAAGCAAAAGAGAATCAATTCAAATCATGCTTTAATAAAGCACATCAAGCCAAATCACTAAAGTCACTTTCAGAAAAGCAAAAGCTAATTCTTCAAAATTTGTTCTCACTTGGAGCAGAGAGATGGTGGGTTTCTGTTGCTCCAAAAATTGTGGAAATGTTTCTCCCTATGAAACCATGAGTCGTGAAGCACTCCACCAAAAATAACCTCTAAGACTACTTGCACACAAATCAGGAAAATTCAAACACTGCAACCTGCCAGAAATCTCATCCAAAAAATTTGGCGCTCGGTTTTCATCTCACTGCACCCAAATCAAGAATCTCCATGACTTGAAAATGTTTGTGCTGATAGACATATAAGTCACGAAACTTCTCCAAGTGAAATCACTCAAAAATGATTTTTCTAGATTTTTATAAAATTCAATCACTGACTGTTGCGCGGATGAACGTTTATGGACAGATTTGCAACAAGTGAAGAACTTGATCTCTTGCCTCTCATATGGATGCAAAGAGTGTAGTAAATTATATTAGCAACCTCAATGCATCATAAACCATCAAGAAACCGCAAGAAATCATCAAGACTCATCTGCAAATAAAAGCTGCAAAAAGGAAAAACAAAAGAAAGAAGAACTTGAAGCAAATCAATACAAGATGTTCATGAAGATGAGAGATTTCATTGCATAGAAGTTGGACCACACTCTATGTGGTCACAAGAACTCTAGGTGCCACCCTTACATACCCAACTCACCCTCTCAGGGGATGAGAAGGAGGTGCTCCCCTCCCCCTCTATTTATAGGCCAACGGTGAGATGCCCTAAACCCTAGAGCCCATCTCCACCCTTCATTTGAGGATGAGTGATGTACAACTCACGCACTAACGACACACACACCCGAGAGAGAATATTCTCCATATATTCCTTGGAAAATATCTTCGCAGCTTACTCGGTCGCCAGCCCAAGCCTGGGCCCACCAGTCAGATCAACTTTGCCATTAGGTTAACGACACCACAGCCTCCAACTGCCTCAGATTCCTTGCCATGGGTAAGCTTCTCAAGTACACCACCTCATGTGACCGCCAGGTCATCAAACCCGGTTGCTTGCACGCCTCCGAACGCACCAGCCTCCAGTTGTCCCACGAAGCGTCAGCCACGTAGCCGCCGATACCTGCATCACTGAGGTGAACACACACGAAACAAACACACCTTACCTCACCTGCAAGGTTAGTCCTTCACAAAATTACCAACATCATAATCCATTGCTTACACCACAATTAGCAAGTTCTAACACACCATGTGTCAGTTAACAAATTCCACTGGGTGACGTCCGATCAAAATTATTACCTAGCCCAAGCTCAGCACAATGGTCCGGTTCCAATTCCACGGCAATTCCCCAAATGCACCATTTAAAATTCTTCAAAACACTTTGTCAACATATATTCATCATCAAACCAGGTGTCGGGGATAAAATCACGGCCCATTGCCATGGTCCACTCCCTGACGGCCCGATCGAACAGCCTACTAGGGCCCAGCTCCTTAGAAGGTTCTTTCAGGCCCATGTGCATCCTGCTGAACAGCTTTCTGGCTGGCATGGTGCGTAATGGCCTAGGATTCGTGTTTGAGTCCGATTCGAACAGAGTTCTACACGGCTATGTGAAGACCCGGACGTTGGTTTCCCGGATTGGAATAGGAGTCGTGATCCCCAAGAATTGGAGTATGCCTTATCTGCCTCGGGATATATTTGGCATGTCGAGTTCGTTACGATCTCG
This sequence comes from Raddia guianensis, assembly GCA_036346415.1. NCBI lineage: Eukaryota > Viridiplantae > Streptophyta > Magnoliopsida > Poales > Poaceae > Raddia > Raddia guianensis. The sequence goes on along the minus strand of CM070534.1, from coordinate 17,059,860 downwards.
TAGTTAGCCCGGCCCGATATTCCCTCGGTAGGTCGGTTTGCTCTGCGCTATTTAAATAGGGCCCCTATGGCGTTTAGAGGGACCCCTGGCCAAGAGCTTTCGCATCTTAGCACCTCGTAGACACCAGATCATTGCGTTATCGCACTTGTACACCCATAATCTCGCCGAGACTTGTTCGTCTCGTCGAGCCACCTCTTGTAATCATCTTTGGTATATAAGAAAGGCTGGACGTAGGGCTGTTATCTCTCCTGAGAGGCCTGAACCAGGATAAAAACCCATGTCTCCCTGTTCGTTGTTGTTCGCTCTGTTCGGCATGTCTCCTATCTCCTTCTTGAAGAACCTTAGTTGACTTGGGTCAATATCCCAACCGTCGACACCAGGGTACCCTACACATGGGTCTCAACAATTCAGCACATATTTACCCACTTAAACCCTCCACGCCGTGACATACTTGGTATATAAGACTTTCCATCCTCCTCGACACCATGTCTTCCGGCGATGATTCAACCCTCATGAAGGCTGATCTCAAGGAGGCGCCGGCTGGCTTCTTAGACACCACCAAGCCCAACCTTGATGAGATCACCTCCCTAGAGTCTATGATCCAAGATATTACACAGCAACAGCGGGCACATCACGTCGCCATTATGCGTCTCAAGATTGGGCGTGGCAAGGCACTCTGTGCCGCTGTCCAGGAAGATCTCTCGGAGTATGATAGTGGTGATGACGACCCAAAGAACAAGCGCCCTACACCGCTGCCAGGCATCCTGTCCACTGGGGTTTCGGCAACATCAACTAGGGCCCGTTGTGTCCCTGTAGTCTAGGATACTAAGGATCACGTCGACGCCTGCTTCCACAAGTAGAAATTTCCAACTTATGGAGGTGATGAAGACTCTTTTGTGAGAGATTTTTCTTTGGTCAAAGGACGAAGTAGTTTAACAAGGTGTGGATAGGCTCCTATCACCTCATGGGACGAGCCCAAACTTGTTATACTCGTTGGGAACACCACTATGGCCGACCTAATTGGAGGAAATTTGTCTAACTCACTACAAAAAGGTTTGGTCCAGAACTGCACAACACTTCACTCAGAGAGTTGGCAGCACATCGAAAGACTGGTACGATACAGGAATATGATGATCTATTTCTATCTCGCCTCTGTCATTCCGAGCCATTGACTTAATAGCAGGAGGTGGATCTTTATTCCTATGGTTGGATGAACCGCTTCGCGCTAAAGTTGTAATGAAACTTCCGCAAGATATGGATGATGCTATGAATATAACCTGGGTGATGGACAATCAACAAGGTGCTCTGCTGGATGCTATGACTCCATCAAAGGGGGGTCAATCCAATGCCTTGTAATATGTGTGGATTTTTTCAATCACAATCCTACTTATCAAGTGTTCAAAAAGAAATGAATCAATTCAAATCTTAATTTAATAAAGCACATCAAGCTAATTCACTAAATCCACTTTTAGAAAAGTAAAAGCAGATTCTCTATAATTTGTTCTCACTTGAAGCAGAGAGAAGGTGGGTTTATGGTGTTTCAAAATTTTTGAGATTTTTTCTCCCTATGCACAAATGCTGCGCGAAGAACAAATTATAGACAGATTTGCAACTTGATTGGAAACTAGATTTCTAGTTAATCTTAGGGTGCAAAAGAAATGTTAAATCATATGAACACACTCAAGACATAATGGATCAGAAGCATAAAGAAGAAAAGGAGACAAATAAACTAGTTGAAACAAAAATCACCAAAGCAACAAGATCAAAAATATGAACTAGAAAGAATGAGACATGAATTTGATGAACGAAGGTTTCATTGCATAGATAGTTGGATGATTACAAGCCGCTCTCGCGACCACAATCACTCGCAGGTGCCACCCTCTCTCTCCCACACATCCTTCTCATAAATCTGAAATTTTCAGCTCTTAGGGGTGAGGAGGAGGTGCTCCCCTCCCCCTCTGTTTATAGCCTCAGGGGTGATACTCCCTAAACCTTAGAGGTTGTCTAAATCCTTGATCTAAGGATCAACGGTGTACCTTATAACTTACTCTCGACAAGGAAAATTCACGCCATATTCCTGCGGAAGCATCCTTGCACCTTTCTTACAGCATCCTGGTCGCTAACCCACACGTTGGCACACCAATCAGTCCCACTTCGCCAGACCGACGCTTAGCCTTCAACTGTCTCGGATCCTTCCCGCAATGAACCTTCTTATCCACGCCATCTCTTGTGACCTCCAGGTACCGAATCCGGTCGCCTGCACGCCCCTGGATGCTCGAATCTCCAGTTCGCTTGTGCGGAACAACGTCAGCCACGTACCTACCGGCACCTGCATCATAAAGATGAGTTCAAATCAAACATTTACTTTCTCATACAAGGAGGTTTCACAAAATATCATCATTTTCGAGAATAAAGTGTATCAAGATCATCGAAAAACAGTTAGTCACAATAACTATCCTAACATGAGTCCGTCGGATACGGTTCGTTAACCACCGAGCATTGTTTTAAATTTTGCGCTCGTCTCGACAAATTCTATAGTAAAGTAATTTAAAATCTCATCAAAGTAATACACTATCACACATATTCATTATATATTCATCATGACACCTGACATCCTCCACATGAATCTCAACATCTACCTCACATGCTTGTTGAACTTGCAAATAGACAACGCTGCTACTTCTTCGCTATAGCCCCTCCCTGTAAGAAAATGCTATGATAATGCAGCATACGGCTACTAGCACTAATCTCCAAGTGTCCGGTTAACAGATCCCGGTTTGGATAAGGGCGATTCCATCACTCCGTGCTGTGCCCAGCCGACCAGACCCCCCCCCCCCCCACGTGTTGCCCGTGGCGGCCCGCCCCCACAGCCGATAGGCGCCGAAAGCGACTCCCACCACCCGGCCCAGCCCACTGTCCTATTGGCCGGGCTGCCAGCCCGCTAACCCTCCCGCAGCCAATCAGCGCGCCGCATTTGATCGAGCCCTCTCCGCCACTACCCGAGATGCGCCCCCCGCACACGTGGCCCTCCCACGCCCCACTCCCGCAGCCTGCCCAATCGCCGCCCGCCACGCGTCTCCCTCTCCCTGGACTCCCCTCTCCCGGTGGGTGGAGAGAGAGGCGGATCCGAGAGGGGAGAGCACAAGACAACACCACAGCGACTCAGCGAGCGGGAAGAAGAAGAGGCGCCGCGTCGGCGAATTGGGGATTTTTTTTTCTCTCTCCCTCCCTCTCTTCTTCGTGGCTGGACATGCGACCAACGGGGCGCCGGAGGCAGCGCGAATCGGATTCTCGTTCAGGTGCGGCTCCCGCGACGGCGGCCGCCACCTGAGGAGGATGTTCCACTGGAACGACGACCAGCAGCAGGTGCGCCGCCGAGGAACCCCATCCTCTCTCCTTCCTTCCCGTCCTAATCTTTTACTCTGCCAGCACTTCTGGATCTGCTCCGGTTTGGTGGCTCGCGGTGGGATTCCGTGTCCTGTATGCCGCGCTCTTGGTTTAGATGTGGTGCGCTAAGGCGATTTTGTTCTCTCCTTTTTTTATTTTCGGTTTTGGAGGGTTTAAGTGCTGGATGTTGGGAGATGGAGTCAGGTGAGTTGGGCCGGGTGGTAGCCGGTAACGGCGAGGAGGACAATAATATGCTTGCTTTCCATGGAGAATTGGAGACCAAGCGCGTTTGCGCAGCATCGCATGTGTCTTAGGACTTGGGCATTTCCATGCTAGCAAGCATGAATTTGGAGCAGCTCTCCTGCGATCACCGCTAGTAGCCAGTAATATTGCCTGTTGCTTCAAACAGTTGAAGGAAAAGCTGTGACAGATGCTCCACCGGAGGGTAAAAAGGAAGAGCAATTTTTTTTTTGCACGTGTACGAGTGCTGGAATTTTGGCTTCTAGGATATTGTTAGCATTGGTTTTTGAACAGTATAATGTAATGAGTCGGGAAATACAGTTTGTCTGGATGTGATGACTGATGAGTTCATTCAATGCTGCAGAAATGAATATATTCTAAAATCATTATAAGAAAGGAAACATTTCTTCTCTGTTGGATCTTAATCATTTTTTTGTGCTAAACATTTTGATAGTAGGCCGCTCTTTGGGCGTTGGTCCAACCATAATGTAGGCTGGTGATTTTATCAGGTCTTGGAAAATGGATTATGTTCATCATGAAGAATCTCGTGATTTATGGTGCTTCAGATGGGGTGTGTGTGTGTGTGTATTTATTATCATCATTTCGTTTATAAAATGGAAAATTATGAAGTGAATTTTGCACCCTGAATTGCATGCATTTATTATACAGAATGATTTTCACAAAATTGCATGCATTTATTATACTTGAAAGTTTTTCACATTCTTTAATTCTTTTTTAATAAAATAATTCTTTGTATGTTGAATGATATATTTGTGTCAACATGCTATGCAGTAGAATTTAAGTTGTGGTTTTCAAAGTATTTGTGTTGAATAAGGCACTGCTTAATTTTCTTCACCATGATTTTTTTTTTTTGGAGAAGATCTCAGTATGATTTTACAAGATCTTATTCTTTGCTTTTGAAATGCAGGTAGGGGAAACAATATGGGCTGAATTCAATGGGAACGAAGACCATATTGTGCCTTACCCTAATGATACGGAAGATAGTACAATAGTTAGTGTTGAAGACCAGAAGAAGAATGATGGAGAAGCAGCTAGTATTGTGGGCCTTAGTGAACGTACTTCAGGTGCTCAAACTGGATTTCTGGGTTTGGAAAAGCAGCCTGCCACTCAGGACAGTGTACATTATTCAGCTACGCGACTCGACATGGAATCCTGGCCTGACCTGCCTTCTTTGAATGCCACACTTGATAGAAACTACAGCGATGATAACATTGCATCCACATATTTGGATTTCACTTCTGCACCTTGCTTACAGAAAGTTGTAGGAAGCACAACAGGTTTGTCTCAAGCGTTTTCTGTTGTATGGTAATTTTTTTGTGGTTTCTGAGTAAGCAAATTATATAGATTTTGTATACTCATATACAGTGCAGCTGGATGGTGAACCTGAAGTGTTTGGTAATGACCATGAGGAAAAAAGTAACAGCTTCCTTGACTGTGACTGGGGTAACATTGGGGATTTTGATGATTTTGACCGCTTGTTTAGGTAATTTTGGAAGTCCAGATTGTTTTCACTTGAAAATCTATGAACCATCAATCAGTCTGTTGATATTTCCGTAGTTAGACACTTAGACATTGCTATGAACGTAATAAATTAACATGATGTCATTTTGCAGCAATAATGACTCCATATTTGGTAACGAGATGGTTGCCAATGGCAGTGATTTTCTCTCCACATCTTCAGATGTGATGGATAGTACTGTACAATCAATCCCCATGCCAGTATGTGGAAACATTACATCAATCTTGCGCTGCAAATTTTTTTTCAGTACTACTGAGCTTGTTCTCATCAATATGATTTACTTGGTGATTGTACAGAATGTACCATTGAATAAACATCATTCTTCTGAACATGGATCATCTGCGTTTCTGATTAATGAAACTTCTGGTGGAATTGCCAAACAAGAAAACAAGGTAAATGACTCAGTGCATATGCATATGTTAACATGCTTGCTATTATTTCTTGCTACTCTTGTTACCCACCTTTGGCAGGCAGCAGATGCTAATGCTAAATCTGGAGAGCAAGCTAAAAATCATCTGAGTAGTGAATATTCTGGAAAACCAAACCAGTCCTCAAAGGAGGTAGTCAATCATGTCATGCATCCTATTAAATTTTGTAAATGAAATTCATCTACCAACTTTTGTGACAAACTGGAACTCTAATTTATTTTCCAAGGTATCTTATTTTCATCATTTCTATCCATCTTAAAAATGTATTACAGCATACAAAAGAATGCTCATCATTTGGGATAATGAGGTTTAAGCACCTCATATATTTCTATGTAATTTATTTTTTTTCCTTGCAAAATAAGTTCTTGACTAGTGTGCTTTCGATTCCGGATCTGTTTATAACTAATTGGAATAGTGCACAAGGTTTTCTGATAATCTTAGGCATATGAACGTGATATTGTAAGCCCAAGTTCCACTCTTCAGTGTTCCAGAGTAAATTAGGTACAGGAAGAAGTCTTAGTCAGCACAAAAAACCCATTATATGCCCTGGCCGTAATGGATGTTTATGTGTTAAATCCATTTGATCTGATAATGCTCTCTAGATCATTATGCTGCTCCTTTTACCATTTTTATTTTGCAAACTGACTTTTCTATGAGTATTTTTTCACTATAATGCCATTGTTAATCTTGTAGCCTCTGATTTTATTTGCAATTGAAATTTGTTAATCTTAATTAGCACATTGTTACATCTTACCCAAATGGTTACTTAGTTTTTCCTAACGCAATGTAAATATTCTACTTTATGTAGGGAGATGTACAGAAGAGGCCAGTGAGGTCACGGAGAAAACCAGAAGAAAGAAGCAAAAGCAAAACATCCAACAATACAAGTGGTATCTCCCAGAACCAAGGACAGAATCCACCAGACAGTTTGCATTCATTGACCAAAGTTCCTCCGCAGCCTATTCAGTCTTCTCAATATGCACTGTTCCATGACAGCAAGAACATGGGGCAGCTTCAGCATGCTAATCAATTTATCTTCCCTGGATATGGATACACTGCATACCCTTTTCATACCATTCCTCTAGTATCAAACATCCAGGCTGAAGGCCATCAGCCAAAGTCAGCTGCTGTAAGTTACCGGACTTCAACAGATTCCCCAAAGCATTCGAGTTCCACAGAGAAGTCATCACAAGATATGCCATCGAGGCCATTGATGATGACACCCCAAGAAAAGATTGAAAAGCTTAGGCGCCGACAGCAAATGCAAGCTCTGATAGCTATTCAACAACAGCAACAGCAATTTGGTCATGATGGTTCTGGCAGTGACACCATGGTACATCAAGCATACTCCCCAAGGAACAAAAACCCAGATTCTTTTGGGAGTTCAATTGTCATAGATGAAAGTGCAAATAAGGTTTTCTCACCGGAGCTGATTCCAACTGGCCATGAAGAGATTCAAAAGAGTTCTGGAATTCCTGATGATCCTTTTATAGAGGAAAAAATATATTATCCGCTTCAAGATGCCCTTGGGAAGGTATTTTTTTTTCTTTAAATACTGTTTTTTCGTATGTTGAGTGGAAACTTGTTCACTGCAGGAGGTATCTCAAGAAAGGTAAATTGACTAAATATTTTCTTCCTTGTGCAGTTGGATACCAGAACTCGGATCTGCATTCGAGACAGTTTGCTTCGTTTAGCAAATAGTTCATCAGAAAGGCAAATTGCTGGTGACAGGAGTAGCGCTAACAAGAGTAATAAAGATGAAGATGAAGTGTCAGGAAATGACACATCTAATAAAAGAAAAAGGTATACTGCTTTATAGCAAATGGTTTACTGACTGTTAGCATGTTGTGGCATTTGGATGCTACTATTAGCAACTCCTCCGTTGCATGTCATGGATAAAGTAGATAAGTAATTAAGCTTGTATGGCTACGCATGCCATACAGGCTCTAAACCAGCTGAATTTGAGCAGATACAAACCCGAGCTCAACCTAAGTTGAGGCTTGATCCTAGAGGTAGCCTCAACCTTGGCTGGGTCAAGCTTGAGCTCAACTGGAAAAATCTCAATAACTATTCTTTAGTGATAGAAACTTCTGGAAAAGCTTTTCCTGTAGAATTCCTATGAAACCATAAGGGCATGTACATTCTATAATAATTGAGACAGCAGCTATGTCTAGCCATTGCCATGTCACCTGTAAGCAACACTATAAACAACTCTTACAATAGATTGTCTATACACCTGTCTTTGTATGCTACTTGAATGTACCCTGTGATCAGCTATGCATTTCATCTGTGTATGCTACTTGTCTAATCTTTGTTGCTTAATTTAGATACATGTATTTGCATTCTCCCAGCCATGAGCTATGATTTGATGGTTCAAAACCAAACAAGAAATTAAGGGTATTTGATTCATATCCATCATCTAAATCAAGCCTCAAAGTAATGTATTATTTATTTACCATTTTTTTTCTGCATATAATTAACAAGATTCTTTTTATGAATATGGTATATGTCACTAGTAATTCCTGTCAGTAGTTTAATCGTTGTATGTTCCAAATTGCTACAATGAATTATCCTTGTGTCCTTGATCTTAGATCTCCAGCAAGGGAAGCAGAAACAAACACAAATCCAATTGATCGCATCGTGGCCCATTTGCTGTTTCATAAACCTTGTTCAAAGGTTGCACCACCTGCAAAAGAAGAAATTATATGCTCAACTCCATTGTTACTTGAACCTGGTGAGTTTATGCTATAATTTATACAAGCGTTAGCTAAAGCTATCATTAGATGTGCTTGCACAATGAATAAACATCTTGTAATCTGCAATACTGGGCAGATCAAAAGATGCCTGCAGACACACCTGGGGGACCATCGGAAGATCAGCTGAATGCACAAGAAATGCCACAGCGGCCTTCTCTGTAATGTAAGATGTTTAAACAGTAGATTTTACTCTGATGACATTGAATTCAGAATCCTTTTTTTTTTTTTGCCTTTGATGAGCCTTTTTTCTCTGTTAATAGCTGGTGTCTCTTCTTAAGAGTACGTGGCTGGAGACCAATGGAGTGCTCATCGTCAACATGTTACCCACCTCCGTAGATGACGATCTGCTGATTACCTTGTCGATCATTACCTGCTGTATTATGTAACAATTGCGCCATAGTAGACCCTTGTGTCAGGTCCAGCAAGGGCATCAGAGACTGGATTCATGCCAAGATGGAACTCTGCGAGTGTGAATGTTTAGTCCCGGAGGAGAGTAAACAATGGCTCTGGGTCTGGGCAGTGGGCATACTTCCTTTCAAGGGAACTCCTGTCTCCTTTAGATTACTTTCCCCATGATTTTAGCTGGTTAATTGCTTCAAAACAAAATTCTAGCGCCGTGCGAAGTTGCAAACTGAACTGTGTGATGTTTAGCATGCGTTGGTGAAGAAATTTTGTACATTGCAGCACCAGAATAGTATGGATTTAGCGATATTTATCTAAAAGAACAATTGCCCCTCTGATCAACGTGAGAACGTCTCGTGTTTTCTATCTTGGGAGTTGGAACTAGTCATTTTCATCTTCACTACCTGGTGATGTTACACCTATCTTTCCTGGCGGCACTATTTCTTGCTAGCTTTCACAAAATTTTCGTACCGTTAGATGTATATATCGAAGTTTAGCAGTTTGCCGACCAGTTAGCCATCGACAGTCGGGTGGTCAATGGTCAGATCTCTAGTGTATTGAGCTAAATGGAACAAACCAATTTTTCAGTCGTACAAAACAAAATGGTTCAACGAAGAAATGAATATAATTCTATGTCTCTGCTAGACTGCTTCTATCCAATTACTATGTACATTACAGACGTCACCTCTCTATTCGGCATAAACAACTATGAGAATATCATCCACACGCAGAGGGCAGACCGTCGCACCCTGCGTCATGTCGAGCAAGCCATCCTCACTCTTGTCTTCATTTGTCTATACAGTATCGTACAGTATTCACTATGTCCAAAAAAACAAAAGCAAAAACGAAGCCATAGCAGTATAGCACTCAGCCATCCAAGCTACATGGGTTTGCTCCGCTCCCTTCGCGCCGCTGCCCAGTGGTGGTAGGCCTCGCGCAGCCGGCGTCGGAACCGCGCCATGTCCAGCCGCACGTTCTGGCCGTCCAGGTACACCTTCTTGGTGACCTGCCACCCCATGGCGTTGATGGTGTCCGGGTCGGTGAGCACGGGGTCATCCTTGGCGTACTGCCCGTACAGGGAGCTCTCGGCCGGGAGGATCTTGTAGGGCATGTAGCGCAGCCCGAGCCGGCGCGCCGGCTCGCCGTAGTAGGTCTCCGCCGCCCAGTCGGTGCCGAGCGGCACCACCTGGATGAACACGGAGCCCGGCCGCATGAAGAGGAAGTGCGTCATGGCCGCGCCGTGCACGCCCACCATCACGTCCGATGCGTTCAGGGCGCGGTACATCTTGGCCAGCTCCGTGTCCTGCCGCGGCCGGACCACGCCCACGCTGAACCCGGCGCCCATCGCCGCGCGCACCACCTCCTCCTCGTTCTCGATTGCGCGCGACCCGTTCCGGGACACGATCACCAGCCGCGGCTTGTCGCCACCGTCTTCGTCCTTCTTGCCGCCGCGGTGGTGCCGTGCCCTCGCCCTCGCCGGCGACGCCGCCGCGGCCTTCTCCTCCTCTTGGATGATGGTCTGGATGCGGCCGCGGTACGCGTCATCGAGCATCTGCCGGAAGTCCTTGATGGTGCGGTCGCCCGGCATCTGCGCGGCGTCGATGGCGAGCTCGTCGTGGATGCGCAGCCCGACGACAGCCTCCGGGAAGCAGTGCGTGCGGCGGTCGTTGGCGAAGTCGATGGGCGGGTAGTCGGAGAGCTGCTGGACGATGTGGCCGTACTTGGTCATCCACCATTCGTGGTACTCGAGCATGACGAAGACCACCTTCCTGTTGTAGTGGCGCGCGGTGATGTAGAGCGGGATGATGCCGTCGTTGAACTCGTGGTACACGTTACCGGTGTACCCGCCGGTGGAGAACACGACGGCGGGGGCATCGTGGCGGACGTCGCAGCGCGCCGCCTCCGGCACGGTGCGGAGGCGGAGCTCGTCGATGGTGCTCATGACGCTGGACTCCCACTTTCGGGTGTAGGGCCTGATGCGCTCGTCGGATTGCCCGGCGGCGGAGGAGGAATTGGTGGGTAGGAGCAAGAAGAGCGAGTTGGAGGCGGCGTGGGTGCGAACGTCCCCACGCATAACGCAGACGTCGGTGCGGAGCGCGGTGCGGTCGCAGCAGACGGTGCCGTTGGCCACGGCGGAGCACGGCGGCGGCCCGTCGTCGTCATGGCGCGTCCTCCCCAGCTGCAGCAGTTCGTCGACGGCGGCGGAGAAGGGGCTGCCGGGGAGGAGCAGGAGGAGGCAGGAGGCGAGCGCGAAGCCGGCGAGCATGCGGAGCAGGGCGTCGTGGCCGTGCTTCCGGTGGTGGCACGCGTAGTCCACGAGCCGGCGCCGGAGCTCCTTCATCTTGCCGCCCTCCTGCTCCTGCTCCCCCTCCCCCGCTGCCTCGCCCTTCCTCTGCTGCTGCGCCAGGAGGCTCGCCCGGTGGTGGTGCACCATGGCCACCGCGTCGCCGATAAAACAGAGCAAAGATGGGAGCTTTCCTTTCTTTGTAGGTGCGATGGCGATGGACTGAGACTCGCACAAAGGAAGAACACGGCGACTGTGGATGGTGGCGATTCGCTCGCGTCTTTTAAATGTGGAGTAGGCGTGAGCAATTCCTCGGTCTCGCCCGCCAAAAAAACGCGTTTCGGCGAGCGCAGGAGGGTGGGGGGTGGTGGCTTGCGGGCGAAGGGCCGCGACGCTGACCGCTGGAAATGGACTGGCACTGGCAGTGGCAGCGCCCAGCCAGCGCGCGGGTGGTGGCACCGAACGAAGCTGCGGCGTGTGCTCGGTCGGTTCGCGGTTGGTTGGCGGCTGCAGGCAGGAGGCGCGGACGCCGCCGATCCGCTCGCTGCCGTTGGATGGGAGGAATCCCATGTGGATTTTTTTCGTGGGCCGCGGCGCCTGCATGGGGAAGCGTGGTCGTATTAGCTGTCTACACAAAGGGTGCTTCGGTGTTGGCGTTGCGTTGCGTACGGGGCTCCTGCTCTTCTGCCACGCTACACATGCGGCCCCGTTGCGGCTGATGGAGCAAGCCAACGAACTGCGTCATATGATTATCGGTTACGATAAATTCCGTTCCTTGTTCTGATTCCAGAAAACAAAATTCCTTCCGTTCCATAGCAACGAAACGATGTGGTCCAAACAAATTACTACCCTAGTTAGAAAAATAATGTTGAAAAGGTTCGATTAGACAAACACATAACCACTTAAAATGGGAGCACTGGACGAGAGATTCTTGAACCATTCGGTAAGCATTACATTTTGATTGATTATAGTATCCCTGAATGAATCATATACTGCATGCCACCCGCCCTCTATAAAATGGCCGGTTTGCTTCCAGCTAACAACGGTCACAATCACGTATGTCCGCTGGACTTGTCAATACCACCTGCTCATTAAACTTTTTGATAATCCATCCGCTTCCTCCTAACCCCTGGTTTCTTCCAAAGACTTGTTTAAGATGGTCTTCGAGAATGGCCAGCGTGTCATGTGCGGAGGCGTATATAGGTTCTACTAAAATGCATGAAAAAGGCAAATAGCACTTTATCAAATGGTTCAAGGTTTGAGAGATACTAAAATGAAACTAGCCCTTCTTTAAACATATAAAGGGAAAAAAAAAGAAGGAAACAAGCTTAAAGACTAACCTATTAGAAAATGTATAATGTAACTCGTGGGAGGGATTAAGAAGCTCAGTTACACGGTTAGATAAAGCGGTTTTACAAAACACAAATGAGGTAAACTTGCTACACTGCGTATGCTTTGAGAATTCAATAATTGCTACAGCATAGTCTCAGATCATAAAATTCACTGTTTTCTTCAAGCACTTCTCCACCTAAAGTCCTAAACATCTAAGTACATAGCAACTTTCTCGATTGATTTTTTTCTTATCTCTTTCATCTTTCTCTCTCCACCTCTCTACCTCTCTCCTTGCCTCTAAGAAACTCATGGAACAGACACTACAGTGTGTCATCGCTTCTCTCTGGTTCAGCTTCACTTCTACACCACCCGAGCAACCATGACTATCCTTAGTTCTAGTGTCGCCACCTCCGCCCATGCTGGTCGCCTCTCTAATGCCCCGATCAATGTGTTGCTCCTCGATCCGCTCTATGCCAGCGCCAGCTAACTCCTCGTCACTTCTTTGCTACCTAGATCTCGATTCTATCATCTCACCATCGATCTCCTCCATGATCACCTCTCCTTTGCCACAATCATGCCACCGCACTTTAGCCGTTGATCCAGGTGTATCACTTGACATAGTAGATATTTGTCTTGTCTGCTAACCCGAGCCCACTATTGCAGCTGCAACGCTGCACCGGCCACTGTTTTTTCGTCACTGTTGTTTGAGTTGTAGCTCCCGATGACGATAGATCATTCCATTCTTAGAATGGTCCCGTCAGTCACGCGACTTCGTAGGGGAAGCCACGTCTAGTAGGCTATGCTCTGATACATGCCAGATGCAGCGGAAGCAGACACGTGAGCATAGAGGAAGTAGACGTACACGTTCCAATCACCACTGAGTGCTCGCCAATGCTCGCCTGTGCTCGCCGGTGCTTGTCGATGCTCGTCGGGTGCTCGCCGATGATCCAACCGAACAGCCATTCGTGCACGGCAGCGCCTCTAGCGGTATCCACACATCGAGCAGGAACACCACACGAGGTGTGCTAGCACCTCGCCGTGCGGCTAGGGTTTCTAGGGAGCAGGCGGGGCGCGCGACAGCTAGGCATGGTGAAGGCTCTACTCTTATGCAACGCCGCCCCCACGCCTCCCCTTATATAGTCACCCTAGTGGGCTTCGGCCCTCTAGGCTTCCATCTCCTACACGGATCACATCCACGCATAAACCTTTCAGCCATGGTAAATGAACAAAGACGTGGTACAATCATCATTATGATTGATCTAGGGCATATCCCTTTCAGCCAGCTGTCCGAAGTTTTGTAGACGCTAAGTCTCTAAGCTAGATATTTCCTGTGAGCACGAAATTTCCCGCTGAAGTGTCCAAATGTTTCCGCCGAGTTCACAAGTCGACAAACATGACACAAAACATGGCAAAAAAACAAGTCCAGATATTACATACTGCTAGGTGCCGTCGTTGATCGGTAGATCGGAAACGGGTTTCCGGATCCACGGCCGACTTGCACTAAACTTAACGGGTCATACACTTGATGGGTTGGAACTGTTTAACGAGTTTATGAATTGATATGATCTACATAGGAGATAGAACCTAGCGGGCCGAAGCCCACTAGCGTGACTATATAAGGGGAGGCGTGGGGGCGTTGAATGAGATATAGAGCCTTCACCACGCCTAGCCATCACGCGCCTACTCCCCAGAAACCCTAGCCGCACGATGAGGTGCTACCACACGCCGTGTGGTGTTCCTGCTCGGTATGTGTGGATACCACTAGAGGCGCTGCCGTATGCGGACGCGCTGTTCGGTTGGATCGTCGGCGAGCACAGGCGAGCACTCGGCGAGCACCTGCGAGCACTCGGCAAGGACAAGCAAGCTCTCGGTGGTGATCAGGACATGTATGTCTATTTCCTCTACGCGCAAGAACCTGCTTCTGCTGCACCTGCGCGTCAAGGGTAACGATTTGTGATCCCCTACTTACATGTGATCTTGGGTGATTCGTAGTAGAAAATTTTGATTTTGTGCTTGAGTAAGATCCAAGGACCCAAGCCTAAATCTGATGGTAAAACCAAAAGGAATGGCCCAACTTCTTCTGACAAATGTCATTACTGCAAAGGAAATGGACATTGGAAGAGGAACTGTAAGTGGCATTGGAAGAGGAACTGCAAGAAGTTTCTGGAAGATAAGAAGAATGGAAAGGTTCCAGCATCTAAAGGTATTAATGTTATTGAAGTTAATCTTGCAATTTGCCCTACCAAATCATGGGTATTTGATACCGGCTCGATGATTCACACATGCAAATCGTTGCAGGGGATAAGGATGACTAGAGATTGCAAGGGCGAGGTTCAAGTTAGCGGCAGCAATGGAGCAAAGGATGTTACGAAGGTCGTCAGCGTCTATCCCTTGTCATTACCTTCTGATTTATTCATGGAATTAAATAATTGTTATTACATTCTTGTCTTGAGTAAGAACATTATCTATTCTTCACGTTTAAAAGAAAATACTTATGACTTTGTAATAAAGAACAAGGCCACCATTATAGAAGAATTCACTTTGCCAAAATACCACTGTCCCCACATGTCATACACACATTGGACCCCACATGTCATACACACATCAGTGGTATTTTGGCAAAGTGGAAATTTCATAATGGTATTTTGGCAATTTTACCAAGAACAAGTGTTCAATTTATTTAAATGGTTTGCTCTATGGTAACTGTCCATTGGTGAATGTGTTGTATGTGCTAGATCTTGATAATACCTATGTTAGTAATGTTAATACGAAAAGATTCAAAACAAATGATTTAGATTCCACTTATTTATGGCATTGCCGCTTGGGTCATATAAACAAAAGACGCATGGAGAAGTTCCATAAAGATGGTCTTCTCGATTCATGTGATTTTGAAATCTTTTGAAACATGCGAGTCTTGTTTACTTGGCAAGATGACAAAGGCACCTTTCACTGGTTCGAGTGAGAGTATGTGTGAGTTGTTGGCCCTCATGCATACTGATGTATGTGGACCAATGAGCTCCACGACCAGAGGTGGTTATCAATACTTCATTACTTTCACCGATGACTTTAGTTGGTTATCAGACTACGAGCGGACATTGAGTATGCGGAAGTGACAAGATGGAAATTCTCCAAGGAAGGGGCTTTGGTTAAGCGGGAGGACCTTGTCCAGCTACCAACAAAGATGCGACAATTTCATGATTGATATTTGGAAGCGTACAACAATGGTCTAGAGTCGTTCGCTGTCAAGTACATGAAAGAAGATTTTTTCCATGGGGGAAGTTCATTTTATATCAAATGGGAGGTGACGTACAAACTCTACCAGACCGACGCCCTCAACGTGGGCCTAATGAGCTGTTGGGTTTTGTAAGTGTCTTGTTTGCAGAAATCCCTTGTGCTATACTATTTTGCTAGCACAATTAACTACATATCCATTTTATGCAGAATGGAGATACAAAGATTTAGAAGGAAGAGAATATTTGACAAAGAATTCATCGACCCAATAAAAGTCAACTAGAATATGCTCACATACTCACCAACGGTCATAGAGGACACGCTTTACGAAGCTCTCATGGGTCAAAATTTTCATTCACAGATATATCTACTATGGAACTATGAGTATGTGATTTCGCATCAACTCGTTCTAATCATTTTTCATAACACGATGTTACAACTAATTACTTACATACATTGATATATATTTTTATGTATAGTTATCACTGGATCCTTGTGATTATCGAGCTAGATCGTAGCCAGATCACAATTTTCGACTCGTTAAGGCATCCAGTTAGCCGGTACAAAGAAATGATTGACTTGCTCAACCGTTATTCCTATTACTTTCAATACTGCACCAATTCTGTTTCCTTTCAATTGAAATAAATTCTAATCACTAAAAGTTCGTAATCATGTGTGTAGTGCATTCGAAAGGTTTCGTGCAAAGATAGAGGGGGAATGTACACAACAATTTGGTGTTGTGCACGCCTCTAAGGTAATGTTAGCTTTTTAGTTAGGTAGCTTGTAACTTTTCATGCGCACATTTCACCCGTTATCTTTTTTATCCAAAAATCTTGTGTCAGCCGCCCGGCACAAATTTATGTGGCTATTATGTATGTGAGTTCTTGCTGATGAGGACATCATTGACGCGATTGCCCAAGACGAGAGGACATCGAACTCGCTGCCTGGTCCGGTTCGGACTACCATGATCAGTACACCTTCAAACGGATGCCCAGATCACATACGACGTCCAAATGAGCCAAATAAGGACTATACGGAAAGCTTACAAGATAAGCTTTCCAACGGATCCAACCACGCCTTCAAATTCCATCTAAGTCAACGGGAATCGCGAAAACAAGTTGACAGACAGAAACTTTCCGGCGCTGCGTCGCCATATTTTTGGGCCCAAAGCCCGTGTACCCCTAGAGTTAGGGTTTAGCACGTGTGGGCACCTGTTTGGGCACCCCTCCTCTAGCTGTCGCCCTATATAAGTCTCCCACCGTGCTTCGTCTTAGTTGGGTTTTGTTTAGCAGATTTCGTCACGGTTGTGTGAGATATCGCCTTGTTCTTCTTGTGTCGGCTAGACCAATAGGATCAAGTTTATGAACCCATTATACTTAATCTATATTCACAATTGTGATTGCTTATCTTGTGTTCTTGATCGTTCTTCGGTTGCCTGCAGGAACCTTCCTTCGTGGACAGGTCGATCGTGCCTCTGGTTCGATCAATAACAATCGTCGTGGTGGTTTAGCGATCGCCGGGATTTCCAGTTCCTTGCGGGGTTGGAAGCCGGATCGATTAGGTCTCCTTGACACCTACCGAGTTATCCTCGTCGTCTCTCACCAGAAGATCGGGACCCCGCGTCCGCGCCCATCACTTGCACACCCAAACAGGAGCCATTAGCAGCTAAATGGATGAACGAGGTTGAGAACTCTCATCGGAGCGGGTCAAAGCAGTGCAAAAACAACTTGTCGGCTTTATTCTCGATGAAATCATAAATCCCCGTGGCGAGTTTCATGACCCCGTTAATAGGTTTGGCCTTCCTATACGGACTAGTCAACTGTCGGGATCGACATCTACTGCAACCAAGAGCGATGCATGTAAAAAATCCCAATAAACACATCGAACTTGTGTATTTATTTATTATTTGAATTGTTCACATATGTGTACTTATATATTTGTTGTCTAGCTAGTAACGCAATTGTAACATACTAGTTGCATTTGCGCGCCCGCGGCGCGCCGTGGATGGTTTTCCTATATTTTGAAAATATTGCATTTACCCAGTTGAGCATCAGCGTAACCGCACCAAAATCATTGTCATTGTATTGAATACTCTGTTAGCAATAACATACAACAATATTACTATTACCAGTGGCGGAGACAAGGGGGGCTGGCAGGGGCCTGGCCCCCCCCCCCATGATCTATGTGTAATACTAACTATTATATATGATGTTGTATTAAACTTAATCCCATATAATGAATTTACAAACTAATTTCAGTTCTAAGAAACATGCTATTAGTATTGATTAAACATACTCTCCCAACTAATTTATTTATAAGACTAGCATAGTTCTTTTAAGTTTTCTTTTCAAAGAAAATGATTTTAATTTATGAATTAATATATTTTTTTGAGCACATAACATATTATAGCAAACATACCAAGGTACGTACATTCAATAATAGTGTTTGTGCACAATATTTTGATAATTTTACCAAAAATTCGTAGACCGCTTCTTAACGTTCACTTATATACATTTGGGATTGACTAATTGTAACTCATATGAACATAATCGTATTATTGGTGAGTAATCTTCCTTTATTTTAAAGTACTGCATAACACTTGCTATACATATACACATATATAAAATATAATCTATTTATTTAGTTTTTGTCACACCACCCACAACTTGACTCAATGTCATATGAATATGCAAAAAAAGTGCCATTTGATCACGGTTAGGTGTCTCCACACATGACAACCTCCGCTACGTACGATACTATTATTATTGCTTTCTATACTGCTATGGCATATTTGACTCGATTTATTACATGACATAATAATATTTATACGAAATATTTTTCTGCAAAATGGCTCACTTCTAATATAATGATATGATCATAATGAGTTTGTTATGTGTCGGCCCCCCCTACGATGAAATCCTGGCTCCGCCCCTGACTATTACTATACACTTTAAGACTGAAGGATGCCCTATTGAGGCCTCTGGTACTACTACCAATATATTTGGACAGAAACATAGACATATGCACGCATGGTGTACACAGGACGAATTACAATGTCAGGAAAAACGTGCAGTCACCGCTACCTAAGACTCATGGCCTAAGAACATTATCGTACACAAAAATTTCAAGCTACGTGGAATAATGTACCGCTCACCATAGGCCTCTTTTTAATGGCAGATATTCCTCCAATGCAAACAATTTCAGAACATTTTAGTAGCAGAGAATTTATCAATATCCATGGCTTCTTGACTGATGAAGTGGTTCCACAATCATCTGAGACGGATGCAACAAAATGATCCTGTGCACAAAGTTTATGTGCTTTTACGGATGGTTTTGAGCAGAAAAATGATAAGTTAGAAGGCTTTGCCTATTTTCCTTGAGACCTGAACTAATGCAAAAGGAGAGGTCTGAGGTTTCGAAATTTTTTATGGATGGAAGGCCTCCAATGGCAGATACGCAAGGTAAGACCAACGAACTAATCAAATTACATGCAACCATAAATCACAACATATTCTTGAATGGCATTCACACATATTTTTCTGGACATCAGCTAAGCCTCATAGAATTAATAATCGAGATACGTCAGTAAGCCCAAGCTTTGATCATAGACATATAAATAAGCACTGCTAAAATGAACTTGCACAGAAAAGGTGCATGCAATGATTAGTATGAATAAGCATTAGACACCATTTCAGTTGGATAAAAAGGCTCGAACAAAACATGCGGTGAAACAATAAAAAAATCCATGTAATAAATGTACTTCACATAATTTGCATGGAGCTGGGCAAAGCAAAAGAATAACTTTCATGCTCAAGTAACAAAGAAGTAACCAACATAGGAGATGAATAGGAAAGGATAATAGGCGGTACCACTTGTTAAAGTCATAAACTGTTGAAAGTTAACATGTGGTTGGTTTCTTCTCACAATTTGTTGATGCGCCCATAGTATCATAGAGCCAGCAATAAGATTTGTTTTATCTGTAGACCTAGGTAGGAGAATGGTGGTCTGCAACACAAATAAGGCAATATTAATAGGAGAAATTAGAAGAGCTCATATATAACTTCAGCCCTAGTTTAATATAGTATAGTGCAAAGTTCATCAAATATTGGTAAAAAGGAATCCATGATTGGACGGCCACAATAAGGCAAAGAACATCAGCTCCTGTAAAAGCAGAGGACAAATAGAAATATATACCTGAAATCTGAAACAAAATAAGAACATGACAGTTTCCTAAAAACCGTACACTAAAATTGAGTGTGTTTAGTATGCCAAACGTCTAGATAAAAGATGACCATCGCATGAAACCACGATAATAGGCATGGCTAAATTCTGCATTAAAAACTTTAGGTACATCACAATGTAGAGAGAGACGGAGACCTTGCTGCATACTTTGTACGCCTAATTTCCTAAAGTGTGTGTAATAAAACAAACTCTTCAAAAAGATCCTTTTGTCTTTGAAAAGACGATGGGCAACTGCATTCAACAATTATGGCCTAGCAAAAATCATATATATTAGGGTTGAATAATGACATGAATGGAGAAATGTCAAAAGAGGCAAACTATGAGAAGCAGGTAGCAAAAATCGACAAAATCAACATACAGACATATATATAATTTGTAAATTGATGTTGTCAGGTGCCATGTTTGCATGTTGTCAGATATCTGTTATCTAGAGATAGGCAGGTCATAGTCCAAATAATATATGCATTTTACAAAGCATCTTAAAAGACTCAGGTAGGAAACACCTAAGAGCAAGCACTAAAATAATAGGTTGTCGTATATACCTGGAAATATACATATATATAATTTGGATATAGAGAATAAAAAATGTTTTCATTTCAATAATCACATTGCAGTCTAATTAAATCTACAAATGGGAGCACAATATAAAATCAAACCCAACATATTCCAGCATAATTAAGCATCTGAACAAGAGCATTGCTCATTGCATCAGTGCGCACATGGTACCACCATATACGTGGGCGCTCAATTTGGGACGAAACAAATTAAACAGCAGCCCCCTATTTTTTTTTTCTCCTAGAACAACCCCATCTTGAACACATGGTGGGACCAGCTAATCCTAGGCCACGTAAAATTAATTAACAACAATCAGTAAAAGGTTTAGCTTGAGGCAACAGTGGTCCATCCAGCAAGGCAAAATTATATTTGGGAGGAGCAGGTAGGCACCCCTGATGAACCGTAGGACCTTCCCATCGAAATCGAAGCCGGGGTTCCAGATTAGGGAACCATAGTAGAAGACCTACAATATACACGACAATATTAGAACGGACAAGGTTTTCCTGAATCGGTAGTTGCCATTTGGCAACAATTCAGGACGTCTCGATGACTCCATCCCCTAATCCCACCAAGAATCTTGACGTCTCGAAAGATGAGGCACATGACTATTTTCCCATGTACACAACAAAAGCAATGGAAATAAGAATAACTATAAGAGAATACTGTGTATCCCACAATCTTTTTTTATGCAAGGGCATCGCGAATCATCCATCCTGATAGGTATGTTATACGCTCTTTTTTTTTTCTTTTGCTTTGCTTAAGATGTGAATTGAAACAATGAAAATATGTAAAGAAGTAATACATGGCTATGCAACAATCGTTTCTTATTTAAAGGTACCCCGAATATATGTGTTTCAACCTAAAGTACCCACTTGCTCCGAAATTACTTGGTATAAGAGGGTTTCTAATTTGTTTAGGTAATAAAACTTCAGATTATAACTATGAAGACTAATGTAGTCCCCATATGGCAACCACAAATCAAGCAACAACTCAACTCTAACAGTTCGTTCTCTCTTAAAAACACTGGCGATTTGCTTGTAAGCAAACTACAATAGTACATCATACGATCATAACAAACAACTAATAATTTTGAAGACCACGAAAGAATTAGGACGTCGGGCTACACCGAATCCAAACAGACATGAATTGAATCCAATCCTAAACCAAGCAGAGCATGGTAAGAACAGGAAGAAGTAATTTCTACCTGGGGTAGCCGACGGGCAGCGGACATGCCGGCATGGGGGGGACCGAACGCCGGTGGCTCCATGAGGAAGGGGACCGGTACAGCCGATAGGCGAGAGGCTGGCGGCGGCCGTGAATAGGTTCGTCGCTTGCGTGCCTGCTGCGCGACGCCATAGCCGCTGGCGACGGACACGGGAAGGACGGCGGTGCCAGCTCCAGATTTGCCTACCTGAGAGGCAAACGGCGCGGAGTGACGGGGCGGCCGACTCGGACGGCGGGGACCAAGCCGACGATAGTGGAGAGCACTCACAGGGGGCCGGCACCTGGAAAGAGGTGGAGACTGGAGAGCACAGGTTGGCGGTGAGAAAAAGGGCACCGAAGACGGCGAGGCGCGTCCCGTTCATACGCGGGTACACGGTTTGAGGAAACGAAGCGGGGGCATGTGAGGAGAGAAGCCAGGCCCGCCACTGAGGGGAGGGAGTGGCGGCCGGGCGGCGGTGGAGGGGAGAACATGGATGGGGAGAGACGACCAGCGCGCAAAGGAGGCGAGGGAGGAACGAAGGGATTGGGGAAGAGGCGGCGGGGAGGGGACGCACAGGCTGCGAACCGGGGACGGGGAGGGATTCGCTAGTGTTATGAGGACCTAGACGCAAAATAAGAATGTCTAGGGGCGTCTCCGCAAACGCTTTGTAACACAGGTTGGACAGGCACGCGGAGCGCGGGTTGATAAACGAAAAGTCCGGGTTTTTTTTGCAAAAACGTATCGCTGGGTGAGCATCCTGGACGCTCGGGCGAAATCTGACGACGTGGCTAGCACGGGGGCTGAAAATCGCCACGTGGCGAGGTGGACGGGAGAACCCAGAAATGTAGTATTTATAGATATTAGTTGCAATTAAATTTGTTAATTAATTTCATTGATTTATTTGTTGTTAATTGTGCGCGATTGATTACATATTACAATAATATATACTAGAAAACACACATATAATTACAATAATAATATATATTAATTACGTATACTGGAAAACAGCCGTGTCGCCTGCCCCACCCAATCGGTACATGTTGGGGGGCCGGGCGACGCGCTATGTGTGCGCTGCGGCGCAGCAAGACATGCCTTCAGTACCGGTTTTTTGAAACGGTACTATAATGTTTGAGGGGCATCGGTCCCCATTTAGAAGTACCGGTTCAAAAAACGGTACTTATAGCCCTTACGAACTAGTACTAAATTCCCGTTCTGTAGTTGTGCTGCCAAGAGCACCGTGGTGGCATCTACTCATCGATGACGACAAGAGGGGCAATGACTTGCACATATGTTCGCATTACTAACATATGATTATATGATTACGTACTCTGTTTGTTTTGAAACATAAGGCACACATTTTTTACAAATTTTTCTCTTATGCAATTTGTAGCATGGTCAGTTCCCCTTGTATTTTATTTATTTTATAACCACTTAAATCCCCATGCTTAGCCAATGTAACACCTTTAAATAAAAGAGTGTACTGTTCTTTCTAATAATATGTTCCTAGTTTTTTTTTCACATTTTATAGTCACTGAGATTCAGGAACCTATATTTCTATCAATAATATTGCGAGTATTCCACTAGCTCAACAATCAAGGAAATTAGTGTTGCAACAATGTAAAATTTGTGGCCAAGCATTACAACAAAATTATGAGAAAAGTTATTGCAATGCTTTTATCTAAATCATGTCATCCATGATGAAACAATTTTGAATAATTGTAATAAATCATGATAGTGCAACATTTTTTTTCGGTTGTGATGATGCATTGCCGCAGCAGCAAATATTTTTGTGCTCGCGCGTGTGCATAGTAACCGTTGTCTGCCAAGAACACCCAATTTGACTTCGTTTGTACTGTAGGATTTAAGGCTGTTCTAGTAACCCGTTGTGTGATAGCACAAGTCTGACTCAAATTTGAATCCGAATTGAATTCGATTCCATGTCTTCCAAACAGTGGAGAGCAAGTAAAGGAAACTTCCTAGATGTTGCAAAACCATGCGGTAGAAGGCGAGACCATGTGGGTTGTCCACTAAAGTTTGCCTAACCTTAGAGTTTAACAATTTGCCACACCGATGGTATCACTAACTCAACTATTGTTAGGAAGTATTTGATTTGTAGCCACAGCTAATGTTAGGCTAAGCAAAAAAATTGCGGTTTAGGCATTTCATCGAGCATGTGCAAGGCATAAAAAAATGATAGATCAACAAAAAAAACTATACCGATCAGCAGTTTAGCATTTCATCCTGTTAGACGTTGGTGTCGAATATGTGTACGAGTAGGTTACATGGACTCTGTGTTGTAATAGGCAGAGTTGTTTTAAAGTAGGAGTTGACTCTTGCATGGCCTCCACTATATAAAAGGAGGCGACAATCACTCACCTATTCTTCCAAACTATATATATCCGCGAGATTAGTTTTTGGTTTCGATGTGCAAAAGCAAACCATTTCTATTGGAAACATTCCTATAATAAATTCCTTAGAAACCTTTATAACAAATGGAATATACCGAATTGTGATCAATCAAATATAGCTAAGTCCTGGTATTTACTACCGCTCCGAATTAGACCATAAGGGAATTTCTATATACACCAGGACAATAATATCATATTGGGGAGGAAGATCGGAATTAGCAATTGATAAAAAGAAAGGATATGGGCTCGCGTGAGTAGAAAACAAAAAATATCTATTTAAGTTCTATCATCAGCTATGGGTTCGAATCTAGAGAAATTCTAGATAATGTTGGTGTAACCAATGAACGACTTTGCTGCGGCTTAGTCTCATAGGAAATTGTGGCCGGCTATGGCTGCGACTCACGGCGGCTGGCTACATTGTTGAGGAGAAGCATCCATAATCATTGTTCCACAGATGTAACCTGAGAGATGAACCGCGTTACCAAACATCGTGTCTCCGATGTTGTTTCTATATCATGTCACGTCCGATTTTCTATCACATCCAGCATCGGGCAACAAAGATTAGCAATGAAGGATTGGGAGAAGCACGAAATTTCATGGAGCAAAGAAAAACCATCAATCACTGAGCTTGCTCTATAAAGACGAGCTATGCCACAGCGGTGTTGGAATTAGCCCAGGATTAAAACAAATTACCGATAACCCGAAAGCATGCACAGCGGTACGGCACCCCGGCACGTGATCAGGTTTCGACGGAATTGATTCCGACGAGATTAACACCGATTAATTAGTGTTAGCTTTGATCATTGATTAGCCTAACCTAATTGCTTTGAGTATTAGCGCAAAGAACGAACTGCATGTTGCTGTCCGGCTCGATGGCCAGAAACAACGGGATTTGATTGTTTTATATAGCGAAACAAAATATAAGTCCAGTACTAGTTCTAGTTCTTTTTAGGGTAAAAAGCATACATGCCACTGTAGAGTCCCCTTTGGACAGAAATGCCATCGTAGAGTGTCTAATATCGCAGACGCCATTATAAACAACAAAAATGTGCAGAGATGCCATTACTCGAACTGGGAGAGACACTACTACGGAACGGGCCTTCCATCCCGGCACATCAGTCCAGGTTACCATCAAACCGGGACTGAGGTTAACTTCAGTCCCGGTTCAATGGTAACGAGACAAAAGCACGAAAGCAGGCGGTTGGTTCCACCAACCGGGACCAATAGGTCGATTAGCGCGGGTTTGCGGTGGGGATACTAGTCGGTTGGTGATACCAACCGACTAACACTGAAACTCCGATAATTGGCGCCATTTCTCCTGTCACAAAAGGCCCGGTTGGTGTTACAACCGGGATCGATATTTATATTAGTCCCGGTTGGTGTGACAAACCGGGACTAATCTGGCTCTCGATAATTGGAGCCATTTCTCCTCCGTAACAAAAAGTCATTGCACGCGCCAGTGAGGAAGGAGCGGAGACCGGAGCCGAGGAGCAAGGAGTCTGCGAGGCGAGAGCAAGGAGGAGTGGGGAGCCTCTCTTCGCCGTCTTTGGGAAGCGGTGAAAGGGATCGGAATCATCGGATCATCATCGAGCAACGCCGTGTCGCCGCGCCGCCGCGTCGTCACCACGGCCCCGACCTCGCCGCTCTCGTCGTCGCAGCGCGCCCGCCCATTCGTCAGCGCCTCTCCGGCCACGCCGCTGAGGTACATTTATCCACCGGCATCGCGTTCTCGTTTCTGATCCCACCGCCACCACTGCCACCACCGCCGCCGCAGCCACCGCCGCCACTGCTACCGGCGCAACTACAAATGCCGACCTTTGTCTGTGTTTTTTCCATTAAATTTCCGTCCAGATTTAGGATGTCTTGTTGGACCGGTGACAACGCCACTAACATCGAAACCACGCTCCCTCCAACTAGGTCCAAAATGTGCTGTTTTCTAAAGTGTTTTTGCCCCTCCACCATTGCTTGTTGTGGGGGAAGGAATACCCACAGAAAAAGCGCAAAAGACAAAAAATACGTGGCGACCAATGATGTGCCACGTCGCGACGATGGCGGTGGCGGTGGTGATGAGGGCGAGGCGAGGCGAGGCGGCGCGAGCGATGGCGAGAGCGATGGCGACGGAATGGTGGTAATGAGGGCAAGGGCAAGGGCAAGGGCGAGGGCGAGGCGAGGCGAGGCGATGGCGAGGGCGAGGCGAGGGCGAGGGCAAGGGAAGGAAGTCACGTTCCCATAGAGTGTGATTGAGACATCGAGATCACATTCTATGTTGTACTTTTTAATTTAATTTTATGCATTTAAGAATTGTTGTTGTCTCGAACAATTATTATAATTGTACGTCTTGCAGACTTTGTATGTTTATTGATGCATTTTAATGTGTACTATCATTGGATGCTTGTATGTGAAGTATCGGATTATGTTTGTATGTGTATTGTTAAATCATGTTTGCATGTGTACTAGCATTGATTAATGGAGGGACAAGGATTGGGAAGGGTATTTCATGAATGATGGATGTTAAAAATATTATTATTTTTAATTCCACATATCTACACCAAATTCCTAATAGTATCAATGATGGATGATCTTTGCTTTGATTCACCCAGAGTATTTAGCCTTGCAAGATGTTTGTTTGTATGGTATCAATATGTGTATTTGATCACAAGGTATCGTTACACTCAATGCTATGAATATGTATAATGCAGATGGATCGGCGATGGATGTACATGGACCGATGTTCCTCGCATTCGTGGAGGGTTTAGAAACTTTTATTCGTCATGTTGAAACCAATATTACCTTAGACTATATATGTTGCCCATGTATTGATTGCAAGAATCAAAAGGAGGGGTAAACGTGTGAGCAAATTCATTTTATTTGATCTCAAGAGGTTTTATGGAAAATTATACCAGTTGGACCAAGCACGGCGAAGTAGAGATTACACGGGCTGAAGAAGAACAGGTGGACGACAATATCTCGAACGCTGGCCAACACAGTTATTTCGAACATATGCAGGGGGAGTTTGGCGACGATGATATAGACCAGATGTTTGCTTGATGGAGAGGAGAATCGTTGATAAAGGCATTATGAAAAGTTTCAGGCGCCTTTGGGAGGACTATGAAACACTGTTGTATCCAAATGCAGACGGGGACACGTAAAGTTGCGTACCACACTAGAACTAATGCAATGGAAGGCGGCAAATGGATTGTCTGATAAGGGATTCAACGAGTTGTTAGGCCTCATGAAGAAGTTGCTTCCAGAGGGTAACACATTGCACGAAACTACGTCTGAAGCCAAGCAAGCTCTCTCGTCCTTTGGGCTTGGAGGTACGAAGATACATGCATGCCGTAACGATTGCATCCTCTATCGCAATGAGTGTGAGAATTTGGAAGCTTGTCCGGTGTGCAAAACATCGCGGTATAAGACCAAGCGTGATGACGCAGTGAGGTAGAGGGGCACGTAAGGTGAAGAGAACCCCGCTAAGGTGGTGTGGTACTTTCCTATAATTCCTCGGTTGAGCGTGCTTTTGCGAACAAAGAGCATGCGAAGATGATGCGTTAGCACAGCGATGCTCGTAACGTTGATGGAAAGCTAAAACATCCCGCAGATGGGTCGCGATGGCGAAAACTTGATAGGAAATACCGGAGTTTTCAAGCGTCACGAGGAACATACGGTTTGCGTTGAGTACGATGGGATGAACCCCACGGCGAGTTGAGCACCAATCACGATGACGGCCAAGACTCTATGTATCTACAATCTTCCTCCTTGGTTGTGTCGAGCGGAAGTATATTATGATGCCATTACTCATCCAAGGCCCCAAGCAACTAGGGAACGACATCGATGTGTACCTAAAACCGTTGATCGAAGATCTGCTAACATTGTGGAACGATGGTGTGCGTGTATGGGATGAATACAAAGAGAGTACTTCACCCTCGTGCATTACTATTCGTGACCATCAATGACCGCCAGCACTTGGTAACTGTCGGGCCTATCTATCAAGGGATATAAAGCCCGCGCATCGAGTGCTTGGACGATATGGAAGACAAGTACCTGACAAACTCTCGGAAGGTTGTATACATGGGTCATCGTAGGTTCCTAAACCTGAAGCACCCGTTACGGAGTAACTTAGTTAATTTTGATGGGACGGAAGAGAACCGCAAGAAGCCTAAGCATCACAGTGGGGCAGATTTATTTTCCATGGTGAAGGATCTGAAAATCGTATTTGGAAAGGGTCATGGTAGCAAACCTGTCCCATCACTCCCTCCTGAAGAAGCTAAGAAGAAGGCTAGTTGGAAGAAGCAATCAATTTTTTGGGATTTGCCTTACTGGAAAGACTTAGAGGTTCGCCACTCATTAGACTTCATGCATATAACGAAGAATGTTTGTGTGAACTTGCTAGGATTCCTAGATATGTACGGCAAATCAAAAGATACTATTCAGTCACGGAAGGACTTACAACTATTAGGACTCGGCAGAATTACATCCGCAAGAAAGAGACAAAGGGCATTACCTCCATCCTGCGAGCTACACTCCAAGCAAAGAAGAGAAAAGAACATGATTAAGTTGTTAAACAATGTTAAGGTCCCTTCCGGATACTCGTCGAACATAAGAAGACTTATAAACACAAAAGAGAATAAAATCGTAAACGTGAAATCGCATGATTGTTACGTGTTGATGACCCGCTTGTTGCCGTGATGTTGAGAGGTGTTCGCGGACAAGGTACGAGGACAATCGTGAAGGTGTGCTCGTTCTTCAACGCCATATCACAAAAGGTCATAGATCCGGATAAGTTATGTAATCTACGGGATGATATTGTCGCCGCTTTGGTCAACCTTGAGATGATCTTCCTCCGTCCTTCTTTGATATGATGGTCCATCTCATGGTTCACATGGTGAAACAGTTAGAAATTCTCGGACCGTCTTCTTACACAAAGATGTTCCCTTTCAAGAGGTACATGGGTGTGCTAAAAAATATGTTCGTAACGGTCTCGCCTGAAGGATGCATTGCCTGTGGTGTTGGCACGAAAGAGGTGATTGAGTTTTGCATCGACTACATTAATGAATTGAATCCGATTGGCGTGCTCAGTATCACGCTATGAGGGGGCTACAAGGAAAAGGCACTCTAGGGAGAAAAGAATCCTTTTGCAAAGATATACCGTCATTTAGACAAGCACATTTCACAAGATTGAAGCAAGCGACTTTAGTGGCTCCATATGTCGATGACCACGAGAAGATTCTACGAGACGAATACCTAGGGAGGTCGAAAAAGTGGATCGCAAACAAGCAAGTAGAGAGTTTTGGCGGTTGGCTACAAAAGCATTTGTTGGGCAAGGAGGGTGTCCACGAACAATTGCAACTCTTAGCTCGGGGACCATCAATGACAATCGTATCATGGCAAGGGTATGAGATAAATGGATACACATTTTACATCGCATCTCGATAGCAAGAGCACGAACCAAAATAGCGGTGTTCGAATTGATGCATTGGACAAAATGGAAACATGGACACCTATTATGGTTTTATAGAGGAAACTGGGAGCTCGAGTACGGACCTTTGAAAGTCCCTCTATTTCGATGCCAATGGGTCAAACCGACAATTTGTCCGGATTGATTTAGCACGGATGACAACCGTGGACCTTAAGCAAGTGGCCTCTGAGGACGAACCGCTCGTGCTCGCCAATGATGTCACACAGATTTTCTATGTGATTGACATGGATAGCAAACCGAAAATGCAAAAGGGACGGAGTACCAAAAGGCAGAAGGATAATACTTGTAATACTGATAAGCCAAGACACCATGTTGTTCTTCCTGGTAAAAGAAGGATTGTCGGAGTTGAGGGCGTAACGGATGAAGAAGAGTATAATCAGTTCAACGAGCTGCCGCCTTTCTCGGTGGATGTAGACATTACTATCCTCAATGGTGATGACGATGCCCCTTACGTACGCCATGACCACAACGAAGGATCACTTGTAAAAACAAAGTAGTTGCATATATGTACTATCATTATTTTTCTGATAATCATATATGTACTAAATTATTTTTTCGAAGACACCTCATTTTCGACAAGCGTTTTGCGTCCGACTGGTTAGTAGCGCGCAGCGAAAGCGTATTTACTCGATATTTATTCTATTAAACGGAATTAACTGGAATTTTATACTAGTTAATGTAATTTCTAGTGACGACAGGAATTTAGATATTACAGTGAATATTTCATAATATTTCGTATGTTATAATGATAATAAACTATTTACTGAACAATCTTTACAATATTACATGAAACCTCATTTTCTAGATATTTTCAATCCATTTAAACAATGCGCCCCACTCATACCGACAAGCGATAGCGTCCAACCGTTAGTAGCGCGAGGCAAAAGCGCTGGCTCATCAGGCCGCCGCCATGTTCGAGCCCCGCTTCGCCTTCGCAAACACATTTTTTGGAAAATGGGACCATTACTCCCGTTTAAACCACAAACCGGATCAAGGCACACCAACGCATGCAAGAAAACATGGGCCCACGCGTCAAGAAACGTTAATCCCGGTTTTATTTTAACCGGGATTGATTGTTTCACGCCCGGTTTAAACCACCAACCGGACCGATAGGCGCTCTTACGATTCTGTAATTTTGTGACCATCGCTTGTCCGGGCCCACGTGTCGATTGTCTCTATCGGTCTCGGTGGGTGTTTTAAACCGGATCGAAGGCTTCATGCCCCACGCCGCCGCTTCTATCCCCTTCCTCCGGTTCGCTAAGCGTCGCTCTGTTCGCCTCCCGATGTAATTAATCGGGAGGCGAAAGCAATACAGGCACTACATTTTCCAACACACGAGGAAAATGGAAAGATCGCCGAGCCCTTATAAATTTGGACGGAATCAACATCACAGAGCTTATACCTCCGCCGCCATGTCTTCTAGCTCGATTCATCGCCGTCAGGTCGCCACCACCGGCGGTGGAGGCTCTCGAGTTTTGCCACTCCCGGGTGGCATCTCTCGAAGGGTACCGATTCGAAGAGGATGAGGCGCCATGGTGGTCCGACGACGACATGTACGACGATCTCTCGACGATCCGGAGGGCATCGACGACTCCGACCCGAACTCGACGGTGGCAACGGCCGACGGCAATGGCTCGTCGTCGAGACCACGGCAATGGGACGAGGGTGACAAATGACGGCAGCGGCGACGAGGAGGAGGATAGCAAAGGATGGCGGGGCGGCGCCGATTAGACATTATGTAGTAGTTTTAGTTTTTCTTAATTTCATGCGAATCTTCTTTTTTAAGTCCAAAATGTATCCCGTGAGAATTTTAATGGAATTTACTCGATATTTATTCAACTAAACGGAATTAATCGAATTTTATACTTTTAATGTAATTTCTAGTGACGACGTAAATTTAAACATTACAATGAATATTTCATAATATTTCGTATGACAGAGTGATAATAAACTATTTACTTAACAATACTTACAATATTAAAAGAAACCTCATTTGCTGGAAATTCTCATAATACATATTTTCAATCCATTTAAACAATGCGCCCCTTTGCAAAGACGCATATAGCGTCCAACCGTTAGCAGCATGAGGCGAAGCGCTGGCTCATCGTGTCGCCATGATTCGAGCCCCGCTTCGCCCTGCAACACAAATTTTTTTGGGAAAAAGGATCATTAATCCCGTTTAGTAATCCAACCGGATCAAGGTTTACATTGCTCCTGCTGAATATTCCAACCGGATTGATAGTGGAGTTAATACCGGTTTTAGAATCAACCGATTGATGCCCTATATGTCCGCTTCCCCAATTCTTCAAAACACTCACCCTAAACCGCGCCAAATTAACCCTAGGTCGACACCGCCGCCACCGGATTCGCCCGCCTAGAAACCCTCCGACGCCACCGCCCTCGCCGCCGCCTACAAACCCTCGGACGACGCGCTGCGGACGTCGCCGGCGCCGCGTGTCGCCGCCACTACGACCCACCGACGCCGCCGCCGCTCGTATCGCCCGCCGACAACCCTCCGACGTCGCCGCCGCTCGTCGCCCACGCCGACAACCCCTCCGACGACGCCGCCGCCACGCCGCCCCTACAACCTCTCCGACACCACCGTCCGTGTCGCCGCCGCCTACATCGTCCGACGACGCCCCGTGAAGTCGCCGCCGCCACGACAACCCTCTCCAGCGTCGCCGCCGTTATAACTCCTCCGACGAGAGGTCATCCGTGTCGCTGTTAATTCTCGACCTATTTCACATACAACATTGTTCTAGCCTCTATTCGCCGCAAAGATTGTTGAATTGTTTGTTCTGTGACCTAAAGCATTGCGAAGGCTTATTTGATTTAGCTTCACAAGTTAGTTAAAACTTGCAAGCAATTTATCAACGCCTTATGTGAGGATGCACTTGTATTTTCAAGGCCTTTATTTGTTACAATGGCGGCGAGGGATTGGTGATGATGAATTTTGATGGAGATGTTTGGGATTCATCCGGATGACGAGTTGAACTGCGGCGGCCGGTGAGGCCGTAGAAGCCACCGAGGCCGATGAGGAAGCCGTGAGGCCGTAGAAGCCACCGAGGCGATGAGGAAGCCCGTGAGGTCAGAGAAGCCACCGAGGCCGTAGAAGCCATCCGTCCGATCAAACCAAGACCGACCACGCCGGCGAGGTCAAAGTAAGAGGTCAAGTCAAGGCACATAATCACCGAAGTCACGAGGAAGGCGAGCCTCTGAAGCCAAACATCGGCGATTGGGCGTTTAGATCGACTTTCGAACGATTGTTAGGGACCACGTGCCTATTAGCATTGTCAAATGGGACGACGTACTGCGGACCTCAAGAACACCTTATGGACCGATATGAAACAAGTTTTCACCTTCCCGAAGGACGTAATGAAGGTGAAGAGTTACACATTGAAGAAGATGGCAATGGCATTCCGACGCTCAAGAAGAAGTTGAACAACGAGTACGTTAAGAATAATGTACTCCCCGACTTCAATAAATATCCAAAGTCGCAAGATCATTGGGATGAATTTGTAGGGTACAAAACTTCTCAACAAGGTCGAGTATGAGTGAAAAGAATAAGCAAAATCGGCGAAGAAGCAATACCACCATCGTCTCGCCCCGGTGGTTACCGCAAGGCGATACCCAAATGGGAGAAGAGGAACATGACACGCTTGTAAAGGTGTCGAGCCCGTAATAATGAGATGGTCCGACAGATCGAGGAATTGGTTCTTTGGTCATGACGGCGGCCTTGACGACGACGGTAGGCCGCTTTTGGTGAAAGAATCGAGATGTTACAAGAAGGCTTCAAGAGGCGCACGAAGAGTCGCCCAAGGCATCTTCGTGCCAAATAGGAGAACGATGAGCTAACCAGGCCCTCTGTAACCACGAGCACCACGGACGACACGAGGCGCTTGGCGCCGTCCGTGGAAGGTTGGTTTCGCAGGATGCGAGACTTACAGAGTCGATTAGAGGAGCAAGGGCCGACAGTGCACAACACCTCCTCGACCTTGAAGAGCAATCTGCAGCAACACAAAGCGAGCATACAAGAAACAATCCAAGAGAGGTGCAGCTAGCCTTGAGCCAGCGCTGGAGGCCGATCACCAGAACCGCCCGAGAATCCCAACGCCATTAGCCCCTCCATGCGGCGGAGCAACAGTGCTTCCGGTGGGCTGCCGAAGAAGACTTGGCCCGCTATCTCGTGGGCGACATCACGCAGCCGACACCTTGTGAGCTGCACTTGCGCTGAACCTCTCCATCAAGGCAAATGAGGCATGGCTTTCCCAATGGAGGCGGGCAGTCATCCATGGCCAACAGATACCCCGAAGCTACGCCAAGGTCTCCGTGGAAGAGGTATGCTGTGGGTACGAGGACCTTGACCTCGACATTGAAGGGGTGATGGGACCACGGCTAGGAGAAGCAAGACACAAAGATCGTCAGTGGCGCAAACGGTTCATAATTTTCAAAGGTAACATGCCCGTGTCCTCTCCACGGTCTCCTCAGATCAACTCCTGAACGAGTCCTCTCACACGAAACTCCAACTAACACACCGCCAAGATGCACCACCCTACTAAGCAAATAGCTCCCAAGAAGGTGCCGGCTAGGTCAAGCCGGCGTGATGGGGGCCTTCACCTCTCAAGAAGACAGGCCTAGGTCATCCAGAAAAAAAACACCTCCAAGTCGCCAGATGATATGACCAAGAGGAAATCGAGCGGATAGTAAGAGGCGAGGTCACCGCACATTTTGCGAACAAACCAACTCCACCGAGGGTCCAGCCCGATGCGGACGAATGGCACAAAGGCAAGAGGTGTATCTTATCGCTGAAGGATAAGATCGACAAACCGTAAAGACCACCAGACGTACTACGAGCGATCTTGCGTAAGGAATCGAGAAGGAACATCGAGGAGCAGATTCCGAAGAGGAAGCGCAAAGGAATTTCTACATTGAAGCCGGGCTTGATCCGAAAATGGTCTTGAGCCTTAAGGACATCCCGTTGCAGAGGTACAATGGAAATATGTGAAAGGTGGATCGCTCGAAGGCGTGAGGAGCTTCCCGCCTAACAACGAAGATGCGGCAACTCCATGATTGGTATTTGCGCCGAAAAAATGGTATGGAAATGTTCGTCGCCTTCAAGCAACACCATTTCTACCAAGGGACTTTGAATTCTTCATTCAATTTGAGGTTCGCATTACCTATATCGTGGATTGGCGGTCGACGTCGCCATGGTGGTTTGTTGGGAGTCAGAAGTGTATTCTTTGTAAATTTCGATCGTGCCGGCGGTATACTATACTAACTTCGAGGCCTAAATCAATTTTCCTTATGTAGAATGGAGATTAAAAGATGCGATCGGAGGAATCCATGAATTTGGCTTTCTTGACCCATTGGTCATTAACGAGTACATTGCTAACATGAGGGCACAACAAACGAGACCACCATTTACTTAAGGGCTAATGGCACAACGACACAAAAGATATATACTTCTACCCTACGAATTTAGGTGCGCGTGCATCGCCTTATTTTAATTCCTTTTGTTAACACCGTTGGAACTAATTAGTAAACCGCGTTGACATATATTTGTGCAGCTTTCATCGGATCCTTTTATTATAGAGCTAAATCATAGCAGGATCACGGTCATGGACTCGAAAAGGGACCAGTTGAAAAGTACAAAGACTTCCTCGCCATGCTCAACCGGTACATTCCACTTCCATTCATATCTTACTATTTCGCTTCTCCATATCAAACAAACTCAATTATATATAACTTGTAATCAAATGTGCAAGGCCTTCATAACGCTCCGCAAGAATACCGTGGGAACATTCAAGACACGCTTTACGACTTGCACATCGCTAAACATGTATGTATATCATATTATAAGTATTGTGTTAGTTAACGTAATTTCCATGATCTATTTTACGATTTCAACTCGTCAATTACGTGTCTTGTATCAACCACCGCAAACAATTTATGCGGATACTATGTGTGCGAGATGATGCACAACTTCATCGGGGCACCACCGAGTACACAAGAAAAATGCAGGTTTGGGGTGAGTAATATATAATTACTACCTTAATAACGCCTAGGTAGCTACTGCAAACATTTTCTATAGTTTGAAAGATTGATATGTTAATTCCTATTTAATGATAGATTCCCTAAAGTTGGCAAAAAAGGTTTGGAAAAAGGTCCTAACTATCGCGGTGCGTGTCAAAGCAATTCAAGAGCAAATCGCCGGCTTCCTTTTAGATAAGGTCATAAACCGATGGGCGAGCATCACCACCCTACATTTAATAAGATTCCGAGCCTTCAAAAATACTAGCTAACCGTCGAGGAGCGATGCTCGTAAAAGATCCCGATAAAAGTGTATGTGCACTGTGTACATTGTATGATACTTATGTCTAGCTAGCTACCTAATACATATTTGTTGTTTAACAAAGGAGCAGATTGAAGATTTCATGGCGTGGAGTCCTCGGAGTCTTTGGCCTCGAAGGTTATCTTTTGTAATCGCCTTCCCTTATGTTCTTGACGAAATCTGAAAGATAGAAGGTAAAGATCAAATTTATATATCCGCTCGTTGTTGGTTACTTGGTTTGGTGGTGTAAAATATGTGGCGCCAGAATTTTAAATAATAGCATGTTGCCATTTCTACTGCTTTTGTTAGATAATATTGTTTAATTTGGGTTGTAGGAGGAGGTCGCTAGGGTCAACGATGGTGCAAAGGCATGATACAAGACAATGATCTCAGAAAGTGACAACGCTGAGTTTGACAACGCCTCAAAGTGGCCTGGTGTGACACAGCCCAAGATTGTTTGATCGATGATGCTGTCCAATGAAGGTGTGTTAGCGGAAATCTGAAATCAAAGTTAAAAATGGGTGCCACCGTGAATACTAGCTGATCTTGCCAAATTGGGAGAAAGTGTATTGTAATACATATTTGTAAACTCAATATTTGTAATTGCACAAGATGGATGATTGCACAAAGCCCCAGAGCCGGTCGGACGTAATACATATTTGTAATATTTAATGCTATTTCGATTTTAGTTATCAACCACCGTGCATCGCTAATTGTGTTAAATGTGGTTTAGTTAGTGACTAAATAAGCATAACATTCAAAAATACACCTCGGTCCGGTTGAATAACCAACCGGGACCAAAAGTGTCCCCAGCGTCACTATTTGGTCGCCACAGATGCACATATTAGTCCCGTTGGTAGTTAAAACCGACTAATACATATATTCGATCCCGGTTGGACCAACCAACCGGGATCAATAGAGCTACCGCATTCGGGCCGCCTATCGAGGAGAGATTTTAGTCCTGCTCAGAAACACGGATCGATGCCCAGCAGTATCGCCTCAGGGCTGTCCCGGCTCAAAACCGGATCAAGTTTATTCGAACCGGACTGAACGCCCTTTCCGTAGTAGTGAGAATTTCGGACAAAATACTTGGAGAAATATGGTAGAAAATACGGTCTGACATGTGGGTCCCACATGTCAGCCTCTCTCATCTTGATCTTCTTCCTCTTACTCCATCTCTCTCTCCCTCTCTATCCCCCTCTCTCCCCCCGATCTTAGCCGCCGGCCTCTCCGTGCCATCCTACTCGAGCCTAGCAGCCGGCGGCGCCCTAAACCATCTCCACCAACGCCGGCGGCGGCCCTACCTCTCCCCCAAGCGCGCACGGCGGCGCCCGCCCTGTCCTCCTCGAGCCCGGCCGCCCCCGGCGCCCACGCGAGCCCATCTCCACTAAAGCCGATGGCGACGGTGAGGTACCGCCCCTGCCTCTCCCCCGATTCGCCGCCGCCTCTCCTCAAAGTGCTCGACGGGCCGCCTCTCCTTCTCTTCCGCGCTCTTCCTCTCGCCGAAGATGGACGGGCATGACGGCGGCGGTGGCCAGTGCCATCTCTGCATCTCCGGCACCGTGGCCTCGGGATGCCACCGTAGAGGAGCCCGAGGAGAGAGGAGCAGTGTATAGAGAGAGAGGAGAGAGAAGAGGGGAATGGCTAGAGGTGGAAGAAGAAGGCTAGAGGGGATGACATGTGGGCCCTGCTCGTCAAATGTATTTTGGAATGTATTTTTAGCTCATATATTCCCAATACTCTCCATAATGTGTGCACGTTTCTTCTGTTTATAATGGCGTCTGCGATATTGGACACTTTACGATGGCATTTCTGTCCAAAGGAGACTCTACAGTGGCACGTATGCTTTTTACCCTTCTTTTTACTCGGTGACGGCTACCCCCATTGCATCGAGTTGCCCCATGGCTTTCTTTCCCGGCGGCTCCCATCCGCACGGACTCCCCTGTCAGCCTTCGCAGCAAGCAACGCCAGCAACGACGCGAGAGAGCTCAGCACCGTGTGTCCATATATGGTACTACCTCCGTTTTTTTTTATTTGACGCTTTTGACTTTTGAGCACGCCTTTGACCATTCGTCTTATTCAAAAAATTAGTGCAAACATGCAAAAAAAAAAAAGTCATGTTTAAAGTATCTTTATTGATAAAACAAATCAAAACAAAATAAATGATATTTGCGTAACTTTTTTGAATAAGACGAATGGTCAAAGATGTGTGCAAAAGTCAAAAGCGTCAAATAAAAAAGAACGGAGGGAGTAGCTCCTATCGGCCGCAGGAGCCCATGGCCGCGTTGTTACGACCGTTGGTGAGCGCGCGCGTGCCGGCGCGAGGACGGCAAGGGCGTGCCGCGCTGTCCCTGAGGCCCTGACGAAGACGACTCCGGTGTGGATGGCCGCCCTGCTTTTCTCTGCTCCTGCGTGGCTTGGCATGAACGTGTGGTGGATGCGAACCGGTTCGGTCGGACCGCAAAGAAGCTACTGCAGTCCCGGTACGATCAAGCCACTTCAAGCAGGGGCATTTTGATCACTTCATGTCTCAAATGGGTGCAAAGAAAAAGAAAAGAAAGAAAAAACAACAAAATGCTCAAAATGTCATAAAATGAATAGGTGTGCCCGATGTTATTCATCAAAAGGCAAAATGCTCAAAACATCATAGTTTTTACATATATATTCATCAACTTCAAACTTTATAAATGTGTGGGCTAGTCCGAGAGATTACGGGGATTGGATTGCCTCTCCTTATGTTGTCAAAGTTCTACGCCCTTTGACCACCACTCCAAAGACGATAAGTGTCTTAGCCAGCTCATGCTATCTAAAATCGTCATCCAAACCAATATTTCAATACACATATATATACACATATATATGTATGTGTGTGTGGTGCGCGCGCGCGGGGAGGGGGTTGTATGTCTTATATGGTTCTAATTTAGTGTCTTCTGCTCCTGCTTAGGTGGGCGATAGGCAACAGTACAACAATACCTCTAGAAGATAGATCGCAAACTTCGTCACTCAGTTCTACTACTACAACCCACGACACAACACTTCACTTGAGCCGTCAGGTGATCAAGTGTTTTTCTTTTGTGAATGTGAATGCCGACAATCAATGGTTGCTTAAGTTATTTATTAAAAGTTACAACTAGAAATTTGTAGTAGAACTTTGTATTCATTTTTAATGGTTTTTATTGGTTCTCTTGAATGCTCCCAAAACCACTTTTTACAATTGTTTGGACTCTCCAAACCCCCTATCAAGGTTCAAAACTTTTTCACATTATAATCTATAGCTGGAATAAATTGACAAGGTGTGCACTGGAGTAAGAATCAGCAGGCCACGTAACAGCTAGGCGTACGGCGGGCAAGCAGGCCCCAATGCCGCGGACAAGCAATCCACGTGGCGACCAGGCATACAGTGGGCGAGCAGGCCCCGACGCCCTAGGCGAGCAGGAGCGACAGGCGAGCAACGCCACACATATCTGGCTGAGCCGGCGGGTCATGGGCCCCACGTGGCAGGCACGCATGCAGCTAGGAAGAAGCTTCCCGTGGAAGGCGTCTCCCCGTTCAGCGTATCAGAGACATTAATTGCGACGATTCGGCGTGAGAGACAGAGGGTGATGATTGATGTCGCTGTAGCTCTGGCAAGGGCACTGTTGCCGTCAAGCTGTCACTGTGCGGAGACAGGTATGACCGACACCGGTGTCAGGCGACTCCCCTTTTAAATCCGCATGTGATGATTAGCGCGAGGGGGCGAAGCAACTGGCGTCATCCCGTAGCAAGTGGGGGCACAGTGGCCAGGCCATTTAATGTATCCCTCTGTCAGGACCCGGTTAACAAAACCGTGCCCTTCTATGTATTACCTCACTAGTCCCAAGGATCATCGCTAGTGCACACAGTCTCAAAACAGAAAGATACTTTGCCACTATTTAAGGTTCGAATACATAGGGCTGATGCCCGAAATAGTACAATCAAGTTGGTACGCAGACCGACGCATAATACAATATGATGAATACAAATGCTCGTACTAGCTAAGGTACGACATTAAATCACGGGATTTATTTAAATTCATAGACTTCAAGCCACAGGCACGATGGTAGTAGGACATAGCCTAAGCTCCATTGCATTCCTCGAAATCCCCAACTGTGAAGAGCTCCTTGCTCCCCTGGTATGGTTCTCCAACTAAAACTTTTTGGAAAATAAAAATGAATGCAAGAAACGTGAGTACAATTGTACTCCACAAGTCTAAGGAAATTATGCAATGTGAAGCTCAGTACAAAGGATGTTTTATTTAGCTTTTCTTCAAAATTTCTGTCATAAAACCTATTATTCAATATTCCTTTTGTAGAAATCATCAGAGTATAGGAAAGAAATCATTTCTTCCTAGGCAAATGTCTTTTTGTTTCTTCAGAATCAGTAGTCTATTTTGTATTTTGAAGGGATGAGAGGTAGAGATATAGCTACCATATGAACATTCACCAAGCGTGCTCATAATCGAGAGCACGGCTATCATGATAGTTTATATAATATTCTACAGAGTGTGTACACTTACCCTCGACTGCTAGTGCATGCTTGTCAGAGTATCGGGGATACAACCAAAGACGCACAGCACAAAGCCAGTTATTCCAAGAAATCTACTAGAAACTATTTATCATTAAATATGGAGCACATGTGACCAACCCTGGTCATCCCGCTGTCTAATATTTATCACAGTGAGGTGACCACCCGAATGACTGGATACTGGGGCTACAAGAATCGGCCCGAGTTCCCATTAGTTGGTATCTCGATTTCAAATCGGAATAGTTTATGGTAGCTTCCTAGACTTACTTAGCTAAGCTTGTCCCCATAGACAAGTTTCGAGGTCGTACTGTATAAGCCCGGTTCATAGATTCATAGGAAAATAGTCCTTAGACTGATTAAGGTGTCGGACTCCGTTTTACCAGGGTAACCCCGTACCCTAACGGTAGTCGTTCTCCCTTTTCAGTTAAATGTGTGTTTACAGCACCAAATTCTTTGTTCCAACGTGAAAACATCATTTTCTCATTTTACCATCTTTCTTGATACCCAAACCCAACTTAGAGTTTCCATCAATACTCCACATGAAATAATGCGACTTAACTAAGTGCCCATCATTTCATGTAATGATCTTGTTGTTTTTATCATGATTCACCTTTCACCATTAAACATGATTTGTTACAAAGTGTACCCATTTACCACTTAAACCTCTAGGGTGAAAATAATAATATCAGGACGAAATCATTTTTCTAAACATTTCGCAAACAAACATAAAATAGAGAATATGTGTGAAGGGGACTTGCCTCCAAATGTAGTGTCAGACAACACACCGATATCATAATCCAATCCAGAAACACCAGTATCTAAAACATAGAAAATTCAATTCCTTAAGTATATTTGTGAAACTAAAATTTTCAGTGTATGAAAACATTTACTTTGCAATGGTGGAGATTTTCAAATTTTATTGAAATTTATCTTGTACTATTATTATTAAAATAATAAAAAATTATAGACATAGATTTTAAAATTCTTAATTAAATTTGTGTAGGAAAATTTTTCCAATGCATGAGAATATTTTATTCCGAAAGGTGGGATGTTAATGAATTTAATACAATTGATTGGGCATTTTTATGAATTAATATCAATTAGATATGAATTTTAGAGTGTATTTAAAAATTTAAAATGTTTATTAATTATAAACACCGCAGCAGGCCGAGATCGGCCGGTGAAGCCCGCGTCGGCCCGAACCAATGGGCGCATCTGCGCTGCTGCTGCTGCTGAGTGTCGACAAGCGGGTCCGACCTGTCAGTGACTCGGGGCAGATCTCGCGGTGGCTCAGCGGCGTGGTCCGGCGAACAGCGGCGTCTCCGGCGAGGGCGAGCGGTTCGGGAGAAAGAGCATGACGAGGGGAGTACATTTGTGGTGTCGGCGTCGGGGATTACTGTCGTCTCGATGGCCGGCAACTACGGTGGCACCGGCGCTTGAAAAGGGGTCGACGCCAAGACGTTTCGGCGACGTGGAGGTTCAATTGATGGAGGGGAAATACAAAGGGGATCATAGCGGTGCTAAAGGGCAACGCCCGAGGGCTCGGGGATGGTGGAATTGGCGTGACAGGGGCAGTCTTGGTTGGCTCCGATGAGGGGGAGGAGATGCGGCAGTTTGGGATTTTATAGGCAACGCAGGTGCGCATGCGTCCAGGCGGTGGTTTGGCACAGGGTGGGGAGGCAACACTGCTCGGTCTTGGCGACACAGTGAGACGGCAAAGACCACGGCGGCGCGGTTTGGTCAAGCCCGGTGCGGCGCGGCTCCGAGAGAAAAATTGGGGCGCGAATGTCCAAGACGGCGGCGGCATGCGACGATGAACTTCAACGGCAACCCTGCTCCAGCACGGGTCCACGGTGGTGTTGCTTCGGCCGGTGAGAAAGAGGGAGAGCAGAGAGAGATCGGGGTAGACGACGAAGAGGGGGAGAAAGAGCTGACAGGTGGGCCCTATAGGTCAGAAAGAAAAGAATAGGAGACTACCTGGTGGGCCCCTGGTAGAGAGGGTTGCGGCACGGCTAGCTGGGAGGGGTTGGTGCGGCGCGGCTGGCTGGGCCGGGCGTGCTATGGGGGGGAAGAGCTGGGCCGAGAGGGGAAAAGAGAGGGAGCTGGGCTGTAGGAAAGGGATTTTGTGGATAACATAGACCCAGGTATCCACACGGAGGGATTAAAAGACCACCCGACAAAGGGATGGTCCAAGTCGGGTGGATGAGGACGGTACTACTCGGACTATGAAAGGCTTGCCCGGCAAGGAAAGATATAAAGATAGAAGTCTATCCCTAATAGGGAAGATACCATTGTAATCCTAGATAATTGCATATTTGGTTAGAGGATAGAGATAAGAATCCTACCGAGTAACCGACCAGGACTCCTCCTTGTAACCCTGCCCCCCCCCCCCACTATATAAGGCGGGCCCTCGCCTCATAACACAAATTGAGGCCGAGAACACGACATACGAGAGATCTCCCGATCATCTTGTACATATATACCCCATATAATCCCAGAGCACAGCACTAGGGTATTACCTCTACCGATGAGGGCCTAAACCTATATAAAAAAACCCCTATCTTGTGCTACCATCGAGTTTGGATCCAGCGCATAACCCCATTTAAATTCATTGCCGACGATAACGTATGCCCGCCAATGCTACACGCCTCCAAGTATACGGCTTGGCGACCCACTACTCGGCTACACGCCTATGCCCGCACCACGAGTGCCCAAGTCTTCAGCTCGGTTGTACGCCATTGAGCGCCACGAGCGCCAAGTACAGCTACATGCCTACGTCTACAAGTCTACGGCTCGGCGACATGCTACTCAGCTGCGCGCCTAAGCCAGCGCCACGAGCTCCCAAGTCTTCAGCTCGGCCATACACCATCGCGCGTTACGAGCGTCCGATACGGCTACACGCCCACGCCTACAAGTCTACGGCTCGGCGACACACTATTTGGCTACACTCCTACACCTACATCAGAGCTAAGTTCTCATTTCCATAATGTTTTCATACAAATCTAACTTGTTTCTTGACTTGCTACTTAGTCGATCTACAACTAAGAAGTAAGTCGGGGGCTACACTTAATAGGTGCATTTGCGTGCACTTTTGTTTCTTTCTCTTAATGATTGAAAATGAATCTGAGTGGTATTCCGAGTAGTGAAGCTCTGACCCCATGTACGGCGAACTCTAGTCACTCAATACGCATTCCTGGGAAATACGGCCATGAGCCGACTCACAACGCTTGAGGGGTAGACTAGTCGGGTAGAGTGCTTAACAAAAGGAAGATTAATTAGAGGAATTAAAAATCAAAAAGGAAAAAGACCAAAAGTAAAAAAATTATCTACATAAACAAAGCGCTTGGATTTTTACATTCATATAACTACTTTCATGATACTGTCTAAATTCTGCATGTACATGTTACAGGGGTTCATGGATTTTTACCTTATCCAGTACCTTTTACGACTCTGTATACGAGTAAGAAGGATCTGCGCGATGAGCGCTAACTATGGCTCGAGGATCGACTGGCACGGCTACATGCTTACGCCCGCGCTTCGACCATCCAAATCTACAGCTCAGCGAGCGCCCGGCATGGCTACGCGCCTACGTCCGCACCTCGAGCGTTCAAGCCTATGGCATAGCTTCACGCCCACGCCAACTTCGGTACGGCTATACGCTTACGCCTTTGGCCATATGTCACCCTGTGCCCTGAATGGTAACTACGGCCTTCCAGCTGCGTGTCACAACCAGTGGCTACAAGCGTAGCCGGGCTAAGCCGAATTCAGCCTCAGTACACCCCATGTTGGGTAGAATACCGGCAGAGCTATAAAAAATATCCATCTCTTGGTATACCCCATGTTGGGTCACTAGTTGGTCACTGCATGTCAGGATCAGATACCAGTGATGTCGGTATTGAGTATCGTTGGTACGCTCCAGTTGGGGCCGACGCTGTACACTGCGACCCGGGTATGGATATCATACGGCTAAACTCTATCCTTAAGGTACGCCCTGTGGTGGGGCCGCCAATTGCATCCCACTCCGGTCGGGTACAGGTACCGTCTGGCTAACAACAATGATATGTCGCATATTGGGACACTAGCTGTGTGCCGCACCAA
Source organism: Raddia guianensis (assembly GCA_036346415.1). NCBI lineage: Eukaryota > Viridiplantae > Streptophyta > Magnoliopsida > Poales > Poaceae > Raddia > Raddia guianensis. The sequence continues at coordinate 17,015,404 of CM070534.1, read as the reverse complement.
TCGGATACAAGTATCATTGGGCCAAACCTATCCAGATGGTATGCTCCATGTTGGACCAATCGCTTTACTCTATGAGTACAGATACCAGATGGTCAAAAATACGGTACGCCCTCTGGGGCCACCAGCTGTATCCCACTCTGGTCAGGTATAGGTACCGCTCAGATCTTCAGCTAAAACCACGGTATGCCCTCTGTGGCCACCATCTGTATCCCACTCCGGTCGGGTACAGGTACCGCTCGGCTCTTCAGCTAAAACCATGGTATGCCCTCTAGGGCCACCAGCTGTATCCCACTCTGGTCGGGTACAGGTACCACTTTGCTCTTCAGCTAAAACCACGGTATGCCCTCTAGGGCCACCAGCTATATCCGACTACGGTCGGGTACAGGTACCGTTCAGCTATTCAGCCAAAACCAAAAGGTACGCCCTCTAGGTCCATCAGCATTATCCCACTCTGGTCGGATACAGGTACCGCTCGGCTAATGACATGCCCCATGTTGGGCCGACCGCTACGTTCCAATGGAACCAGATGCCTATACTCATGTTACACCCCATGTTGGGTCAATAGCTGTACATCGCAATACGAGTACAGGTGCCACTTCATCAAAAATCAAAGTGATGTGCCTTACAAAGAGCCGACCGCCAGAATCCCGGCAATCCCGGCAATCCCGGGCTGGGTATCACTAACCACTTTAAGGATCTTTATGAGTCCTTCACAGTCTCCTTGCAGATAACGGCAGAAGCCAGTCGGGAAGAAACATCAACAATCTACAAGCACTCGGCATGAAGCATGACTCATCCAAGGTGTGATAAAGAGGAGCTGCAACTCGACTATGAAGCACTGGGGGACTACTGTGGATAACACAAACCCCGGGTATCCACACGGAGAGACTAAAAGACCACCCGACAGGGGATGGACCAAGTCGGGTGGGTGAGGATAGGTACCACTCGAATTCTAGAAGGCTTGCCCTGCAAGAAAAGATATAAAGATAGAAGTCTATTCCTAATAGTTAAGGTACCATTGTAATCCCGGATAACTACATATTTGGTTAGAGGATAGAGATAGGAATCCTACCTCGTAACCGACCAGGACTCCTCCTTGTAATTCTGCAACCCCCCCCTCCCCCCACACACACACAATATAAGGTGGGCAAGGAGCCCCTGGTTCGGCATCTACATCTTCATCTCCAAACCAATCTAATACCCTCGCCTCATAACACAAGTTGAGGCCCAGAACACAACATACGAGAGATCACCTGATCATCTTGTACACATATACCCCATATAATCCCAGAGCACAGGACTAGAGTATTACCTCTACCAATGAGGGCCTAAACCTGTATAAAAAAAGACCCCCTGTCTTTTGCTACTATCGAGTTTGGATCCAGCGCATAACCCCATTTAAATTCATTGCTGATGATAACCCCCGGATAAGCACCCGTCGACAGATTTTGGCCCAAAAGAATTTTTATAAATAATTCCATTGCTTTATTTTATTTTCTCTTTCTCTCTTAAATTCCAAAAGTTTTTTTTCTCTTGGGAAATTATTGGAGGCAAAATTTGTAAATCTAGGTGTGTTAAAATACAGTTTTTATTTCTATATTTTTGTTTGGCCAAAAATATATATATTTGTTTTATGTTTCCATAAATACAAATTGGTAAAAAAATTTAATTGAAGCTCCAATAAAATTTTCCTCATAATTGATTAATTAATTATAAACATAAATTAATTTTTGAAAATTATGCTTTTAAAAATTGAGGATGTTACACCCGTCCTCTCTCTCTCTCTCTCTCTCTCTCTCTCTCTCTCTCTCTCTCTCTCTCTCTCTCTCTCTCTCTCTCTGGCCATTGGCTGGCCCCTTGAGGTATAAAAGGGGCACCGAGCAGCGGAGAGAGGGGGCTCCCAGTTCAATTCCTCATTCTCAGTTCTAGACTCCCAGAACCAGCACTGTATGAACTCGCTCCGCGTGAGCCAATCAAGAACAGGCAGGAGTAGGACTGTTACCCAGATCGGGGGTCCGAACCTGGGTAAAATCTCGGAGTCTCCCTCACACTGTAAGGAGCCGGAGTGAGCTGCGTGGATACCACCTCAGCGGAACAATTCCGTAATCCCTTGGAAGGATCTTGTCTGGTGACATTTTCACCGACAAAACTAAAAATACATGGATGTTACTTATAACTTGGTGTATGTGTGGATGTGATGACACATTGGCTTTACCCATTTTATATTTATTGGTTTGAATTGTGTATGCTTTGTATGTGTAGGTTGCATACGCGTGGCGTAAATTTGGGTTTGCAAGTTGCAGTTATTGTTGGTTGTAGTGCCAGCAGCAAAATTTAGGCCTTTTACCATTTTTTTTAGCTATTTTATATAAACTAAGTAACCTTGACGATCGCCTAAAAGTCGCAGATAGTAACAAGGTATAAGCTAGCCCTAGCCTCCCCCACTCTTGATAGCTCACCCAGGCAGGTTTTTTGAGGAAAAAACCTTAGTGGCACTTCTTATGCTAGCATTTACCAAACTATCAATTGTAGGTTACTCTCGACGGCCAGGGACAGCGATGGAGAGAACCTGTAGCAATCGTGGGCATCCCAACAACCCCTCATTCGATGGCCAGCGTGTGGTAGTCGATAGATATGACAGAGAACTAGTTACATATGTCTCGTTGCCTAATATCTGGCCATCAACAGAGAGGAGCCCGAGCCATTAATGTTCCTGACAGCCGACTCCACCCTATCTATGAAACAGCACAAGTTAAGACGTCGAGAATTGTTCACTTGACTGTTGAACCATTTAGAGTACTTGGCACTACTCTCTACTATGATGACCCAACGGTTAGCCGTGGAGACAAACCTTTCACGATGGTTTTGGTGTTTGTCTCAATGGTTTTGGCCATCAAGATTTAAGGAAATATTCCTTGTAGTGACATAATAAGGACTTAGCATAAAATCTAGTTTTGACGATTTTCTTGAACATTTTATGTTAGGCCCCCAGTTGACTGGATATTGTGTTATTATTTCAAACAATGCTACTGACAACCATATTACGGAAGAAGTTATGACATATAATACACAACACGCATATAAAATGCAACTTGCAAGGCGCATATATATGCAATTTTTTACAATTTAGGGTCATGTTGTACTGCATCATATGGTTAATGTTAAATTTATACATCTAGATATTATCATTTACATCTAAAAATTTGTGTGGTTTTGGCACATCCACCTGGATATTAAGATTGTCTACAATGTGGCCTTATTTTGTAAAAAAAAAAAAAGGCAATAGATTTGTGTGGACAATATAGATTTATTATAAAAAATGGTTATGAAAGCTAGAAACGGACTAGGATTGTACTCATTATATATATAAAACGGTTAGGAAAGCAAGAAACGGCCACCCCTCCCCCTCTCTCCCCTCCGGCTGCCCCCTCCCTCTCCCATTCCGCCACTTTCCTTTGGGCGGCGGCACGGGGAGGGGCGATGGCGGCGGGGATGACGCTGGGAGGATCAACGGCTGCGAAGATGGCACTGGGAGGGACAGCGGCGGGGATGGCGCGGGAAGGGGTGGTGGCGGTGGGGATGTGGCGGGGATGGCTCAGGGAGGGGAAGAGACGGCGCGGGGAGGGGCAGTGGTGGCGGGCACCATCCTCACCACCTACGCTGTCGTCACCGAGCTTCGCCCTTCCTCTCGGCGCCGCTCACGGCGCCGAGCGCCGCGTCGTCACCCGTCGCGCCCTTATTGCTCTGCGCCGCCCGCCGCCTTGCACGCCCGCTCTGCACCGCCTGCGTGCCGTCACCATGAAAGCCGACGTCTCCAACAAGGCCAGCATCCGACCCCTCTTTGCCGTTGCGGAGTCCGCCTTTGGCGCCGGGAGCACATGATGGGGGCCAACACCGGCGTGCTCGACGAGAAGTACCCTTCCCTGGCGGACACCACCACTGAGGACTTCGACCGTGCCATGGCTGTGAACGCGGCTGTAGGAGGCTGGCGGCGGGCGGCAGGATAGTCTGGCAATGGTGAAAGGTGAGGCAGAGAGAGAGGAGAGGAACAAGGAGAAGAGAAGGAAGAAGAGAGGGAATTACATGAGGATTCCACCTTTTTTTGTTTATTTGTGATTGGACTAACACGTGGACAAAACCATGTCTAAAACCGCTTCGGCGGGTTATTTGCGTCGGTTTTTCGGTTTTGTGGGTTAGAATACCTGGTTTCGTGGTTAGTGGGTTATATGTAGGAAGGGCTATAGTCTAGGGTGTAATATAAATTTTTTCCTTACAGCATCTGCATCCGATGCTCTGTCCTCACACTCTATTTCACTATTAGCTACTCACTCTATCCTTCTCTCTAAATTTTCTTTACATTTTACACTACACTCTAAAAGATTCCTTCACTTCATCGGCCACTCTATCCAAAGCTATAGTATTTTAGAGTGACGACTACGGATGCTAAAAATATATATATGTATACCTTCCAGGTCCTAGGATCGTCAGTCGTACATATGAACACGATACTATACCTATCCAAGGCATTCCTTCCTTTTGACGAAAATCCTGGATATGTCAGCCCACAGGCCAATAGAAAACCTCAGAGCAAAGCTAGCAGCAGCTTTAAAAGTTGCTGCAAATTCCCATGCTGCAAATTTACAGCTTTGCTGCAAACATCCCTTCAGACTTTACACTACACTCTAAAAAGATTACCTCACCTACCAGACACTCTATACGTGCTGCAAATTTACAGCTCCATTTAGAGCTTCTCCTAGTCATGCTCTCAGAAGACGGATTTGCTCGAAGCGTAGTGCTTGCTACCTGGAACAGTAGCTGATTCAAGGGTCAGTTCCGTATATCGCCATCCTTTCATCACGATACGCTGACAGTACATGCTGCGACCAGCACGCGTTCTACATTTCTTTCCCCCCGTCTCTCTCGTGACCGTGTGCGACGCTTTCCGAAGGCAAAGAGGGTTGCTTCCATCGGGAGCTAGCCTACGAAGGCGATGCTTCAACGCGATCTGCTCTACGCTGTGACGCGGGATTTGTGTTGTCCGATGGAAGGGAACTTGACTGATTCGATGTTGTAGGTGACATGGCCCGGCAAAAGTTGGGAGAAGGCTGCGGCCTGCGGCGGCTGGTGCGCTCTCGCTCTCGCTCCCCCGCCCGGTCGTTTTTCCTTGGCATGCACGGGAGGATTCCTCCATTTCCTCGGGGTGGAACGGGTCCGCGTGAACGCCGCCGTGGGTTGCATTTTGTTTTACTTTTACGTGTCCATCCACGTGCGCGCGGGGGCGGCAAATTGGTGGCCTGGTGGGTGGCTGGGTGCAGAGAGCCGCCTGGCGCGGTGGCGACTGTGGCCGGGTGGTCTTGTGGGTAGGCCTGTAGCTGCGATGGAACTTACATGCTGACTTGTGGAGATGGATTTTCCATTACCAACGGCGCGGCAACGTTGGCTGGGTCTCCGCGTCCGCCGTCCGGTGCACCAAGGTGTTACATTTCTCAAGATATTCATGGACAGGAAACACTACACACCCCGAATGTAACACCCAAATTGAGCCAAACCATTAAATTTGATCAAATTTTGGCAGAATTCAAAATTTCTAAACATTTCTTCGGATTGGGCTTTAGTTGGGCCTAATTCTGGCCGAGCCCACTTCTCCTTTCCCCTTGTCTCTCTCTCTCGTCGTTTTCTCTCTCACTCCCGGCGCCGCTCATCTCTCTCTGTGTTTCGGTGTCGCTCACTCGAGCTCATGCAGTGCCATGTCTCAATCTCGCGTCACCACCTAGCCTCGCCGCTTAACCATGCCACGCTGGCGTCGCCGAGCTCAGCGCCCTCACCTCTCGGTATAAAAACCTAGCCACCGCCTCGGTTCTCGCTTCCTTCCCGAACGCTTTGGCCTCTTCCCTTCGTCCATGGCGACTCCCTGAGCTCACCAAGCATCGCCAACGCCGTCGGAATCGCCGTACTAGCCGAAATTGCTCGCCGACCCGAAGCTGTGCTGAAACCGTCTTCGTCGATTTCTCCCTTCACGGTACGAATTAGCTTGATTCCTTGCTGCTTGAGCATCGTATGAGCCTCATCCACATTTCCCCTCAATCAACTCATATAGAGCATCACCAGAACATCCTTAACGTTGTTGCTCTGTTTGGCACCGCCGCAAAGTCGCTTGTCACCAAGCCGAATCGGCCGCACTCCGTCCTCTCTAGGGCTTCGATAAGCATGCTCTCGCCTCCCCGTAGCTTCCTCGCCTTTCAATTTGGTTGGAGTCGCATTGTAGTGCCGTCGCCATGTGAAGCCGAGCCATATCTTCGCCGCCGTCACTGGCGCCGCCGCGTCCGGTCACCGATGGCCGTGACGAGGGCACCAGTACCTGCGCGATGTTTCACTGAAACTGTAGGTAGCACCTACACCCACCAGTGTAGCCCCTAGCGCCGCCGAATGGTAGTTTTGCCGCGGTTGCGCGCTCTAGCGAGAGGAAGAAGACGATGATGTCATCATGATGTCATCATCCCCTGCGGTGTGCACAAACGAGTCGCTGACAGCACGATCCCACCTGTCAGACGCTCTCTCCTTGCTCTGTATCATCTTTGCTCCATTTTGAGTCGCTGCCCAGTGGGCCCTTGGCCCCACGTGTCAGCTTAAGTGGAGGCGTCTTTCATCCAGGCGCCTTCGACGTCGCCATTGGTGATCTGCGCCATGGGCGGGCATGCTACTGGCCGATGTGTCGTTCCACCCGTTCTGTTGTGTCATTGGTTGGGCAGCGCACGCTATCAGATCACAGATAGTAATGGGCTTGGCCCATTACTGTTCTAGTAGTTTTCTCTGAGTTTAGCTATTTAGAAATATCCCAAAAATAGTTATCTAATTACTAAAAATAGTAGATTAGCTCCAAAAAAATTCCTAGAAAATTACAGAAAATACTAGGATCAATTTACAATTTACGAAAATAAAATTTAGGTTCTGATCTATAGAATTCTCTCTGAATATATTAAATAAGATATTTAGAGGCATGTTTACATTTTTCAAAAAGGAAATCCTAGGGGTATATTAGTAAAGGCATCTTTAGTCTCCTTAATGCCATAACAATAGCACCTCTGTTTAGAATCGTTACTCAGCCTTGCATTTTTGCATATATCTCTATTAGAGTAAATATTAATTTGAAATCTCCTTTCCAATAGACGAGCCTGTTCTTGAAGAAGTGTTTCCGGACGCAAGTAAAGCACAATCCACTGATCACCAAGGCGAGTTAACACCCTAGCTCATTATTCTACCCGGTTTTAGTAAATTATCTTGTTTGGAATATACAAGTGCATGCTTAATATATTTTGAAATTGCCTACCTTGTTAATCATGATTTAATCATGTCCTGCCTTTGTTACACTTGTTTGCCATACCATGATTGCTTGATTGTCCACATACTAAATAAAATGTTTAGACTTCTTAGTCTTGGGTAAAAACTGCTTAGGCTTGCTTAGGTCTTATTGATTTAATCGAGTATGCAATCCCGCACTAATGAGCCAAAACTCATCAGTGTACACAATGGCAATGTACACCTTGACCATGATGGATTTTACACTGCATGTGTTAATGTGATGTTGGTTTGAGCTATGGGATAACGAAAATGTGGTTTATGAATGGGATGATGCTTTGTGATTAAAGGGAAACGGGACTAGGAATGATGGAAGAGAAGGGTGATGGGCAGGATGAACACAGAAGTAATATGGTACCTGTGTGGCTTGAATGTTGGAGTTAGTGAACTTTTATTATAATCTATGCTCGACATCTTTTTGGAGATGTCCTTTATAAAATGGTTAAGTATAGGTTTTTATCTAAATATTTTAAATCTAAAATTTGGCTTTCCACAAGAAAATAACCTTAACCCACTATATGGCATGTACCTCTATCATGCATTAAGGACGGTGTTAACATGCAAATGCGGTTTGATTGTGCACTTACCCTCGTACCCACTCACATTTTTAGATTACGGAGATCTGGAAGATGGTAATTATGCTTATCATGAGGATGGAATCCAGCGTTTTAAGATCACGACCAACTCTAGGCTCTCCTACAGTCTGAATCACTTACGTAGCTTTGGAATCTCATATGTAAATTAAAGACAAGTTTCCGCTGGCAATTCTCTTTTGTTGTAAGATAAACAACTCTATGGCACTCTTTGTGTAGCCTCGTACTAAAACTTGGTTAGTACTCTCTAAATGTAATAAATCTCAGTTGGTATTGTATGAGATGATCCAGCTATGTAATGTGAGGCACTAGTATACTGATACAGGGACTAGTTCAGTTTCACAAAACATGGTTTTAAAGGTAAGCAATTTGAGGCCCTATCACCGAATAAGTTGAATCGTTGGAGAGGATGTTGTTTGGAATGCAGCGTAAGCAAAATAATACGCAATATAATTCTAAAAGACAGCAGCCATGTACAATAATTAAACAGCATCATGCTCAGTTTAATTGTTTAAGGTATTATTCTTAGATTTTTTGAGTCGAGTTGCTGATATGCCTTCCAATGACAACCGAATAAATTGATCACTGATTAGACTATGGTATAATCAAGAAGTAGTGATATGCTAGATAGCCGATGCCTATTCCGATTAAATGAGCTTCTTAAATGTACCACACTGCTCAACAATAAATCAATCTATTGAACCAATTCATATATTCAAGATAATTGGGTCTATTCAACGAAAAGCACGTAGACACGTTCAATGAACTGTCATAGTCGATTTCACAAAAATAATCATCGTCGAGTTACTGTAATTAGGCCACAGATTGTGCACAACCCATAAATCAATGCAATTTAGCCCATTTGCACAAGGCAAGATCCCCAAAATTATTATGATATGCACAAGTCAAACAGACAAAAAAGCGTCCAACTTAAAGCCCATAGAGAGCTGGACTCGAACCAGTGTGTGCATTAGAGAACACAAGGAGCGTCGGGGACGCTGTATTAGAAAACAATATTGTCGTCACACAAGCGTGAACAACGGCAAATTGCCCCGAAATACATTGCCGCCAATCTCAATGCGTCAACCAGCGGCAACTATACCGAGTCCTCGAGGTGCAGTAGGGGCAACACAAGATCATAAATCCCATCCAATGGCCGAAGGGCAATCAACACTTAGTTCAGCAACTCTGGATGACCTCTTGGCTCTCGAATCAGAACCAAAATCAATCGAAAAAGCTTAATCAAAGTTTGAGAAAACAAAGGTTGAGCTTGTAGTTCATTCGAGACCAAAAAAGAGAGAAAACTCACCCGGTTAAAAAGAGTAGAGGATCGAGATGAGGGAGGCAACGAACTGCACAAAGCTCGGGTAGAGCCGAGTCCACGATGTGAAGGACGCGGACATCATCGTCACCAACCGTCACAGTCGTTGCTACCATTTCCCTTAAAACCCTTTTGCTCCCTCGGTGCATGAGCTAGGGCCGATGTTGCTACCCTAGCCACCACTGGGAAGGCCACGAGGCTCACTGGGCCGAAGCCGCGGAGCAAAAGCCCAAGATAGAAAAAGGTGAGATGTAGAAGCAGCAGGAGGAGGAAATAGGAGAAGAACAATATGGGTAGGAAAATAGTGATAGTTTCTTGGTTTCAGATCATTACAATATAGAGGGACAACTTAAATAGCTGCTCAAAAGTAGCAGAGCTAAAGCAAAAGAAAAAATGAGACTACGCTCATCATGCATATGACCCACACGTCTACATGACTTCATCGACATCTACCTTTGCCAAGACGTGCACGCAGATGGAGTGCTACACCATCAGAATAAAGTATCACTACAACCACATGTTCGTCTGCCACCATGACCATCTCAATTACATGAAGACATATTCAAAAATGGAACTACGGAGGAGCCACAAAAAACCAAGAGTTCAAGTCAGATTCGATATTGAATTTGAGTCCTAGTCAAATTCGTCCATGTTGATCCTTGGCGACCAATTGGACATCGAATTCGAGTTCTAGTTAAATCCAGTCAACATCAAAACAAAACGATCATAGCTTCTGATCCAAAAGGTACATGTAGGCCCACGAATACTTTACGGAAAGGATTCTTCGTCCTCTTTCCAACAGATCTAGCTGCATGTCCAAATTCCTTCTTAGTCAATGGGAATCCATGAAATACCGTGGCCACTATTCCCGTCCGAGACAAGTGGACCTTGGGCAATGTAATTCGAGTTTCATTGGCCCCCTCTCCGTTTCCTCCTCCTCCTATCTCATAAATAGCCGGCCGTCACCTCTAATAGCCAATGCCACTTTATCTTGTAATCATGTGTGTCCGTTAAACTGCATGTTTTACTCATCATTGAAATCTCACCATATCATGAGCTACTTGTTTATCTATTTCTTGTTAGTTCTTGATTGCTTATAGGAACAAAGACCTTCATGGTCAGGTTAATCGAGCTTCGACAAGATAAATAACCATATGGAGTTGGTGTATCAGTCGCTAAGACGTAACGTTTTGGATAGTCATAGTCAGACCATCAACATCGATTCCTACTAAATTGAAGTTATCGACCTCTCATCAAAAGATTGGGACTATCGTGCTGCTATCAACCTACCCAAGTAATGACAACACTAACAGTAAATATTGAAACCCCTCTCAACCGTCAGATTGTTGTTCTACGTCTTCAGAGAATACCCCTGTGCAACAATGGAATCGGCTGCCGTCCTTTTTTTATGCCGACTTCTTACTGAATCCAAAACTTTGAAATGTTTCTTCTGTCTTCCTCAGACTTATGACACAAGGATTTGGGTGTGCCTAGATGTGGAGAAGACGAATTGACTATTAGGTATCACCACGCCCATATTCTTTGGTAAGGAAACGGAGGAGTGATACATCGCTGCTTGTAACAAGTAAAGCTAAACTTGTATAAATATCTATGAAACATTTATATTAGAGGCTTACAACAAAAATTTATGCCGCAATAGCCAAAAACATTTTGCAAAAAACTTTAATTCTGAAAATGCAACAGGTTGCGTTCTTGTTTTTCCTCCTCTCTAGATCCAGTTAGAATTAGCGGGTCCCGTCCCCATCATCGTCCCTCTCAAGGCTCATATCGACATAGATGGAGTCATGGGATAGGACCGTGTGACCATGAGCTAGGGTTCGAGGCGCAACACAACCTAAATCCTCGTCATCGTTGGCAAACCAGTCAAGCTTGATATGGAAGTCGAGATTAATGTCGCCCTCCGCATCACACACGACGCGCTTGTTCCAGACAAACTTGCTGAAGCCAACAATGAGGAATTCATGGGGGACAAAGGCAACAAGCAGCATGACATGTCGCCTAGTTCAGCTGATGGAGAGGCAGCCCCACCACTATACACGCTTGCTCTCTGGTTGCCGCACTGCCCCAAACATCGCTTGGTGTGCCGCCACCACGCCATCGGAGAAGTTGCCAACGCGCCATCTGGTCGGCCGCCGGCCTACCTGATTCGACCGTTGTGCCCTTGGATCTATCCGTTGCGCCCTCAGATTCAGCCGTAACGATGACAAATCTAACCACAACACCTCATTGTGCTGCCTGAGAAGAGCTGCACCACCGGAAGGAGGAAGAAGGGCCACCAAAAGAGAGGAGAGGAAGAGAGGGAGGAGAGGGGTAGCGAAGGACGAGACCCTCCACCGCCACTAGCAACAACGACAGAGGGACGCTGGTAAGGCAGGGTTGTATGTAGGGCTAGAAATCGAGCCAAAAGCTCGTGAGCTGTCGGGCTCGGCTCGATTTCAGCTCGACTCGGGCTCAGCTTGTTTAGAAACGACCACGAGCTAAGCATAATTTTCAGCTCGTGCAACTAACCAAGCCAAGCCAAGCCTCGCTCAGGCTCGGCTCGTGACTCCTAAGCTCGGCTCAGGCTTGGCTTGTACATCATCATTCAGTCAACTAGCTTGTTTTTCATTCAATCACCTAGCTTGTTTTTTACTTGAGCTCAGGCTCGTGACTCGGCTCGTGCGGGCTCGCAAGCGCTCGCAAGCTACCACCACCACCGAGCCGAGTCTGTTTTTCAGCTCGGACCTCTTGCTCAGCTCAACTCGAGCTCGGTACCTAATGAGCCGGTCGGCTCGAGCTCTGTACCTAACAAGCCGAGCCGAGTCAGGGGCTAGCTCGCTCGGGCACGGCTTTCCACCCCTGCTCGTAGGTGAGGAACTGGTCACCCTCGTGAATGCACTCGGGGCCGGGTACGGGATTAAGAGTCGGGCGATGTCTCGTGTACTTATTAGTTTTGATTGACTAGTTTTGATTGACAGGTGACAACCGTATGTGACAAAATTCATCAAAGACAGTTTTTGTCATCGTATATAACAAGATAGTCATCGTAGTAAAACCATGTGATATTACAATAAGCAAATTGTAGATAGCGCAAACAAATTTTTGACCTGACTAGTAACCGTACGGTAAGATGTCCAGTATGACTTTACCCGAAGTGTCAGAAACATACTAAGTTCAAACAAGGATTTCGCTAGATAGCCTAATGTGAACATTCATTCTATGAGGATCTATATTATAAGACAAGCTGGTCAAACCCACCAATATGAAAACTCTGTACATGAAAATGGTATGGAATAACTTACAAAAGCTAACGTCAATGTCCACTGTTCTTGCAGCATAGTAACAGCTAAGGGATTGTATCTGCCGGAAGTACAGCTGCCAAGCTTAGCTAAAAGCTTCTCACACTTAACGGAGGTCAACCAGATCAAACTTCACATTGGGGTTCATGTACACATGGGAGCAATGCTCGTAGATTGACGTACCATCCAGAGGCTCCTCATGGGGATGGAATCCGCTCTCCTGACAATCATGGATCACACCCATGCCACCTGGATCCGTGAGATGAAATATGCCATGTTTCCTGTTAAAAGAAAATATAAAGCATAATTACATGATCACCCAATGGTAATTAAAATGAATAGAACACCACCAATGGAAAATGAGCTTTCCAACCACCGAGCTCAAAATTGAAGACTACAGAATAACTGCAGCCAAGCCAAGGAACTTTACAATGGTTGTTGGCCCAAGAAATTCCTTATACTATCGAGGTCTTGTTTGGTAGCTTGATTTTTCAGCATTTAACTATGGATAAGAAATATTGACAATTGAGAAAATATACAGCGATGACAATTGAGATAATCAGCATTTATCCATGATATAAAGATTGATCTAGATCATCGCCCAAAGAATTAGATGCAAGTTCAGTGAAGTAGATACCTTGTTGTATCTGTAGGTGCCATAACTACTGCAATTGCTTCAGGAAGCATGACCTGTTGAAAAAAAATACCAAACAAAAAATAAGGAAATGTCTCTAGTGGTTCTTTTCAAAATATGACCAACCCAACAAGGAAAAAAAATGTGATTGGCAATGTCCATGTGCCCTCAACACCCATGCTCCATGCTGATCACCTCAGCATTTTGCAACAAACATACTGAAATAACAAAATTCCATAATCTTTGGCCATGCATCGACATTCTACAATTCCAGATTGAACCAAAACAGACAAGACAAATGGCACAATTCCAGCAGCATGTCAGTTTTCCGTTTATTGATTTCAAGAAAAATCACAAGGCATTAATCAGCAAACATTCAAAGAAAAAATTAACTGGCAGGCATGCTTAACCACAAGATCGTATGCTGATCTTCGCAGCATTTTGTAACAAAAGATACTGAAATAAAAAAATCTCATTATCTTTGTCTACGGGTTGTCATTCTAGGCTATACAAAACAAACACGACAAATTGCACAACAGCATGATCCTATGCTGATCTTCACAACATTTAGTAACAAAAGATACTGAAAAATAAAAAAAAAACAATATCATTGTCTTTGTTTACACATTTTAATTCTAGACTGTACAAAACAAACAAGACAAATTGCATGACAGCCAGCAAAATATCTCAAGATATTCATTTCAAGGTAAAAATGAGAAGAACCAACAAATGGGATTACTGAGTGCTGAGCACAATACAAACAATTGCTACAACGAAGATGACACTATAAGAAGATAAAGTGATTACCTGATATGAATAATGATTATGAAGATCAATGGATGATAAAAAGCAGGTCTGTGTTGGATGTGTCTGGAAAGAAAATTAAAATGATGAGATCAAATAATTATCCTGGCATATTTCTATACCATTACAATAATATATTTGGATACAGACAACAAAATTCTGCCATACACAACTGATAACTGGCATATGACTTTTAAGTATGAAGGAATGAGTGAACAACAAATTTAGCGTCTCTCAGATGTTTGATGGGCTGCCGATTTTTTTTAAGAGTAATTCCTTAATAAGAAATGCTACAGTAACTAAGGTAAAAGTTCTCTACGCCATTGGATTAAACATACGTGGTTTGGTTTAGATTCATCGTCTTACCCCTAGAGGTAAGTTTTACACACCATTGGATCAAGCAAAATATATGGCACATAATAGTTCGGGCGCATCTTAAGAAAAACTGTAAATAAAATGTTTGGCAGGGTGGTGTTTTATGAAACCTTGCTGCCATAAAACCTGGTGTTAAGTGGCACTGCCTAATAAGAATTTAATTATGATAAAAAAAATGTGGTTCTCCTACTGATTCTTTAAAAATATGACTGGTAGAATCAAGTTTTGTAGGTGTGCACGACAACATGTTTTACATACATGAAATTTTTTTTGTCGTTTTCAAAACAGCGCATCATGCACATTTAACAAATGGGGACATGGACATTCGTGCGCACCAACAAATTTTTCATTTATGAATAGACATCCCAAATTACCCAACAGTTCTTAAGCAGATTACCCAGGGATAGTCATCCTAGATCATTGTTTTTAACAATTTGAGTAGCTTTAGTTAGTCATCCTAGATCATTGTCTTTAATAGTCTTGGTAACCGGAGACCAGAAGAGGAGGATTAGTGTCAACAATGTCTTTTCAGATATCCCTCTGATCATTGCTTATCCATTAGACGATAGAACAAAGCAATCAGGAGTCCAAAATGTTGGCTTGATTACTAGTAAGCATTAGTTAAATTAGACTCACGTGAATCCAACCAAGAGTAAAAAGTGAGCCTTTGTCTTGCACTTCAAATATTTCTTCTTCATTTGTAGCCTGACACTGGAAGACAAGCAAAATCATGTAATCTTAAAATGCTACATTTTGGTGCTGTATTGCCACATGTAAACTTGCAATAAGGCATAAAACATAAAGGCATAGGCTCCTAGACAATTATTATCATGGACGCATCATTTGTGTACCATGTAAAATGTAAATCATGAACATCGGTCAAAGTGTTTCTAGTGTTTTGTCAAGCCAATCGTTCATTCATTTCAGTCACTGAATTACTGATATGCAACATATCCTGTATAAAGTTATCATGGCAATTGGATTCAGAAAAATCTCTACCAAGTAAATGATTTATTTAGAGAAGAGCACGGTCGGGAATCGCTAAAAAATGCAGAACACAATAAAAGCAACAACAAACAACTTACAGAATCTGATGTCGATTTCTGCTTAGGAATAATCAGTGTTGTTACATAAAAAGTTCTTTTTTTCTACACACAAAATATAACAAGTTAGTGAGATAGACAAATATAATGTTGCTTTCATTTCCTTTACGGGGAAGGCACGCACCAAGTTACCAGCAAGAATCCCACATGTTTCCAAATTATTTGCAGTGTTCACCTCAGCAACCCTTAAAAAGCACTCCATTAATGTCACCGGCTGACAAGAAGGTTAAATAAAACCATCATCAAAATCAAAATAAGTCAACAATATACATCAGCTTAACAAAATGCGGATATAGGATCCTACTCATATCTTCTATGATACAGTGTATCTAGACAATATGATGGAAACATAAAGAAACTGTGTTTTGAAATTACCACATGCAAATTTTGATAGCATCCAGTGTCAGAGGTTGCAGGTCCGGGTCTTGGATCAGCAACTCTTGACGGAGAAATTGGTCTATGCTCATGATGCACTTGTGCCAGGACAGGTGGGGGTGAAGGCTGTCTGATATTCAGCTGGGAAAACTCTTCTTCGAAGCCAGCAGAAGACACGGATGTTGGCTCTTCTACTGGTAAAGACCATCGACCATCATCAAGTGAGAGAACAGATTGCATATCCTCACAGTTATCTTTTGGGCCATCCTGAGATGTTGTAATAGGACCATAATAGCCATCCTGGTTCAAGCTTGCTGGGACTAAACTGAAAAAGAAATGCAATAACATTAGTCAGAAACAAATTTATATTTCCACATAGCTGTCCGGAGTAACTTTCCGAAAAAGAATAAGCTCAAAACAATTCAAACCTAGAGATATCACTTTGGGTTAATTCAGGTTTACTTGGATACTGGATCTGTGATAAAGTGAAATTCATAATAGTTAGTAATGATGAAAGTAAACATGCAAAGAAAATGAGAACATCATAGTTATACCCTGATACCAGTAACAGGCCCTGCCCACTGGCCACTGAGCCCATTAGGTCCTAGTATTGAATGTCTGGATAGAGTCTCTTCTTTTGGATAAGGCAAATTGGCATATCTGCATAATTTACACAGCAAAGTTATTTTCTCTTTGTTTAATAACAGAACAAATAATTTAACAACTATACAGTGCACAAATCGACAGTTGTATACTTGTATAGCATATTCCACATTTTAGTGCAAGTAAAAAAATGTTTAAATTTCATCTATAGTAGCAAGTTGCATAAGAGAAGCAAAGAGACCAAGAAAAAAGGAGTCATAGAAATAGGAAATGAAATCTGATTTTCACGGGAACCACATAAATTCAATCAATAATTTTTCATAGTAAAAAATGGTTTCAGAACAAAATGATACGTGTTAATTATAACTCAGTCAAACCAAATCTTGCTTTCAAGTATGAGGTACATGCACCAATTCAAACTCAGTATCACAAGATATTGATAGAAACAACTGGCTGCTGGCATGTGAAAATATACTTTTACAAGAAACAAAGGAGCTAATGTCGCTCAGCATACCCCAATTGTGCAATGAAGACTCAAGTGCATGGCATTTGACGTAAAGATCAGCAATCCTAAAAACTAGATTACCCTATAAATCCATAAGCATAATATAAATCCTATAAAATCAATCAAGTTACTGAATTTTTAAGGTAAGGCTAGCAAACAATTCAACTAGTCTTCTCCTTGTATGATTGTAACCACATGTTGTTATCTATTTACTGCTAAAGGAAAATAAAGTACACCATATCCTGCATATAAATAGGATCAAATGGTGCACATACGATTTGACAAGCTGTTTGCCAGGTTTGCCACTCTGCGGAGGTGCCACTTGATGCTTGCCTCCAGAAAATGATTTCTGCAACAATTCTGTGGGGCTTCCAACAAATGGCTGCATAACAAAGGAATTAATAAAATGACCCGAACAAAGGAATAAAATTTAGTTTGCTGAGCTGGTTACTGAACGGTGAGAAATAAAAGTGCAATATCAGGTGTACCTGTGCCATATATTGACTTGGCGTATGCTGATCCATCCTATTACTAGCAGCATTGGTCCCATGTAGACTATTAAGTTCTTCAGTACCCCCACTATTAAGCTCGGAAATTTGCTGCTGAACAATTGGCTTCAGAGACTCGAGCTCATCAACAACATTCAAGAGTTTCTAAAACAAAACATAGAACACATTCTGAGCCAGTCAACAAAAATATTTTGATACATCATCTTAAATTCAAAAAAAGCAAACTACCATCCCCGAATGCTATGAACCCTATAAGCAATACATCTAGAACTTGAGTTATGAATGTTATTCTTAATGACCTTGCACTATTAGCATTTAAGAATATATTCAACTATTCAATTCTGGTATATATCCAATCCAAGAATGCTGAAACAGTATTTCTTCGTCCAAGTTTATAAGGCATATTTCTATTTTGCACATAGGGCAAGGAAGCATTGAAATAACCATACTACCCCAAGTTATTATCTCTAAGCACTCTATTTAATACATGCATACAGGGCATACAAGCTAAATCAAGATATTTATTAGGGGTATTAAGGAAAGAATACATTTATTTTATATTGGAATATGAAATAAGCCTTATATTGATGGACCAGTTCATTAAAAAAATAGTATGTCTTATAATACTGGACAGACGGAATGGTTCTTAAGCTCTGAGAAGTAATACATCAGAGTTATGCGGCCCTTTCTTCAAGAACTCCTTTTCTCTTGACTTGAATGCATGGTAATCACGATGCTTCGGTATCGTCTCGCACAGCAAACTGCCAGTGATCAAACATATCATTTAGCAGCCCAACCTCAATATATTAGCAAGCTAATACCATGATACACCAACTAAGCACCCCACCTCGAGTATCTCAGGAGGATGATGTACAGGTCAATGAGGTTCTTCTCCTCTCGATATATGTTAGCCTGCGCACCACATAAGCAAACTAAATTGTGACACAAATTGGGAGTCAATAAACATAATTTACCCTAATTGCATCCCCCAGCCCAAAATTACCACTTTCACAAGCAAAGCTAAAAACAAGAGCACCATAAGGCAAGGTTGAGAGATTCTGGTATGGGAATTTTGGCTTAGGGTTTGACCTGGCGGAGGAGGTTGTCGGCGATGCGGAAGTAGTAGGGGAGGCTGATGCGGTGGTCGACGGCGACCGGCCGGGCCATCGCCTCGATGCTGGTGTCCCTCCTAGCTTGCCGTGGCGGTGCCATGGACATCCTCGGAGGACCCTTATTCTTCGGGGGGCTCCCCCGGCGAGGTTTCTTAGGGACGATTGTCCGGACGGATCTCCACCCACCAGGCCACCCCACAAATGGGGAGAAGGAACAGGCGGCCGCGGTAGTGAAGGTGAGGGACGGCGGTGGGCAGGGCACGGCCGGCGAGCAGCCGGCACGGCGCGGAGGCGAGCAGCAGCGAGCAAGGGCGGTGGGAGCGCGTCGATCAACCGGGCAGGGGTAGGAAGAGCCGAGGAGGGAGAGGAGAAGTAGCAGGGCGTCGGCGATGCGGGTGCTCACTGCTCAGGCCGTCTAGCACTCTAGCGGCGATCGGGCGATGTGGTGCACTGGTCCGCGATCGAGGGAACTGACAAGCCCAGGGGATCGCCGGATCATCAGTTATTTTCCCGTAAATCATGCCAGTTCTAACTTCGAATATCGCCTGGAATTTTTCGACCTTTCGGTCGATTTTTTGACCATTGGATCAAGATCCAACGACTCTGATCAACCCGCGGCTGGCAGCGGTGCTACGCCGCCTCGCAGCACTGCCCCCATCCTTCCGCCGCCGCGCTTCCCCGCCCAACTTAATCCTACCCCCGTGCGCCGACCCGACCGCCTTCACCCCCTCTCCGCGGCTCCAGCACCGCCGCCACCTCGCCGCCCCCCTCCCCCCACCGAACACCCAACACCGGTCATCCACCTCCCGCCACCCATCTCTAAGCCAGGAGAACCCTACCCCCACCCAAACCATAACCCTAACCCGAGCCCTCAAAGGCAGCCGCCGCCGCCGCCGCGGCGAAGGAGCTCGCTGAAGAGGAAGATGACGGTGGCGCGCGGATTCGACTGAATTGACTGAGAGTTTCCAGGTATGAAAATCGACTGATGTTTAGCAATTCCGATCTTACAAATACTACCGATGTAAACTCAAAAATTGTGAGATGGCTATGCGTGAGGAGGTGTGAGACTTTGAGCTAAACCTGACCAACAGATCGGCCGGTTCGGACCAATTCGGACCCGGTTCAATTTGATCCGGTTTGTTTTTTGGCCTGGTTACTAAGCGAATCTTGTCTTTTAAGGAGAGAGTGGTTCCTACTGTTGGAAGACTCCAGAATTTATCAAACTTTTTCTACACCCATGTCGGTGAGTCGTGATGGTCTCCTCCAAAGTTCAGCATCAAACTCCATCTACAGAAATAAGAAAAATCGTGCAAGAACTGTTCGTAACTCGAGGCTTTAAGTTTGGGGCTTGCTATTCACCTCATATCTCCAAAACAAAGAAACCACTTGAATTCAAATTTTTACCACAGATAGGTATCTGAGTCACGCATCTGTTCCAACTGGAATCATCCCAAAATTATTTTTCTACATTTTCCTAAAACATTTTTACTGACTGCTGCGTGGAGAAAAGTTTCTTAACAGATTTGCAATCAAGAACCTAAACTCCTGCCTTTAATATCGTTGCAAAGAGTGGCAAATCATATTAGCAACCTCAAGGCATCATAAACCATGAAGAACCAGGAAGAAATCAACAGGATTCATTTCCAAACAAGAGCTCCAAAAAGGAAAACGAAAGTAAGAAGAATTAGGAGCAAATCAACATAAATGTTCATGAAGAAGAAGGATTTCATTTTATAAATGTTGAGTGATTACAAGTCACACTCCTTGTGGCCACAAGAACTCTAAGTGCCACCCAAAGTACACCTAACTCAGCTTCTCTATTTGTGAAATTGTCAGCTCTAAGGGGATGAAGAGGAGGTGCTCCCCTCCCCCTCTATTTATAGCCCAAGGATGAGATGGCCTAAATCCTAGAGCCATCTCCACCCTTCATTTAAGGATGAGTGGTGTACAACTCACGCACTAAACAACACAATTCCTTCGGAAATATCCTCGTAGTTTCCTCGGTCGCCAGCCCACACCTAGACACACCAGTCAGATCAACTTCGCCACCAAGTAACCGACGCACCAGCCTCCAATTATCCCAGACTCCTTGCCATGGTGAAGTTTCTCGAGTACACTACCTCATGTGACCGCCAGATCATCGAACTCAGTCACCTGTGAAAGAGGATCCTAAGGCCTAGAGGGGAGGTGAATAGGCAATTTTAATTTTTCTTTGATTAATTGTTAATTAAGCATCAAATTAATAGTGACCCAATCCTAGTGTCAATTGATACGCAAGCGGAAGTGATAAACAAGTCAACAAGCAACTAAGACATGGCATCACAATCAACACATTCAATGCAACGGTAGTAAGTGCGGAAAGTAAATAAGAGGCGACACGGTGTTTGTTTGACCAAGTTCGAGCCGCAACTCCTACTCTCGCTGAGGCTACCCACTGCGACAAGGACCGGCTCGCTCTCGAGCCTCACGCCTCACTTACTCCCGGTAGTCGCTCCGCCACTCCGCGAGGTGGACTCACACACCGTGCACCGACTCAAGAGTAGCCACACGCCGAGGCCTACTCTCAAGCCCACGCCCACGAAGGATGTCTTCAAAAGTAACAAGCCCAAACGCCTGATCATGCCGGATCGAAGGACTTCCATGAAGCTCGGTATTGGGGTTTGATGGATTGTGGCTTTGGATGATCTTGTGGGTGGAGGAATGGCTCTAGAACACCTAATTGATGAGCTATGAATGTGGTAGGTGAAGTGGGCAGAAGAAACCTCAAAATAGCCACCACTAGATAGGTATTTATAGCCCTAGAGCAAAACTAGCCGCTGCCCCTCTGAAGAGGACAAAAGACTAGCCGTTACACTCTCACGGACGCCGTCAGACGGAGACTCTCGACGCCGTCCGTAACCACCGAACGCCGTCCGACAATGTAAATTAATTTGGATTTTGGGTTGGTCGGACGCCGTCGCTTTCCCGACGCCGTCCGACAGAGAAGGAATTTTGAGCTAAAATGTGGGGAAATTTAGGTGGGTTTCTCTCTCTAGAAATCTCACAAAGGATATTTGGGTATTTTAGAAGTGGTGGACTACTGAAACCGAGTTTTCGAGAATTCGCAAAGATCCCAGATAGTCCGAGATATTGAACCCTTTTGAAATCCGACGAAAAACAGAAATAAACCTAACTACTCTAATCTATACGTGACCTCTTCTCTCATGGGTCACGATTTGAAATCTTGGAGCAGCTCGAGAAAATTGTCGACGCTTCAAATTAGGGTTTATAAAATCGCCGAGTCTTCGCTAGGGTTCCGAGAAATCCAAAACCCCTAGCCCTTTATATTAATTAATTTTGTCATCAATGCCACTAATAAAAATTAGGGCTCAACGATGCTCACAATCTCCCTTTGTGGCACTTGATGGCAACCCAAGAAAGAATAAAATTTTGAGTCGCAAAGGGGTTAGTGCAATACAAGTATGCAAGCAATTTGAATATGAATAAATAAGAAACCACAACTCGACCACAAAGGAGTGCAAATGAAAGGAAGCTCCCCCTAAAATCATGCATAAAAAGTTCAGAAGCCAACCGAATCATAAACCAACCGAAGTAACAAATTTTTAACCGAGTATCGAGGCAACAAATAATATTACAGGTAAACACAACCTCAATCTCACTACCCACTACTAACCCTCTACTACTCTCTAACTTCTCCCCCTTTGTCACCAAGTGACACAAACGGGAAAATGTCCTATTCTTGCTGATCTTGATCCATGTCGTCGCCTCCGTCATCTCCCTGACCGCCGGTAGAGGAGCCCTGACCTCTGGGACGCTTGAACAAGGGCATATGAGCTGCAGAGGGAACCGACCGAGGTGAGGAAGGATCATCAAACATCTGGGTCGGTTGAGGATTTGGCAAAGAAAAGTTGAGATGACGAGCGATCTCTCCACCAATGAAATAAATCTTACCAGGAGGAGGGTATGGCTGAGGTGGAGGCACAAAGGAAGGAGCAGCCCGTAAGGAGGGTACACCCAAGGATGAACCGGTGGTGGGTAGGCGGTGGGCGAGGAAAACTCGAGTCTCGCTAGTAATCCCGATAATCGCCGTGGGCATGTGAATACCAACCATATGGATTTGCCCTTCCGCACTGCATAAACATCGCTCCCATGTATTGCACGGTGACTTAAACTCGCGAACTCATCTCGCCAAGTATGTCTGCGCCTGCCAAGTCTGTCATCTCTCTCGCAGGTGGTCCACTCTTCATTCACCTCGGTGTGAAAATTTCTCATATCTGTCTGCGCCCCTCATCTCACCTATCAAAGCGTCATACCAAGGAGGAGGGGCAGCTGCAGAAGACCCCGCACCAGGTGCTGGCACAAACGGCTGCATTGGAGCAGCAGGAGCAAAAGCAGGGGCCGGTGCTTGAGGAGGAGCATCATCACCAGGTCTAGCCAACTTGGGCTTGCTCCCAAGTGAGTTCAGGAAGTTCTTCATTTGATGCTTTTTGATCTTATTATTCCAACTCTTTACCTCATCCTCGGAAACCCGCTGAGTCCTGGAAAGCAATAGGCCAATATAGGGCGCTAGAGGTAGTGCCCTATTGACTTCTCTGAATATAGTGTCATCCAACTCTCCCATGAGGGTGGCGCCAATGTTTATAACTCTGCCTGTCAGAAGGTAAAGCATAAACCAGCTGCAGATCGGTAATATCCTGTCACGGTTCCCACCTCGAACAAATAAAGTGCTCCGAAGGATAAGATTTATCAGAGCGGGCTCTTGGCGCATTTGATTTGCCTTCTCTATGTTCTGTTCTTCTTCATCAACATCAATGTACATAAACCGTACCTCTTCAAGAGGAGGGTATTTGCCCCTCCAGAGGGCATCTTCATAACATACCTCATTCAAATCAGTGCCAGAGTCTGGAGTACCCAAAGCGTGATTCATCTCGGCCACTGTGATCCCTCTAATCTTTCCATCGACTGAGTGATAATAGTTTGACTCTGTTTCATCTTCGGCAATCAGTAAAGTAGCAAAGAACTCACAGTTTCTTTCTATGCTCCAGGTCAATTTCTTGTTTGAGATCAATTACGCTAGGCACGGGTGAAGTGAACATGGTGTGAACCTCGGGCCCCTCGCCATCGCCGAGATCTCGCTCCAGTCAACACAGTGGGGATCCCTAGGACCAGTCGAGGGAGCAGAGAAGCACATGTACAATTGTTTCTGAAACTTGGTGTAGAACCTGAAATCCCTGGTATCCTCTCGCCGTTGAGGGAACCATCCGCATATGAGATGACCTTTTCTTCCTCGGTGTCTCCATAGACAATTTCAGACCGAATTATCCAGAGGGTCGCCCTCGGCGACCATCGCCTCAATGACATCCTCGCCTATGGGGTCCTCAAAGATAGGTGTCATCGTCAAGATCCTCTGCGGTGGCAAAAGAAGATCCCGCCATCCGAGACCAATGAATTCCGATCACGCGTCTGCTGAATATCTCGCTCTAGTCACTTTGCTTGGGCGAGGAGGAGCGACACTACTAGCCGTCTCATCGATATAATCGGGATCGCCCTTCTCGCATTGTCGCTACGACCACCGAGGGTCCCGCCCGAGCCTTCCCGAATTTCTTCAATGATTTCGACATGTTGAATCACTTCCTCGACAATGAAACCAGCGACTGAACAACCTCGCGCTAACCGCCATCGACCAACGATCCATCGACACGGTGCCAACCCACCACGGTCCAACCACGAACACGAACGCGGAAAAGACCTATTCAAAACCTAGAACTTCGGTAAACAACGAAATTTGACGGGAAGAAGGCGGAAGCCGCATCGAGCCCTAGAAGCGAAGGAGGAAGCCGCCGTGCGCGAGGAGATCGTCCCCAAGGCCCTTCCCTTAGGGAAAAGAGGGAACTCGACGGAGACGAGGCGCCGAACGGAACCGCCGGCCCAATCCACGCGAGGGATCAAGAGGACGACGAGGGAGGCCGCCGGTGGTGGTGGAGGTCGCCGGAAGTCGCCGGAGGGCCTTCCCCGGTGAGGAGAAGCAGCAGGGGCGGCGCCGGTTTGGGAGGAGAAAGGAGATCAAATGGGGAAAGAGGGAGGCGGAGAGGTAAGTTATAAGCAGTTCCGCACGATTAGGTCC
This sequence comes from Raddia guianensis, assembly GCA_036346415.1. NCBI lineage: Eukaryota > Viridiplantae > Streptophyta > Magnoliopsida > Poales > Poaceae > Raddia > Raddia guianensis. The sequence goes on along the minus strand of CM070534.1, from coordinate 16,990,691 downwards.
TGTCGGACGGCGTCCGACGGTTACCGGAAGGCGTCCGACAGCAAGGGTGCAGCGCACAGGGGACCTCGTCGGACGGGGTCATGGAGAGAGGCGACGGCGTCCGGCTGTGAGTTGCGGCATGATAACGGTCTGTCGAGCGGCGTCCGATGGCTACTGACAGCGTCCGACAGAGGCATGCGCGCATGCAACACGCGATCGGACGGCGTCGAGAGTGGCGGAGACGGCGTCCGATGAAGGTAAAAACGCAATTGCTAGCCCTTCCGACTGTGGGCCCCACTCAATGCGAGAGATATTATAAAAATAATATTTTGAAGTGATGATCTGCATTTTTGCTCAAAATTCATACGAAGATTCAAATGTGAGCAATTTGAAGTGATTTTCTAAGATTTAATTTTGAAGGGATAAGATTATAATATGACAAACGAAATCAAGTCAAATTCAAAAAAACCAAATTTTGATCTTAGAGATCAACAAAATGTGCGAACCCAAACTTTGCCTTGATTTCTCATATAGGCATGAAAATCGAGCATAGTGGTTCACTTTAGAGTTTAAGCACATGTTTTTTTTTGAATTTTGGTTCCTTTTCAAATATTTTCAACAATTTTGATGCCATATGATTTTCAAGAGAACAGATATGCATATGGAGCAAATTTTTCAAAGGGGTAAGATTTTCAAAACTAAAAGTTTGAAATGGTAAGAAGATAAGGATAGTCTATTAAGCTCAAATTTGTTTTGGCTTGAAATATAGGACAAGAATGTGCTCACCCAAAATCAAATTTATCTTTTCACCATTAGAGGGAGTTTTGAGATCATGAGTTGAAACTAAACTCCCCCTAAATGTGACAAGGGTCATAAGCAAATGGAAAAAATCAAATAAGACCCAAAAATCACGAAAACCAATCAACACGCATTTGATCTATCTAGTATGTTGAGTTCATTCCTTAATTTGCAAAACCGTGCCTCATCCAAGGGTTTAGTGAAAATATCCGTCAATTGGTCTTCCGTTCCCACGTAGGCAAGCACAACGTCACCCTTTGCAACATGGTCACGAATAAAGTGATGTCGGATGTCGATGTGCTTTGTACGGAAATGTTGGACCGGATTGTTGGCTATTTTCACCGCACTTTCATTATCACATAGAAGTGGCACTTTTTCAAATTTTAGCCCAAAGTCACTAAGCATCCGAGTCATGTACAAGAGTTGAGCACAACAACTCCCCGCCGCTACATATTCCGCTTCCGCGGTAGATAGCGCCACGGAGTTTTGCTTCCTCGAAGTCCATGACACGAGTGAGCGTCCTAGCAAGTGACAACCCCCCGAGGTGCTTTTGCGATCAATTTTGCAACCGGCGTAATCCAAGTCGGAATAGCCAAGAAGCTCAACACGCGCTCCCTTGGGGTACCAAAGACCTAGACTAGTAGTAATTTTTAGATATCTCAAAATGCGTTTTACGGCAATAAGATGCACTTCTTTAGGGGATGCTTGAAAGCGAGCACACATGCACACACTAAACATAATATCGGATCGAGAAGCGGTAAGATAGAGAAGCGAACCGATCATGGAGCGATAAAGCTTTTGGTCCACGGGCTTTCTATCTTCATTCAAGTCAAGATGCCCATTACTGGCCATTGATGTTTTGATCGATTTGCAATCGTCCATTGAAAACCGCTTGAGAAGGTCCTTTGTGTATTTTTCTTGACAAATGAAAGTCCCTTCCCGAAGTTGCTTGATTTGAAATCCAAGGAAGAAAGTGAGCTCTCCAATCATAGACATTTCGAATTCCTTGGACATCATCTCACCAAAGTCCTTACATTTAGATTTGTTAGTGCATCCAAATATAATATCATCCACATATATTTGACAAATAAATAAGTCATTTTCAATAGGCTTTAGAAACAATGTGGAATCAATCGCACCGGTTTTAAATCCCTTTTCTAAGAGGAAGTCCCTAAGACGCTCATACCATGCTCTAGGAGCTTGCTTGAGACCGTATAGCGCCTTAGTGAGCTTATAGACATGGTTTGGGTGTTTGAGGTTTTTAAAACCGGGTGGTTGCTCGACATAAACAAGTTCATCAATAAAACCATTTAGAAAAGCACTCTTAACATCCATTTGAAAGAGAATTATGTTATAGAGAGAAGCGAAAGCCAAGAGTAACCGAATAGCTTCAAGTCGAGCAACGGGGCGAGGGTTTCTCCATAGTCAAGTCCTTCAATTTGTGTGAAACCTTGCGCCACCAATCTTGCTTTGTTTCGCACCACTTCACCGTTCTCATCTTGTTTGTTGCGGAAGACCCATTTGGTTCCAATGACAATGTGATCCTTCGGTCTTTCCACAAGCTCCCAAACTTTATTGCGGGTGAAGTTGTTCAATTCTTCATGCATGGCGTTCACCCAATCCGCATCCGCCAATGCCTCATCAATGGTCCTAGGCTCAACAATAGACACAAAGGCGTGATGCTCACAATAATTAGTGGTATGAGAACGGGTTCTTACGCCTTGATTGAGATTGCCAATGACTTGATCTAGGGATGATCCTTGGAGAGAGTGCGTGTTGTTGGATCGGTACTTGTAGATCAACGTCTCCCCTTGAGCTTGATCAACTTCAAAGTTCGCATCTCCGCCCACCGCTTGATCTTGAGTTGTTGGAGAGGTGTCCGAACTTGATCATCGATGGAGGTGGTGGGGTGATTACTTCATCTTTTGGTGCCTCCGGTGAGGTCAATTTCCCCAACTCCATAGCATCATGCGGTGGCTCATCACCTACATTTCTTGTCAAATCTTGCTCATTTTGCAGCCATTAGTTTCATCAAACTTGACATCATAGGCTTCCTCAACTAGCCCGGTAGAATTGTTAAAAACTCGAAAAGCTTTTGAGCGAGAGGAGTACCCTAACATAATACCAACGTCACACCTCTTTTGGAACTTACCCAAATGAGTCCTTTTCTTATAGATGTATACCTTGCAACCGAAGACTCGAAAATCTGAAATGTTGGGCCTTCGTCCCACTAGTAATTCATATGAGGTCTTGTGAAGGAGTCGGTGGAGGTAGAGGTCGTTGATGGCATGGCACGCCATGTTGATGGCTTCCGCCAAAAAGCATGCGGCGTGTTGTACTCGTCAAGCATTGATCTTGCCATCTCTATCAAAGTACGGTTCTTCCTCTCCACCACTCCATTTTGTTGGGGAGTGTATGCCGCCGAGAATTCGTGCTTCACACCTAACTCATCACAAAATTCTTCAACATTTGTATTAGCAAACTCGTGCCATTATCACTCCTCACCTTTTTAATAAAAGAGTCAAATTCTTTTGAGCTTTCAAAGCAAATCTTTTAAACACATCACCGCAAGAGATTTATTTGCAAGGAAAAACACCCAAGTGAAGCGAGAGAAATCATCGACAATCATATAACAATAAGAATTACCGCCTATGCTCGCATAGGTGGTTGAATAAATAAATCCATATGCAAAAGTTCAAGTGGTGGGATGTAGACATAAAAGTCTTAGTCGGATGAGAATTAGCCACTTGCTTGCCGCTTGGCATGAGCTACATAAACGATTCTTCTCGAATTTGACATCCTTCACTCCAACAACCAAGTTATCTTTAAAACCTTTTTCAAAGTGCCCATTCCAACATGTCCAAGACGTCTATGCCACAACCAACCAAGAGTGGTTTGAGCGATAAGACAAGTCTTGATTTGAGAAGTTTCACGGTTTGAAAAATCAACCAAATATAAGTTTTGAAACCGGTGCCTTCAAATGCAACACTTTGATCCTTAGTGGAACCCGACGGCGTGTTCTCCGCTCAACCATCATGGATTACACCTGGTCGATTTTTACTCGCTAGCCGACTCGATCAAGCTCGATTCGATTTGAGCGTCGGGCTCAACAAGGAACGACTTGCAGATTTACCCAGTTTCGGACCCCCTCGCGGGTAATAGTCCTACTCCTGCCGAGCCTTAGCTCTTTTCTGATTGTGGTTGAAAGGGAAAGTCTTTACAGAGTGCTCTCACGAACTGAGTGTTCGAATCCTACCCAACGTGCCCCCTTCCCTCTCTCTCCTCTCCTTTTATACAAGCCTCGAACCGACGGAGAGAGCCGAGGGAGTAAGCGATCAGTGCCCTCAAGATAACTCGACAAGACACGACAGAAGAGAGGCAAAACGTGCGCCGCCCACGCCAAGGCCCGCCTCGCGTGCTCGCAAGTGGCCTCTCACCCGCACAATCCACCGGTGAGTCTGCGGGTGGGGCCTCGCTCGCTTCCTCCGACGCGCGGCCTCTTCAAGCAAACCTCCTCTCTGCTGTCAATTCTTGGCGCCACAAAGGATGACCGCTCGGACACCAAGGGCCATCAGAAGCAGTAATCATTTCTTCCGCTGTCTACTCGCGCGTGATGTCTCATTAAATGCGCTTCGTCCTTCGCGGCAGGGGGAGCCTTCGTCCCGAAGACTCCTTCTGCAATACTCACACGCTGGCCCCGCCGACGCGGGGCCCTCACCGGTCTTGAGGGGGGCTCGCCCACGCACCGCCGGGCGCGTAGGGCCTCGCCTCACCATCGGAGGGCTCGCCCACACGCCCTTTGGCGCGCTGGGGCCTCGACTTCGCCTCCAAGGGCTCACCCACGCACCCACTGGCGACGGGCCTCCCGGCCTCCGAGGGCTCGCCCACGCACTGGGCCTCGCTTCGCCCGCCTTTGACGCGTGGGGCCCTCCTGCCTTCGAGGGGCTCGCCACGCCACTGGGCCCTCGCTTCGCCCACTTTGACGCGTGGGGCCCTCCTGCCTTCGAGGGGCTCGCCAGCCACAGGGCCTCGCTTCGCCCGCTTTGACGCGTGGGGCCCTCCCTGCCTTCGAGGGGCTCGCCCGTGTGGCTGGGCCTTGCTCGCCCACTGACGCGCGTGGGGCCTCACGGCCTTCGAGGGGCTCGCACATGGCTGGGGCCTCCTTCGCCCTTTGACGCGTGGGGCCCTCCCGGCCTTCGAGGGGCTCGCCCACGCCACTGGGGCCTTGCTCGCCCACTTTGACGTGGGGCCCTCCTGCCTTCGAGGGGCTCATGCCACGCCACGGGCCTTGCTCGCCCGCTTTGACGCGTGGGGCCCTCCTGCCTTCGAGGCTCGCGCACGCCACTGGGCCTTGCTCGCCCTTTGACGCGTGGGGCCCTCTCGGCCTTTCAATGCTCTTTGTACCCGGTATTTATTACACCGACAGAGTCCCCGGTCCACCATGATACGCGAACCGTCACATGGGTACTTTTCCGCTTTCTTCTTGCGCATGGAGACAGATCGTGGGAGTTTACCACTGCGCCGCCGTATGCTCGATTCTCCACCGCACACGATCTTCCTTGGGAACTACGCCGCTGGAAACCAAAAACGCTACGGCAAATGATGGCGCTGTGCTGCATGGCGGAATCAAATCTGTCACGCCGCGCTTCACGCCTATAAATATTTCACTCACCAAGCGTAATCCTTCCGCCGCTAAGTCTTAAAGTGGTCCTTCTGCCTTCTTCGCCGCTACCACAATCTCGCCAATCGCCACCAAGCCTTTCGCCAACGTCACGCCAAATCTTCCATGGCTCCCAAGCGCAAAGAAGGGCCGCCATGAGATGCCGCACCATCTTCGGGGCGCCTTGCTCGCTTCCACCGTCGATGAGGATCGGTGGCGCGGCTTCGAATCTTCGTGCCACCGACCACCGCCCGGTTCCGCGCCGGCACCATCATGCCGAGTCCTCGCGCGGGGGAGATCGTGACCTTCTCTGGCGTCTTTGGCGGGCCTTGTCCCGCCAGTACTCGAATTCTTCCCAGGGGTGCTTTCGCTTTCACGGGATCGGCGGCGCACCTAGTTCCCAACTCGATCATGGCCCTGGTCATCTTTGCCCACCTCTGCGAGATGTTCGTGGGGACGATGCCTAATCTCCCGCTTTGGCGTCGACTCTTCGTCTTGCACACGGGCTCGCGCTCGAGCGCGGTTGGGAGCTGCTACTTCACGCTCCGCGTTACCTCCGCCTTTATCCCTTCCGCGGTCAAGTCCAACTGGAAGGACTGGCACCGGCAATGGTTGTACGTGGAGGACTCAAGCGGCTGCGACGATCTTGCTCTTCCCGACGATCCTGAGCCCCCACGGCCGATCGGGGCCCAAATAGACGCGACGATCTGGCGAAAGCACGGAGGTGATGGCGGCGCGCATTGTCGAGCTCCGCCGCCAGGCTCACCGGAACCCACGGCGGCGGATTTTTTGGCGCCGACTTTGCCCGCTCGCTTGAGGACGCGCCCGCCGGGCGTACTTCACGGCGATAACGACGGACCACTGCTCTTGGAGGTGAATACCTCGCGCTTTTTGGATTTTGTACCTTCTTTCTTTCCATTTTTGGCTAATAGCCAACTCTTTGCTTCTTCTTCGTGTTCACCGATGGGAACGTCTCGGGCGACGTGCTTCGGATCGGTGGCGGGCTCGATGATCAAGCGCCGACCGACGGCATCGCTTCACGGCGGCACCCGCCTCTCTGCGGCCCAGGACCAGCAGGAGCAAGAACCTTCACTTGCGGCGTTGCCCCATGGAGGTCTCTGGTCCTGCGGTCCAAGTGGCCCGGGACCACTGCAGATCCATGAGCCGCCACCGGCGACCGCCTAAGCCTGCGGCGGCTGCTGCTCTGTCGTGGCGGTGACTCGCCAAGCTCTCGGAAGCGCCACCCTCATCCTTGTTTGTCGACGACGACGACGAGGAGGAGGGCGAGCCCAAGAGAGCGCTCTTCAAGTCTGAGCTTCCGCCGCCCGCCGCCCCAACCAGCGGGGCCTGGTGCTACGCCGCCGCTCCGCCACCAAAGAGCGCAGCGACTCTTCGAAGCTGGCGCCGCTGCGCCAGCTCTCTTCCGCTCTCCCTCGCTGACGCTCCTGCGCGGCGCTTTCTTCTGCTGGCGCTTCGCCGCCAGCACCGCTTCGCGCCAGCCGCCAGCGTCCGGTTCGAGCGGCGATCGCGATCATGACCGCAAGCCGCCACTTCCGCCGCCAAGAAGCGACTTGAGCTCCCCCCCAGCTTCGCCTTGGCGCACCGCTTCAGTTGGCTTTCCTGCGCTTTCGCACTTCCGCGTAGGGTTAGCATGCTACGCGGTTTTTGCATACGAACCTGCTTTGTCCTTCTTGGAACAGGGCGGATCTTTGGGGCATCGAGCTCCGCTCCACACGACTTCGCCACCCCACCGCCCGCTTCCTTCGACGGAGGTCGCTCCGTGGCGGCGGAGAGTCCGCGGCGGCGGCGGAGAACCTTCGCAACCTCGCTTTCTTGGCGCCGCCGCCATCTCTCGGCCGTGACCGCCCGACGTGGGGCGCTTTTGAGGCGCCGCACCTCTCTCGCGCTGGCGTGAGCGATCCGCCGGCGAATCGCGGCGGGCCCTTGGCCAAGAGACCGCCCGCGAAGGGCGATGACCAGAGGCTGCAGCAGCCTTAAGCCGCCGCCGCCTCGGCCGCCAAGCGATCAAGACCTCCGCTGGAGCACTTCGAAGCGCCCGACCCTCGCCGACATGCCGCGACGTTTATCGCGGCTTCCGGACGCCTGCATCCACTGGTGTTTCCGCATCCCTCGCTGGAGGAGACGGCCGCGAAGACGCCGGCGCCGTGGACGGGCCGCTGAAGCCTCGCGCGTCCTTCCGGGCGGCGCTGCGGACGCGGGCGATCAAGACGGTCGCCACGGCGCTTTGAAGCCGCGCGGTTCATCTGAGCAAGCGCTCGCCCGGGGCGCGCGTTTGACCTCGACGCCGCCATCGGAGAACCTTTTCGCCCCGACCGGTTCGAGCGGCGTGGGTTGACACCGCCGCCGACCGCGTGTCCATGATGGGGCGCGCTCCCGGCGGAAGGCGCGAACCGAAGAGAAGCGAGACTCGGCCTTTTTGCCTTGTGATTGTTGCCTATAAATGCAAACAAACTTTTGCTCTTTTCTTTGTGAGTCTCATTTGAACTTCGCACGACTTTGACTTGCTGAACTGAAATGGGGCACCCGGCCGCTAAAGGTTTTAGACTGAACGTTCTGCCGCAAGTGAGCGCTGCTTCCTTAGGCGTCTGGTTACTTCAACCCTTATGGCCTCTCGCAACCCGACTTAAACGTTACGTGGCGAAGCGCTTAGCTTCCTAAGTGGTCTAGTCACGATGCCGCCATTGATTGCCTAGACCGAGCCGACACACCAGCTAGAGCCCGCCTTCCGTCCGCCGCCTCGCACCAACAGAAGTTATAAGCGCTTGCCTTTGCAATCAAGGGCCATCACCTTAAGTACTTTCGCTACCGACTTTCGTGAGAATCGTTTTCTAACAGACCTTTCTAAGGCTAAGCCACCGATCGCTAAAAAGCTTTAGACGAGCTTTACTGAAAGTGGCGCTTTTTCCTCGTGCATCCGGTTACTTCAACCCTTATGGCCTCTTTGCGAACCGACCCTAGACATCGCGGCGGAACTTAGCCTTCGAAGTGGTCTAGTCGCGGTGCATTGTTGGCGCATTGCCTAGACCAAGCCGACACACCAGCTAGAGCCCGCTTCCGTCTCGCTTCGCCTCGCCCAATCATGAGTCATAGGCGTTCATCTTGCAACTAAGGGGCCATCGCGCTTGAGTACTTTTTTCGCTACCGACTTTCGATGTATGCTTTCTAATGAACTTGAGGCGAAAAAAAACAGATGCCCACAAGGAGATGAACTTATCTCTTATTGAAGATGGCTTTGTACAACGCAGTTTCCCAGGCGAAGCGGTGAAGGAAGAAGACTCGCCGCTCGGCTCCAAAGGAAGGCCGAAAAAAAGGCTTCGAACTGCTACCTACGGTAGAACTTCTCACCGCCGACGCTCCAAGTGTTCGCCAATTCACGACCGTCCTCGAATCGCGAGCCTAATCGAGCCCGCAAGCGGAGATCGAGACCACCTTGAAGGGCCTCCCACGGGGAGATAGCTTTGTTGCGCCACTGCGTTTGGATTTTGCGCAGACGAGGTCGCCCATCGCCAAGTGTTCTCACACACACCGCTTTGCTTGATAACGGCGGCGCTGCGATACTTGGCGGCCCGGATCGCCGCCTCTCGGATCTCCTCCAGAGATTTACTTCATCCCGACGCCGTCGTGGTCTTGGTCTCGCCGAAAGCCGCCACTCTTAGGGAACCGGCGAGCTCGATGGGAGCACCGCCTCGAGCCATACACCAGAAAAAGGGGTCTCACGGTGGCTCTGCTGGGAGTTGTCCGCAGCGCACAATCTGGGGAACTTCTCCGCCCAGCCGCTTGTCAAGGCTTCTCGGCGGTCGAACGCCTTTGTCTTGAGCCCTTGAGTACTTCCGCGTTCGCCGCTCCACTTGCCCATTGCTCTTGGTGCGCAACGGAGGCAAAGCACGCTTGGTACCCAACTCCTCGCACCGCCTTGAAATCGCGCTTTTGAATCGGCGCCATTATCGCGATAATTTGTTGGCGACACCGAACCGGACGAAGATGCTCTTCATAAACTTGATAGCCGCCGCGACGTGATCGCCGGGACCGGCGAGGCTTCAACCCACTTGGTGAACTTGTCGATGGCGGCGAACGATGAGTGTACCCTCCGTGCCGCCCATGAACGGGCTCAGAATGTTCAAATTTCTGCATCGCGAACGGCCAGAGAAGCGGAATGGTTTGCGTGCTTGGGCGGTCTGTGGATTTGCTTAGCATGAAATTGGCACGCCGCATTTCTCACCACTCAAGGCATCCCGGAGGCGAGAGGCCAATAGAAACCGTGGCGAAAGCTTTCCGACCAACGCCTCGGCTCTCAATGGCTCCCGCGACATGCCTCCATGGATCTCGAGAGAATTTCACTCCCGCTTCCCGAGTGACGACTTCAAGAGAACTCCATTTGCGCTCTGGCGATATAGGTCCCCACCTACCGTATGTGGCGCTTGGCCTTGCGCGCTATCTTCTCGGCCAACGCAGCATCGCGTGGGATCACTCCATCCCGCAGTAGGCTAGGATCGGATCCATCCATCGACCTTCCCGGACGAGTGCGACGACGTTTCAGACATTGTCGCCGACGTACTCCGCTGGCTTTGGCGTTTCCGCCTCAACCGCCTCGGCGGTTCTTCCGCCTCCTCCCTCTGTCGGGAGCTGCAGCGAGATTGGTGACGTCTCCTCCAAGGTGGAGGCTGCGTCGAAAGCGTCGTCCCGCCAGAATCGGGGCTGCGACGAGACGGTCACAGTGAGTCTTTCTTCAAAGACCCGGCGAACAGTGCCCTTGACGAGGCAATCTCGAGACAGCTCATCCGCCATGTAGTTGTCACGGCGAGGATGTGCACGGCCCAAACCCTCAAAGTGCCGCTCAACCGGCGCACCTCCGCCAGTAGGCCGCCATGACGGGATCCGGCAGGAGAAATCCTTCCTCGCTGGTTGATGACCAGAGAGAGTCGCTTTTACTTGTAGCCGCCCGGATGCCAAGGGTCGGCCACCCCGAGCCCGGCGATCCCTTCATACTCATGGCGTTGTTGGTGGCGCTGAAGTCCAAACCACCAGTGCCGAACGACATCGCGGTGGGAGACACCAGACGACGCCACCAGACCCGGCTCCAAATTGGAATGAGCCGTCAAGAAGAGAGTCCACGGCGAGAGACCGGTATCTTCAGTTCTGCGTCCGCCGAGTCCACTCACGATGAACTCCGCCGAGCTTGCCCTTTGATGGCCGTTCGGGAGCGAATTTGAGATCGAATTCCGCCAAACTCCATGGCCCACTTGGCGACAAGTGACCTGTCGCCTCATGGTTGAAGAGGATCTCCGCAGGGATACTTGGTCAAGACCGTGACTTCGCGCCTTTGTTTCAAGTCGTGGAGGACCTTGTTGACGTAGTAAATGGGCGCTGGGCGCCTCTCTCTCCGCCACCAAGACCGCTGGCCGACCGCTGGGGTTTGCCGCGACGTAGAGGATCAACGGCTCGCCGGGGCAGGGCGACCAGCACGGGCGGGGAGGTAAGGTACTTCTTCAGCCGTCGAACGCCTCCTGCGCCTCCGCCGATCCACTCGGCTGGTTGGTCTTCCTTAGGAGCTTGAGCGGTGGGAGACTTTTGTCCCCAAAGAGCTATAAGCGGCCCAGGGAGGTCAAGCGCCCCACCAAGCACTACATCCGCCCCGATCGCGTCGGGGCTTCATGTTCTCGATCGCTGCGATCTTGTCGAGGTTCGCCTCAATCCCCCTCCGGAAACGAGGAATCCCAGGCTTTGTCTGACGGAACGGCGAACACGCATTTCTCTGGATTAAGCTTGATGCAAGATTTCCTCAAAGTTGGCGAAGGTCTCTTCCAAGTCGCCGATCAACTCCTCCGCCTTCTTGACTTCACCACCGTGTCGTCGACATACACCTCCGTGTTCCGCCCACTTGGGAGCGGTGAGCGATATGCATGGCCCGGCGATAGGTTGGGCCCAAGATTCTTCAAATCAACGCCATCCTTAGAGCAGCGAGAAGACGCCCATGGGCGTGACAAAGGCGGTCTTGTCTTCATCTTCTTCGCCATGCTAATCTGGTGGTACCCAGAGTACGCATCCGTAGCATCTGCCGCACCCGCAGCTTGAGTCGACGATGAGATCGACGCGGGCAGCGGGTACGGATCCTTCGGCATGCCTTGTTGAGGTCGGTGAAGTCCACGCACATCCTCCAAATACCGTTGATTTCTTGACGAGGACGGGTTCGCGAGCCACCGGATGGGCGACATCGCGACGACCCCGCCTTAAGAGCTTGTCCACCTCTGGCGGATAACTTCGGGCGCTCCACCGATCGCTTCCGGACTTTTTGCACGACCGTCGCGCACCGGGAACGCCGCCAATTTGTGCTCAATCACCTCCACGGGGACCCGGCCATGTCGGACGGTTGCCACGCAAACACGCTCTGCGTTAGATCGAGGAAGGAGACGAGCGCGCCTTCCTATTTGGCGCCGAGAGGCGCCCACCAACGGTTCGCTGGTCCGACTTCGCTCGGAGACCGCCTTAACCTCCGCAGACGAACCGGGAGGCACGGTTCGCGGAGGAGCTCCCGTCGGCCTCGGCCTCAGACCGACGCTTCGCCAACATGCGGGCGTCCTTGTCGCAGCGGAGCGCCCCGGCGGTCCACTTTCAAACGATGGGGCGGCCGGCCGGGATCTTCACCACCATGTACGATAGTGGCACACCGCCATGAACTTGGTCGGCGCCGCCGACCTAGTATGGCGTTGTAGAGGTCGAAATCCGCCACCTCAAACTCGAGCATCTCGGTGCGGAAGTTGTCTGAGCTCCGAAAGTCACCGGAGACTAATGCGCCCTAAGCGGACGGGACTCGGCCCGCCGATGTCAAGAACGGAGCGCGGCGAAGCTCCGCTTTGGATTTGAAGCGCCATGGCGACCCGAGCGACAGAGGTTGAGGAACTCCTCCGTCTACCAAAGACCCCTAGCTTTACATTCCGGACCGTGGGTGCAACCACGATCGGGAGATGCCAGGGCGGCGGTATCGGTTGGGTGATCGGCTTTGTTGAACGCAATCGGTTGCTCCGACCACGCCAAATGCCTCACCGACCCAAAGTCGCACGGGCGGCGCACACCTCCTCATCGCACGCTTAAAGCTAGCGTGGGGCGGATAGGTGGCGAACCGCCCGTGGATGACGGCAACCTCGCGCCCGCCGCCGAAAACCAAGCGAAGCGCCTTGCCCTTGCCATCGCCGGACGCTGCTGCTGCTTGTTGCTCGTGGACTCGCCGTGTCCACCATCTTCGCGACGACATGGCAATCCGCCAAGTCGTGAGAGTTGTTGCGGTGGATGGGACAATAGGGCCTTCCGTCCCACTCACGGGCGATGGTCTGCGCCCGCGTCGCGCGCCATGGGGCCGTCGCGCCACGGCGACGCCGTAGCCGCCGCCTCGCCACTTTACGGGGACCGTACCGCCGGCGCCGCGACCTCCTTTTTTACGCCGCCCACGCCCATCGCTGGCCGGCCGCTGTCGTCGTCGTCGTCGTCGCTTCGGCGCCATGACCTGCCGGTCTCGGCCGCCTTGCGCTTCTTCTTGTCCTTGCCGCCGGGGTTCCTCGAGGTCCCGGCCTCGCCGCCCGCAGTTGGCCCCGCCCGCGCAGCCGGGCGGATGCGAGCCTCCGCCTGGAGGGCGCACTTGTGCGCCAAGGTGAAGAGCTCTTCCGTGGTCTTAATCTTGCGGGTGGCCATCTTCTCTTGACCTTGGGGTCTCGGCGCCTCTCTGAATGCCGTGACTACGGCGCCGATGGAGATGTCGGGGATGGTGTTGCGGACTGACCGAAGCGCCCGAATATAGTCGCCAAGAACGACTCTCCTTTCTTCGCTTCCACGCCAGGAGGTCGTCTTCTACCCCGGCCGCTCAAGGTGCCACGAAGTTGGTGACGAAGAGCTCCGAGAGCTCCTTCCATGACCCCACGGACTCGGGGCGGGTTCATGAGCCACGAGGGCTCACGGTGAGGACCGCGGGAAAGTAGTTCGCGAGAACTTTCCCGACCCTCCACGGTTGCATCACCGTCAGATAAATCTGCAAAACTCATCGGGGTTGGTGGAGCCGTCGTTATTTTTCGATGGGGGCCGGACGAAACTGCTCCGCCATCGACGCGCAGCAGACTCCTAGAAAAGGCGCGGCACCGACGCCGGAGCCTCCTGCTCTGGACGCGGTCCTCGCCCGCCGCCCGCCGCCTAGGTGGCGCCAAGAAGCGCCACCCTCACCGCCGGCAGCCACATGGAACCCTCTTCTTGGTCCCAAGACGGCGGCGGCGGCAATATGGTCCTTCGGCTGCGGCTCTGCGGAGCTTGTCACGCAGTCTTCTCCATGCAGAAGTGGCGGTCCTCCGATGGGACCGAGATCGCGCCACCACTGCGCTTTGTCCGGCCGAGCCCCGTAGGGTCGCCTGTCTTGTCATCTTGGCCCCGCCTCAACAGAGATCTGCGAGAGGAATGCGAGGGCAACAAAGAACGAGAGGACGCGAACGCCGGTTTCGCCCGAGACTTGCACCACCGCCCGGCAGCTGCCGACGTAGCGGCCAAGCAGCCAACCACGGCGCCGCCGGAGTCCGAGTCACCGAATCGGTGGGTTTTCAGCAGGCCTCGCCGCGTGGAGGTTCTGTCTTTGAGTGCACTCTCCAAGGCCAGCGCCGCTTAGCTTGGCCGAGGTGGTTGCTTCCACCGTGGTTTCCAGGCCCTAGGCGGCGGCCACCGCCGGGTGATCGCCGCCATCGCCGCGGCCGACTCGTGGCCGCAGCTCTAGCGGCCGCTTCTGCTTCCATCGCGGATCGCTTCTCCGCCATCGCCTCAAGAAGGGTCAAGAGCTTGAACCGACGCTTAGCGCTCCCCTACAGCGCGCTGCATCGACGGGCGTGTTCTCCGCTCAACCATCTGCGGATCACACCTGGTCGATTTTTACTCGCTAGCCGACTCGATCAAGCTCGATTCGATTTGAGCGTCGGGCTCAACAAGGAACGACTCGCAGATTTACCCGGTTCGGACCCCTCGCGGGTAATAGTCCTACTCTGCCGAGCCTTAGCTCTTTTCGATTGTGGTTGAAAGGGAAAGTCTTTACAGAGTGCTCTCACGAATCGAGTGTTGAATCCTACCCAACGTGCCCCTTCCCTCTCTCTCTCTCCTTTTATACAAGCCTCGAACCGACGGAGAGAGCCGAGGAGTAGGCGATCAAGGTGCTCAAGATAATCGACAAGACACGACAGAAGAGACAACGTGTTGCCGCCCGCACGCCGCTTGCCGCCCTCGCGTGCTCGCAAGTGGCCTCTCACCCGCAGTCCACACCGTGAGTCTGCGGGTGGGGCCTCGCTGCTCCTCTCCCGACGCGCGGCCTCTTCAAGCAAACCTCCTCTCTGCTCACAATTCTTGGCGCCTGATGATGTACCGCCAGACTGCAAGGGCCATCAGAAGCAGTAATCATTTCTTCCATTGTCTACTGCGCGTGATGTCTCATTAAATCGCTTCGTCCTTCATAGGCAGGGAGCCTTCGTCCCAAGACTCCTTCCGCAATACTCCACACGCTGGCCCCGCTGACGCGGGGCCCTCACCGGTCTTCGGAGGGCTCACCCACGCACTCCGCTGGCGCGTGGGGCCCTCGCCTCGCCATCGGAGGGGCTCGCCACACGCCCGCCTTTGGCGCGTGGGGCCTCGACTTCGCCTCAAGGGGCTCGCCCACGCACCCACTGGCCGCGGGCCTCCCGGCCTCGAGGGGCTCGCCCACGCCACTGGGCCTCGCTCGCCCGCCGACGCGTGGGGCCCTCCCCGCCTTCTCGAGGGGCTCATGCCACGCCACGGGCCTTGCTCGCCTGGCCGACGCTGGGGCCCTCCCGGCCTTCGAGGGGCTCGCCAGGCTGCTGGCCTCGCTCGCCCTGGGCGCGCTGGGGCCCTCCTGCCTTCGAGGGGCTCACCTGGCACACGGGCCTCGCTTCGCCTACTTGACGCGTGGGGCCCTCCCGGCCTTCGAGGGGCTCGCCCACGCCACGGCCTCGCTTCGCCTTTGACGCGTGGGGCCTCTGGCCTCGAGAGGGGCTCGCCACGCTTGTGGGCCTTGCTCGCCCACTTTGACGCGTGGGGCCCTCTCGGCCTTTCGAATGCTCTTTGTACCCCGGTATTTATTACACCGACAGAAACAACACGAACTCCGTTGATCGAAAAGAAGCAATCAAAACCCAAATCGCACACTGGAGCAACGGAGAGGAGATTAAAGTTGCAAGCTTCCACCAAGAGCACATTAGAGATGGATAGGTCATTAGATATTGCAATTTTACCTATACCCTTTACCTTTCGCTTGGAGTTATCTCCAAATGTGATCTTGTGCTCGGGGTCCTTCTCCTCCTCTAGTGAGGTGAACATACTTGAGCTACCGGCCATGTGTTGAGTGCAACCGCTATCGAATATCCAATGCCTACCCGCTCTTGTAGTTCACCTACACATACAATTTCAAGCTTGGGTTTAGGTACCCAAGACTTCATCTTGGGTCCTTTGGAGTTAGTCATCAAACATTTGGGCACCCAAATAGCTTTTACATTCTTCTTATTATTTGGTGCACCAACATACTTAGCATAAGTAGAGCCATTTTCCTCATAAGCATGTAGCTAGCATCAAGCACTTGAGTTTTAGACATGAATTGAGATGTTTTAGCAAGAGGACAAGCAATGGCTTTATGTTTTCATTTTACATATGTGGCAACGGGTCCCTCCCTTAACAAAAGTTAGCTTGGTTTACCCCAACCGCCTTGGGCAAATCCTGGATGAAATCCCAAACCATGCTTACCCAAGGTATACCTTTGCTCCCGAAGCACCTTGTCAAGAAAGTTGTTCCCCACAAGCAATTTAGCCAAGCTAGAGTCTAGTTGCTTAATTCTATCCTTAAGAAGCAAATTTTCCTTAACTAGCTCATTAGCACATTTAGCAACACCACAAGTACCAATTGAACAAGCATTTTCATTTGGAGAAGTAGCACTAGTGGGTGAAGATGAGCTAGCATTGGGTGTGATCGTGGGTGACAAGGTAAAGGATGTGTCATGAGATAAGCTAAGTGAACCGTCTATAGTGTCAATTAAATCACAAGTCACACCAACATTGCATTTTTCAATTGAGCAATCAAGCGGAGTTTCAACATCAACATTAGAGCTAGCAAGTTTATTTTCTAGAATTTCAACTTGCAAATTTAGAGCTTCATAGTCATCTTCTAGAGTTTCATGCTTTTCTAACAAGTTCTCAAATTCATTTGCAAGCTCTTTATGCACCTTCACTAGCTTCTTTCTCTTAGACTTTTCTTTCTCTAGAGCATTATTCAAATCATCAATCAAAAGCTTAATCTCACTTTTAGAGAGGTGCTCATGTGTTACCTTCTCCTCTAATGCCATAAGACACATGGGAGGTGAGGGGTTGTCGATGGCGACTCCGGATATCTTCGTGTTTTCATTATCGGAGGAGTCCGCCCAAGAACCTTCATCATCGGTGATCCATTCCCCAATCACCTCTTCTTGTATATTTGCGGTGAGGCAAAGCTTTTGCTTGGGAAGAGCCGGAGGAGCGTTTTCCTTGATCGCAAGTCCGGCTAGCCCATAAGCTCTAGTATCTTCTTCGGAGGAGGAGGATTGAGAGGACGATGAGCTTGAGCTATCTTCCTTCTTAGTCTTTTGACCGGCAAGAGCTTTCTTCTTATCCTTTGATTTGTGATCACTCTTGCGGTAGTGACGATATTTCTTCTTGTCATCTTCCTCTTGATTCCTTGCCTTGTGCTTGTTCTTTTTACTTCTTGGGCAATCCGCCGCCAAGTGACCCTTCTCTCCACATTCATAGCAACGCATCTCGGAGATAGGTCTTCGCCTTGAAGAGGATGATCCGCCGCGGAAGCTCATCTTCTTGATCAACTTTCTTGACCGCTTGACAAGGAGGGCCAATTCTTCAATCTCCGGAATTGCATCATCGGAGTCATCATCTTCTTCTTCAATTTCAGTCTTCTTCTTCCCACTTTTGGCTTTGGCGGGAAGAGCAATGGACTTCTTATTGAGCGGGGACTCTTCACTTTCAAGAAGTCGCATCTCATATGAGTTGAATTGCCCGAGAAGCTTTGTCGGTGTCATTTTCTTGAGCTTTGATTTGGATGCTCGAATCAAGGTCACAAGTGGATTAAAGCTAAATGGCACAACATCAAGCATCTTCTGACAAATGTTAATGTCTTCCAAGACCTTCTTCTCCGAACATCCGGCAATTTCATTGACGATGGGGTTCAACCTAAGAAACATTTCATTAACACTTTCATTAGGGAGCATCTTGAATTGATCAAATCTTTTCTAGCTCGAGATAGCTTCTCCTCAAGCATCTCGGACTACCAACATGAATTTCCTAAGATGCTTCCAAATATCATAAGCTTTAGTAAGATTACCAATGCTATCAAAAACTTGGAGGATACACTACAGAGTAAAGCATTTCTAGCAATGGCATTAAAGCGTTTGTACTTAGCATGAACTTCATCAAGAGCAATTGTTCCTACGGAGGGTCCTGATAGCCTGGCCTCACAAGCAACCCACACATCATAACTAAGTGCCTCTAAGTAACATTGTATCCTAATTCTCCAATAGTTGTAATTTGTTCCATCGAAAATAGGAGCTTTTCCAATTTCTATCCTAGGCCCCTCTTGAGCCATCTCCTAGCGGTTAAGCTAATACCGGAGAACCTAGATGCTCTGATACCACTTGAAAGAGGATCCTAAGGCCTAGAGGGGGGGTGAATAGACAATTTTAATTTTTCTTCGATTAATTGTTGATTAAGCATCAAATTAATAGTGACCCAATCCTAGTGTCAATTGATACGCAAGCGGAAGTGATAAACAAGTCAACAAGCAACTAAGACATGGCATCACAATCAACACATTCAATGCAACGGTAGTAAGTGCGGAAAGTAAATAAGAGGCGACACGGTGTTTGTTTGACCAAGTTGAGTCGCAACTCCTACTCTCCGTTGAGGCTACCCTTGCGCAAGGACCGGCTCGCTCTCGAGCCTCACGCCTCACTTACTCCCGTGAGTCGTTCCGCCACTCCGTGAGGTGGACTCACACCCCGTACACCGACTCAAGAGTAGCCACACGCCGAGGCCTACTCTCAAGCCCACGCCTCCACGAAGGATGTCTTCAAAAGTAACAAGCCCGAAACGCCCCGATCATGCCGGATCGAAGGACTTCCATAAAGCTCGGTATTGGGGTTTGATGGATTGTGGCTTTGGATGATCTTGTGGGTGGAGGAATGGCTCTAGAACACCTAATTGATAAGTTATGAATGTGGTAGGTGAAGTGGAGCAGCAAACCTCAAAATAGCCACCACTAGATAGGTATTTATAGCCCTAGAGCAAAACTAGCCGTTGCCCTCGGAAGAGGACAAAAAGACTAGCCGTTACACTCTCTGGACGCCGTCCGACGGACTCCGGACGCCGTCCGACAGAGCGTCTCGCTTTCAAAAATAGGTTTACGGACGCCGTCCGACAAAGAAGGATCGAGCAAGCCCCGAGCTACCGGACGCCCCAGACGCCGTCCGTAATGAGAAATAGCCAAAGTGAACTTTATCGGACGCCGTCCGAGAACCACGGACGCCGTCCGACAAAGGTAAATTAATTTGGATTTTGGGGTGGTCGGACGCCGTCTGCTTTTCCGCACGCCGTCCGACAGAGAAGGAATTTTGAGCTAAAATGTGGGAAATTTAGGTGGGTTTCTCTCTCTAGAAATCTCACAAAGGGATATTTGGGTATTTTTAGAAGTGGTGGACTACTGAAACCGAGTTTTCGAGAATTCAAAGATCCGGCATAGTCCGAGATATTCGAACCCTTTTGAAATCCGACGAAAAACAGGAAATAAACCTAACTACTCCTAATCTATCGTGACCTCTTCTCTCGCCTGGGTCACGCATTTGAAATCTTGGGCAATTTCGTAAAAATTGTCGACGCTTCAAATTAGGGTTTATAAAAATCGCCGAGTCTTCGCTAGGGTTCCGAGAAGTCCAAAAACCCCTAGCCCTTTATATTAATTAATTTTGTCATCAATGCCACTAATAAAAATTAGGGCTCAACGATGCTCACAACCTGCACGCCTCCGGATGCTCCAGTTTCCAGCTATTCCAGCGAAGCGTCAGCCACATACCCGCCGCTGCATCACAGAGGTAAACATACACAAAAATAACACACCTCATGCAAGATTAGTCCATCATACGATCATCAACATTGAATCTCGTGCTCAAGACCGAAAAGACCGTGCCAAAACGCACTTAGCACGACCGAACAGTAAGGGGCTAATCTAAAATCTCAGTAAAATCCAACAATGCCTAAACAAGACAACTTCAAAACCGCTTCAAATTTTTCCTTGCCACATATATTCATCACCACCCAAGGGGATTCTCCACATCGGTCTCAACATTATTTTTACATAATGTAGTAATTTTGAGTTAGTATTTGCCCTTTTTGTCTCTTGTCTTCCCTCAAAGCATCTTTCTATATAATCTCAACTGTTGGTTGGTTAGTTGTGCACGGTGATACCTTGCTTTATTATTTGGTATAGATTAAACATTCACCCCATTATGTTGAGCTATGTTGACTTGGAGGATGACTAGTGAAGGTTCACCCTGTTTCTCTTTTTGAGTATCAAGCATCTGCATAGATTTTATTCTTTCAAAAGCAACTTATGGGGCTAGGGGTGTGCGATGATTTTTATTTCTCCCGTTGCAGATTTTTATTTCTTCCGTTGCAACGCACGGACATATTTCCTATACCTAATAATAAAGAGAATAGAGTTTCTTCTAACTTTTTCTTCGTCTTCGTCGTCTCCCCCTCCCTCCCGCCTAGGCCGTCGGATCGCGCCTCCGCCTAGATTCAATAGGTCAAGTTGCCCACGCCCTTGAAACCCTAGCCGTCCGCCCCCTTCCCCCGCGCCTCCTCCCTCTTTGCCTCACCTCCCCCTCGTGCCGCCTCCTTCCTCCCCTCCTTTCTTGTCCTCCTCTTCCCGATACCATCCTCCTGCTCCTCCTTCGCCACTCGGCCGCATCTCCTCTCACAGCCTGCTGCTCCCGCCACCGCCTTCAAAAGGCACGCGACAACGCGATGGTAGTGGGCCCCAGGGAGCACGGATCCGGCGATGGCCGCTTCGCGAAGGACGGATCCACTGACGAAGTCTTCGCTGATGGCGGCTCAGGCAATGGAATTAATGGCACACCACCACCAAGGTTTGTATGCCTCTATTCCCTAAAAATCATACACAACCTCGCATTCATGAGACCAACCTGGCTACTTCCTTTCAATGTTCTTTGCTCGATTTCTAGCTCTGACTGCACTGTTATGGTCTACCCTCTGGCCGACATCAACCAACTAGATTCCAGCCGTGCCCGCCGGAGCTGAGGGCGGCGGTTAGGAGATCCCCCTCGTTGAAGTCCATGTGCGGGGGTGTGGTTTCTAGGAGGAGGGAGGTTTCAAAGGTGATACTTCTTGCCAGCGGCGGTGGCACCGCCGCCTCCCTCTCCACCATGCCCACCGCGCCGTCGGCGCGAGCGGCGATGCCAGAGCCCGATGCCTTCAGGTAATAATGCGCGCCGGCCACCTACTACGACGCACGCCATGGTTCGACCCTAACCTATTGATTTCTTTTCTGAAGTGTGCTTCAGCCTACAGGTACCGAAAGCTGAACAATGGAGTGAAGCTTTAAGGTTCAAGTCATGAGTTTTTTTCTTCTTTTGTAGGATTCAGATGCTGAGACTTATCAAGAACTTAGTTTGTTGATTGATTTTGAAGATGTCGTCGAGAGGGAGAGAGCTGAAGCGCAGGAAGGCGATCTTGTGTAGAAACAACTACGTGTGCCACCGCACAAATGGCTACTTTGTGCATAGGTGAAAAGCAATGTCTCTTGGCTATGTGCCTTATTTTTTATGAGCAACATATCTAGTGCTAAAGGTGGTTTCAGTGCTAATGTGCTAAACTCTAATCTAGGCCATTGGATCAACTTTTGAAGGTTAAGATCTAGTGAGATGAAGGCCAACTCACTCACTTAAATGCTTACACGTTTGAGATGGGAGACAACTCATTGTCATAAATGTTTTCACACCTAGCTGGTTAGTTAGATCTCAACCTTCAAAACTTGATCCAATGGCCTAGATTAGAGTTTAGCACATTAGCACTGAAACCACCTTTAGCACTAGATATGTTGCCTTTTTTATGGTATACAATTAGAAGTAGTATAGTTTGCATCTAATAGTGTTTATAGTACTATCGTAGAAAAACTCCTGTCGACGTTTCTCAGCTGACAGGTTTTCTGAGGACTGCTCCGGTTGTTTGGTAGTGGGGGTGTGCGTGGAGTGGCAGGGCTAATCATTTCATCAGGCCCCGCCTACTCAGACAAATTGGTTTTGTCACATTAAATGCACCAGATCCGGGGCGATCCGCGCCCATCCCGGCGTTTCTCAGCTGACAGGTTTTCAAAGGACTACTCCGGTTGTTTGGCAGTGGGGGTGTGCGTGGAGTGGTGGGGCTAATCATTTCATTAGGTCCCGCCTACTCCATCAAATCGGTTCCGTCACATTAAATGCACCAAATCCGGGGCGATCTGCGCCCATCCCTAGGAGGGAAGCTATCTCCTTTCACTCTGCACCCTCTGACAGTGGGGCCCTACACCCTACAACTGCCCACGGGACCAACACGCGTACTGGGCGCCCAACTTCGAATCCTATTCGTCATCACGCCATGAGAACAGATCGTCCGACACTTGGGCCCTGCTCGCCCACCCGCTCGCCGGATCGACACGTAGCTTGCTCGCCGGTGCTTGGGACACCTTTCGCACAAGACGCCGCCGCCGGGTCATTCGCGGCTTTATCCGCTGGCGCTGAGGCTCGCTCGCCGCTTGCAATCCAGGTCACCACATGGCTAAAGTAGACTTTAGTCGACCAGCTTACCTGGAACCAAACCTTGACCCGCTTGGGCTCGATGTTGTTATGGGATACTATCGGATGGTTCATCGGTCCCACACGTCAGCGGCACGGGGGTACTGATGGGGACACGGGGGTGGCCCGATCTTCTGGTGAGACTCGAAGGGGTAATTTCGATCTGGTCGAAGAGGCGACCTTGACGATCCTGCTACCAACCTCTCAAGGATGACAACCCGGCAATCGCTAAACCACCAAACCTGCTCGTTATCAACCACGCCAAGAACGCGATTGACCTGACCACGAAGGTTGTTTCCTGCAAGCGATCGAAGAACAAGCAAGAAACAAGATAAACGCAATCTAAAATTGCAAATATGGATGAAGCATTTGGATAAATTTGAGGTTCGATAACTCGACTCGGGTGGTCTAGTCGACACACGCAAATTCGAGGGGGGACGCACACGGGGTCTACCAACACACAACCAAACCTAAGAGACAACATACGACAGCGGAGGCCATATATAGAGCGGTGACCAGCAGGGCACCATCCACCACCCTAGGGGCGGCCACCACCAAAACAATAAGATACATGGGTCATAGGCCCAAAAATAAGGTGATGCAACACCCTGAAATTGTGGCCCGTGGGCTTCTTCTGTGTTTTCCCGACGCTGCTGGATGAATTTAGATGTTGGGCTGGATCCATTGGAAAGTTGATCTCCAACTCTTTCCAACGAGTGGTCGCACGCCGAATTCGGAGTTCGAAAGCCCGAGTTACACCCGTTTGAATTTGACGTGCTGCTGGATGGCCGAACCGGACTTTCTAGCATCTTGGCCTTCCATATGGGCCTTCCTTGGTGCGTGGGACTTCCTCGTGGTGCATGCTTGATGCGCTGGTCATTTTTCTTGGGCTTGAAGGGCCGAGCTCCTGGATTTAGGCCACTAGGCGATGACGGAGTCGAAGTAGACGGTGCGGTTGGAGAAGAAGTAGATGACGTAGAGGCAGCGGTTATATCCTTCATGTTGATGTCCTCATCAGGTACACCCCGGTGTACAAAACACCGACAAATATGAATTTAGGTTTGAAATAAATTTACAAGAAATCTAGCCGCTACCAATCCTTAAACATTTCTGGAAACCACACTGGATCAATATCGTAGTGCTCGTTATTCATTTCATCCCCTACAATATCGACAATGATTAAAATTTCAATAAGTTGCTATTGTGCATGACCAAGCTTTTGAATTTAACCAATCATCCAAAACTGATGTTCCCTCATTATTTTGTGGCTCTCGACCATAAAACCTAGATGTGAAGCAGGACTATGTTGAGAAATCATATACTGAGGGTGGGGATATTTTAACTCGTTAATGTTTGTTCACCAATTCATGGAAACATGGTTGTCCATTTTTCTTCTGCAATTGCCAAGTTATAGAGTTACTTTTCAGAAAATATAGATGCTTTTAGAGCTAAAGATAGCTCTGAAAATTTCTGGATTTCACTGTTAATGAAGAACTACAATAGTCCATTCTTGCCATTCTGCATGCTTTTCCATGCAGTGTTAATCAACATGTTTATAATGTCAATTTTATAGTTAGGAATATGTCTGATTTTAAAATCTTTTTTCATTTCATCTAGGGCTGTGGCGACACTAGAAAGCACACAACTTGGAAGAGCAAGGCTCATGGCGCAACGTTGGCTATCCCTGGTTCTGAAAAATCTTCGGCGATGATGAATTTTGGGCAACATTGTTCTTGATTTCCTTGCTCTGAGGTTCTTCTTGTGCTGAATTAGTGGCTTTAATTTGTTATGAACGATGGCTTGTGCTCAATGTGGGATTGGGTTTTGGGTTTTGCAGGTTCAAAGAGAGGAGGATTTCATTGTTTTAGGTATGGATCGTATGTGGTTGCTGGATGCACTAAGAAGGCTGGGAGATAGCTAAATGCATTGAGAAGGCTGGGAGATGGCCAAATGTTAATATCTCTATTTGTAAGCTCATGGACATCGAATTATTTTATGTGACGTTAAATCATGCTTTGGAATGTCATGTGCTACTCCATTTCGAATGTCATGTGTTGCTTCAGCTCAGCTTTAAAATAAGCACTGATTTATATACAAGTTGATGATTACTGATAAACTGTAGCTAGCAACTTAATCGACATGTTCTTTCGTGGACAGCAAATGCTCAAGCATGGGTTTCTTCATTCAACATTTTCAGGTAGTCTAACAGCATATAGGGGAGGCTTCATACCTGATAGGTTGGATTGTTTTTTGCCAATTTTAATTCAGGTTTGCATTATCAATCAGAGGGTGCATTGTTGGTTTAGAGGATTTTAAATTATAGTCTATATGGCTAAGAAGATATCCTTGATAAGCTCCTAAGCTCATTGAATTAGGTTACAAATTTACAATTAAATGAAAATACAATGTGCTCCAAAGTCTATGGCCATAAATTAACTTGTACTTCAATCAATTTTTTGAATGACCATTTTTTAGCAAACAATTTTTGAATTACTTGGCGTGCAAGGATTTTTATTTCTCCCGTTGCAACGCACGGGCATATTTGCTAGTTTAGTTCTAAAACCAGGTGAACCAAGCAGGCCCACTTCATATATGGCCCCTTTCGTCCAATTGGTGCATGTTGGCCTGGTTTTTGGAAAGCATTTGAAAAGTCTAGGAAATGAGAGGAATTTAAAAATGACAATGAAAAGGCAAAATATTGATTAAATAAGAAAAAAGGTGTATATTTGAAATGCATTGAATGATTGAATGGCTTTTATATTTCGGATATTGATGGCAACACTGCTACCACCAGAACAGCAGCCACTGGCCCGCTACCTAGCACTGCACCGCAACCCTGTAGGTGCAGACGGACCGAGGTGCAAGCCCGTCCTTTTAGGCATGAGTGGGAGGAAGCCAGGGACGTAGCGGGCAACAGGCGGGAGGTGGAACGTTTTTAAAATTTTCAACTGCTACAGTACTCCATGTTGACTGGGCCACTACTATACAAACCGAACCTTGCCGGCCCGACGGGCCAAGGCTAAAGCCCAGTCACGGTTTACATGCAAAAATCAGGCCGACCCAGGTCGTTTTTACCACGAATCAGACTGAGCCCACCTCATCAATGGTAACGGGCCATCCGGTTCAGCCAATATAGCAACCTCTAGTTTAAGCTTGTGAAAAACATGGACCACACTTAATTTGTATGTAGGATCGTCTCAGTCTATGACAGTGGGCGTGGAAACACGAACTTTAAAAAGTATCTTACGCTGTAATCTCCCGAGTTTGTGTGTTTCCCGTTATACTCTTTAGAAAATTAGTATGAAAAGTTGTAAATTCTCGAGAAGGAGGTTAAGGGATTAAAAATGAAGGAAACTAAATATCAGACCTCTGATACTTGTCCAAAAAACAGACGTTTGTTTGGACGGTTTATTTCGTTTGTTTCATCAGTTCACTTCGCTTATTTATGCTTGGAACATGCACAGTCAATTAATAGAACATGGACATTGTACTACGGGAACATGTGTATTGAACTATCGGAGAAAATTAAATCAATTAAACTGCAAGGGACAAAAAAAATATTTTGTACGGATAGAACATGCATGTTGTTGAATCAATAGAACAAGTGATATATATTGTTGAAACATGCATTTTAAACTACTAGAACAAATCAAAAGAATTGAATTGCAGGAACAAAACAAAAGTGTGCCATATGAATGGAACATGCATATTGAACTAGTAGAACAATTGAAATGTACTACTAAACATACACTTTGCACTACTAGAACAATTCACCTTCAACAGCGATGGTGGGCTGGGCTAAAGCGCGTGTGATGGTGGGTCGAGTTGAAGCGTCTGATCAAACTAGATGTTCGATCCCTAGTAATTTCGATAAAAAATTAAAAAAAAAAGTATTGAGAGCTCTGAGAAGAAATACTAAAATCTTTAAGAAAATGGCTACAAAACAAGAAAGTGGTTGGCTTATAATAATATCGGCTTTAAATCAAAATTTGATTATAAGTCGAAAAAACAGAGCTAAAGTATTGGCCACTTAAATATATCGTTGCAAGAGTTGTCACACTTTTCTTACCAAATTACCTTCCTTATTATTTATCCACTCCTCCTTCCTCTCATCCTCTAGCCACAATAACCTTCTCCCCCATCAACCTTGTCCCCTCCTGAAGGATCAGGATGTAGCCTAGAAGGGTGAATAGGCATTACAAATTTTCAACATATAATAAGCACAACAGAAAACAATATCAGATATCCTGATGTTATATCGGACAGTCCGATATGGATTGTACTATCTGATATGGAATCAGATTATCCGATATTGCTGAAACTAGGGTTTGAAGCCCTTTAACAATTTCAAAGATACCACCTGCACCAAATAGGGTTATAGAGAAATAAACAAGTAAATCAAGATATAAAGACCCATATCCACAAGGAGACTCGAAGAAGTTGTCCCTAAAGATCAGATCTTTGAGGAGATCCTATGTCTCCGTTGAGGCGGCTCGGTCACACTTGAGTCGGGTCCCTTTTGACCCTTTGCTTCCCGGTTTCACACTTTGAATCCTTCCCTTTCGGAGGCGAATCTGGCCTATACAAACGGTCCCCAGCCACCACACCAAGTACCAATGGCTCTAGGGCGACTCCTAGCCGTTAGGAGCCCTCAAACTCCAAGAGTAACAGATCATGTGGAAAACTCCAAGAGTGACAAAGGTGCTCAAGGGTGAAGCTTGATCAACACAAAGCACTCGGATCTAGATTCTCCACACTCACAAGGATGCAATCGATGATTTGAAGTGGGAGAGAGGGGGAAGGTGAGGAACTAGGGTTGTAATAAGTGCTAAGCTAGAGTGAATTTGAAAGGCAACCCTAGCTTGTAGGGGGAGGAGGGGAATAATTACTCCCATTCACCAACTAGACGTTTGCTGCTGACAGACATCGGAGAGTCCGATGTTACACATCGGATAGTTCGATATGAAAGTGAGTGAAACTCGATGCAAAGGCTATTTTTGTGGTCTTGGAATGATTCTAAAAATATTCAAATTAGGATCAATAAATATGGAGTCAATTCATATCGGATAGTACGATAATATTATCGGATAGTCCGATATTTTTGGGATCTGGAGACAGAGAGGGGTCAATCGGACCAAGCATCGGATAGCCCAATCCACATCGGAACATTCCAAGGAAAATATCGGATAGTCCGAAATTTTTACGAGTTCGAGACAAGAGGGGTCGATCAGACCAAGCATCGGATAGTCTGATCCACATCAAAACATTCCGGGGAAAATATCGGATAGTCTGGTATTTTTGCAAGTTCAAGACAAAGAGGGGTCGATCGGACCAAGCATCGGATAGTTCGATCCACATCGGAACATTCTAGGGAAATATCGGATATTCCGATATTTTTTGCAACTTCGAGACTGAGAGGGGTTGATCAGACCAAGGATCGGAACATTCTGATATACATCGGATATTCCGGTTCAACATTGGATAGTCCGATATGTTTTTGAACAAAACACCCTCAAATTTGATTGGTGGATAGAATATGTGAAGATTCATCGACCAAGAGCACTTAGAACGTCTAAAAGTAGTTTTCTGTCGGATCCCTCGATAGTACAGCGTGTTCTTAGACTCAATTTAAAATAGAAAGAATCTAGGTCTAAACAGTACACACCGTCTGCTCCTTTTGTCTTTGATGTCTCCATTAGCGTTCCATATCCTTTTCATAAGATTAAAATCTACCCATAAACTCATTAAACATATTAGTTCTTTAATTGCCCATCATCTATCACCAAAACCCACATAAGGCCTAGATGCACTTTCACCTCCTCCCTCAACATCTCCACTTCCAGTCAGCCCCCGCCTCCCTTCTCCCCTCTACTCCCTTCTCCCCCACCGAATCCTCCTTATCCACCGTAAGTTGGGACCATCCTCAAGGTCCCATGCTCAACCCCTCCTCTCCCTGTACCATCCTATGACCATCCACCATCCTCGAGGCCCAAAGCTCAACCACCGCCACGGCATGGTTCATGTTGCTACCACTATAGGAATCCAAACTATTAACGTCAGCCAACTGTTCCGAAGAAAGCCAACGTAAATAAATTGGTTATTTATGTCGGCTAGCACAGGGATAAGACTTAGCGCCAGAAGGTGTCAAGCTAGCCTTTTTTACGTCGATCAGGCCAACATAAATAGTTAATGGACTGACATAAATAGGTAATGGGGCCACCCGTCGTGGATTGAACCCACTAACCCTAGCAGCCAGATTCACCCTTGCCCACAGCCGTCGCTCCTATGCCCATGCCCAGCATTTGAGCTCCCCCGGCGCCCGCCAATGCCACCGCCACTTGCCAACACGGCCGTCGCTATCCACACCACCTCCTGTCGCGTCGTCGACTGCCAGCGCTGTCGCCGCAAAGGCCGCCCCCTACCGCATTGCCTTGCCCCGCCGCCTTGCCCTCATCTGTCTCTCTACACTAATACCTCTACTAAGCTATGTATTATGGAAATGAACCCAACTGTCATCAACAGATTTTCCAAGCTAAATGCGGTTGACCGATCGGGTACACCAGTCAGTCGCTCATCCTTCTATTAAGCACGCTTCTTACTCTAGAGTCCACCTGTCAACCACCTTCTCTCACCCATGCGCATGAATAGTTTTCAACCTCTCAACTCATGCTGGAATTTTGCTGGAGAGCGGTGCGACAGTGCTCGCGGCCATGCCAGTGCGACAGTTCAGCGAGGCCCGAACTACCACGTCGCCCGCATCCAGCGGCATCATCGGCACGACGCATAGAGCACCGTGGCAGTGGTTCAACGTTGGCCGACAAGCGGCGACACGCCAGCGAGCTAGGGGCTCGGGGATTTGCAGACGTGTCTTATGGGCAAGCAAGCGGGGTGTGGAATCTACCTGAGGTGGTGTGTGGCCGAAGATGAACTCGAATGTACCGGTGCCATGGAGGTCGTTGGTCGGCCAAACAGAGGACGTCAGCGAGCTCCAAGGAATAGGGACCTCGATGGCGATCTTGCAAAATTGAAGGGTGGGGAAAATTAAGAAGATCAGTACGAGTCAACCACAACTAGGAATCGAAGAGAACCTCACCGGCTTGGGTGAAATCCGA
Source organism: Raddia guianensis (assembly GCA_036346415.1). Taxonomy (NCBI): domain Eukaryota; kingdom Viridiplantae; phylum Streptophyta; class Magnoliopsida; order Poales; family Poaceae; genus Raddia; species Raddia guianensis. Next base: position 16,961,212 of record CM070534.1, on the reverse strand, counting down.
CAAACGGTGGATTTGGGGGAAGCGCAAAATTGTGGACTGGGGAGCTCGGCTCGGCCTTCAAGGGTTGCAGGAAGGAATTGGGCGGTAGCAGGCAGCATGGCATGGTTGCGACGTAACAGGCTCGGCCTTCAAGCGTGGTAGGAAGGAATTGGGTTGTAGCAGGCAGCGCAGCATGGATGCGACGTAACAAGAGAAGAAGGGGGACGGCTTGGCCATTAAACCGACGACAAGACTAAAGCTTAGGGTTTCAATTTTAGGGAACAACGACTACTAGTAGCATGACAATGCATTAGCGATGATGCCAAGGTGGCAGTACGTGAGTGTTGGCAGTCTTCAAAGTCCAATTTCATACGCCAACATTCCAGTAAAATGATATCATTTTATGCAGTAGATTAGTTTTAAATTAATAAATTTCCACAAGCTTCGGTGAGTTGTGCATTTACAGGGGAATACAGAGAAATTAGGCCAAAACGGTACCAGAGTGGGACTAGCTAACCTGACCTAGGCTGGCCCCACCAAACTGGATGGCCCCACTTCCAGCCCAAATGGGCTGTGTTTTCTCTGACGATCCAAGAAACATCTCAAAAGGTGATCTCTGCCATCCATTTAATGACGGTTACATCCAAGGGATCACAATGCAACTTTGCATGCAATAATAACTTCTAACCGCCTTGACACATGCAATGGACATTGGAGGAGGATCCTAGCCGTCCAAAGGGAATCCTAAAGAAACCAAGGGCCAGGATGCAGCCATCTCAGGCTAATCGACCTCCCTAGGTCGGTCGGCCTCCCCCCTTCGGCGCCTTGGATGCTACTCCTTCTCTTGGCAAGCCTACATGTGTCCCCACACGTGTCAAGTGGAGATTGGCCCCATGACACTATAAATAGACCCCCACACACATTGTAACACACACCACCAACTTGGAGAACTCATTGTAAAGTGGGCGAGCATGGCATTTGTCCTGCCATTCGATTCTGTGGAGTAAATGGGATGAATGGCTAAGTGATAGGGAACGGGAAGTGGTAAGCTGAGTACAGTGATTGGGAAGCTGGTACGAAATCAACAGTTCTGAATAAACTCTTCTGTCTTCTTAAACTCCTCTGCAGCTTTTAAGTCTGTGGTCTGTCTTATTCTGGTCTGTCATCTTTAAGTCTCTGGCTGGTGTCTATCTCAGAACTCCTTCTCTCATAACACCTTTTCACGCTCTGCTCGGGCTGGGATACCTTTCTAGGGAAGCCCTTTCCTTACTCCTCAATATCACTTGTAGAGTAGGCTAGTTCTTTGGGAGTTAGAGTCGGGTCGAGCTTCATCTCGGAGTTTCGGAGGAGTCCTCGGAAGTTCCGGAGAAGCTCTTGTATCTTTACTTTCTCGTACAATTATATTATAATACAAGTCTTATTTATTTAATTTAGCTTAGCATTTACTTTCCGCATTACTTTACAAGTGTGAAATCAAGAGAGAGAAAGAGCACTGTTTAAGTTTACGGAAACTGAGTTCGAGCTTAGTAATTTTAGTAGTTTGTTGTCTAAGTCTAGGTGCTTCCCTGAGGGTCCCGGGAGAAGTTATAGGTATTAATTGTAAACGTGGTGTCTAGGATTTATATTGACTCAATTTGCACCTAGCCCCACGTATTGTGTGGTAGGTAGTTAGGTGGTGACAACCCTATATATTTAGTTGTAATCCACCACATTCGGGTTAGATCAGTCTCTATTGTGTGTCACAATTTTTCTGAACATATATTACATCTTACCCCTGCTAATTATTAGCCAGTGGCTTTATATGTTAGTAAAAGAGCTATTCTTATTCACCGATATATTTTATCTTGTTTCCATGAGGAAATATGATATCTTGGAATACTCCTGCGTGAAAATGTTACAAGATGTTCCGTGCACTTGCGGAATTACGACACTATAATTTTGAGCGTAAGAAACACCAACAGCGATGTGTGGTACCACGGCGACGATCCAAAAGGTAGAGCAGCGACAGACCAGTGGCACGGCGGCGACAACCGGTTGGGTGGCGCGGCAGCATCTGAGGCAAGGCACAACGCAGGCATGGGCGAGGAGAGAGCGAGAGAATTCGACAGTGAATTCAATTTCAAATCTGAAATTTCTGAATTGGGTTCAATATGCTCGAATCTTGGGTGCCAAGGATGATGGATTGGATTTGATTCATTTGCTAATTGAGATGGAGATTCAATCTTCACACACAGGATTTGGGACTTTGGGTACTGACTTTGAGGCAAATCTAAGTTAAAAACTGAACATCGAATGAATTAACTGAACCAAAATTTTTAAGTTAATTAGGTTTGATTTCTGTTTTTTCTAAAACATTTCGGTTGTCAATTTGCGAAAACCGAACTATGGTCTTGTTTGTTTGAGCTGAAAGTTGTTGGAAACTTTAATCTAAAAAGGTTGTAATATCTCAAAAGATGTCTTAAAAAGATCAAAAAATTATGAAAATTATTTTACGAACTTTAAGAACTATTTAAAATCACAAAAATGATTACAAAGTATTAACCATTTGGCTTGTAAAATATAATAAATTTTAATTTAATTTAAGCTGAAACAAACCAGGTCTATATCAAAACCGAATAAACCGATCGATTGAACAGTACAAACCGTTTGGCCACCCCTAATCACTTGGAGAGCCAAATTAAAAAACCGTATAATACATAATGTAACAACGTTTAACTTGCGAAAATAATGAATTCCGCTTGTTGGTGTGTATCCGTCGGACCATCGTTTCAATCACTAAGGTCTCCTGGGCCTCTCACCGGTCTTCTCCCCCAGTCCTCCGCTTCCCAACCTCTAGTTCCTTCTCCCTACCTGACCAAAAATCCATCTTTTTTCTTCTTTCTCGAGATATCTTAGATGGCGTTCAAGCAGGTGTTCTACGCCCTGCGAGAGGTTTTTCCGCAGGTACGGATCCTGTCTGCGCAACTTAGTTCCCAATTCTGAACTAGCGCGGAGCTGCTTTTGTCATGGCCAAATTATACTAAGCGTACTAAGCTGCTTCTTTGTGTAGTTTTGCGAGGTCGATTTCCTGTAGGTTACATGCGAAATGATTTTTGCGAAAATTTTCTTTTATCTCTTCTACCTTTAGTATGGGTTGCTCTGCTCTCTGTAATCTGCCTAATTGCTCTAGTTTGTAGAAGACGCCACTATAGGATTTCAACAACTGTTGAAGGGTTCCATACTTTGAAGTCCACTAGTAGGCTCCTAGGAAATATCCAGTTCATCTTTGAGAAGAGATTAATATTCGATTGAAGCCCTCCAAAAAAGGTAAAAGTGTACTATAAATTCATGTTCTATCTAGAGAAAAAAGGAAATCTATAAAATGGGCGTTGTTCTTGAAAGGAGCATTGAGTAGTAGGTGCATGCACATGCGCAGTATAAGTTGAACAAAATATAGTGCGCCTTTTTTTTATTAAAAGGATCATTGGGTAGTTGGTGCGTGCACTAGCCTAATATAAGTTGAACAAAACAATAGTGGCCATTTTTGTTAGAAGGAACATTGAGTAGTAAGTGCGTGCACATAACATAATTGAACAAAACAATAGGGAACATCAAGGATGGCAAACTTTTTTCGTTAGTTTGGACTGTGGGAACAATGACGGTCTCAACCTGGCAGAAACAAGGACTCTTTGGATAGTCGAAGACAAACAAATTTTACTTCCTCTATAAAATTTGAAATCAGGAACATGTACCAGCTCAATCAAATACATTATATTCTATTGAAAAAATTCTAATATATATGTAGAACCAGACATATGTTGACTTTTCTATTAACAAACAGTGGCAATTAGTTACCTACACTCAAGAGATATATAACATGATCCACATTGTATTTCTGTTGCATTTCTATTACAGATTGATCTGCGAATATTGAAGGCTGTAGCTAGTCAATATTCCTCTGATGTTGATGCAGCTGTCGAATTTGTTCTTTCCGATGTCCTTCCAGCTGTAAGCGAACCTACTGAAACACATTATATTCTTCAAGACATTGATCATGGAAAACATGATCATATTGATTGTAAGTAATTTTGATGTACTATATATTGCATATATAAAGCTATTTTGGTTGCGTTGTTATTGTCACTTTGCACCCATTGCCTCGAAAAACACTTATAACCAACTAGTTAGTTACATTTCCTAGTTGTTTCTTTAGTAGGACGTTCAGTTTCTTTCTTGTTCTTTTCCTGTACATTGTAGCCAAGGAGCCTAAATTATACTATGGAAGAAAATCATTGTTGGATCAAGGAGCTAGAGAGGATACTAATGTCCTCTTTAGTCAAGCAGCTGGGAGCAGTGTTATTCCTAGAGAAAGTGATCCTTCTCCTGGTTATGGTGGACCACTATGCACAAACAACAAAATGGAAGAATGTTGCCATGTCAAGGATAAGGTAGTAGTAAATGAAACAAGAACTACTCCAGCAACAGATTGTACTCAAGCTGGGTCATCATCAACACCTGCAGTTGAGACACATATAATAGAATATAAACAGCCTGGTTCAGGAGCATTTGTTAATAAAAATGTGACTGCAGAAGACAAAGTGATTCCAAAGACTGGAAATATCGGCAACCACATGCATTTCAATGATAATTATATGCTACCAGATTTATTTGCCTCTTCTGGAAGTATTTTACAGTTGCAGAGTCCTTCCGATTGTGCTGTGCAACATGAAGGGCAAATGCATCTAAAGCTCTCTGAAGCTTGTATACATGATTTCTCCAAGTCAGAAGATACTTACTACTTGGAAGACACATTTGTGGATTTTCACTCAGCTAAATATGAGCAATCAACAAAAAAATTGCCAAATGTTCCAACTATCCATACAGAAGATAATTTTGCCTTGCAGGTTTTGTTTGGTAAGGAAGTACCTCTGAAACTTCCTAAAGCTGAAAGTATGCATGATTTTTTCAAGTCGGAAGATAACTATAAGTTTGAAACCTCATTTGTGAACTTTTGCTCCATTGAAGACAGAGATACACCAAAGAATACGTCGAGTGCACCGCTTGTCCAAATACACTCCAAATCAGAGGATAATTATGACTTGCAAGTTTTGTCTGAAAACATTCACAGTTTGGGAGAAGAATTGGACGTGCTCCATGCTGCAAAAAATACAGCCAAACTGCACAATTTGGAAAATGATGACTTCTACAATTTATTTGGGAAGCTGAGTATAGCGAATGAGCAGTCTTTGTACAAGGTAGACAATCGATGCAATTCCCCTACATTATTTGCTTCATCCAAAATTACCAATAACTCATTACATATCTTTGAAGAGAAGGTTAATTCCCGTTCAGCTGATAGCAAAGAGCAACTATTAAAAGATTTTGAGAATCCTGGAATTTTTATGAGTGATGATTTTAACCAGTCAGAACTGTTATCTTCCACTCAGAATGTTTTACTGTCAGATCCAGGCTCTAAGTGTGAAGTGAGAGATGAAAATGAAATGGAAAACCTGTGCTCTAACACTGTGGACAAGCACTCCATCTCCCAAATTGTTCAGCAAGATTCACTTCTGCTCAATGGAATGAAGGTGATGCCTGGTGCAGATAGAAGTGTGGAACTCCCAGATACATCTATCCAATCATATCATATCACTGAAATAAACACGTTCATTTCTGACTTCATTAAAAGCAAGGTAGGTTCAGAAATCATTAGGATTTCTCGTCAGCAACAGTTATCTGTGCTCCAAATGACAAGCTATAGGATAATTGAATTCTACTTTCAGATCAACCATTTTAATACAGCTAATGAGCAGTTTCACATCTTACAGGTTTACTTGCCTAAGGCTCTCTCCAACAAGAATCCCTAAATTTGATCTTCTATAGCCTCATATACAGACTTCCTTTAAAAAATCTCTCCATATATTTCTCTCATCTCTAACAGTGTTCCCTAAATAGAGAATCGTATAGGGGAAGAAAAGATAACCCCTATATATATGGGAATGGAGAGAAATTCTTTATTTTACAGAATGGAATAGAGAATGTTGTTGAAGCACATAAGAGAAGAATCCGTCCCCTATTTTGAGATAGAGGATGATTTAGAGGAGACTGTTGGAGACAGCCTAAAACATGCACCCTTGTTACGTGCATGTGGGCCCCAACCAGCATAGGTTAGGCTGTCCAAGTGTGTGTGCAGTACCATGAGCACTGTAGTGTGTGCGCCTAGCCAGCTACGCTATAAGTTGGGATTATATTGTATTTCTTTTAGATAAGATTAGTTTTTTATTTTAAAGATTGTTTAGTAGTTTCAAGCAACTGAGCAAGTCGTCTCTATAAAAAGGATGTCATGTATTCATTAGCGCCAACCAAGCCACGCATAGCTTATCCCTGCGTTACATGTATCACCTTCATTGCCGGCGAGATCCCTCGGCCCTCGCCAACCTTCCATCCTTATAGTGCAGCTGGCTTGGCCTTCATGCTACAGTGCTGTTCTCACCCAGTGCCCATGGCACTGTTCACGCACGAGGGCAGCCTAACCTATGTTGGTTGGTGCTGCGGATAAGCACACAACAGGGGGATACTGCCCATAACAGTTGGGGCCTACATGCACATAAAAACCCTTATTTAGATAAATTAAGCTGCTCAGTTTTTTCATGAATCCAACCTTATTCTTAATTTGGACTCCAACAAAAGATAATTGTTGATTTAAGTTTACTTTGAAATGAAGTTCCATCCCATTTTGGAAATTTGCACGCATTCTGTTTTAGCTTGACATGTTTTGAATTACATTCCATTTTTTCATAGATAATGTAAACTTTCAAGTTACATATCTTCTGAAACACAATTATTTATTTATTTATCCAAAAATATGCTACAAGGAGTTCTTTTAGACACTGTTACATTTAAATGATCCTTACAGGATGCATTGAGTTCTTTGTATGACTCAACAACTATAAAAATGAAAGAGGTGGAGCTTCAGGAGGGAAATTCTGAACGAGCAAAACAAGATGCTGTCAAGGCACACCACGATTTTCTTGCTACACTGGGATACTATAAACAGCTCATTGAGAATTCCAAAGAATCAAATGATAAGGTAGTCCTTTTTTTAATGCTTACCTGCATATGTAATGAAAATGGCAACTCATATATTCACTCCTTTATAGCAAGCTAAAATTGTGTGGGGAGAAAAATATTCTCTGGCAGCTTTAGTTCAGGACCTTCAGTCTTGTGTTACCAAGTTGTCTGCTCAGAGAGATGAAGCACTCACAATGGTTGAGGAGGTAACAAATTACTACATTTAATTAAGGGCAAAGTGTCCAAATGAACAATAGAACAAAGAATTTCAACGACAAGTCAAGTGTTTAATTTTCATATCCAATACAACTCTGCAGATTAAATTTGAACTAGATGCGCAATTAGCAACTTCATTGGAAGAAGAAACTGCAGCAAGGGAGCAGATTAGTAAGGATGAGAATTTAGCTATATTGGCGCGTAAAGAAAAGGAAGCTGCAATGGAGAGCATAATGGAGGAGTCAAGGAAGCTCCAAAAGGAGACCGAAGAAAACATTTTGGTAATTGCAGCAGATACAAGACATGCATATTTTGTAGATTTCATTGTTCGTTCAACACATACAGTCATTGCTCTTCTGCCATGCTTTGTATTAATGCCTCCAACATTTTTTTATTGCAGTTAAGAGGATTATTGTTGGAGCGTGGTCACATCATTGATATACTGCAGTATGTTCATACTCTCCCCAGTATAGTCTTGCTACCTAAGAATTGTTTTTCTTTCCTGTATGATGTTAAAGCATTTTTTTTTTTACTCTTGCAGAGGAGAAATATCAAGTATCCATGCAAATATTGTTGCGTTGAAAGAGAGAACCTGTAAAAGAAAACTTGATTCAACCCTATTGACACCTAGCTGCTTAGCTACTTCCCACATAGATGATTGCAGAAGCGCAACAACTGACAGAGACCGGTCTTTGGGTAATGAGAACGAAAATAGTCTGTCTCAGGAGTATATGGCAAAAACACATGCTAACAATGCCACATCTTCAGACGACGAATGGGAGGTGCTGGAAAATGTCCATCCTTAGGTTGGGTTTCAATGTTCAAATACAGAAAGTTGATAAAAAAAGAATTGTCTTTGTTTGCGTAACAGCTATGTGCCAAGCAAGAATGTACGCAGCCTGAATACTGTAAATGTATGGGAGATTCATGTACGCATGCATGTATCGTTGGAACCCGAACTTCGTTGGGGAACACGCATGTATATATGTAGCATCCAACTCGAGAATCATCCGATTCACCAGTTTACATGTAATTAAACTTGGTTGTAATTATAAGAAATGGTTACTTATGTTTTTCTTTAGGTAGTATTGAAGAAAACATGTAACTAGACTTGGTTGTGACTTGCAGGCGTGTAAATTATAATAAATGGTTACTAATGTTTTTCCTTGGGTAGTATGGAAGTAAAGAACGAAGGGATGATTCATATAGTATTTCCACATTTACTGTGGCTTTCTTAAAACATTTCTTTGTATTAGTTGGGCCTTTTGTGGTTATGTTAATGGTGGATCATGCTATTCCACCCATTACAATGGGAGGATACAGTTTTTGACACGGCAACGTATCCTGTGCAAACCTCTTGCTTTGTGCAACCCTGCAAACTGCGATTCTCAGCCCCTGTCCTGTGGCACCGGCTCTGCTTGATGCTTCGTGCACATTTTGCATTATACCGCCCACCCTCCGAATCGATCTTGCGTAGAAGTCCTTGATCCTTCCCCGACCCCGACAACGCGTATACTCCTTCGATTCCTCCCCCAAAGCGACAGTGCTGCCAGCCCCCCTCTCCTTCAGTCCTTCTCCGATGAAGTCACCGACAAAGGACTAAAGGAGAGAGGAGGCTAGTGGCGTTGTCACTTTGGGGGACAAGGAGTCGTAGGAGTAGATGTGGTGTCAGTTCGAGGAAGGATCAGAGACTTCTACGCGAGATCGATTCGGAGGACGGGTGGTATAATGGAAAATATCAACGAAGCAAAGCCAACGCCGCAAGATGTGGATCCAAGGGCTGAGAATCGCAGTTTGTAGGGTTGCACGAAGCAAGCCGTTTGCACAGGATACGTTGCCTTTTAACACTCAATTGGAGGACATCGCACCAGCTCACCCCCAATTGGTTGATCTTTTAGGGGTATCGAGTGCGGTAGTCGTTCCCTTGATAGAATGGCAGAATTGGGAATAAACTAATAAACTCAGCAAGGATCCTTTTAATTTACAAACAGAATCCAATCATTAACGATAACTATCTCTACAATGCACGCAATTAAAAATCAGAGGAAGTCCAGATTTAAAGATAATACCAGCGAACAGCTGCAACCAAAATATTTTTTTTCCTGCAGCTAGTGATTAAGTCGAGTGCCATAAAGCATCAGCCTTGAACTTCATCTTTGGGCCGTACTGCAGAATTTCTCAAATTACGGTACATGTCATGGCAGAAGAAAGAAAAATCAGCCATGTTTCTGAAGAGCTCTGGTAGGTGCATACGGAGGTTTGCAAGCGACTTCTCTCTCACCTGCTTGGCAAGCCTAAGGTGGTGTACCTCCTCTTCCTTTAGCCTAATCTCTAATTCCTCTATGGCTATTTTCTTCTCATTAACGGGATCTAAATTTGTTGTTTCTGATACTTGAGGGTTAGCATCCTCACCTAGAGATGCCCTTCTCTGCATGTACCTTCGATACCATTCTTCAAACTGTGCTCTCTTTCGGTTGAGATCCCGACGAGTTTCCTCACACCTCTTCCTTAGACCGACTTCCTCTTCCTGATGCGTTACAATGTTGCTTACGGCTTCACTAAAGCTTTTGATGGCAGTTTTTGCAAGTTCAATTGGAAGCCTCTCAAGATGGTCGTGCCAGGCATACAGCAGGTTTTTTATGGGTGGTTCCACCTGCCTTGGGGGCGAGGAGACCTTCTCCTTCAAGTTACTCTCAATGGGGATAAGATTAAGCTTCAACCATGCATTGAGTGCTCTAATATACCCTTTCTGATGGTCCATAAGTTTCTCAAACTGTACATGCCACTCCCTGACAATGTCCCGGAGCTCACAAGTCTGCTTATAATGCAAATCAGTCGTCTCTCTTGGAACAGGTGGGATCTCAAAAGCCCTGATTATCGCTATCACATCAAACTGACTCTTATGATGACGGTGCATAGAATCCCACATTTTTGCCATTCTGCATAAGAAAAATATTAACTTAAAAGGAAAATAATAAAAAACTGCAGAGACTAGAGACTAAACACACCTAAAATACAGGAAGCAATTACACATAACAAGTATGATCTCATTCAATGAGATAAATCGTTCGAACAATGCGTTCCAGAATCGTTCAAATAATTGCACATCATAAGATAAGTAAAATCTAATTCCCTGTATATTCATTATGGCTATTCTAAGAATCATGAATTCACTATATGCAACCGCCTAGGCTGGCAAATAGGACTTGCTATTTTGCACATGCTATATTCCCAAAATGGTCGATAATAGAATATTCCATTGGCTGCAAAAAATGATTATCAGGCTACCCTAGAATCCAGTTAGATGCTGTTAAGGATATATCTAGGCCCATAGAGGTCCAGGCCCATGACGCCCATATTAGTGTATATAAGCTCCCAAGTCTGATGTACAGTGGGTTCTTTCTAATCACTCTTCTCTCCAAAAGGTAACATGGTATCAGAGCAAGGACTAGGATTAGGGTTAGGGTTCCTTTAATCTAATCCAAATCCACACCGTCTGCAAGGCCGCCGTCGCGGTTGCCGTCCAGGCCGCCGTCGCAATCGCCGTCCGCGGTCGCGGTCGCCGTCGCGGTCAACCGCTGCTGTTGCGGCCGTCGTCCCGCTTCGCAGACGTCTTCCAGGCCGCCGTCGCGGCCGTTTCCAGGCCACCGTCGCGGACCTCCTAGTCGTCGCGACCGTCTCCTCCAGGTCGCCGCCACGTCTCTCCTCCTCCTCAACGCCGTCGCTCCTCCTCAACGCCTGGACGTTGCCTCGGCCCTGTGGGGGGAGTGCAGCGCCACCGTCGGGCTTGTTGGATCTGGTCGCCGTGCTCCTCCTCCGCTGTTGTCTTTGGGTGGATTTTGCTGTGGTCTGAGTCTGCTGTGATCTTCGTTCTCTGGAGCTGGCTATGTCACAGTCCACGGTTATTGCTATTGACATCAAGCTTGATGGCCACAATTACCGTGAATGGGCTTTTTCTGTGAAGACTGTGTTGAGAGGCTATGGTTTAGCCTCTCATCTGACTGATGAACCGCCTGCTGCAGCTAACAAGGATGCTCCATCCACTGCTGAGGCCAAAGCACTGAAGGATTGGCATACGGATGATGGCAAAGTGATGAGTGCCATTGTTACTAGCCTTGAGCATTCCATAAGAATGAGTTTGGAATATCATGAGTCGGCAAATGAGACGTGGGATTATCTCAAGAAGAGATATGTTCAAGAGAGTGGTGCTCTTCAATACACTCTCATGAAAGGCATTCATGGTATTCAGCAAGGGGATATGTCATTGGATGACTACTATACGGCATTTAACCGTTTCATGGGACCTTTGATATCCATGGTGCCAAAGAGTACTTCAGCGTGTGCGGGTTGTGATGCTAAGGACAAATTTCTGGAAAACTCCTTCATGTATCAGTTTGTTATGGGAGTAAGGTCAGAATTTGAGCTTTTTCGTACACAGCTACTCAATAATCCCACTACTCTATCTCTTACAGAAGCATTATCTGCCCTGATCGCTGAAGAGACACGTCTTCGTTCTCTATCACCTTCGATTCCTCATGATAGTGTGTTGGCTGTTTCCCAAAGGCCTAAAAGTGGCACCTCAGAGGTGTTCTGCACTCATTGTAAGAAAGTTGGTCATCGTGCAGACAAATGTTTTTCTCTTCATTCAGAACAGTTGGCTGAGTATCATGCTTGTCGTGCTACTCGAGGTCGTGGGGTTCCTTCTCCCAACAAAGGTTCAGTGTCTGTTGTTGCTGCATCTCAGTCTCCGGACACTACTGCTAAGTCTTGGGTCCTGGATTCTGGTGCCTCCTTTCATGTGACTTCTGATAAGTCTCAGTTGGTTCCATACAAACCGATCAATGATGGTGCATCTGTTCAGACAGCTGATGGTACCTCTTGTCATATCACCCATCAGGGTGCTCTTTGTACTTCTCATTTTTCAGTACCCGCTGTTTCCTTTGCTCCTAAGTTATCCATGAATCTTCTCTCAATAGGTCAGGTTACTGACCTAAACTGTTTTGTTGGTTTTGATGACTCATCCTGTTTTATTCAGGATCGTCAAAGCGGGGAAGTGATTGGGACTGGCCATCGCCGTAGAGGATCTCCAAGCCTCTACATCATGGACACATTGCGTCTTCCATCCTCCAATGCATCTGTTCCTCGTGTGGCTTCCACCACGTCGTCATCCACTTCTTCCTTCGCCAAGTGGCATCATCGGCTTGGTCATCTACGTGGATCTCGTCTATCCACTCTAGTTCAGCAGGGTCGTTTAGATCCTATTTCTGTTGAGTCTACTTTTCATTGTAAGGGTTGCAAGCTTGGTAAACAGCTCCAACTTTCATATACCACCAATGTTTCTTTCTCTGTCAAACCTTTTGATTTAGTTCATTCAGATGTGTGGGGACCTGCACCTTTTGTTTCAAAGGGTGGTCATAGCTATTATGTTATTTTCATTGATGATCTCTCGATATACTTGGATATATCTTATGAAACGTCGTTCTCAGTTATGTTCAATATATCAGTCCTTTGTTCGCATGGTGCATACCCAATTTTCTACTACTATTAAAATTTTTCGTTCCGATTCTGGTGGTGAATATTTGTCATCTGCTTTTCGCCAGTTTCTCATTTCTGAGGGTACTCTTCCTCAGCTCTCCTGTCCTGGTGCTCATACTCAAAACGGTGTTGCTGAGCGAAAACATCGTCATCTTATTGAGTACTCGCACACTCCTTATTTCTTCATTTGTTCCTTCTCATTTTTGGGGAGAGGCAGTCTCCACAGCAACTTACCTAATTAACCGGCAACCTTCCTCTAAACTAGATGGCAAGTGTCCTAGGAAAGTTCTTTTTGGTACTCCTCCTAACTATAATCATCTTCGAGTTTTTGGATGCACTTGTTATGTTTTGCTTGCCCCTCGTGAGAAGACTAAATTGACTGCTCAGTCTGTGAAATGTGTTTTCCTGGGGTATAGTTTTGAGCATAAAGGTTATCGCTGTTATAATCCTTCCGCTCACCGCATGCGAATTTCTCGTGATGTGCATTTTGATGAGAGTCGCCCTTTCTTTTATAATCCTTCCACTCATTCATCATCCTCTTCATCTTCCATAGATTCCACCTCCTTTCTTTGTCTTCCTCCCATTAGTACTGATCCTCCTGCTCCTGACCCTATTCTTACCACAGATACTCTTACTCTTGATTCTCCACCATGCACGCCTGTTCCCACCACAACCACTTCTCCGATTTCCATTCCGGTGCATCCACCTTTCACACAAGTCCATACTCGTCCTTTCCTTCGTCCTTCTGATGATTCTGATCATTCTGATGAGTTGCCTGTTGAGCGCCGATATAATCTTCGTGATCGTGCTACCATTGAGGCACCAGATCGGTTGGGTTTTCCCCGTGTGAGTGCTGCTGTTATTTCTGAGCCAACTAATTTTAATGATGCCTTAGGAATTCCTGAGTGGGAATCTGCTATGTCTGAAGAGCTTGATGCACTTGATCGTACGGGCACTTGGGATCTTGTTCCACTCCCAACTCATGTCAAACCTATAACATGTAAGTGGGTGTACAAAATTAAAATCAAGTCTGATGGTTCAATTGAAAGGTTTAAAGCTCGCCTAGTGGCTCGAGGTTTTCAGCAGACTCAAGGACGTGATTATAATGAGACACATGCTCCTGTGGCCCACATGACTACAGTGCGTACTCTAATTGCAATGTCTGTTGTTCGCTCTTCGTCTATATCTCAGATGGATGTTCAGAATGCCTTCCTTCATGGGAAGCTGCATGAGGAGGTTTATATGCATCCACCACCAGGTGTTCATGCTCCTCTGGGTCATGTCTGTCGGCTTCGACGTGCTTTATATGGTCTCAAACAAGCTCCTCGTGCTTGGTTTGAAAGGTTTGTTTCGGTGATAAATTCAGCTGGTTTTTCTCAGAGTGATCATGATCCAGCTTTATTTATTCACCTGTCTCCGCGAGGTCGAACTTTGCTTATTCTCTATGTTGATGACATGTTGATCACGGGGGATGATATGGAGCATATTGCCCAAGTGAAGCATCAACTTGGTGAACAATTCAAGATGTCAGATTTGGGTCCTCTCAGTTATTTTTTGGGTATTGAGGTTTGCAATACAACGAAGGGGTACTATCTTTCTCAATTCAAATACATACAAGATCTTATTGCTCGGTCTGGCATTTCTGATGATCGCACGGCTGCAACACCAATGGATCTTCACTTGCAGCTACGTCCTAATGATGGAACACTTCTTGAGGATCCTTCTCGATACCGACATCTTGTTGGCAGTCTTGTGTATCTCACTGTTACTAGACCTGATATTGCTCATGCAGTTCATATCTTGAGTCAATTTGTGAGTGCTCCTACTTCCGTTCATTATGGTCATCTGCTCCGCGTTTTACGCTATTTGAAGGGGACATCATCTCAGTGTTTGTTGTATGCTTGATCTAGTCCTCTTCAGCTTTATGCTTACTCGGATTCCACTTGGGCAAGTGATCCGACTAATCGTCATTCTGTAACTGGCTATTGTGTTCTTCTTGGCACTTCTCCTCTGACTTGGAAGTCTAAGAAGCAGACAGCTGTATCTCGATCCAGTACTGAGGCAGAGCTTCGAGCCTTAGCCACCACCACCTCAGAGATTGTATGGCTTCGGTGGTTGTTAGCTGATTTTGGAGTACCATGTGATACCCCCACGCCTCTTCTATGTGATAATACTGGAGCCATACAGATTGCTAATAATCCGATGAAACATGAGCTTACAAAGCATATTGGTGTTGACGCTTCATTCACTCGATCTCATTGTCATCAGAAGACCATTGCTCTTCATGTGTCATTAGAATTACAAGTGGCAGACTTCACTAAACCACAGACTCGAGAGCAACATCGTCTTCATCTACTCAAATTCAATGCTTCGAATCCTCCTCTTCCACCTTGAGTTTGAAGGGGGGTGTTAAGGATATATCTAGGCCCATAGAGGTCCATATTAGTGTATATAAGCTCCCAAATCTGAGGTACAGTGGGTTCTTTCTAATCACTCTTCTCTCCAAAAGGTAACAGATGCAATGGCTGAGCTTGATGATTTTCAGGTAAGCAAACAATATCCAAAATTGAATAAAATATGGTACTAGATGAAAACCAGTATGATTAATGAGGTGTATCACTTGTCCATACACTAGTCCCAATTGCTCATGCTTTCTCTTCTACAGAGGCGACGAGCGGCACAGAGATCCAGTCAGGACCCAACCCACTCGCCTCACCTCTCCTCTCCCCTCCCTGCGCTCTAGGTCTCCTCTCCTCTCCCTACGCTCTAGGTGACCGTTCAATCCAGTCTTTACTCCAAGGAGCAAGCAGGTGGATCTAGACGTGACTCACGTGAGCAAGCAAAGGGAGACGAGGATGACCATGGCCGTTGAGGATGGGCTAGGTCTGGCCATGAAGGCCTCATCAGTTCTTGTTGAAGCAGTCAACAAGGCGCCTCAGC
This sequence comes from Raddia guianensis, assembly GCA_036346415.1. NCBI lineage: Eukaryota > Viridiplantae > Streptophyta > Magnoliopsida > Poales > Poaceae > Raddia > Raddia guianensis. The sequence continues at coordinate 16,945,492 of CM070534.1, read as the reverse complement.
CATGGTAGTTGAGGTTTGAGAATGGGCCGCAACTAGCCACGATAGGGGGCTGAGGCGCTGTATCTGGAGGCATTGAGGTCTTATTGGAGATCTTGGATGGGGCGTGGCCATGTGGAGGAGACCAGAGTTCCTGCCAAGGTCTGGAGCCTCCACGGTTGGGTTAGGCACGGTCGGATCTAACCTTAAGTATTCGATGGTATATGGATATGGAGAATATAAGATTCCCGATCCTAACGGTAGCTGTGGCAAGGGGTCGGATCTAGCCACGGTGAGGGTGAGGCATCGGATCTAGCGGCATTGAGGCGAGGCCTCGTTAGAGCCCGCACAAAGGACGACCATGGCAACTGGGGCTAAGGCACTGGCCTAGCAACCTTGAGATCTCAATGGTTCTTGGCTAGGGAGTGGACCAGCCTTGTGTTCCTACCGAGAGTTGGAGCCTCAATGGTTAGGTTGGGCTCAACCAGATCAACAATCGGGCCAAAGTCAATTTGTGTTGAGTTGTCGGCTAAAGGCCTATAAGGCAACATATAAAGATGAGCTCTAATTACACAATTTACTTTGTGCAAATACTTTAGATAACGAACGAGCCTATGCCATTACAAGTGGCTAATTATGGGATTTAAAACAAAGTTTGAACGACACAAATAATGTGTTGTTCTTTTCAACTGGAAGTTAATTATTATATGAAAAAAAAAACAACATGCTTAATCCAATCACAAAAGAGTATCTTTCATTTTGGGTACATGAGATCAAGAATTTCTAAACATTGGCTATTGGCAAGGCATCTCTATAAACATTTGAATTGAACGTACCAAAAAGATGTGTTGATTTGTCTTAAAAATAGCTAGGTCTATATACAAAATGGAATACAAATTGGTGGTGAAAGTTGCAATTTAAATATCATGGTGTTCAAAACGACACTTTTGCGACAAGAGGGAGGGAGTACCAATCAATGCTAGGAATATCCAGTGATTATGTGACAGCATTGTTTCCCTATACTTTACATTGATTTATCAATTATCAACTGTCTTACCTAGGTATCTTTTTGCCTGCTCTGTTATATTTTATTCCAATATAAATACATACACCTCTATTTGATTATGATAGTGAGAAGAATCGAGTAGCTTAGTCAAATTGAATGGATGACAGTAAATAGATAAACAGACAAGTCCATTTCATTCAAGTAATAATTTTTTGGTTGAATAATAAAAATCAAGTTGAAATGTAGAAAGAGGTAAATGCTATATTTTGTGACAAGATTTAGCAATAAAATGAAATGGATGACATGTGGGCTTGGTGACTTGGCATGCTGTTAACTGTGGCAGTGAACCACATACTAGCCACACCTCACTGCCGCAATGGTGGAAAATTGGGACACTCAACCAAACACTACCTTAATTTATCAAATACTTTCCTTGAAGTCAGAGAATACTCACCCATCAACAAGGTCCACCAACTTCGGGTATAGCTGTTTATCACGAAGTCGATTTATTTCTGAAACCGTCGAGTCCATCGATTGCATATCTACTATGTACCTTGTGTGCAAGTGGCTTACAGCAGCCTTTGTCTTCTCAAGGGTTTCAAGTTTAACACCACGTTTCTTTTGCTTATGCAATAGTGCAACCTTCTTTTGATAATCAATTTTCATAAGTTCCCCGGCCTGGTTGACACATTCAGACATAAGTAGACAAACAGAGGCTGGTAATCGTGAAATAAAAACAATCTCAGACGTGACAGATGAGCAATGGCTAACAATTACTATGATAAGAGGTACTGAAAGAAACCAGAGTTCTAAAATCTGACTAGGATAATTTGATTTACAGTTGTTACTTCTGCTAACTGATTTCTCATATGTACTTCATTTGACTGCAAATGAAAGTTGTAATAGAATGCACACGGTCGAACACAATTAGTTATGACATTTGACCATCAGCATATAGCTGTATATTAAATATCAAGACTGGCTGCATGAAATTGGTATTGCCAGATTCATCATATAATATATTCCATCATACATATTTTTTGCAGTTTTCAACAACATAATATTATAGTGATTATCTGTCAAAATGGCGTACATTTGGACTCGAAGGGAGCATCATTAAATGGCAGGATCTCATTGTAATAGCAATCCATATAAAAGAATGTTGATTTCACTGCACTTCCTGACTGATATAAAGAATAACTTACTTATTTAGTATTTTGGACACCAGAAATCATGATGCAACAATACAAACATTAATATAAATGCTACGATGATGGTCTTGGCTATTATTACAATCCGACTGCAGAGGTGTTTAGTGCTGGTGTCAAAACATCACCATGGGCCGACATAAACTTAGTAAAATCAGACAGCAAAATGACAGAAAAGGGTAAAGCCAAAGATGAACAGTACGTTTGGCAAGAAAAATAATGAGGAAAACAAAAATTACAAGATCAATGGCGTATACAACTTTAAAAGCAGCATTGGAACTGATAAATGTCAAACAAATTATTGTTAAATATATGTACATTACCTTCACTTCATCATACAATTTTTTCTCCCATGCAAGCATCCTGTCCAGAACTGTGGCATGAGTTTCAAAACTGTCAATTTCAAAATTAACACCCAAATCCTCTTGTTCTAGGTTCTTGAAGGATCGGTTCCATGTGATAACATGCATGATTTTTGTAGAGTGATCAATATGTCCTAAAAAACATTAAGAAATTATTAGAAAATGCAAATTCAACATAACACTGCAGCCTGCACACATGGCATACTTTAGAAGCTAGATAATAGAATTCATAAACTAGGAAACCATCACCAATCACAATTGATATGGAACTGGAAAGAATGCAATTATAGGAAAATAACAGTTAACACTGGGAAAGTAATAAATATGCGGTAAATTAAGTAATATTGTATGGTAAATTAAGAAAATGGTAGTTTAGAGGTTAATCAGGGTTCAAGACAAGAAAAAAGTAACTCTTTCAGATGTGTCTTTAAACACCAACTCAACAAGAGATTACAAAGAATGCAGATTCCCAATTCACCAAGGTCCTATAACTACATAATCTCAAATGGACTATACATGCTACTCATAGAAAGCAGTTTATTCAGATAGTATAACAGCAGATATTGGATTAATACAACCTAAAATACTAATAAGCAAAGAAATATAGGCTTCACTGCTTTCTATTCTAAATTTTAACCATTAAAAAGGAATGAAATGTAGGCTCCATTTGTTTCTATTATAAATGGCCATTGATATAGAGTGTGGCTATCCTTTCCAAAACTAGTGATTCAAAGGCAGTGTGTTTTCTGGCTCAGGGTGCATGGTGATAGCACAAGATTTAAAAGCAGGGATCAGAAAACAAACTAAAAAACTACACTTGCCTCGACTGTCGGCATGGTTGGAGTGGTAATGCATCCGGGTGGCCTCAAGCTTTTTTGACACATCATGTGCACTCTCTGAAGACTTGAGGAAGTGATCATCAAGCTTAGCAACAATCTGAAGCAGGCTAGCAGTCGCTGACACCATCACTGTCTTCCCTTTCCGAGTATCAATTGCACCCATAGACGCGGCATGCTGGTGGTGCATTTCAGGTGGCAGGCCAGGTCCCTTGGGTGGCTTCCTAATAATCGGCTTCGATGGGGGAAGGTTTGCTGCAAGCTCCTCTATGGCCTTTTCCTTCTCCAGCACTGTCTTCGGAGGCCGCTCCTCAGCAGCACGGACAGGGGCAGCTGGCTCATTAGCTGATTTCATCATTGGAGCCTTCACCTCAGGTGTGGACTCCTTCTCCCGCCTCTCCATATAAGTATCCTCCGCGGATTGCTCCAGGGTGGGCGGTGGTGTGGGGGTTGGGCCAAAGAAGTAGTCCCAAGTAGCCATCTGTGGCTCTAGCATTGGGGGTGGTGGCGTTACGGAGGCTGGCGTCGGTGGGGCTGGGTTGGGCCGTGGTGGTGGCTGCGGTGTCACTGGAGAAGATCCCACGCTGTCCATCATGCCACGCTTCAGTTGCGGCAGTCCGTGCACCATTTCGTCGACGCTGACATCATCGTGCTCGTGGTGGTCATCGTCGTCGTCATCCTCGCTGTCATCTCTGATACTGCCATCCTCCTCCTCCTCTTCCCGGATGGAGGCACCAGCGGGGACGCGGTTCTTGGCGGAAGCCCCGGGGTCAGGCATTAGGATATTGGGGGTGGAGGAGGAACGCTGGAGGCTGCCGTGGGAGAAGTCAGCGAAGGGCGGAGGCGGCGGGGAGGGCGCGATGAGGACAGCAGCGGCGGATGGGGGCGGCGGGGCGGCGGCGGCGGCGGCGGCGACGAGGTGGGGATGGGAGGCCACCATGTTGGCGTCGGGCGCCTCGCCATGGGCGAAGTCGGAGAGCGCGCCGCCGGTGCTCTTGAGGAGGACGGTGTAGGCGGAGTGGGCGGCGGCGAAGGCGTTGCGGGCCTGGACGGCGTCCGCCATCAGCCGCTTCCGGTCCCGGCACCGGCACACCGCCTCCTCCTGATCGATCTTGGACTGCCCGCACCCCATTGAACTGGCGATGGGGAGGGGAGTCCGGGTCCGGGGTGACTCTTGATGCGGCGGAGGCGCAAGCTGGTTGGCGAGGGGTTGGGGAGAGATGGGTGGAGGGTCGGCGGCGGTGGGTGGACGGATGCTGGGGATGCTGGCGTACAGGCGCAGCACCCGTTAAGAGTGGGGAAAGTGATGAGCAGAACTTGTTCCATTCTTTGTTTTTTTTTGTTCCACCTCTTTTTCCCTGCGTTTTTTAATTTTCTTACCTCTTTTTACATTTCTTAGGACCACCTGCTTGACCAGTTTTACCTAGACCTGATCATCCACCGGGCCGGGCCGGGTTTCGAGCCGGGCCGGGTTTTGAGCCGGCCGGATTGAAAAGCCGGTCCGTGAGACAACTCAAGCTCGCCCTACCGATGCTTTCTGAACCGGTTTGAACTGCTCAAAGCCCACCGGCTTGGGAGCCCGGCCACGGCTTGTCGCTATTTTCTCGGGCGAGCCCGGCCCGGCCGATGCCTGCCGATCGGTAGGTAGCCATATGAACAGTCTACTTTTATCCCTAAAATTGGTCTAAAAATATGAGAGATATTTACGAATGTACCATGCCATCTTGTACCCTTCTTCGTCCGCATCACCACGACCTTGCCGAGTCAACGCCATCACCTAGATCAGGTTAGGGTTTAGGTTTATGCCCTCTAAATTTAATGACATTCTTACAAAATGTGAATATAATTAACTATAACGAAAATAATAATTGTTTGATTTGTGAAATTTTGAATCGCTCTGAGCATTTAATGGATTAAATTTTAGTATTATCACGTGCACTGCACCGTTAAGATTATAACATCATACATGAGGAATTGGAGTTTTACATAGATTGACGATACATCATTCAAAGAAATATAATTGATAACCCCCAACGTTAGATTGTAATTGTACGGTGGCAAACTCTATTGTGATGCGATCTCATCATCACTTCCACTATGTCAAACCATACAAACTTCGTCCCTTCCAACAGCCCCCGATACGAGCACTATCTTAGAGGGATCCCAAACGTTAGATTGTAATTGAATGGTGTCCAACTTTATTGCAATACAATCTCATCATCATTTCCACTACCATCAACCATACAGCCTCTATCCCTTTCATCAGTCGTCGATTCGATCACTAGCTTAGAGGAGGTTAGGGAAGATGGTAGCTCAGCAGGAAAAGAGATTGTGTGCGTGCATGTGTGGTGGGGCAGCGAGGCAGCAGCAACATCAAAATCGATGAACGAAGGTGGTGGGTAGCGGGTGGATCGGCGTCGGCGACTAGAGTGAGCGTAACGAAGTCAACATGATGACAGAAGAAAAAGAGTGTTAGCCTTTATTATATATTTTTCTCCCTCACTAAGTATACAGTGATTTATATGAGAAATGGAACCTTAATCTAAAGTGGTGCATAGTCCACATTCCACGGGAAGCCCTGAGAACAGCAGACTGCTAAAAACTTGAAAACTTTTTTTTCTTTGAAAGAGGGGTAGGAAAACTATCTTCCTATTTCATTGATAAGCATGAGAAAATAAAACAAAAGCCCGTGGGAAGCATATCCCCTGACTTTCTCCCCTGCATTTTTATGTTACTGACATGTGGGCCCCATGACGACATGGCCCACATGTCAGGGACACAAAGTCAGGAAATTGAAAGTCAGGGGATCCGCGTCCAAGCATGGGGTATAACCACATCGATCCGTTGCAACCCTGGCCAAATCCAAACACACCTCCGGCCATCGCCGGGAACACCACCTACAGAGAAAAAAGAAGGAGCCCCACTGCTGCCACCTAGGCCAACGGTCGAACAGGAAGGAGAGATACAAGAGAGGGAGAAGAGGAAACACCACCAACACTTATACAGCGACAAAACGACTCCAGGAGTAGCAGACCCAGCGGAAACCCATAGCTCAAGATGGCGACCACAACGCCTCCAACAAGGTAGCGATGGGGGGAACCCGCTGTCGTCGCAAGATTGCTACGGTTTTCACCCAGTGCAGGGGAAGTCCGAAAAGTGATGCCTCCAACGAGAGAATGACACCAAATGTGACGCCAACATCAGTCCAAAATGATAGGGCTTTCGCCTAAGACCTGCCCTACTAGCGCACAAGGCAGAGGCCACCGAAGGTCAAAACACAAGAAGAACTGAGCTGCCGGCCGAAGACGCAGAGCTTGAAAACGCGCATGAACGCCAGCCGACACCTCGGAGAAAGGGAGGGTCAAGACGACAGGGACGGGACCAGATCAAGAGGCAGAGAACGAGGACGTCGCTGAAGAAAAGTCGCCAGCCAATGCCGCTAGAGAGGGGCCACCACGCCTGGTGGCCTGCGCATGGGATGCGAAGGAGACCAAACGCCTAACCCGACAAATGCCAACCTAACCACTGAGCACCTCACAGGGAGGGGAGGGCAAGGAAGCGAGGATGGGACTAGGCTAGAGACAAGGGTTGTCGCGTCGCCGAAGGACGGGCAACGGCCCACCATGCCACTACGGGAGGAGCTGAGGAGCCGCCGGACATACGCCCTGGAGCCTACATGCTTCGTCCACTTCGGCCAGCTACCGAAGCAGATCCCCCAAGCGGCCTCCACCGAGACGGGCTTAGGGGGAGGGGGAAGAAGGAGGAAGGAGAAGATGCCGGTGCCGAGCTCCGCCAAGCTACGAGGCCACCAGACCAACGTCCCTGGAGCACACCCGCTCCGACCGCTCCGGCCAAACACCACCAAATTTGGGCCTCCTGCCCGCGGATCCAGCCTCTTATAGAGCGGTCCTCCCGGGCGGCCTCCACCAAGACGGCCCCAGGAGGAGGGGAAGAAGGAAGAGGGAAAGTCAACGCCGAGCTCCACCACTGCGTGCGAAGGTGGGGACGAAGAACGCACCACTGCGTGCGAAGGAGAGAAGAGAACAACGCCTCGACGGACGGCCCCTAGCGAGGAAGACGCCACCCAACATCACTAAGCATCTTGTAGAGAAGGGTATTGGGATATGCACAATGAAAATTATTAGTCGCATATGATGCGTGCTCATGTATAGCGCGGACTACATATGATGTGGACTTGGACCTACTTGGGCTTCTAAAATGGAGGTGGTGGAGAGGCCGACACATGCCTGCGCGCAAGTTCTCCCTCTCCACCAAACCCTAGCCATCATCTATCCTAGGCGTCTGTGCGTTGGTGCTAACACACCGTGCATGTACAGATTCCAATCATTATATGTGTGGATACCGTAAAGGCGCTACACCTTATGGCACTAGTCGATGCGAACTTGAGAATGAGACGAAATTTGCTCGCGGACAGATTCTAGACCAAAAATTATTTGGTCGATTCCTGTTGATCCAAAAATAATTTTGGGATGAGACTAGATTTTTGGAAAGATAATTTCGTTATCTTTCCAACGAGTGGTAGAACATAAAAAACAAAGCCCGGATGTGGCCGGGGCGTCCGTTTGAAATCAGACTGCTCCGGAAGGTCACGAATCTAGGCGAGCTCATTAAGCTTGTCATAGCGGCCATGGCGTGGGGATCGGCCGTGGCGTACCTCGTGGGACGTTGAGAACCAGTGAGGAGGAAGCAATCGGATCGCCGTGAACGACTACTTCCTGAAAGGACCGAGATGACGCCTAGAGGGGGGTGAATAGGTGTGACACCAAATTCAATCTTCAACTGCGCTGCGGAAGTAGGTTCGGACTGTCCGTGACACCCCTCGGACAGTCCGAGGTCAACTGTGAAGAATCCTCCCCAAAATCTCCGGAAATGTCCTGCACCACTCAAATAACAAGAATACCACAAGCAATATCACAGGGACACAAAATGATTCACAAGCAAGTATGTGTGCAAAAGTATCTCACAAGATAAGACAATCAAGCCAATAGCTCAATTATCAAGTAAATCAAGCTTAAGAGTGAGAGTAGATAAAACCGGTAAGAAGATGGAGGCTCAGAGATTTGTTTTCCGAAGTTCGGATCCTTGAGGGGATCCTACTCTTCGTTGAGGTAGGCTCTAACACCTTTGAGCCCGAGTCCCACTTGACTCTTTCCCTCTCGGATTTGTGCCAACGCACGCACCGACTTTGCTTCTTGATTCCTTCCCTTGCGGAGGTGGAATCATACCTTCACAACTTGCGGTGGCCAACCACACCTCGTCGGTGGCTCACTGGTGACGCATAGCCGTCTAGGAGTCCTCAACCTCCAAGGGTAATAGATGCTCAACGAATAACGAACTCGGAGATATACTCAAGTGCTCAACAATCAAATCTTACTTGCTTGGATTCACACTTTCTTCACCAATCTTCTCCCCCACTAGATGAATCACAAAGATTCAATCCTTCTTCCCAACACTCCTCACAAGGGGAATCACTAAGATTTAACCCTAATCCCTTCTCAACTCTTCTTTCAAAGAGGATCATTAAGATCTAGAGTTTAGGAGGTGTGGGAGGCTCAAGAACAAGAGGATAGGCCAATAAACTTGTGATCTAGCCGTTGTGTGCAAGTGGGGAGTGAGGGGCTTTAAATAGATGGCATGGAAAACTAGCCGTTGGAGTTCAGAGCTCGTAGACTTCGGACAGTCCGGAGCTTTATTCGGACAATCCGGTAAATCAGATAAATCAAGACAGAGAGCTCGTCTGGAGGGTGCCTCGGACAGTCCGAACCGGACAAAGACGTACAGATCTCGGACGGTCAGAGGCGCACCACGACCTCGGCAAAAGGGATAACTTTTACTCGAACTCCGTTTTAGGTGATCTTGGGCTCTACGGAAAGCGAGAACAAGGGCTATCTAATCCACAAGGTATCACCACCTCAAACCCAAGTGAGTGATGCATAGATCAAGGAAACAGAAGGCAACACCACACCTTTGCACTCTCTAACCCCCACTAATCACTTCTCTGTCTCCTCACAAGGATTGATCAATTGAGCACCCGAGACATATCAAAACCATTCTCCATGGCATCCCCCTTAATAGTACGGCAATCCTTAGACTCAAATGAAAGCAAGATAGTACAAGTCTAGGAATAGCACTTGCCGTCTTCTTTTCTTCATGCCGTCGTAAACTTGAAGCAATGTGCATGATGACCTTCACCAAATAATTGATGACGTCTTCACCTTGCCAACCTTGACTTGGTTCACCTCATGAGACTCTTGTTTTATCGACTTTGACTTGATCATCCCCCGACGATCTCCACGTCAAATCGATCTCGACTTGTTCCTCAACTCTTGGTGACACCGTCGTCTTGTTGACTACGGCTTAGCCGTCATCCTCTTGACATACCTCAGTCATCACACACATGCACCGGACCTAATTCTTTTCAAATCACTCATTAAATCCATTAGTCCCGAAAGCTCAATATATATGAATAAGGTTATGTTCGTGAGCAATTAAGCGCGTCAAGTGTTTCATACAAGGAGACACAATATGAATAAAAACACTTGACACAATATTATTTGTTAAGTGCATCATGACATATATAGCTAATCTATATGCACTAGAGAGATGATTGCCAACATGATGAAACAATTAAATTATGACAAAGAACACAATCTTCACTTAAATGAAGTACATGAAAGGATATATAAGAATTGTATATGTGCGAACAACATTTAGAGTAAGAGTGAAGATGTGGAATAAACTATATTGAACTTCACTAAGTGAGATGCATGAGAATATACACAAACAAGGCATGCATGCACCAATTCCATTTATAGCAATATGAAGTTTAATTCTTGATAAGATAAAGAGCACTTGCACATGAGAAATGCAATAACAAATGTAGATCAAGGATACCGAGATTGCATACCTCAATTAGTCATTCATCCTATTTGCATATATGAGACTAAGGAAAATCTATAATCAAGTGTGTTAGCCTCAACATAAAACATGAGCATACCTTTTTAGGATGGAGAGCTTGTTCACTTATTATATTTGATTCTCCTCTAAATAGATGAGACTAATGTTCAACTTGGCAATAAACACGTTAGTCTCATAGCAATATAAGCAATCACTAAACCAAGTATTGTCATTAAGTGTGTTTGTCATTAATCACCAAAATCACATAAGGTGTACCTTGAACTTACAATCTCTCCCTTTTTGGTGATTTATGACAAACCTTTTATCAATTGCAACGAATGACAATATGAATCTATTTAGCACAAGAACAAACAAGGAAAGATTATACTTACAAACATTGTCTCCAAATTCTCTCCTTTTTGTGAACCAAATAGAGGGCAATTGATAAATCCATAAATTCTCCCCCTTTTGTCATTAATCCCAAAAAGGTCATAATAAATGTTTGTTATCCATTTGGGGTTTGAGCTGCCTATTTGTTATCAACCATTTGTGGGTCCACCTTCAATACCAAGAAAATTCTTGTCTCCCCCTTGATAGCACACTCATGAAAAATATTAGGGAGAACAATATAAAATCAAGGAGCTAGTGAGTGATAAGGCAATGATGTTAAGCTCCCCTACATCTAGGCATTACATGATACCAAATATATGACATGGTAAAAAAAAATGTATATGGCATGGTAAGATCACCCAATATGACAAGATACCAATTTGAGAGTATTGATACCAATTATAGAGAAACCTAGATATAGGCAATGGATGAATCCAATAATACCAATTAAATGTAGTCATGATTAATAATATAGAAGTGAAGCTCAAACATGACAAATAGACATGGTTCCACATAGGAAATCGATTCCTAAGAATAAAGATCATATAGAGAAGATATAACATGAATAAATTGCTTATATGATCACAAAATGTATCCAAGATCACAAAAAAGTTATAAATGAAGTGCATTTTCATGATTAAAAGTTTGATAAGCTTATTAAAGGCATACCTCTCTTCATTGTGCCATCCATATGTACCTTTTAATTCTTGAGTCAAATGCAAGTTAGATGACACTTCAAAGCAGTTTAGGATTAGAGGATACCACTTGAAAGACATAAATCGATTAAACCAATAGAAGAGAATGTATGGCATGCGAAATGTCAATTGAAAAAATTATTACTAGATGCCAATTTAAATGATTCTCTAGAGAAGGCATGTATGGCATCACTTGAAACACTTTCAAGCAAACTCTTGAACTTACAATGAATTTAAAATTTGGTCATTAACCAACAATGAAAGATACCTATGGGGGCGAGAGCAATAAAGATACCAATAATCATTAAATAACACATGAATGTGGAGGAGCTTTAAAAAATTATCTACCATGCAAAGGCTCCCCCTAAAACTATGCAATCCATAAATTGATGAATCATTTAATAGCATGGAAGTGCAATGACATTGAGAAATAAGGAATTGAGAGAAATTCATCCCTTCACCATTTCTCATCCATCACATGTTTGGATTGGCATTGATCAAATCATATGGCCTCACCGTCGGCATTGATCCTCTTCCAATTCCCTACACATGCATAGACAAAGAAGTAATCTCCGAGAACAAATATCTTTCAACTTGACCCATGATAGTGTGCGAATGTCGAGTTGCACAAAGATGCTTTTCAACAATGATTAAGGTGGCTTCCTCTTATATTATATAACTCCAATAAGATCATAAGAGGATTCACTTTTTGTTTATGACTAAAACAAGAAATCAATTTTCCAGCAAGAGCTTCGGTTACCAAATGAAAGAAAGCACCAAAGTTGAAAGTCATCCGAATAAGCTCTTGAACTTGCAATGGAAGTTTGCACCTCAAGGGGATAAAATACAATAAGCACTAGAGGGAAAACACATTGGAATCAAATAATTGGTCATGAAAGCATTTTTTTTAAGAAACCATTTGCATATGAGCACTTTTAATCAAATGAGATTTTAATAAATAAGCTCCAAAAATTATGTGAGATGAATCATGGAGTTATGACATTATATACCAACTCATTTTCATATTGAAAGTCTCACAAAACAGCAATCAACACAAAGATATGCAATAAAGTCAAGTTTGCAACAAGCTGATAATTTCAGACTTTGACATTCCACGAAGGCTTCAAAACAGGGCCAAAACAGTATTTAAATACGGTTCAAATAATTTAAGAAAATTTGCCATTGTATACCAACTATAGAGTATCAAAACTCAGCATTATGTCTTGCTCAGATTATGAACCCATATCAAGATACAAAAATCACAAATTGGCCCACAATCTGTCTAAAACTGAAAATTTCAGCAAGCTGCACATTTCGAATATAGGTCAAATCTTAATCAAATGGAGTCCATATATTATGAAATTTTGCACAAACATTCCATGGACATCTAAGTAACCAATTCAAGTGGAATTTCTTGATTATCACACTCCAATTAGATTTTAGGACAATAGGAGCATTGGAGGTGAACCTTTGACACAAAGTCAAGCAAAGTCAACAATCTTGCAAATAAGTTCAAATATATTTGAAAATGTCCAGATCTGAACTAAAGATGCAAAATAAGGTTTTTCAAAAAGAATTTCCAATAAAATAAATTTCTTTTTAGAGAAATGGTGAAATAGTCATTTCATACAAAGAGGCACATAAGATTTTTACCAAATCATCAAGATGTAACCAAATGAGTTACCAATGGATATTTGCACTTTTATGGCTTCAAATAAGTTAGAGAGACGTTTGTAAGCCACTTAGCACATTCAACTCCATTTAGGTGCAAAGATCCAACTTTATGTAAGAATATGTCAATTGAGGTCAAAAGGGAGATTTGCAAGAAATTGACACCAATTTGAAATATCAAATAAAGAATCAATGCTCTTTACATATAGAGCTAAATATTTCATATTATGAGCTCCCCCTTACACAAAGGGTCCTGTAAAGATCACTGCTCGAATTATCTTTCTAAACACCTTAATCTTTCTGGTTCTTGCTTGAGAGCTTCTTTGAAAGCGTCATCTTCCTCTCCAAGACTATTGAGATAAATAAAGAGAGAATATACCAATTGGAGCAGGAAATAAATAAGAAGCAACAAGGCCTTAGGTCGACTAGAAAGAATTAAATTCGAGTGACGAAATGTCGAGATCGAGATCAAAACATAAGCTACCTTAAAGATACCAATTGTACAAAACAAATGGCATTAAAAATGAAAGACAAGGTAGTAGAAAGATATCACCTTGAAAGGAAATACCACATGAAGAATTTAGACCAAGGGAGATAATAGTGGTATTTAGCAAAAGAGACAAAAGTGATATCTAGAGAAGTTGTTGATGACTCCAAATATTTAAATAAAGAGCAACAAACAAACAAAAACTTATTTGTAGCATTTCCAACTAGGAGAGATTAAACAATAGCATTGAAACTAGATTTTGCAAAATAAGTCCCCTTTTTTTTACTTGAAAGAAAAATCAATTTTTTTTTATAAATTTCTTCAATTTTGCCAAATGAATACAAGAAAAGAATCTTAGTTTCCAAATGATCTATATGAGTTTTTAGTACCCATTTGAACCAATTTGCATCAAAGAATTTGGCTCATGTGGCAAAATTCACTTAAGTGCTAGATATGGACAATTTTGATCAAAACATGTTTTTCGGCGAGTTTCAAAACATCATAGCTTGAGCTGTGTTGGTTATTTGAAAATCCTTTGAATACAAAAAATGTTTTTAATAACCAACTATATGATTTCAGTAATAAAACTTTTCACAAATTCGGTTTAGAATTAATTCTATAGAAAATACAAAAAGTGACAAAAACAAGATTCTATTAACTAGAATTTTGGTTGGAAACTTGTTTTTGAGGAAAGTATATTTTCCTTTGGTCAAAACAATTCGAAAAGATTTGAGAAACATTTTGTAACATTTTCCAAACAAATTTTTTTAAATGTTTTCATGAAATCCACATTTTGGCTAAAATGGCTCATTTTAAAATTTAACACTAGCACTTAAAATTGTAGCACACTTAGGAAATGTGATACACATGGATATGAATTAGCACTTACTCTAGATGTGCCACAACACTCATCAAGCTCATAAATCAACATTAGAAATTTGAACAAGAGCAAGATGAGTGACTAAAATAATTTTTTTTATGCAATGTAATTGCCTACACAAGGCAATGTGCTTGAAATTAAATTGTTACCGAAGCGGCATTGGTTCATGATTGTGACTTGAATATCTTCTTACTTGGCCTTAAGTAATTTTGATGAATGAATCCAGCTCTTCATGCATATGCCAAACCTTCAATACCTCTTCGAGTCCTATTAAGCACTTCAAGCAAGTTTTGGTACCCAAATCTTGTTGGGTCCGAGAGAGTTAGTCACAATCCATTTTGGTGCACTAGTAGATGACTTGTTGCTTGAATAAGCATGAGAACAATAAGACTTAGTACTATTACATTTTATCATTGGGCATCTAACAAGAGAAGAATTAGCCATTGATTTAGATGGGGCAACACTTTTAGCAAACAAATTGCTATTTTTATTTTTCCTAAGCATATAGTGTTCATGAACAAGAGAAGGCTTAGGAGTGTTACCCTTGGGACAATCCTTACCGATATGTCCCTTTTCCCGACAATTGTAGCAAGTTGGCTTTGAGCGTTTCTTCTTGTTGACTTGCTCCTTGTCGGTTTGCCTCATGATAGATATAGTCTTAGTCTTCACTATGTTAGGACACTTAGAGACAAAGTGCCCTAACTTATTACATCCAAAGCATTTGATAGTGTTCATCTTTTCAGCTTCGTGCTTTGAATTGCACTTGAGCTTACTTTCTTGGTTCTTGATTGACATGGAGAGTCTTATTGATGAGACCATCACAAGGACGGACATGGACATGACGCCTCTCGCTCGTTCCACTACAACGCCACCAAAGTTGTCGATATCCATGCTGGGACGATGTGCTGAAACGTCGCAACGACATGCTGACAAGAAACTTCAAGTGGACTTTAATACTTGGGCCAAGCCACACATGCCGTCAAAGGGGGACGTCCAACACGTGATAAGCAAGATTGAAGACCCTTCATCACGCACAAGAAAGACCAAGTGCAAGCCCAACTCTTCCGGAAGCCCGGTTCGGCCATCAGCGACTAGCCTGATTTCAAACGACCGCCCAGGCCACATACGAGGTCCAAATGAGGCAAATGAGGACATTCTGGAAAGTGCTTCATCCATATTTGCAATTTTAGATTGCGTTTATCTTGTTTCTTGCTTGTTCTTCGATCGCTTGCAGGAAACGACCTTCGTGGTCAGGTCAATCGCGTTCTTGGCGTGGTTGATAACGAGCAGGTTTGGTGGTTTAGCGATTGCCGGGTTGTCATCCTTGAGAGGTTGGTAGCCGGATCGTCAAGGTCGCCTCTCCGACCAGATCGAAATTACACCTTCGAGTCTCACCAGAAGATCGGGCCGCCCCCGTGTGCGCATCACTTATCATGTATGTTGTCTTTTTGGGGATGTAGCCAATTCCCTTTTTCTTCTTGATGAATCTTTGTTTGCCCAAGGTGCCATTTAGGGTGGCTTCCCCTTTAAAGCACTTCTCCAAGTCCTTTTTTAATTTCTCCACTTGTGTCTTTAGCTCTTTGTTTTTCTCTACAAGATTGTTAATAATGCAAGCACTAGAGGAAATAGAACCAATTACATTTGAGCAATTAGGCACATCATTTTTATCATTGCAAGACATGATAGAAATAGAAGCATTTGCATTAGAGCAAGTAGGCATGTCAAGAACTTCATTGGAAGGAGTGAGATTTATAATTCTAGATGACATGCAAGAAATTGAATCTAAGCATGGCACATCATCAAGAATATCACAAGTTAATCCAACATCTACCTTACTAGAAGTAATATTCTTGGAAAGGAGATTTTTATGTTCTATCTTTAAAACATCATATGAATTTTTAAGTAAATCATACTTTTGGATCAAATCATATGATTTCCTAATCTCCTTCTCAAGATGATGATGAAACTTTATAAGCAAGCACTTCAATTGATCACGAGATGGCTCATTGTCAATTATCTCATCATTACCTTGAGCCATGAAGCAATGAGGTGAAGTGGGAGGTGTAAGAGAGTCATCATCAATAGAGCTTCGTGTGGAGTAATCATCACTTGAAGTGCATACTTGTGAATTGTCCACTTGATCAACTTTTGACTTCCCATAATTTGCTTGAATGAGCATCCACACATCATGAGCATACTTGAGATGGCATAGTTTCTTTTGCTCATCCACGCTCAAAACACTAAATAGAATATCCAATGCTTGAGTGTTCTTGTGCTCATTTTCTTCCTTTTCGACGGTGAGGTTATCTTCATCCTTCACACTATAGCCATTTTCAACAATAGGCCAAATAGAACGATGGTAGGCTTTGAAGAAAATCTTCATTTTATTCTTCCATGGACCATAATAATGAACATTAAAATAAGGTGCCCAACCGAAGAAAATACGAATACTAGCAAAAGCATGAGGACCAAGCACATTAGTAGGATCAAGCGAAATAACAGTTCCTAGTTCATCCATCCCGTTTAGCGACATCAAAAACCCTCCAAGCGGTTAAGCCTAATTTGAGAGCCTAGCTCTGTACCAATTGAAAGGACCGAGATGACGCCTAGAGGGGGGTGAATAGGCGTGACACCAAATTCAATCTTCAACTGCGTTGCGGAAGTAGATTCGGACTGTCCGTGACACCCCTCGGACAATCCGAGGTCAACTGTGAAGAATCCTCTCCAAAATATTCGAAAATGTCCTGCACCACTCAAATAACAAGAATACCACAAGCAATATCACAGGGACACAAAATGATTCACAAGCAAGTATGTGTGCAAAAGTATCTCACAAGATAAGACAATCAAGCCAATAGCTCAATAATCAAGTAAATCAAGCTTAAGAGTGAGAGTAGATAAAACCGGTAAGAAGATGAAGGCTAAGAGATTTGTTTTCCGAAGTTCGGATGCTTGAGGGGATCCTACTCTCCGTTGAGGTAGGCTCCAACACCTTTGAGCCCGAGTCCCACTTGACTCTTTCCCTCTCGGATTTGTGCCAACGCACGCACCGACTTTGCTTCTTGATTCCTTCCCTTGCGGAGGCGGAATCGTACCTTCACAAACTTGCGGTGGCCAACCACACCTCGTCGGTGGCTCATCGGTGACGCCTAGCCGTCTAGGAGTCCTCAACCTCCAAGGGTAATAGATGCTCAACGAATAACGAACTCGGAGATGTACTCAAGTGCTCAACAATCAAATCTTACTTGCTTGGATTCACACTTTCTTCACCAATCTTCTCTCCCACTAGATGAATCACTAAGATTCAATCCTTCTTCCTAACACTCCTCACAAGGGGAATCACTAAGATTTAACCCTAATCCCTTCCCAACTCTTCTTTCAAAGAGGATCATTAAGATCTAGGGTTTAGGAGGTGTGGGAGGCTCAAGAACAAGAGGATAGGCCAATAAACTTGTGATCTAGCCGTTGTGTGCAAGTGGGGAGTGAGGGCTTTTAAATAGATGGTTTGGAAAACTAGCCGTTGGAGTTCAGAGCTCGCAGACTTCGGACAGTCCGGAGCTTTATTCGGACAGTCCGGTAAATCAGATAAATCAAGACAGAGAGCTCGTCTGGAGGGTGCCTCGGACAATCTGAACCTTCGGACAGTCCGAACCGGACAGCCCGTACCAGATCTCGGACAGTCCGAGACTGCACCACAGCCTCGACGAAAACAGGGATAACTTTTTACTCCGAACTCCGTTTTAGGTGATCTTGGGCTCTACGGAAAGCTGAGAACAAGGGCTATCTAATCCACAAGGTATCACCACCTCAAACCCAAGTGAGTGATGCATAGATCAAGGAAACAGAAGGCAACACCACACCTTTGCACTCTCTAACCCCC
Organism: Raddia guianensis; assembly: GCA_036346415.1. NCBI lineage: Eukaryota > Viridiplantae > Streptophyta > Magnoliopsida > Poales > Poaceae > Raddia > Raddia guianensis. The sequence goes on along the minus strand of CM070534.1, from coordinate 16,927,183 downwards.
ACCAATCACTTCTCTGTCTCCTCACAAGGATTGATCAATTGAGCACCTGAGACATATCAAAACCATTCTCCATGGCATCCCCCTTAATAGTACGACAATCCTTAGACTCAAATGAAAGCAAGATAGTACAAGTTTAGGAATAGCACTTGCCGTCTTCTTTTCTTCATGCCGTCGTAAACTTGAAGCAATGTGCATGATGACCTTCACCAAATAATTGATGACGTCTTCACCTTGCCAACCTTGACTTGGTTCACCTCATGAGACTCTTGTCTTATCGACTTTGACTTGATCATCCCCCGACGATCTCCACGTCAAATCGATCTCGACTTGTTCCTCAACTCTTGGTGACACCGTCGTCTTGTTGACTACGGCTTAGCCGTCATCCTCTTGACATACCTCAGTCATCACACACATGCACGGGACCTAATTCTTTCCAAATCACTCATTAAATCCATTAGTCCCGAAAGCTCAATATATATGAATAAGGTTATGTTCGTGAGCAATTAAGCGCGTCAAGTGTTTCATACAAGGAGACACAATATGAATAAAAACACTTGACACAATATTATTTGTTAAGTGCATCATGACATATATAGCTAATCTATATGCACTAGAGAGATGATTGCCAACATGATGAAACAATTAAATCATGACAAAAAACACAATCTTCACTTAAATGAAGCACATGAAAGGATATTTAAGAATTGTATATGTGCGAACAACATTTAGAGTAAGAGTGAAGATGTGGACTAAACTATATTAAACTTCACTAAGTGAAATGCATGAGAATATACACAAACAAGGCATGCATGCATCAATTCCATTTATAGCAATATGAAGTTTAATTTTTGATAAGATAAAGAGCACTTGCACATGAGAAATGCAATAACAAATGTAGATCAAGGATACCAAGATTGCATACCTCAATTAGTCATCCATCCTATTTGCATATATAAGACTAAGGGAAATCTATAATCAAGTGTGTTAGTCTCAACATAAAACATGAGCATACCTTTTTAGGATGGTGAGCTTGTTCACTTATTATATTTGATTCTCCTCTAAATAGATGAGACTAATGTTCAACTTGGCAATAAACACGTTAGTCTCATAGCAATATAAGCAATCACTATACCAAGCATTGTCATTAAGTGTGTTTGTCATTAATCACCAATATCACATAAGGTGTACCTTGAACTTACACTTCCATACGACTACGTGCATATCGGTGAACTAGCTTAATCGACTCGTGTTCCGCTATACTACGAGTGGTAATGTAATCTTGATCTATGGTCAATTACTTGCAGGGTGTTGCTGGGTTTCTACGGTAGAATTTTGATTCGTTGTTAGCGTAGCAATCCCGCGTTTCCCTTAAGAGGGGAGGTGTAAGGTGACGAAGAGCGGGACCTCGACAGAAAATCAAAGTGGGACAACGAAACCCGAAGACACCAAGACTTGCACGCATCACGCAGACCGAAAGTGGAGTCGCACGAACAACCACACTTGACACCAAGAGCTAAGGAGCAACCCACAGAGAAGGAAGGTCCTCCGTGATCGAGGGAAGAGTAGCAACCGCAAGGACACCAATATAGACAACATCTGCACAACACCAACCAACCTCGAACAAGCCGCTGCCGCAACGAGGGACAATCTCCGATAGGGGGAGCACCGAGAGTAGAAAGGTCCCACGACAATTGCTCGGAGTAGAGAAGGCTCGTAAATCTTGGGTCTCCATGCATAACGCCCGAACAACACTGCCTGACGAAGAGACGCCGCCTATGCCAACCAGCACCTCAGAGAGGGGAGGGAAGGTGACGGAGGCGGGATCGCCTCAAGAGAAGAGGACGGGTACCACCATGGGGACGCCAGGCCTTCGCGCGCCATAAAGACGAAGGAAGGGGCACTATACGCCAGGTCCAGATCTGGCCGCTCATCGCCGACGCAAGAGGGAAGGACGGGCGCCGAGGTGCTCGCTGGCAGAAAGCGGCAGGCGTGCGCACCACAGAGTGCGCCGGTCTAGGTTGCACCGCCGTCGCCCCGTGCCGGCCCAGGCCGCGCCGCCACCTGAGCTACCAAATCGACCAAGTCGCTGCCGATCTGGGCACATAGCCGTCGGATCCAGCCTCCACGCCGCCCAACAGGCCGAGGACCGTCCAACAAGGGTATCGGCCACCAAGAGAGACAAGAGGAAGGGGAAGAAGGAGGTGGGAAGATGACGAGAGGGAGAGAAGGGCGCCCGGCGACGGCGGCAGCACCGATGACGGCGCTAGGGTTTTGGAGAGTTGGGCTGAGAGCTGGGTTGCCCTCAAGTCGCCCTAGGAGGAGTGACGCGAGGGCCTTTGTTAGGGATGTAAGTGGGTTGTTTTGTAGATGAGTGTTAACCCGCTTGCTTAGTGTATTTTAATTTTAATGAAGTAAAAGAATTTTAATGAAGTAAGCTGGTTAACAGGTATCCGGGAAGACTCGTCCGTGAAACAATTCACTTGCGTCTCTAGCCCCTTGTTAGTTCTGCCTAAAAAATACTCCGTACTTGAAAACTGAAAAGGAGAGGCAAAAACCCCTCTCGCTAGGCGTGCCCCCAACAAACCCCAAACACGAACACCACGGTGTCCTCTCCGCCGCCATCCGAACACCACGGTGTCCTCCCCACCGCCATGAGCCCCATCGACGCCGACGCAGCGGCCGCCGAGAAGGCCCGTCTCAAGAAGGAAAAGAAAGAGAAGAAAAGAAAGCGCAAAGATGCCAAAGAAAACGACTGCGCCGCCGCAATGGCTGGGGAAGAAACCGCTCACAAGAAGAAGAAGGACAAGAAGCAGAACGAGGAGGAGGAGGAGAAGACGGATCCAAAGCTGAAGCCGTCGGTGAGCATCGCCGTCGCCGGCTCCATCATTGACAACGCCCAATCCCTCGAGCTCGCCACTCTCGTCAGTATCCCTTCCCCCTATCGCTCCTCCCTCGGCCATCAATTCTTGCAGTACGGATGCTTACAAGATCAGCTCTCCTATTTCAGCTCGCCGGTCAGATCGCCCGCGCAGCCACTGTCTTCCGCATCGACGAGGTTGTTGTCTTCGACAGCAATCCCACCGTGGAGAATAGCGCCGGCGGTGAAGGTGCCGAGAGTGGTGCGCGGTTTCTTGTTCGGATACTGGAGTATCTAGAGACACCACAGTACCTGCGCCGCCGCCTTTTCCCAATGCATAAGAATTTGAAGTTTGTGGTGAGATTCTGAGATGATGAAGAATGTTGTTGCCTTGATATATGGGGGATTTTGGAGGTGCTAATTTCTCTGTACTGCTTTTGGTATGCAGGGGTTGCTTCCGCCGCTCGATGCGCCACACCATGTCCGCAAGCATGAGTGGTCTGCATTTCGTGAAGGTGATGTATCTGTTGCAGTGTCATTGTTATCAATTTCGAACTGTGGTGGTCAAAATTTCAAGTAGAATTCCATAGAGTTTACCTAAATAGTTAAATATGAGTTCGACAGCTTCTAGTAGATTCTCAATAGAACCTCATGCCTTTACTTTTCATATTGGTTCATGATTCTAGTAGATTCTTATCAGTCCATGTTATAAAGACAAAGCTTTGTTTGACCTTTGTTCTGGTATTCCAGTAGGCCTGATTGAACTAATGTTGATATTATGATTTTGTGGGCGTAGAATGGTTGCTTTTACAGAATGCGCATCTCCTATTTACCTTGATATGCTCCACACAATCAACCTTCCGCTGCAGTACAAAAGGCATCTTTTTGAGCTGCTAAGCCGATGAAATTAAATTGAAATATTGAATAGTATTATTATAAAAAAATTTCTAAATTATTTTATGAATCTTGGTTAAATGTTTCTAATGGATAAATTTCTGTTGCTTCACATTTTTCACATATCTGATTCAATAAAGTGCTTACTGCTTACAGCATCCTGAATTTAGACAGGTGTAACGTTGGATGGGGATTGTTCAAAGGGGACGCTTGTTGATGTCGGATTGAGCAAGGTATGTATTGTTACTAACAATTATTTTGTTGTCCAAAACAAGTATTTTGGGGGAAGACTTTTATTGAGTTAATGAACTATGATGTAATAAGTCTTATGTAACTCTTGGTAATTTGCTTGTCTTTTCTTTTTGGTATTTTAGACTTGTGAATGTTATTAAAAAAAACATATGTATGTATCCATCCTAATGGTTAATGGAGTTGCAACAAACCATATCTTGAGATTTAGTATTACTTCTTTGTAGTAAGCCAATTTCCTTACAAGCAAGCTTATTTAGGTGTTTTCAGGGATATTTAGGTGTTTTTATATTGGTAAAACTCATTTGTTTGTAATAAGAAGTTTCTTGTCATGAACTCATTATTGTTATCTACAAATGGATCTTGCTGAATTGAAGTTACACCCCTATACTAATGTCAAACATGTTATGTACTTACAATAATTGAACAAGCAGCGGTGAATCCAATATTTAGTTGTGGGGAAACTATTATTATTATTATTATTATTATTATTATTATTATTATTAAAACAAAAATGATGGAGGAACACAAAGGTTCCTCGAGCTAGATGGACATTGGTCCTCAACCTCGTAAGTCTAATGTGAATTGTCGAATTCACATACTAATTTAGTAAGCAAAAGCCGTGTTATCTTTAAGACAAAAATATAACAGCACTCAACTTGTCTTCAACTCTTCATGCTTTAGGCCCAGTTCTCTACACTTATCTTATATGACTTATTTACTTATTTGACTTATCTCCTAACTTCTAGAGCTTTTTGAGGTGTACTCAAGTGCCAAGTCCCCATTGTTTGGTTTGTTGTTAGAGAGTTTTTAGACACTTCCTCAAGATAGAAAAAAGTTGGATTAAAAAATAAATTATTTATATTATTTATATTTTAAACAAAGATAAGTAGATAAGTAGATAAGTCAAATAAGTTGTAGATAACTGAGCCTTAGAAGCATCTTATTGCATCATCAATTCATCATTATTCCTGTTAAGGGTTTGACGCTATAATGCTTGTGATGCGGAAGTAGGTTACAATGTATAAAAGAATCCAATATTTGATACTGAAAAGATGAAATCCACCATGATTAATGGTTTTTCACTTTCGTAATCTCAGTTGATTTCAGCTATTTGATCATGGACGCTCTAAATGTGCTTGAACGCAATCTAATCGCATATAGTCAAATAGTCAATAGTTAATTTATTCCTGGGGTTGCAGTGCTTATAAGTTACTTTAAAAAGCTGAATCTAATTGGATGCTATCGAACCTATAAACATACAAGTGTTCATGAGTTGAGCATTCAAATATAATAATCTAAGCTTATTTGGCTTATTTCGTATTTTCCTGATATCCAAATAAAACTGCTTATAATGTTGAAGCAAGGGCAAACAAAGGTCCTGGCCTCCTAGGTAGTTCCCGCTTGCCTTCCTTTGGACAAGCCTTTTTTGTTACTAGTAAATGCCCGTGCGTTGCAACAGAACTATAAAGGGAAAAAAGAAAGAAATATAAATTGGAGCAATAAATAAAATTGTAAATGGTGATTTACAAGGTAAGGCGTGATAATTTAAGTCAACAAATGTGGTAAGAAATCTAAAAAAGAAAAATACCTAATACAATGCTTGTACGTTGCATGGAATATAAGGGGATGAAAGGAACACATAAATTATGATAACATGTAATTATAAAGATTCATAAAGTTTGGTGAACGATGACATCCAACTAAGGTGCAACAAAAGTAGCATAAATATAAGATGAAGTCAGAAGCAAAGCTTGATTCCATGAGAATTCCACCATTCATAGCAGCTGCAAGACGCTAAAGCTATTGCATTGTGATGACTCACATAGCAGTTTTAGTGCACGAATCAACCAATTGGATAATTCAGTGGGTTGTTATTAGCATGATCCAAAACCAAATGTGAGCCTGTACTAAAAACAGAATTTAGATAGAACCTTGCTCAAAACATATAAAAATTTTACTGATTGATACATAGTACATCCTAAGGATTTGAACACAAAGAAGAGGACATACAATTAGTAGAGATAAACATCCATCTAAATATAAATGATATCTTAGTTGCATAACAACATATATTGCATTATTATATCACTTGAAAGTGAAAGCAAATATCAAAAAATAGAAATTGTGTGGAAGTGAGAAGTGGAAAAGGAAGATATATTGCAATAAATGAAAACATGGCATTTGGAATGTATATTGGAAATTGAAAACATGACAATTGGAATATATTTTAAAATATGCATTTCAACAACATTGCAACAAGAGATGTAGAATAAAATAATGCTAATCTAAGCAATTCTATGTATGAGCAAAACCTAATCAAGAGATGGCAATAATTCAACAATAATAGTAACCCTATGGCAACAAGGGATATTTTAGCAAGATCAATATCACATGGGCTTATCTAACTAATTAGTTAGCAATTTTAAATTTAATATAGTCATCCAAATTGGAAATTGTAACAAAGAATTTTGTAAACATAGTTAGCAAAGGTTGGGCACTTGCCTTGACTAGCACAGCGAGATGGTCCTCTTCTACGCCATAATGGTCGCTATAAACATTTTAAATTTATCTCATAATTTTTGGAGCTACAAAAATAAAGACATAAAATTAACAAATTTTTACTGAGCTGGGAATAATTCATAAAATTAACTTGGGCCACCTTGCAGAATGCGCCCCGGCTGAACGTCATCGACGCACGTGTGGAGCGGGTTAGCTCAACTGACCTAGCAACAACGCGGGGAAGGAGGCCTAACGGGGGAACGCAGCAGCCTAGTTGGCCCGTGGCCTTGCCGAACAAAGGTGTGGTGAGGCGAGATGAGACGTGACCTGACTGTGGCTTGGCCTGCTTGGCAGAGAGGAAGCAAGGGAAGCAGCGCATCAAATCGGGGCGATGGCGGTTCCGATGACGGATGGGGCTCCGACAAGGGAAGATGTGCGACAGGGGTAGAGGAAGGAGAGAACACAGGGGTAGGTGTGGCCCGGCATTGGCCACGATGCAAGGCGGCTCACTGCTCGGGAGGTCTCTGGTGGGGTTTGTGGGGGTGTGAGGGAGACACCGGGGAGATGGTGGAGGTAGTGCGCATGGGAGAGGGTCGTGGTGCCTGGGCAGCATAGCCGGTCATGAAGAAGAAGAGGGCGGCAACAATGGCTGTGCTCCGAGCGAGATTCGGCAAGGCAACCCCATGAACGGATCCTACTGGACCTAGGGAGGCTAGAGAGGGAGAGAGGGAGGGTATACCACTGGATTGCGCTAGATCAACGGGGAAGCAGTGGCGACGGTGTGATGGACGATGGCGGCTCCGACATATGATCCTAGCTAGTTAGTTGACGATGACAAAATAGATCAAGGGGAAGGTAAAAAGGATTGTCCTCAAAGGAATTGGAGAATGGTCTCTTACCAGCGGAATCGGAGAGGAGAGCAAATGGGAGAGATTGCTTGGGAGTGGCTTATATAGGGGAGAGGGGTGCCTAGGAAAGAATCGACAAAAATAGACCAAGATAGCAGGGAAATTAATGTGCCATCAATGACGATTTGAATTTTGGAAAAAATTTCAAAGAAAGGAGAAAGGAAGGAGAGAGGAAGCTTTCTCTTGTCTTTGCTTCTTGGAAAAGAAATGAGAGAGAAGAGAGGGCACCGGCTAGGGAGAGGAGGGGCTCAGGTGAGAGGAAAGGTGTTATGGGCTAGCATACGCCATAAACAGTACCACGGGTACTGTAGCTAGCGCCTGTACAGTACCGCGGTACTATAAAATAGGATTAGTTAGGAGGTTAGTTAAGATTAGATCGAGTTGTTGAATTAGATAAGATCGGTTTGTTTAGGAGATAAGATTAGTTCAGAAAGTCCAAGTCTCTTATCCCTATAAAAGGGATGTGTCATAAATCTTTCTATTCATCCGAGCAATGAAGTAAAAAGTGAGATCTAGATCTCATAGGCGGTGGCTCCGATAACAGCCAAAGGCGTTAGCTTCGACAACAGCTTGTTTCGCCCGAGTCAAGGGCGGTATCCCCCCTATTGCGTGCTTGCACGTAACAATTTGGTATGAGAGCTAGGCGATCCTCTCGCCATGGCTTATGAAGACCGATGCTCGCGATTGTACTGCTTCCATGGGCAGCTCCATGAAGATCGGCGAGATCTCTCGAGCTTCAACCTTGAGGACAAGGTCGATTTGATGGAGGGAATAATGTTATGGGCTAGTACACGCCATGAAGCACGAGATTAGTTTGGAGGTTAGTTAAGATTAGATCGAGTTGTTGAATTAGATAAGATCGGTTTGTTAAGGAGATAAGATTAGTTAATATTTATTTCTTAGATCCCAAGTTTCTTATCCCTATAAAAGGGATGTGTCATGTATCTTTCTATGGATCCAAGCAATGAGCAAACTAAGTTCTTCGTAAGGCGTTGCTGACGATAAATAGCCGGTGGCTCAGTACAGCAAAAGGCGCTAGCTTCGACAACAACTTGTCTCGCCCGCGTCAAAAGCCGTATCTCTTCTTGTTGCATGCTGAAATCAAGCTCATAACAATTTGGTATTAAAGCTAGGCGATTCTCTCGCCATGGCTTACGAAGACCGGTGCTCACGACTGTGCTGCTCCCATGGGCGGCTCCACGAAGATCGGCGAGATCTCTCGAGCTTCAACCTTGAGGACAAGGTCGATTTGATGGAGGGAGCACCATGAATAGTACCACGGTACTGTAGCTAGCACGCATCAAAAGGAAGGGAGAAGAGAAGGAAAGAAATAGTGGGACCCACTTGCAAGAGAGAGAATGAAAGACAGAAAGGAATATGGAAGAAATATTCCTCGGGCCAATGAATACTAAATTAATTAAATAATTCAAAATCAAAATATTTTGGAATATATAGGTAAAGAGCAGGCGTGGAGAGGAAATGTGCAGCTAATAGAATGGAAAGCAATAGCAACAATTGGATAGGTGGAACTATCCGATGGTAGACGTGATTTGAAATTTTACATTGTCCCTACCACCAACCACTACCACCACAAGCCTCTTTTTAATTGTAGAGATTAACATATTAAACAAGTTTCCACTATATTTTCTCATCGACATATAAAAATGCATCATATATACAATAAATGAGCACTGTAATATCAAATGGACTTGGCACTAATTATAGCCTATCATAATTCTGCAGAATGTGCTAGTCGAGCAAATCGTAGAACCAGGGCAAAGAGTAACTGTAGCCATGGGAACCAACCGTGACATTACAACAGGTAAATAATTTTCTTCACTGATTCCAGGCAATAGAATTTTTTTAATATATGATAGATTTCAAATATTTTGTGCAATCTAAACACACATTCTTTCTAAGCATTTGCACTCAGCAGTCTGTATTAATTTTCACTTAGCAAAAAGTACCCATTGCATTCTCTTCCAATTTTGGGTCAATTTCAGTAGTGAGTTCTCATTCCTGTGAATTAGTAGAATTATAGGCATTCATGATTAGTATATACTGGAGCATCGTGGTCATTTCTATATACGGTCATTTCAATTATAAATTGGCGAATCCAGGCTTCATTTTATTATACTTGTAGCCTTCCTGTGGCATACATATATTATAGCTTGTCCAATTAGCTTGAACAATGTATGGTGTTTTGCAACTTGATTAACTGCATTTTTTCTTGGATGTAGCTTGCATACGGAAAGTTGTTCTCCCTTCCACTCCCAGTGAAGAAACTGGACTATATTGGGGTTACAAAGTCAGATATGCTCCAAATTTAAGTAGTGTTTTCAATGATTCATGTTTCAAGGTAATTTTTTCTTGAACTCAGACATTTCATTGTTCTGTACAGAAATATTTTTTGTTGCTTAGTGTTCTCACTATTTTTAGAAAGGTTATGATCATATAATTGGCACTTCAGAGCATGGCAAAGTCATTAATTCGTCGGAGCTTGATTTACCATCTTTTAGGTATGTCATCTGCATAGCTCTTGGACTACCACCCCTGATAAATCAATTCCAGTCCTTGTTCTGTCCAGTATATTGTTTAAATTACTTCTTTGCAGAGGCTACGGCATAATGATTATGAAGCACATTTTTTGTCAGTTTAATAGGATTTTTAAGCTATACTTAAAGAACATTAAACATGTATAATTCAACAATTAACCAGTCATGTTTTGTATGTGCAAACTGTCTTGTGTTATGCCGTTCAACAATTATGCCAAAAGGAGAGAGAAACAGCTTTGCTTAACAAAAAAAAAATATGTGCAGCCCTGATGCCCCGAAACTTAACTCCAAATTGTGATAGCAATGGCTCAAAATTTTGACGCAAAGTAGCTTCTCCTTTTTCTTTTGGGTTAATAGGATATATGCCACTGCTCAAACCCGAAATTCGAGAATTGCATTCGTTCATTTGCTTATTAGATATATGCCATTACGAAAACATATTTATTCGATATTTGCCATTGTGTGCGACACGTGTCCCTTTTTTTGTAATGGCAGTGGCAAATCTCGAAAAGAGATGTTTGTGTGGTGGCATATATCTGATTAAAAGTATAAAAAATGGGACACGTGTTGCACACAATGACAAATATCGAATAAACATGTTTTCGTAATGGCATATATCCAATAAGCAAATGAACGATGGCAATTCTCAAATATCGGGTTTGAGGAGTGGCATATATCCTATTAACCCTTTTCTTTTTGTTTGGCTTAAATCAATTATAGGCAGATTTTTATTTTTATTTTTCTTTTTGTTTGATCCCAAGGCATGTTGATTGATGAACGTTCACTTGGAATAATGAACTAATGCATGCTAGTGCTTCTTCTAAAGTAACTTTTGGCTAGTACTCCCATTTTCTTTAGTTCCCCATGTCCAAAACTATGATTCATATATGCTTTAGAAAACAAGCAACATACACAAAGCCACCATTGTGGCACTTTGTTATTATTTACGAGTGCTCGATTGCGCAGGCACCTTTTAATTGCATTTGGTGGGCTGGCTGGTCTGGAAGAAAGCATTGAAGAAGATAGGTATTTGAAGGTATAATTGCGTACAACAGTTTCCTACATTTCTTCTGATTTTTCCTTTTCTTCTTGTTTCAAATCTCTTACAATATTGTCCTCTTCTATTTTATTATGTTCAACCTGATCATTTGCATGATACTAGACAATATCTCTGCGACGGGTTTTGTCTATGTTAATTAAAAATACTGAAAATGACTCCATGAGATGAGAATCTGAGTTAGTTTTGGAGCTGATTGATTTAGTGTCATATTTATAATGGGAGTTGATGACCCTTTTTTTTTATCGAGTGATTTGTGCCTTACTATTGCTATGTTAGTACTGAAGTGCCATATATATATCTCTGACAGGGTGAAGGTGTAAATGATGTATTCACTTCTTATTTGAATACGTGCCCCAACCAAGGGAGCAGAACAATAAGAACAGAGGTATCTGCCACTTGAAAGCTTGCAAATTTAATTATTCTCTTTGACATTTATGCTCATACTGACAAAAGTAGCAAGCTTTTTCAGGAGGCACTTCTCATATCCCTCCAATACTTCCAAGACCCGATAAGGCGAGCAGGATGGCAAATGTAGAAGACTAGAAGTTATTAAAGCCACTTGCTGCCGTTTATCTTTCTCAAGGTCCAGGATGTACCCTTTATTTTGTCTTGGGTGGTTCAAAGTGGGGTACGTGCACTGCTCTTGATGTGAGGCAATCTGAACCCTTGACGTTGATTTGTTTGAATACTGTGATTTGCTCTATTTTTTAAAAAAAGCCATATGGTTTATAGTATAATGAAATGTCACACCACACCTGTTCCTATTATCGAGCTTTTACATGCGGCGAGCTCCAACACATTTCTAAAGCTGGATGGCCAACGTGACCCCGGTGACCCGGTCGAGAAGTCTGAGTTTGACGTGGTAAGTTAGATTCATGCTATTCATGCCCTGATGTAGGCAGACCCCGCCGAACACTATTTGGTTGATCCGGGTCACTCAAGTATCAGCTTCAAATTCTGATAATTAATCCATAGAGGGGAAGAGAAAGAAAGAGCTAGGGATGACTTGTATTTGTATGGTGATGGTTTGTATATTTTCAATATCTCTTGATAATTTTTATAAATGGACTGGCTGAAGGGGAGGTTTGACATTACTCCGGATGGAATGATATAGAATGTGGAGATAATGATTTGGCCATTATCTTCGTAAATTTCTGGATGGAAAAGAATGGCAGCGGATATGATTTTATGTGGTTCAAACTTTTAGGGATTGGATTTAACAGCAATCCAAGCCTGAAAGGGAATTTACTGGAGATAAAAGGGTCCAAATTTTGTAAATATAATTTTAAACAAAGGGTCCGACTACCATGCGGGCGTCTGCGTTTTACGTTTTGCGCAGACAATTTTTTTTCAGTCCAAATATTTAGAAATTTCACGTACAAAAGATACTGAAAACAATAGAAACAAAGCAAAAAATGATTTTTTAGTCCAAATATACAGAAATTTCACATACAAAACATACTGAAAAAACAATATAAACAAAGAGAAAAATGGACTATATAAGAAAATCATCATATTCAAATGCGATTTATCATAAATGTATGTACATCACGTGACCAACCGATATATTCAATTAAAATACATTTTTGAATTTAAAAAATATTTTTTCAACAAAACAAAAGCGGCAGCGCCACACAGCACTACGTCTACGGGCATGCATGCACAAGCATGCAACAGTATCTTTTGTACGTGAAATTTCTAGGCGGGGCGTGACGACGGTGAGCTGGAGATGACATGCCACAGCGGCGGCGGCAATGCGACGTAGCGGCGAGCAATTCACGCAAGGGCAAGGATGGATAATGCTGTTAAGGTGGAGGATTAGGTAGCCACGACGGAGAGCAATCCGTCAGAGAAAAATCTCATCGAGGGGCTCGGGGACGGCGCCGGAGAAGATATTTTATGGCACGGCGGCGGCAACCGGTGGCAGTGGTGATGTCCGGAGGTTGTTGACGAACATGGGCCGTCGGATCGGACAGGAAACAAGTTGCAACCGTTGGATCCTCTTAGCCGAAGGGGTACGGCGGTATTGGCGACGTGGCTTCTCCACAACCGTTTGATTTGGGTGGTATTGATCAGAGCTGCTTGATGCAACTTATGCGCTCTGTTTGGCCTTGGTGGGCCGAATGGCCTTGGGTTTAATTAGCTCAAAGCTTGCGGCAGATGAGGAAGGTGAAATGGAGCAGCAAACCTCAAGAAATCAGTCCACCAAACTATTTATACCACACAAAGCGAAATTAGCCGTTTGAGCTCGGGACAGCTCAAAAACTAGCCGTTACAGCGTGTCCGGTGGAGGCAATATGAACGTTGGAACATCACGAAGTTGGGGTTAGAGGTTCTGACCGAACGCATCCGTTATGGATCGGACGTGGCCGGTGGACGCCAAGGCACACCCATTCGGCCGCCATCAGACGTGTGAGGACCAATTCCCGGTAAAAGATTTACCTGAAACTAATCCTTTGGGATGAAAATTTTACTACTCCAGAACTAGTACAATTCCATGTTTTAATATTAGAGTGCGAAATTACAGCACCAACTTATGGTAAAATAGAAATTACTCTTATCTCTAAGTTTGTGATATAGGATAAACTAGATTTTTGAGCCGAATGATCCATATCTTCCAGGGGAAAGAATTAAATTCAAATCTGCAGCAAAGGAAAAAGGGGTTCTGTTCATTTAAAATGAACAGTTCCCAAAAAGGGTAATCACCAACCGCACTTGCAGGTTTTTATAGGAATATGGATGCAATCAATATAAAAAAAGGGGTTATGGCTATATTGTTTCTATTACTAAGTTAAATGCTTTTATACAAATGAACCAATGTCTTTTCTAAGATGAGGCATTACCTAACCTTTTCCAGAAAAAAGGAGTAGTTATATGGTAATCTCGTCTTTTATGCGGGTTAGAAAATATGATAACTTAGGGGGTGTTTGATATAACTAATCCAAGTCAGTAAACGCTAAATAATTCCGATCGAATTATGTTATATATCAATGCCCTTACAGACCGGCTCGTGGTGCATCACGTAGTCGCCTGCGGGCGCTGCATTTGGATGCTGCTAGCTAGCAAGCCACATCACCCGAAAAATCTATGTCTGTTCGATCACGGCCGTTGACTCATTCCGATCCATTTAAATATTATATATAAAAAATTTGCCCGTCAAAACCACAACAACGTTGGCCGGTCTTTGGTGGCAGGCTTCACTCTCCAAGTTTTGGGTTTCACTCCCAGTCCCAGCGCCTCCCTATTTTGCTACCATTTATCTCTGCCACCTCTTCTTTTCTATGTTCCTTTTTGAGACTGCACCCATGCTTCCAAGACAAACGGCACCTTTCCATGCAAGGCTTCGTAAGTGGTTCAATTCCCAGCTTGCCCCATTTTTCTTTGATTTTTATTCGCACCTTCCAGCCCACTAAAAAGAGAATTGGATCATAGATTTTTATTCCCACCTTCCAACCTGCTAAAAAAGAATTGGATTATAATTTCGGTAATGCTTATGACCGTCGGACACACGTGGCCCAGCAGCACGGTTCCAGCATGCGGCTTGTCGCTGCTAGCAAAAAAAGAGCATTTTATTTTTTCTATTTAATTTTCTCATTTTTGTCTCTATTTCATCTGAAGTCCAAAATGCATAGAAAAAATTTCATAATTCATCTAAAATCCTAATAACCTCATTTTAAATACTTTTTTATTTTTTATTTTTTATTAGCCAAATTGTTTCAATAGTCTATACAGATTGTTTCCAATAGACTAAACTAGTTATTTTAGCAGGCTCGACATATTGTTCCAACTGAAAAACTAATTGTTGTACTTGGCTAGACATATCATTTCAGTAAGCTAAACTAATTGTTCCAACAGGCCGAAAATATTGTTCCAATAGGCTGTACAAATTGTTTCAACAGGCTAGATAGATTGTTCCAACAGGCTAATTTAATTGTTTCAACATGTCAAACATATTGTTCCAATAGACTGTACAAATTATTTCATTAGGCTAGACAAATTATTTCAATAGGCTAAACTAGTTGTTTCAGCAGGCTATATATTATTCCAATAGGCTAAACCAATTGTTTTAGCATGCTATATTTATTATTCCAATAGGCTAAACCAACTGTTTCACTTGGTTATACATCCACTAGGCAAAAGTAATTGTTTCAACAGGCTAGCCATATTGTTTTAACAGGCTAAACTAATTGTTGTATTAGGATAACAAATTGTTTTAGTAAATTTTTATATAGCAATATTGGTCTTTTTTTGTTTGTAAAAATGTGAGGAACGCAGCGGTGCAAACGGTTCGTGCATTGGAGCAACCAGTCAAAATATATGACCGTCGAAAGAAAAATCTGAAAAGGAATCTTTTCGCTTACGTCATCGCATGCAAACAGGGAGGGATTCGCGAGCACGCTGCGGCGGCCTTCAATTTAGAGGAAGAACGGAGGCGAAGCCTTATAATTTAGGGGTCCCTAAAAAGATGTAGTCTTTTTAAGAATTTTAAAAATGATACAAGAGAATTAATAAATAACTTATTCTTTTGTTTCATTCTAATTTTTCTAGCAAGATTAAAAATTTCAAAAAAATCTAAAATTTCATAAAATGCAATCAAAATTTTATGATAATGGTCTATAAATGAATTTAAACATTAAAATGTTAAATTCTGCCAAATGAATTAAGAAACAATGGAAATTACAAATAAACTTTGAAAAATATAACTATAGTTTAAAAGCCCGTACAAGCACTGTTCCATGTAGACGCTCAATATAAATCTAAGACATTTTTTAAAAAAATTTAGTATTCACAAATAGTTGAATTAAGAGATAATTTATTCTTTTCTTTTATTCTATCTTTTGTGACCTACTAAAAAATCCTGAAGAAACCAAAGCTTTATATATAGAATGGAACCGCAATATCGTGATAACGACCTATAAAAAAAATTTAAACATTACAAATAATTTCAAAAATTAAAATAAGAAATTTTTTTAAAAGCATAGTGTCTTCTTATTCATTTTGGGATAATCTTTATTTGCTCATGCGCAAGAGCGCATGCAATCACGCGGCGTGGGCGCACTAGCCTTGCTAGTAAATATTCCCTCCGTTCTCGAAAAGATGTCTTTTTGACTTTTGGACACACGTTTGATCATTCCTCTTATTAAAAAAAGTTATGTAAATATTATTTATTTTGTTATGATTTGATTTATTATTAAATATATTTTAAGTTTTACTTATATTTTATATATTTGTAATAATTTTTTGAATAAGACGAATGATCAAACGTGGGTTTAAAAGTTAAGGCTCGGTTTTTTTGAGCTGATCTGAATGGCTGAACGGCTGAAATGACCGAACTTCGAGAGCTTCTCGGGATAGTTTCGAGATTTGGATCCATTTCATTTGATTTGCTTTTTAAAGCGTTATGACCCACCTTCAAAACAGCAAAAAAACGGACTCAAAAACTCAAAACATGTATTTTTTTAAAATATAGATAGATCGTTAAGTTGTTAAGCCGTTAAGCTATTAAGCTAAAAAGAACTGGCCTAACACTACTTTTTTTACACTACTTTTTTTTCGCAAAATGGAGAGAGTAACAAACGGCGTCACTAGGACTGTAGGATGGCCCACCTGGACAGGTTAAAAGGAAAACCTTTCCGCCACTGGTTGCCGAACGCCCGAACATCCCCTTCAAAATCTCCTTGCTTTCCCAATTCCTTCGCCCCCTCGGATCCCCTCGTCCCGATCCGAATTCTAAGTCCCACCTCCTCCACCGTGCCGCCGCCACCGCCACCGCCACCGCCACCGCCGTAGACGCCTCCACCGCGGCATGTCCTTCTCCCAGTCGTTCGCCGCCGGCCCGGCCACCCACCATCCCCACCCCCTTCACCACGTCCCTCCCTCGCACATCCGCCGCCGCCGCCGCCGCGACCACGACGACCCCTACCCCCTGCCCCACGGCCATCAGCCCTACACCGCTGCCGCCAGCGTCTCCTGCCATGCCCACCGCGATCCCCTCGCCCTTTCCCACCTCCAAGAACGTCGTTTCACTCCTCCGCCGCACCCGACCGCGGGTCAGGCCCCGCCGCCGAAGCGGGTTCGCCGCGCACCTGAGCCTCGGTGGGACCCGCCACCGCTGCCCGTGCCCCCCGTCGCGCCGACAAGACCGCGCGACGATGGCGTCGCGGGGACGCTGTTATCCCGGGATGAGATCGAGCGACGGTCGCCTTCGCGGAGAGACGGGATTGACTCCGTGCTGGAGGCTAGGCTGCGGGCGTCGTACTGCGCCTACATCCGCTGCCTTGGCATCTGCCTTAGGCTGTAAGCTCGCTGCTGCTGGTTCGGCGGTTTTATTGTTCCGTTTGGTGATTTGGCTTTCTGTTCACTGATTTTGATGCTTGTGCCTGCTGCAGGCCACCGACGACTATTGCCACCGCCGTGGTGTATTGCCACCGGTTCTTTTTCCGTAGATCACACGCCTGCCACGATAGATTTGTTAGTTGTCTATCTATTCCGCAAGAATCTCTCATACTAGGTTTTCCACTTTGTATAAAGATGTAGGTGGCCATGAGATAAATAGAGTTTTCATTCATCAACCCGCGCGCCTGTCCTTAAAAATAATCAAATGCACCTTTTTTTTTTTTTCTCTGTTGATACCCATGACGGTAAGCAATTTTTCTGTGTGTCATGCTGAAGTGTGGATATGAGAACTTCCCCAGTGTTTAAAACCACAAATAAAATAAAGCACACGAAAACTTGTGATGTATATATGTTCTCGAATTGCACATTGACACGTTGCATACACTCACTGTGCAATGTCTTAATTAGTTCACAGACCGCAATGCTATTTTCATCTTGCTGCGCATGTTCTAACTTAGTTTGTGAAGTATTTTGTACCATATCTTTACAAAATTCGCTTTTCCTGGCCAATGCCCCATGTATGTACTTCCTCCGGTCATAATTATCCACTGTTGATGCATGCAAGTCAAAGTTTTGAAGCTTTAGTGATGAATATAAAAATATTTAGATGAGATGCATAGTAATCATATTTGTATGATCGTCTTGAAATTACTTCCATAACATTATATTTTTGAGGGTTTTATAAATAAAATGCAATAGTAATTTGTGACTAGCTATATTTTGATGACTGCGTTGATGTCCAAAACAATAGATATTTTGTGACCGGAGGTAGTTTTGTTTAGGAAATAAACTGGACACAGTTATCTAGGAGCAGACCTTATTGTGATTTTTCTTTTTTCCTCCTCACCATAACCATTAGATCTACTCCAGACAATTGGATATCTATTTTTTCACATATAAGAAGGCATGGCAGATCAGATTTTATTCCTTTCATTATAACAAATATTCCTTTTCAAACTTGTACAGTTGGTTGCGACCGCAGCATTATTTTTGGCAGCGAAGTCAGAAGAAACAGCATGCCCATTGAATACCGTTCTTAGGGCTTCATGTGAAGTTTCTCAAAATCAAGAATTCAACCTTCTTCCTTATATGCTGTGTGGTGTAAGTTGACTCACATATAAATGTATACTCAACCATATTTAGCTTGATCGATGTGATGTTGACTTTAGCATGTTCTTATTCTCTGAACAAAATTGGGGGACTACAAAGGACTGTCATGTTCTAATGGTTTATTTTTTTAATTCTTCAGCAGGACTGGTTTGAACAATATAGAGAAAGTGTAATACAGGCGGAGCAAATGATACTGACGACACTTGATTTCGAACTAGAAGTGACTCATCCATATGCTTCACTTTCTTGTGCTTTGAGCAAAATAGGACTTTCACATAATCCTCTGTTTAATGTGGCTTGGAATCTGATTAATGAAGGGTAAGTATTTTCTATTTCTTAAGGCTATTGAGCATTATCTACCGACATACTTTGTTTCTTGAATTCTTAATTAAAAACAGTCAAGGTATAGTGCGTAACATGTATATTCTTTTGGGCGTTAGCAATGTCAAGTTATCATTAGCACTGCTTGTATTCTCTTTCCCCCCCCCTATGGCTGGACCAGGCTGGGTCTTTTTATGTTTTTCATCAAGTTTGTAGACATTTGTGTGTACTATGTGGATTATAGTGGCTCACAGTTATCGATATCTGAGAAAACAGATGCACTTGAGAGGTTAAATGGAGATACTTATTAAGTACATAACAGTCATATATTTCTTTTTGTTGGTTTTAGTTATTAAAACTGGGGGTTAAGGTTCCATCTCTAGTTTATGTGGTCACATTATGAACTGACCTAACATGGTGGCAGTGCATATTGATCTGCCAAAGGCCAAAGCACACCCTTTTCGACATAGATTGTGGCGAGTGCAACACTGGATAAGGTTGGATGGCAGGAATGATTAGAGAATGATTGATTTTATTGGCAGTCTGAGATGAAACATTTTTGAAGCATTTCTTATGCTCCCACCTATCACGTAATAAGTGCACTTGAATATCACCCACAAACTATGCATTTAGACAAAATATTGTAATCTGTATTGACTATCGCTTTTAGTTTGCTATTCTGTTGTCATTGGCAGTTGCTTTATATTGTGGCAAAGGTAAGAAAAATATATGTGATGTTTCTTCCTATTCTCATTCCAATTACTCATAAATACTTGAGTTGCTCTCTGTGTATAAGTTCTGTTCTATTTAATTCAAATTCGGACGACAAAATACTCAAGGGTGAACTTGTGCGTGTTCTTAGGAAAGAAAAGGCAAACCAGCTTCTAGATAACAAAATGTATTTATGTAATTTTTAAATCATCGTTTAAAATTTTGCAAACATGGGGAATATTACAATTTTGTATTATGTTGATATATAATATAACATGATATGCCATTCTTTAATAATGACTGGCCAATAATATATATGCATGATTCTAACCGTGATGCTTTTTTTGCCTAGTCAGATTCATTTCAAAATAGGTGAATTGTGGGTACACTAATATATATATATATATATATATATATATATATATATATATATATATATATATATATATATATAGAGGATAGCTAGCGTGCATTTCAGAACGGGATGCGCTCAAATGCTCTAATTGTTTTCGAAATCCGAGATGCCTAACAATTGATCCGAATAGTTGATCTTGTTCATCTCACTGAAATGTAGCCAGTGACCAAGTTTCGTATTTTTTGAATTTATTTACTATTTGTTTCCTATTTTTAAAAATCAGCTTTTTTGGACGCACCACGACTAATTGGAAGGCTGATTTTTGAAAATAGAAAACAAATAGTAAATAAATTCAAAAAAATACGAAACTTGGTCACTGGCTACATTTAAGTGAGACGAACAAGATCAACGGTTCGGATCGATCGATAATAATCTCGGATTTCGAAAACGACTTGGGAGCACGGATCTCCGCTCCTATATATATATATATATATATATATATATATATATATATATATATATATATATATATATATATATATATATGCTCCCAGCAGCGTTTTGAAATTCGAGATGCCTAACAAGCTGATCGAACCGTTGATCTTGTTAATCTCAATGTAGCAAGTGACCAAGTTTAGTATTTTTGAATTTATTTACTATTTGTTTCCTATTTTCAAAATTAGCCTTCCGATTAGTCGTAGTGCGTCCAAAAAACTGATTTTTAAAAATAGAAAACAAATAGTAAATAAATTTAAAAATACTGAAACTTGGTCATCGGCTACATTTCAAATGAGACAAACAAGATCAACGGTTCGATCATTGTTAGGCATCTCGATTTCAAAACGCTATGAGCATCGAGAGATCCGTGCTCACAGGGTGCACGCTAGCATTTCTCTCTCTCTCTCTCTATATATATATATATATATATATATATATATATATATATATATATGCATGATTCATTGCATAGTTGCCCTTGCAAAAAAAAAAGAAAATTGTGGGTTCACCATCACAACACTTGAAACTTCTCCCAACATGTTGCTGTAAAACATGGAAATTTAATTAATTGTTGCACCAAAGTGAATATATGCAATAAAACCATATCAGGTGTTGTAAATGCGGTTCTAGAAAGTACAGTAGTTCTATTGGGTTTGCATTGTGGGTTCCTTCGTATGTGATAAGCCATTTTTTGAAAAGTCTAGTTTTGCTTTGTTGTAAACATGCAATACAAAACTTCTTTTGACATTATTAAAGCTGGTAATATTTTGTTTGCTCGCTTGCTTGTTAAATCATGGAAAAGGGTTTTTTTTTTTAATAAAGAGTACCCGATTTATTCCTGAAGCTTTTATACAAATAAACCTCTTTGAAAATGTGAAATTACAACCAAGTCCTCAAAGGTCCTAAGCACTAGGCACTTGACACTAGGAGTAGTCATGGAAGAACTCAGATTTGTCTGCTATGAAAAAAACAAAACCAAAGAGTCGTCGCTGCCAACTGCCACCACCATCACCAAAAATTATGCCCGAGTCTTCTGCGACCAAAACCCTTTCCTCTTCCTCCACAAGGATCTCCTGCATAACATGGGGAATCTGTAGCACCTCATAGGCAAGGAGTTGTGGGTGCCTCAATAGCTCCTCTATGAGATCTTGCTGGAGATTGGCTTCCTCGTCAGTGCACACCACCCCACCAACCAAAGCCCCTTATTTCCAAATCCTAAGCTTCTCCTATGTTTTCCTCTATACCTTGGCTTAGATCTGTGCATCCCTCGACCCAACAACAACCCGGAGGTAGCCGGCGTGCCAGTGAGGGGTGCCAGAAGAGCTTGGAACAATTGCCATCAATGGCGGTGGAGACGAAGACGCCCGCTGCGAGCTCGCCGGACCATCCTGCTATCCCCAAAACTAGATTGAACTTTTGGGGGAGTAGGCTAAACCTTGCTGCTAAGCTATGCTTGTACACCCCTAGCATAGATTTGCCGTGCCCCAATCCGGCCAATGACCCAGCGACCGGCGGTGGCAAGGAAATCGGACAGATCTGCTCTAGGGGTATGAAGCTCCATCGGTCACCCTCTCGCCTATTCCTGTTCGGTGGAGTGCATATGGGCGCCCTTCCTTCTATTATCCTTGGAAAAGAGGATAACCACATCCTTGTTGATATAATTTTGCATTTATTGTTGATATATTGTAGTGGGAAAAAGTGCCAGTTTAGTCCCTCAACTTTCATGTTGAGCCAAAATAGTCCTTGTACAAAACCGGGTTGGGTCGATCCCTGGATTATCAAAACCGTGCTACTTTGATCTTTTGACTGGTCAAACCTTGGTTTGAAGGCGGTATTGGATGAAGGGATGCTTGTGTGGTCTGTTTTGCTTACGTGGCACATTGTGGCCCACACAGTCATACCAGTCGCCACCTCAACATGTCTTGTCCCATGGCCCACATGTTAGTTGGTCTATTCCTTCTCACCTTGCTCTCTCCCCTCACTCTCTCGCTCTCTCCCCCTCACTTCCAGCTGCCACCACATCTAGGAGATGGCCTTGGTCGGTGGGCGCATGGCCGTCGACGAGCTCGTACAAAGTGGGAGCGCATGTTGATGGCTGGCTGAGTCTACCCTCGCATGTCGATGGAGAACCCACATAGAGCTAGAGTGTGGAAGTCACAAATCTGGCTGGCTGACAACCTCCTCCGCTGTGAGCTCCCCACGGCGAGCTGAACATAGCAAGCCCCCTGCGATGACGAAGAGGCGACCATGGGCGTGTCGGTTCGCTCAGCCCCTTTGTCCACCTCTAGTGTGTACGCTGTTTGTCGTGCCGCGCTGGCCGCCACCTTGTTCAACCTTGCAGCGTGCTGCCAAAGCCTTCGCCACAACCATGCCGTTCCTAGGCTGTGAGTGCACCAAGTCTGTGCCAACACCTTTCCTCTTTTCTTTCCCGGTTTTCTCTATCTTGATGTCCCCTTTCTCCCGCTCCCTTTCTCTAGCCACTAGCCTGAATCTGGAGGAAGAGAGAGGTGGCGATTCACCAATGGCAAGGGGTAGTGCTCTGTGCGGGAGAGAGAAAGAGAGAGAGGAAGAGAGGTGGCACGGCGGTGGAGCTTGCCTGGATCAGAAGTTGCCGTGGCATGGAGATGACAATAAGTGGCGGTGGCGGTGATGATTAGATAGATTGTCGCCATCACCTCCTTCAATGCTGGCAGCTGCGAACACTGCCGCCCTGACCTCCTCACGATTCGGCGGTGTCCAAGGCAGTAAACAGAGAGATGGAGGAGAGCGATTAGAGAGTAATACACGTGTACACACAGCTGCCTTCATGTCTTCCACGTTACTAGAAAAACTGCCATGTCAACATTGCTTCAGTAAAAACTACTCACAAAATTGGGTTTGGCGCTGTTTTAAATGGTTAGGGACCAGTCTTACCTGATTTTGTACCACAAGGACCATTTTGGCTTAAATGCGAAAGTTTAGGTGCCAAGTTGGCACTTTCTCCTATGGCACTGTTGTGGTATCACTTCCAATATGTTTCTTACATTCAGCATATATTTTTTGTAGAATCAGATCAACTGTATTGTTAAATGATAGCAAAAACCGTCTAGGTTACCATATTTTTTTTATAGAATCAAATCAACTGTATTTTTTTAACTAATGTATAACACCATGAAAGTTTTTTTCTTGACAATTTGCTTATTTCATGTGTCAATTTAATATTTAAAACAGGGAATATCAGGCTGGCACCATAAATAATTCGTTACAGTTTAGAAAAAAAATACAACAATATTACCCATGTTCTCACACCTTCCTCCGATTTGTACTATTTCAGCCACAGCCCCCATCTGCCTTACTGGTCATGAATCTTTGTCAAAGGGCTGGCTGAAACGCTGCCTGCTGAAGTCTCTGTATATGTTCTCTGAAGCAAAAGCTGTTGCACATGGGCGCTCCACAACAATCTAAAGGAGAAAGCTCATAAACCAAATTTGCATACTAATATACAATTTTACACAATAATTTTCACACCCATAACGAGCTTTCATTCCACCGAATGCATTTTCTCAACAAACCATATATCTGAGTTTACATGCCTACACAACGCAAATAGAACAACTGACTTCAGGATAGATGAAATTGACTTCACTAAACCTAGCGAAGTACATCTGATTATAGTTGTCTACAGTAGCTGCAATAAAAGCACACCTTCTCATTCGTGGTAGCAGCAAGATAAAGGTGTGTTCGCAGTGGATCATGGTAGTGTGACACTGCTGTTGACGTGTGGCACTGTTGTAGACGCTTGCTGCTGCTTCTGCTTCATTGTGGTCAAGATGATATGAAATGTGGGAAGACAAATGAGTTTCATAGGTGGGGGAAATGGAGAGTGACAGGAGTGTTATTTTGTGGAACGGTGCAACGAGGATTTGATCATATCTGACTGAATTCTGAGAATGTTTTGGTATTTTCCTAACTATGTTTTTTTTTTTCGGTGGTACCGACCCAAAATGAAAATGTTGGGATGTATATGTTTCCCATGGGGACAAGAATGTGTAATCAGAGGAGTAAATATTAATGTAATTTTGATTGTCAGGCTCAACAGGGTTTATGTTGGCTTATATAATCTTTTCATGTTGGAAAGTATCTTAAATTTTTTTGGTGTTGGCTTGTTGCTTAAATTGCATCGTGAGATACCGGACAATTTTGTCCCAAACTGTGAGCATCTCTGTAGAGGATTGGTGTTATGGTCATTAAAAACACTATTTAACACATGAACCATAGTTTGGACAAGGAAAATGGGAAAAAAAAACATTATGCATGTACAAATATATTATAATCGCCCATAGTGCAGACTTGTCTCAGAATTCTGATTATCGGAGAGAAGCTTGGTTCTAAATATGCAATCTTTTCATTTAAATCAAAGCTATGCTTGCCAAGCTCACTTTCTTAAACCTTGGCTATTATTAAAAACTGCTTTGAGCTCATATCCTGATTTTAAATTTCTTACACCTTTGCTCTGATGACCATACTCAAACAAGTTTGATACGGTGCTACATTTTGAAGTTATTACAAATCAAGTATTGAACTCATGGCTCATCCATTTTTAATGACTTCCAAAGTACTTGGTAAATTTGTATTATTTAAATATGATCTTACACTAAATTTTTCTTGTTTATTATTACAGAAAGGTTTGTTACATTTGTAATCAATCAGCTGCAGCTCTTTATATCATTACTTTCAGACATTTTTCTATTCAATTTATACCTTCCCTGTGTTTTTGAAATTTGTATTGATTTACATGCCTTAGTAGCTGTTCCATCATTAGTTTGCCGGTCAGAATTTTGGCGTTGGGATGTTCCGTGGCCGCCCCCTCTTCGCTTTTACTAACAATGCTTCATTGACAACGCCACTGGCATATTAAATGTAATATGGTGCTTAAGTGCTAAACAAGGCTAGATTCATCTGAAGTAGAGACAGTCATATCGTGCATTACTTGCATTCTAACTTCAAATCTTCATATATGATATTAGAGTTAGTACACAAGGACAACTCGAGATTTCATTAGTAAACAAGAACAAGTATGCTCCTGCTGGAGCATGCTATCTTCTCTTTTGTGGCGTGCAAAATCTAACCTCGTCATGGTGAAATGACAATCCGAATTTCTGGAGTGGCATATGCCACTGGAGCATTATTCGGTGAAAGAATTGATGTTTGAATCTCAAGAAGCATGTCTAATTGCTAGAATTTAGCAATATGGCAAATTCTGCAGAAGGCTCTTCGATTATGAAATCATCTGAAGCAGCTTTTAGTGGTAAGGATAACTGCATATGGCTTCATTAGTTTGCTTCTGCTTAATATGTAGCTATTTGGTGGAGCCTTGACATGCTTGCTGATATGGTTTGTAATGTTTGAAACAAATGCCCTTGTTTTTCATGTACACAGTTCACTAATCGATGGTTTGTCCAGTGCTTACTCAAATATCGACTTATTTTAGTGTCATCCAACTATTATTCTCAGTTATTTTAATGATACAGGCTCCGGAGTTCTCTCTGGCTTCAATTCAAACCTCATCACATTGCTGCTGGTGCTGCATTTCTTGCTGGAAAGCTCCTCCGCTATGACATTACCTTCCACCCAAATTTCTGGAATGAATTCAAGACGACACCATACATTGTTCAAGGTAATTGAGTGTTCTTTAGTTGCACAGATTATATTGTTTTATCAGGACATATGACAACATATCATATATTGCAATTGCAGATGTTGTCCAGCAGTTGAAGGAGCTACTTTAGGATACAGTAATCCATATGTTTGCTATATAGCTTAAGATCCTTTCACTTTGCTTTTACTGGCCACTGTTGAAAATATGTGTACTTTGATGTGGCCACTGTCTTGAAATGCTGAACCGCATTAGTTGCTTAATATTATACCCATTCTTTTCGATTTAGATTTTTACAGCCACACCTTGTTTCCCTGTACAAAATGAAAAAAAAAATGCTTTGTCAAATTGTCCTCAGAATTTCAAGGGACAAGCAAGAAATGATTAATGTTCTATATTTTTATGCCAGGAATTTCTTTATGGTATCTGGGACATGTATCCGCGTCTTTCCTTATTTTTCATGACGGGATAACCATTTTATATCCATTTTATGGCATATTGTCGAATTCCCCCACCCCACTCCCACCCCACCCACAGTGTTATACCACCCCCTTGGGGTATGGCTCGGTGCAATGCAATACTTCCGGAGACATTCCGATTGCTGTTTTGGTCCAACCTGAGTGGCCATAACTTCCTACTGTGATTAGGATTGGAGCGGTCTTGCTCTTCTTGTTCCGTTGTTGCACGTCTGTGCATCTCTCCTGACCTGTTGAATGGCCTAATGGCTAATGGTTTAGTCCTTTCCAGCACTGCTTCCACTTGCTGAAAACTAACAATTTTCTGCACCGAGATGGAAATTGACATGTTAATCCTCAATTATAATTATGGCAACATGACCGTAGTCACTAGTGAAAAAAAAAAGAGAATAGTTATACAAAATAGTGAAGTGAACCTATCTTCAATAATTCAATAATTCTTATTTTTGGACTATTTTTAATCATTTGCAAGCATTACGAAAAATATGATGAAGCCATGCATGGCTTCCACATAAATAATAATTTACGTATGGCACCCACATAAATAAGAATTTGTATGAATGATAGCTGTAAGGTAGGAATTTAATGAATAGAATAAATATATACAACCAATAGCTAATCTCAAAGGGAACCGACTCAACAGAGGTGCTAGGAACATGTCTATTGGCAACCCAAATCCCAGGAATCGGCGTCCACATATAAATGTCAGGTGGTATCATAGTACATGCAACATTAAGTTGTGGACAACGTAAAAAAGATTGAGAACATGCTAAGAGCATGTAACATGGTTGAGATAGCAGTCGTTTCTAACTATTGCCATATCATTTAGAGATAACACTAGAGATAAACATATATAATAGTAGAGATAGTTGCACGTTTTTATATGTAATTTGCTCACATACAAAGTTTCTTAATTCTCATACAGAGTCAACTCTTATTTTGGAGACTGCTTAAATATCTATGTATGCTCTCTCCACATCATCACATATTCCACATGGCAAATTTTAGAGATGCCTTAGAGACTGCTGAGATGAACTGTTGTACATGCGAATGTTTTAGTTGTGAAGCACATCACTTAGGTTTAAGTCCCTACAGGGGCAATGAAAATTTGGTTCTCACTCGAGGGTGGTTTTACTATAATGTTCAAAGACTCTGTGGGTTTCTTGATGAATTGGCATTGGTTTTGGTGATGATATCAAAGGGAGCTTCCAAGCATGGTGCCAAGCTTTAGAAGTTTGGTGATGAACTTAGAAGTCGAGTTGGGTTCATATGTATCGTATTTGTTTGGCTTGAATCGTAGGGTTTGAAGATGTGTTTGAGTTGTCGGATTTGGGTTTAGTTTATTTATGAAGCGTGCTGTGTGTTGGTCGTGTTTTGGAGTCCTTGTGGACAGATAGTCTTTCACGCTAGACCATTGCATCGAACGATCCAGCTTGCAACAGTCTAATTTGTCTTGAGGAATTTCTGACAAACTCTAGGGCTGCAAGAACGCTGCATCTCATAGCCTAGCAGGTCCTGGACGATTCGGTGTGCGCCAGATTGTTCCTTTCAGGAGGTAGTTCCAGGAAGTGAGAGACCAAAACAAACGTTTGAGAGTGGGAGTGAGGTGAGTGAATGGTACGCTTGGCTTGGTGCTTCATGGAGGCTTGGTCCAACAAGATAAAGCTCAACTACAACTTATTACTCAAGGTTCAAATTTGCCAGATGGAGCTCGACGATCTCTCAAAGTGAAGTTTATTAAAGGCCCAAGTGGTTGTGAACACCAGAGTCTGCCTACCAGAGGGTGAAGTGCTATCGTGAGTGGAGTGGAGCGATACCTGTCGTAGAGGGAGTGCCTTCCACGTGAATGGGAAGGACACTGGAAGTTTCAGGGTTTGGATCTGAGAAAGCGTATGGTTGTGAAAACGAAATGCTCCACCCCTCTAACGGGGGTGGTCTCCTTTATTTATAGAAGGGGGTGGGGGCCAAGGTTTGCTACAATGATGCGAGAAGACCCTTCTGCCCCACCGTCGGATGGTTAAATTTACATTAACGATAGTTACATAACTGCATGTTTTACAAATACATGAGAGTGACAGATCTACCTTGAAACCCTAAGGCCTTGGGGGCCTACATGGCCCCAAAGGCCGCCTAAGGCCCATTGTAGTCGACTCAACATCCCTGGCGTGAAAGGAACTATCTTCGGGATCCCTCCATGGGTCTTCGGGACTTTGCTTCCGACTCGGGGTCCTTGAAGGTCCATCTTCATCTTCAGTTCTTACACCTCCTAGCCACGTTCAATGTCCCGAAGGTCTTGCATACCTTCGGGACAGACCCCATGTATCTTCGTTAGCTCTGCCGCAATTGCCAGAAAATAGGGGGAGGGGGAGGGGTTACCTCTACAGCAATACTCCTCTTCATGAAGGGTGCTCCAACAGAGGAATGGAAAACCTTTCTCCGATCATCGAGATAAAAATTTCTTGTCCCATTTATTTACTTCATGCACTTGTTGTTTCCTTTAGCTTGTTGTTCATGCTTGTCTACCTTATTGTTTGGTAGAGTTTTTATCTTGATTTAATCATAAAAAACTTAAAACATGCCTATGGCCATATTCAACCGACTTCTAGGGCTCTTAAGTGTTATTAGAGCAAGACTGCTCTTGGTATAGCTTAATTTACTATAGCTTGATGTAGAGCTCCTATGTTCAATGGCACCAACTATACTTATGCATGAGATTAGGTATCATCTAAAATAGTATCACATAAATAAAATCTCACAATCAAGTGATAATTATTTGACAAAGTAATGACATTCATTCACGGCCTCATTGGATTGATAACATTTTATCTAGTGGTACATGAATATAGAAGTGATACAAGCCAAGAAGTTGTTAGGATTGCCAAACTTGTTAGGATTTTTTATCGCCACATAAGATCTAAACGATATAGCAGGCACGATATTTGGTAGCGCAATTCTGCACGACTATGTTTGCGGGGCCATGACTATGGGTGCTCCTCTCCAATCAGCACAAATACACCGGACCATCGGGTCGAAGCCACAGGCCGTCCATTGACCCCTGCGCGTCCTGCTTTACAACTAAGCCATAATGACCGGTTACACCAGGGGTAGCTCCTTATTTATACAGGAGACCAGGATACAAGTCCGACCCCGACACGCGCAGACCCAACCTATTACAACTCAGAGTCCACGTAATCGACTCATACACATATTTGACATAAGCTCTAACAAACTCTACCTTGGAGAATACAACTTCACCATTAGAAGCTTGATGTTGCCCCATGCAAACACCGTATACTTGGACTTGAGATAATACTTCATAGCTTACACCGAGCCACCCGACGAGTCTGACTTGGCCTTAGACCCGCTGCCTTGTGGAACAAATACCACTATCCCCGCAATACCTTCTCCTGTGACTCCACCTTCAACTGCACTCTCTGCAACTGGAACTGACCTTCCCTGCAGCTTGTATATATGAGAGATCCTTCTCTTCCAAATCATCACAGTCTTGCCACCTTTCACAATCCTCACGGTCCTTCCATCTTCATCAGCGTGGAACACCATCCCTTCTTCATGTAAAGTCCTGAGCAAGATAAGATTCCTATTTAGACCGGCACATTCTTCACACCTTAAAGTACTTGTTCACCTCCATCAAATATTATAGGACTGGAATCGACGACTAGAGGGGGAGGGGGTCGAATAGGAGCCCAATCCTTTTTTGATCAACATCACCCTAATGACCCTGTCAAACAACACATCAAACACTTGGTATGCTTACTGACCTTTGATGCTCTCTGGGACATTTGATCGAACATATGCCATGCGCGTTGCGTGGCCGTGTTGTAGGCTGCCACTAGGGGTGGAAATGGTACGGATATTATTCGACCGACCGACCGACCGAGTTGATCGGATAGTGATTTGGATAGTTTTATGGATATTTGACTATTTTTTATGGATAAGGATATGGATAATTTGGTATGGATATGGATACAAATATGGAGCACTGATTATTCGGTGGATAAGGAATATCCGAGTTTTTGTTCGGATAATATCCGAATATAAAATATGGATATCATTCGAATGTATTTTTAGAATTTATTATTGATAGTTTCCCAACTTTTATTTTTTGTATTTTTAAAACTAGACTAATTTAAAAATAGTCGTGTATAGACTAATTTAAATACGACGCTGTTTTCAACCCAGTGAGTAACGTAGGCCCTGTCTTTTCGCCTTTGTAGTCCTATGCATAGTCAGTACTAGACTAATTTAAAAATAGCCATGGCTGCCACTCCATCGTGTTGGCATGCCGCTTAGGGATGTGATCGGATCGGATAAGGTCGGATATCGTTCTATGAATCTATCCATATCTGTATCTGTCTTTTTTACCAGATACAAATTCGAATACGAATGTGTCGAATATGGATACAAATTCGAATAATACTGGATAACATCGGTTACGAATATGGAGCGAATACAGATCGGATAACACAAGGATACGGATATTGTTAGTCGAATAGTTAAAATTAATTTTCAAAAATCCGTTCCAAATTTTAACAAAATATGGTCAAAATTTAAATTTAAAGTGGAAATTTATAACAATAGTAAAAACAAAGCATTAGAAAGTCTATACATGAATATTATTAATTTAGTTTAGATTGAAAAATTCAAATTTTTTTTTAAAAGTTGGGAAACTATCATTGAAAAGTTGTAGAAATACATCAAAAAAATTCCAGAATTACATTCGGATAATATCCATATTTTATATTCTGATATTATCCGAACAAAAACTCGGATATTCCTTATCCACCGAATAATCAATGCTCCGTATTCGTATCCATATCCAAGCCAAATTATCCAATCCATATCCTTATCCGTAAAAATAGTCGAATATCCATAAAACTATCCAAATCACTATCCGATCAATTCGGTCGGTCGGTCGGTCGGATAATATCCGTACCATTTCCACCCCTAATGCCGCTGGACCTTGCCGCCATCACTACTAGTCTTTTAGGGCTAGATCCGAAGCCGCCTAGGACTACCGCCACAAGGCCAAACCCAGGACTATCACTACCCCTTTCCAAGGACAAGTGGCACCGACCTGCACTAGTCCTTGGATTAGTACACTAGTGCTGATTAAATAGATGGATCATGTCCTACATCGATAGAGTTATCATTATTACAATGTGATAACCATAGGTCGTCCATTGTTCAAGCGGCCATAGGCCTTAGTTACATTCAAATTTCAAGCGAAAAAAACAGTCTCTCACAAGTGGAAAGATATCGATAACATACACTCCAACAACCATGTAACCCACATGACTGGAGGGAGCCTAGAAACCCCATAGCTAGCCTATTCATCATCCTGATACTGTGGATCTCCATCCTCGTGGCACTCATTCGGGTCTGCACCACCACCCATCGGCTCTTTCTCTAAAGGGGAAACAATGCGATAAACAATGCGTTGTTCTCACTTGCATTGGCGAGTTAACAAGCATCTAGTAATACTTAGGGTTCATCAAGGGAAGTCTAAGAGGTTGTTTATTTGCAAAAAGCCATCTTGTAATAAAGAAATATCAAGACATAATCTCTTTACTCGAATCAAAGATAGTTCGAGTACCTTAAGTATTTTGATCAGTATTAATCCACTTAATGGTAGTTCCAGCAGTCTACCAAACCAAACCCATCCCGCGGCAGTTTCAGCACTCTGCCAAACAAACTTCTTACCCCGCCATCATGTTCTGGGATTGACGATCCCGTTGTGGACCAAGGATCCTTGGGTTGTTAGCCCGCACGAGGTTGGTCTAGATCATTGCGGTGATTGTGCCAGACCGCATGTCCCTCAGGTGGAGAGCTCTATAGGGATCGCAGTACTACCCATAAGATCCACCTGCACTACAACGCAATAGCCACATGTTGTGGTGTTAGGAACCATCCTTGATGGTCGGTGACTTCCTACCGTGCATCCTTGATGCACTCGGGAGGAACCTTGTTCCATGTATACCTAGCCTGCCCACCTTTATTTTAGAGCCTAACCCTATGATTCCTTCTTCGGCTATGGCACCCTCCGTGTGAAACACACGATGTGGCAGGACCCCTTTGGACAGCACGTGGCTGTACGCGTATGACTCGGTCTACTCCAACACACTTCCCAGCCATAACCCAACCATTCCATCATCAATATTTATCAATAGGGGTCGGTGAATCTCGGTTCACCTTTCCGAGGAAAAGAACCATATCATCAAAAAAATGGGGACCTAAGCATTGCTAAGCAAGTTTTAACCAGACTTAGAAGTCTAAACCAGTTTAGTTTGTTTTCTAAAGCTAGGTTATCATGGAATGCGATTATCAAGGCAATCACTAAGTAAATCAAGGATAATTTACATTATCAAACAAATATTAGTATTGATAGGGAATAAAAATAAATTATGGCATGATATATCACGATTAACGATAGGTATTATAATTTAAAAAGAGCACGCAATTTGATACTTTAAAGGAAATACTTGTAGAAATTGGGCATCAACATGCATGAGTACGTAGTTTTTTACTCGCACTAAGGAAGGTCCCACTCTTCCCTAATATGAGCAAACATAGAGTAAGAAGGTAGTAACTCGCCTTGGTCTTCGGGGTAGTACTCCTGATCGTTAGGGTTCTCCTCGAACAGTTCCGTGACTCCGTCTACTTGTAATATTATGGTGCGAGGAACAATTTAATATAAAATTAGAAGAAACATGATGAATTTTCATGGTGTGGTGTTGGGTGTGTTATTCCCTAGGTGGCTATTCGATTCGAACATCCCTTCGAGGTAACCTACTTGTAAAGGAAGTTCCATGAGCATTATCGAGTAACACCATCGCATAACAACGGTGTCATGGTGCATGGATGAAATTAATGCATGAAGTAATATCCTAAATAATATCATAAGTATATATACTGCTCATAAAGATGTAATATAAATATTAGGATAATTGCCCTTAAGAAAATAATATTTTCTTAACATTAGATCATTATTTTATCTAGTGAGGGTTAGCGAATTAAGAAAATAATTAATGACAATTATTCCATTATAAAATGCCATGCTTGTATTCTTATATTTTTTATAACTATACCATATTATATTAATTTTGGTTGTTCTAAAATATTAACTTAAACTTACTAATAGAGCCAATTTTACTTACTAGAAACCTAAAAGAGTCACGTCACATTGGGTGTTCCATATTTTCCTTAGGTTATAGAGGTTTTATATTAATTTCTACAAATTTTTAAATTGTTCTATGTTGTGTAGCTATTTTTAATAATTACATTTCAATTTTTCCATTTACCAATATAGGATAGTCCTTCATATGAGTTTAGAATGAAGGTACAAGGGAGTATCATAAAGCAAGCACATACCTAAAATTTTCTAAAGTCCAGGAGCATGTTTAGTATTTTCCTTAATTTTCTCATAATTTTTGTAGTTGGAAGGCACCATAAATAGTCGCCGAGCTAGCCGGATAGACACCACAAAATGTTTCCGACGTTTCCAACAAAAACCGGAACAAGGTGTCAACTATGTGTACCCTTCACTTAGGTGTATAAGAGCCATGAAATATTGGAATTTTGGAATCAAAATCTTGGTTGTCAAATGTCCAAACAAAAAAGAATCAATTCAAACCTTACTTTCCAGAAAGAGATCAAGCCAAAACACCAAATTCACTTTCCCAAAAGAAAAAAGCAGCTTCTCAGAAAATTGTCTTACAATAAGAGCGTGGTTGTTGCTGTTGGAAGGCACTAGAAATTTTTAAACTTTTTATACACCCATGTGGGTGAGTCATGATGGTCTACTCCAAATTTCAGCATCAAACTCAATCTACGGAAAATAAGAAAAATCATGCACGAAGAACTGTCACGAACTCGAGACTGCAAGTTTGGGGCTCGATATTCACCTCATAGCTCCCAAATGGAGACACCAACGTACCTTTAATTTTTTACAACAGATGGGTATGAGAGTCCCCCATCTTTGCCAACTGGAATTTTCCCAAAATGATTTTTCTAAAAATCTTTTACTGACTGCTGCGCGGAGGAAAGTTTTTGTACAGATTTGCAATAAATCAAGAACTTTATCTCTAGCCTCTCATATGGTTGCAAAGAGTGTGACAAGTTATATTAGCAATCTCAAGGCATCATAGACCACTAATAACCAGCAATAAATCATAAAGATTCATCTCCAAAAATTAGCTCCAAAAAGTAAAACAAGAGCAATAATAACTAGAAACAAATCAACACAAGATGTTCATAGAGAAGAAGGATTTCATTGCACAAAAGTTGAGGATTACAAACCACACTCATTGTGGCCACAATCACTCTAAGTGCCACCCAAAACACACTCAACTCACACTCTCTATTTCTAAAATTTTCAGCCCTAAGGGAATGAGTAGGAGGTGCTCCCCTCCTCTATTTATAACCCAAGGGTGAGATGCCCTAAACCTTAGTGCCTATCTCCATCCTTTATTTGATGATGAGTGGTGTACAACTCACACACTATAATACACACTCCCAAAAGGGAATATTCTCCACGTATTCATTCGGAAAAATATCTTTGCAGTTTCCTCGGTCACCAGCCCATGCACAGGCCCACTGTCCAACCAATTCGCCACCGAGTTCACAAGCGCCAGACTTCAAATGCCTCGGATTCCTTGCCATGGCTAAGCTTCTCGAGTACACCACCTCATGCGACCGGAATGTCATCGAACCCGTCGCTCAGACGACCCGAACGCACCAGGTCTTCAAATTGTCCCATAAGCGTCGACCACGTGCCGTCGATACCTGCATCACTTAGGTGAATACACATGAAACCAACACACCTTATCTCTCCTGCAAGGTTAGTCCATCATAGAGTTACCAACATCATAATCCATTCATGACACCACAATTAGCAAGCCCTAACACACTGCTTGTCACCTTAACAAATTTCACCGGACCACGTTCGTTCAAAACTATTACCTAGCCTAAACTCAGCACAATGGTCCGGTTCCAATTTCACGGAATTTCGACAAATGCACCACTAATTTTTTTTTCAAAACACTTCAAATTATATCTTGTCACATATATACATCATCAAATCAGGGTACTCTACACATGTGTCTCAACAATTTATAATAAGTCTATTTGCATTTCTAGAATATTTAAAATAGATTAAGTGGAAGTAACGGGCTGACCCATCAATGTGCGGCAGCGGCGCATAGGCCTTGTGCATTTTGGCGTAACGTGCCGTAGCGTAGCGTTGCTGTGGCAATGTTCGTTTTGACCGGTAGGGACCACGGCGCCAGCTCGCCCCGCAACTTTCCCCACCCGGGAAGACCTAGCAGCCCTTTGGCCCTTCCCTGAACCAGCCCACTCAGCCATCGCGCCTCCTCTGCCGCCTTGCTCCCCACTCCCTCCACCCACTTGTTCTCCCTCCCGCTCGCCGCCTCTGCCCGCCTCTGCTCCCCCTCTCTACTCCTCCCCTTGCCGCCCTCCCTGGGCCTCTGCTCCTCCTCCTGCCACGCTGCTCCCCTCGACCGCCCCTCTGCCCTTGTTGCTCCCCCCCCCCAGTGGCGATGGAGACCATGCTGCCGGGCGGTGGCGCCTGGGTGCCGGCTTCGTCGCGGCCACGCGGGAGGACGGAGGGGAGGTTAGTGCCAAGGCAGGACAGGAGGCCGCGAGGGAGGAGCTGGGCGGAGGGATCGATTGCTTGAGTGGTGAGGACAGGTTGGTGGTGCTGGGGTGGGGTAGTGCTGCAAGGTAGCTTGAGCCTTGTGCTTTGGCCTGGACAGCTGGACCATCACTGCCATTGTGGTGCTGCGCGCGTATTGTGGTGCAATCATCATGTTTTCTTGCTCTCTTTGTTCCCGGCGTTCGGGCGGTGCCAGCTCGCCCCGCCACAACGCGGCCTCCAGTGGACGCCTCCGGACTGGCGGCGACGGAGATCTACACCGGGAGGGTGTGTCTGCGAGGTCACGGGACCGCATTGCGGCATGGTGGAGAAGGGGAAAGTGTTGCCGATTCCTTCCCTGTAGCTACAGAAAAGCCTGTTGGTGGGACCCACAGCTCTAGGCTGGGGTTTGACCCCAACGGGCGGAACGCTACGCTACGGAATGCAACGCCCAAACGCACAACGCCATAGTGTGCGGGCGCATGCACGCGTTAGGGCGAGGCCAGGAGGCCCACTCGTCAGTGGCTCGGTGCAGCACTTAAACACGCCCATTGGATCTGGATTGGATGACATCCGTTCTACGTCTACCTCTCGCCGGCGCGAATCAGCCGCAGGCTTTGCCGACGGATTTCGGGTGCTACGGTCCACCATTTTGAACGATTCAAGATCCTACGTGCTCCCCAGCTCATGCCGCATTTATGGGTGCCGGAAGCATGGCCGGACAAGGCGGCGCGTCGAGCGGCGGTGGAACTAGGCTACAGCTTCGCTGCATGGCTTGCTATAGACATGCACATGTGGATTAAATGTGTGCACGA
Source organism: Raddia guianensis (assembly GCA_036346415.1). Classification (NCBI taxonomy): domain Eukaryota; kingdom Viridiplantae; phylum Streptophyta; class Magnoliopsida; order Poales; family Poaceae; genus Raddia; species Raddia guianensis. The sequence continues at coordinate 16,890,171 of CM070534.1, read as the reverse complement.
CCTAGGAGGAGGTTAGTGGGTGCTTAAAGAGTGATATGGAGGTCGGGGAGTTTCACTGGAAAGCGCTACCACCGTGAGTTCTGAGCGGTGGCGGTGGCGGTGGCGGCGCAATTCGCTCTGGAACTCCGGTGAAACCATGAGAAAGGGTGGGCCGGATGTTAGCTCAGGGCATGGCGAAGCTCCGGGAATGAAGATTGTTCGGGAAGCTCCGTGCGTGCTTCAATACCTGAAGCTAATCCGCGTGGGAGAGAGAGAAAGGTTGGTCGGGAGGGGAGCAAGGTAGTTGTTTGATGAAAATGCTCAAAAGAGAAGGTAGAGCTAAAAGACTGCCATGTGGGTCCCACAAAGGTCAGCATTGGTCCTAATAAGACTTAAACATGAATGTCAGTTCTAAGAAAATTCCTAGAAATTTTCTTGGACTTTTACTCTTTTTTGCTATTTTCCATTATAGGTTGTATACTTATATGAATATATGTGGTTAAATTGAATTTGGATATTTCTAGCAAAACCTGAATTTTCTAGGTTAAATTATGAAGACATTTCTTATGACCTAGGTTTCAAATTTTAAGGTGATATATGGATCAGCTCTTATAATAAAAAAATATCTCATAATCATAGTGGCAGAAGTACAAAAGTAATTTTAGGCTATTACAAATCCCTCCCCCGTAAAAGTAAATCTCGACTCTGAGATTTGATAGTGTAAGCTTCGAACAGGTGAGAGAATTCTTGATGCATTCTTTCTTCAAGTTCCCACGTGAGTTGCCCTCCTGTGTCCTTATTCCATCGCACTCGTCATAGCTTGATGGTCTTGTTCTCAAGCTTCTTCTCCTGGATTTCTTTAATTTGGGTTGATAGGGCTGGGTAAGATAAATTTGCGTTAAACACGTCTCATGGTACTTCTTCTTCTTCTTCTGACAGACGTAAACTTTTCTTGAGCGGAGACACATGGAACATGTTGTGAACTAATCCTAGTTCTTCCGGTAGTTCCAACTCATACGTGACCTTTCCTTTGCGAGACAAGACACGATATGGTCCAACATATCGTGGGGTTAATTTTTCGTTGATTTGGAACCTCTTCATTCCCTTGAATGGTGAGACCTTGAGATATACAAATTCTCCAATGTCAAATGACAGATCTCGTCGGCGGTTGTTTGCATATCTCTTTTGTCGAGACTGATTGGCCAATAACTTGTCCATAATAACTTCAACCTTCGCTTCCACTTCCTTGAGATTATCCTTTCCATATAGGGCTTCGAAAGGGGACATTTGAAGGCTTGCACGATAATTATTGTTGTAAGCAAATTCAGCATAGGGTGGCCACTTATCCCAATCTACTGAGAATTCCAGGGTGCTTGCTCTAAGCATATCTTCTAAGGTTTGGATGGTTTTCTTAGTCTGCCCATCAGTCATGATTTACGGAATTGAAAGTTAAATGGGTTCCCATGGCTGTGCGTAGTTCGTCCCAAAATTTGGAGGTGAATTGTGGTCCTCGGTCCGATAGAATTCTCCTAGGTACACCATGAATCTAATTTCCACTACCATTGTAAAATAAGACTCAAATTAATTTCCCTAAACTTTCAAACGCCTAAACCCCAATTTTTTTTTTACGGTTTTTCTCCCTGGCAGTCGCCTGGGTGGGCGACTGCCCCGTTCTTCTCCATTGTAGGCAATTTGGTGGGGGTGAGGGAGGGAGGGGGAACATATGTACCTGTGGCCGTCGTCTCCCCCGTTCCAGGAGATGGCGGCCAGGCCAGTAGATGGCGGGCGGATCTCGGCGGTCACCGTCATTATGGTTATGGTGGGTGGGGCTCGCCGGTGGTGGGTGGGAGGGAGGCGGAACAACCATCAGCAAGGGCACTGTCGTGCGGGGTGGTTGCCGGGGTGGCGGCGGCGGCAACGACGGAGGAAGAGGGGCGCACGCGTGGGGAGACCAGGGGGGGGAGAGAGAGAGAGAGAGAGAGAGAGAGAGAGAGTGAGATGAGGGGAGAGAGGGAGGGAGAGAAAAGAGAGGAGGGAAGATCTGGACCGTTGGATCTCAATGCAACGGTGCAGAAAATCGTCTGAACAACCCTATAGGGACCAGGAGAATGATCTCACTGACACCCAATTCGATGACCTCGTTCCAAATGACATTAAGTTCGTGAGCCTTGACGCGTATGACATCGGGGCACTCGAATTTGTGACTTCAGTGACATTTTGCCTATTTTTTTGATTTTACCCGTGATTTACACTGTTTTTCTCTAGTGCAATGATCATTTTGCCCCCGTCTTCTTCACCTAGCAACCCATCTCCTCCTTCTTCTCCTACTCCGGTGGCCGTGCGAGCTCGCAGCCACCTCGAGCTCTGCCACCGACGCCGCCTCAAGCTCGCCGCCGCCACCGACACCGCCTCGAGCTCCACTGCCCGCCGCCATGCCGCCTCTCGGGCTCAACCCGCCTCCTTCCTCAACGCCACAGCCTCCTTCCTTCCTAGTGCCGCCGTTGTCATTGTGCCTTTGCCACCGCCTCCTTCTTCAATACGACGCCGCCTCGAGCTCAACGCCGCAGCCTCATGGGGCCGCCTCCACCAAATTTCACACAAAGCCTTCTCTCACTGACATTTTTGCCACATGAGGGCAATATGGTCAAAAAATGGGAAAATTGACGGTTAAAATGTCACTGAGATTACAAATTCGAGTGTCTGGTGTCATACGCGTCAAGACGATTGAATTTAATATTATTTGGAATAAGGCCATCGAATTGGGTGTCACTGAGGAAAATCTCCCGGAAGGAATAGGACCAGTCACATGTGCGGGAGTCGATCCCAATCTTTTAGATCAATAAACCGAAGGGAGAGACCGAGGGACTACTCGTGTCGTGAATTCTTCTTATCGTCGTCGTAGTGAGTCAGTAGCGACGGTGTTGTTGCATATCGAGCCCGCTAGCCCGCAAAAAATTGCTCTCGCTGGCTCGTCGCACTTGGATTCAAGGATGCTCTGCCTCCGCCGCCCCGCCGCCCACCTTCTAGGCCACGCGAGGATTGCCCACGCCATGAACGCCCGCGTGGTGCTCGACGAAATGCTTCCTCCACCGTGCGCGTCTCCGCAGCAGCAGAGCCGCGTGCCGCTAGGACGCGCCCCCCACTTGCTTGGCGGAATGCTCGGCCCGGGGTTCTGCACCGTTGCGGGGTCCTCAACCAACTGGCAAGCCGAGGAGAAACCGCGGTTCACGGTGGTGCCGGGCACCGACGGGGAGGGCTCAGGAGCGGGCGTGTCCCTGGCAGCCGAGAAGATCTGCAGCGTCGTGTCCTCCCAGCCAGAACCAAGAGTCGCGTTGGCGCTTGATGCGCTTGCCGTGCCCATGTCGCCGGAGCTTGTGTCAGAGGTGCTAAAAAACCTGAGCAACGCTGGGATTCTTGCTCTCGCGTTCTTCCGGTGGGCAGAGAGGCAGGAAAGCTTTAGTTACACGGCCGAGAGCTTCCACAATTTGATTGAGGCGCTCGGGAAGATCAAGCAGTTCAGGCTGGTCTGGAGCTTGGTGGAGGCCATGCGGTGCCGGGGTTTGCTGTCCAAGGACACTTTCAGGCTCATTGTTAGGAGGTATGCCCGGGCGAGGAAGGTCAAAGAAGCTGTCGAGACCTTTGAGAAGATGGGCAGTTTTGGGCAGAAAACAGACTTGTCAGATTACAACTGGCTGATCGATATACTGAGCAAGTCCAGGCAAGTGAAGAAGGCACACGCCATCTTTAAGGAGATGAAGAAGAAGGGCAGGTTTGTACCTGATTTGAAGACCTACACTGTCCTCATGGAAGGTTGGTGCCTTGAGAAGGACCTGTTGATGCTCAAATCAGTGTACCATGAAATGCTGGATGCAGGCATTAAACCTGATGTTGTGGCGTATGGAATGCTGATCAGCGCATTTTGCAAGTCTGGCAAATGTAATGAGGCCATTAAGGTGTTCCATGAGATGGAAGCCAGTGGCTGCATGCCAAGCCCTCATGTGTATTGTATGCTTATCAATGGGCTTGGCACAGAGGAGAGACTGGATGATGCTTTGAAGTATTTCGAGCTTTCTAAGGCAAGTGGGTTTCCCATGGAAATACCAACATGCAATGCAGTTATTGGGGCTTACTGCAAAGCCTTAAAATTTCAGCATGCTTTCATGATGGTTGATGAGATGAGAAAGAGCGGAATCGGTCCAAATGCCCGGACTTATGACATTATTCTTCATCATCTTATAAAATCCCAGAAGATAGAAGAGGCTTATAATGTATTCCAGAGAATGGGTTTGGATGGCTGCAAACCTCAGCTCAATACATACACAATGATGGTTGGTATGTTCTGCAGCAATGACAGAGTTGATATGGCCTTGAAGGTATGGAGACAAATGAAGGAAAATGGTGTTCTTCCATGCATGCACATGTTTTCAGCATTAATCAATGGGTTATGCTTTGAGAACAGGCTAGAAGAAGCTTGTGTATATTTCCAGGAGATGTTGGACAAAGGAATTAGGCCACCTGGTCAACTTTTCAGCAACTTGAAGGAAGCCCTTGTTGAAGGGGGTAGAATCAGTTTGGCACAGGAGATGTCCTTGAGGTTGGATACACTAAGGAAAACACCTTTGCGTGGTTGAGAAATCATGTTGTTGATTTAAGGCAGCCTAGCTTTTAGTTCTTAGACAATGATGTAGCACTGTCAATATTGCACATTATATTTGTGCATGTCAGCGGTGATGCCCTACATTACCAGATTTAACAGAGGGCCAAAGAAATGTGATTATTTTGCACATCATATCACTAAAACAACCTTTGCAATCAGCTGATTGGTATTTGCATGGCGATGTAGCAATCTAGGTACAGTAGGTTTAATAATCTTTGGAATTTCCTAGAAGATATTTTGGATTTTGGAGATTCCAGTCTCTTCCTGTAGGTTTCATTGGATTATTCACGTATGTTTAGTAATGAGAAAATTTTTTATGTGTTTAATAACAAACAATAAAAAATTGCATCACTAAGTTGAAGAACAATTTCTTCATGGTTGTATTTCAGCTGATTATTTATTCACTGTCATTTCATTTTATGCTTATCTTTTAGAGAGTTGTTCTTCATGTTCTCATAGTATATAGTGTTTTTTTTATAAGATAGTATATAGTTTTTTAGTGAAACATACCAGTACTTGACTCAGGAAACTTGAGTGAGTTGTTGGCTTGTAACGGAGATTATTTATGAAAGTTAACTTACGTAACTAGTCCATTGAGGTATTTGGCACCAAAAATATGACATGCCTACATGTAAACTGACTTGCTCTTGTTTATTACCTGTAGTATGATGACTGATGCAAATATATTATAGGCATGTAAATTTGCTGCAATTCATGATAAGCAAATCAAATTGGACGGCTCTTGGTATGGTCAGTTTAACTTCTGATGGCCAAGAATTGTAGCCTGGGTGCAGTTTTCTCGTTTCTGCTCTTTACTAATGTCTCATAGGGTTGTCTAGTAGTAAGTAATATGATCTGTTATGCTGTAAGATAGGGGTATTTTGCTGGTTGAGGCACTGCTACGCAAGCACGGTTCGTTGTAATTCCTGTTTTCTGAGAAATGGAATTCGGATAAGAGCTCCTTTTTGCCAAAAACAATCATATTGGACATAAAGATCTGTACATAATATCTTGGGGTTAGATTGTGCTGGATATTCAAATCGTTTAATTCGGGGCAAATATTAGCATGAGCGATACCATGTGCACCATCTCTGGCTTTCCTCGCCAAGTTACTCTTTTTGGGTACGGGAAAATTGGATAGTGACTAGTGAGGATATAGAAGTAGCGTCTCTTTATTTCGTTCTCTATATTCCTTCTCTAAATCACTATTTGCTTCCTATATTTCCATCTTCTTCAGGAGAGTCTATCATCGAATTGATATAGAGATTCTCTAGGGAGTTTCTAAATATAAAGACTCTGGAGGGAGTGAGTCTCTAAATTTAGAGACAGAGACTCTGCTACAACGTGATAGACACTGAGATTGTCCGCAATAGTGTTCTAGAGACTCTTTTAGCGAACCTGCTAGCAATGCTCTTAGGTGAGACTCCAAACGCTTACATGGTGGATTTGGACACAGCCTTGAGTTGAGACCCGTAGTTCTGTTTCTGCTTTTTGCTAAACTTTGAGAATAGTATATTTTGGTATTGTAATATTTATGTAAACTAAGCTATTATGTACTTGATTTATAAATAAATTTCATGTATAGCTTTGTATAAGATGATCCTGATTGTAAATGGTATTGTGGTAGCACAAAAGCCATCCGAGTGGTCCCCAGTTTTAAGGACCCACAAGCAGCTAGCAGCAGCATGCATAGTAGCAGCCAAACAACAAGGAAGAAGGGAAAGAAAGGGAAAGAAGGGAGAATGGGAAACTCACTAGATAGGAGATGGGAGAATGGGAAACTCACTAGCTAGGATATGGCACCGGGGCGGAGAAAGAGGAGGAAGCAGGTGGAGGGGACACGCAGCGTGGGTGGAGGTAGGTGGAGGAGACAGAAAGTAAATGCAGACAATAAAGAAAAGGAAGAAAGAAGAGAAAAGAAAATACAGAAGAAAAGAAAGAAAATAAGATAAATAAGTATTATATTTTAAAAAAGGATGTAAATAAATTTTTGGAATGCAAATTTAAATTACTAGTAAAATGCCCGTGCTCTGCCACGGACCATAAAGGGGTGAAAGGAAAACATAATTCGTAGACAAAAATATAAGAATGAAAGGTGATTAGGTCGGAGCTCTGAAGAGTGTAGCACGTGACATGTTGTAGCTTGGATCGTTTAGGTTGAAACATTATTTGACATAAAAAATATTGGTCATCAACCACCACAGTTTACCACGTGACACTATCAGAAAAAACATATGTGGCATAAGCAAGCATGACTATGCAACGTTGGGCTGATGGCATAAATAATAATCAGAGAACTTGCAGCAGAAGTTGAAGAAAGGTTTAACAGGAAAAGTTCCAAAATTTCAGACAGTTCGGAACAAGTAAATTGATAAGATATCATTGATACAAGTGGTAAACCAAGACTGTAGTTCTTACATTTTCCTTTTATAAGGTGGAAACACCAATTATCGATGTTAAAATTGGAGGAGTGTAGTCTTATCGTGCTATGATTTTGATACTCACAGCAAAAAGAAGAAGAAGAAGTGTCTTCCTTCTGTAGAAAATATACAGGCAATCAGGGTCTTCAGTTTGCCTTGTTTACAGGACCAATGCAAATATATAGAGGTGTTCTCATCTTCATAATGAATGTGTTGCATGACAAGGTTCAAAGCTTTCTCCCTTAATTTGTTTCCAGGCCAATGCGTCATAACTGGTTCAACAAATATAAGTTCGTTAATCGAGGTGTAAATTTAAATGTATACTGCAATAAATTTGAACATTCAGCTTGCATAGCTGTAGCATACCCCGTCAGTGTGCTATTCACGCCAAAAGGTGAATACAATGGCGGTGGTATATTTTCATCGTCCGATTCATTTTCTAGCCTGGCATTTAAGTTTTCTCGAATGCATAATGAACCAGGTGTAATGCGGCATGGCCTCTTTGGGACACTATGATCGACAAACACTGCAACGTTGTTTTCATATAGTATGTAATAAGAATATGTAATAAGAATTAAGAAAACCATAATCAAAAATAAAATCTAGATATGACTATTATAAATACCTTCTTTTCCTTTCGAGGATTTGTTGTTTGGGTATGTAATTAGAATTAAGGAAACCATAATTTAAAATAAAATCTGGATATGACAATTATAAATACCTTCTTTTCCTTTCGAGGATTTGTTATTCGGAGTTCGCGACATTATATGAAACCCTTTTGTTATATTCAAGAGATCACACCGAGAAGAAATATTTTATCTGTCATCAGGCAAAATAAAACTCAATAATGCACTTCGAAAGCCTTATAGATCAAAATTCTAAAAACCAATAAATAAAAATTATTGGAATCATTATAACATCCGTAACAAAAGTGTAAATTAAAACTACTGGAGCATGAAAACAAACACAGTGAATCCCAAACAACGTACAATGCCCGTGCTTTGCAACGGACTATAAAAGGAAAAAAATGAATCATAATTTTAAGCAACATGTGAAATTTTAAAGAGTGATTTATGAGGTGAGACGTGCCAACTTAGATAACAATCATGCTTGACAAATGATTATGTGTGCTAATGGATGTATGCATAGCACTGTTAGAAAGGAAGAAAAGACATGCTTCCGTGTTGAGCAATAGATGAATCTAGCGATAATAAGCAAGATATGCTTGTGTGTGGTTGAGAGGATGGTTTGTTAGGTTATAACCTAATATTCGCTGCAAGGACAGATCGATTTTGTCTAGCTGCTCTGTGACAGGCATTGTACTCTTCTCTTTGCTGGTCATTCATTCTTTGGCGACGCATCCATTCATGATCTCGCGCCAACTCTCTACTTTGTTGCGTCAAGTTTGGAGTTATTGTGTCATGACACTCTATTGTGGATATAGTTTGTGTAGACATAATGTTTGCATTCTGTGATGGTTGAAGGGGTCTTTTTCTTGCTAGATAACAAACAAATGCAGACACATTGGTGCTTTCACCTACAGAATGCCTTAGAAGGTGGATCAAAAATAACAAGACAGTTAGGATGGAGAATATGAAGATGATCAGCTCATGCAAAATTTGCAAGGCATTCAAGTGTTTTGAACAAAGTACAGATTGTCGTGCTTATTTTTTACTAACCAAAATTTATTGTTCCTTTCATTTATGACCAGCTGATCACACTTGTGCATTTTACATTTAAAATGGCCATTAAGTAGCACACATGCACTTGTTTTAGTACTTATACAATGTTTACATGCATTGCTTACAATTTTCCTTCATATAGCTAGCATTGGTGTGGAACTTTTCTATTCAGATATATAATGCATCTTACAATTAACCTTACAAGAACAAACCAAGATTGAACTGTTTTATGGCTGAAGGAAAAGCAGATGCATAAGTGTTGAGAATGTCAGTGCTTCTCTAGTTAGTTTATAGATCTCAGGCCACATGTTGCAATGTCAAAATTTTACCTCAAGAAATGTTAATCACATGCGCATATGCAAGGCACGCATCAATCACTTGGCACTTACACAAAAATCCTAACTTTGAAAAAATCTAGAAGCCACAGTATGGCCTAAGATATTAAGTGAGAAACAGTAGTGTTCAGGCTATTTGCTTTACAAGTGCAACTTTTTTAACAGAGGCAATAGCAATAGCTCCAACTTTACATATTCCTTTTAGAACACCGGCACCACCAGCGTCCAATAAGTATAAGCAAGAAGAACATACCAGCACTGTCCAAGGTTGGCTTTCTAGTTGACGCTCCAGGTTGAGACGAAAATTGAATTCACCGGTGCTATCCAAACCTAAAACTGGTAAACAGAGTAAGAATTAGCAAAATTCAAGGTTACCTGCAGCGAGGATCAATTTAGAAGCAACTGAATTGATGGCCCGTCATCCAAAGAAATACGAGTGTTGCACCTCCAAAAAAAATGATGATACATAGAGATGTAAGCTGAAACTCACAAAAACCTCTAGGCAAAGTCGCGAAAAAACCTATCATGATTGAAGAGCAATATGTATAATTATAGATTTTTAAGAATACAATGCTATGGCCAAGCAAGCAGTAAGTGGATCCGAAGATACTCCAAGAACCTAGAAGCACGTTTGAAAATATTCACAGAACATGATGCTTCTTCATATTATTGTAATACCCATCTCACGAAAGAATTTCAGCATCCAAATGGTGTACTGTTTTCATTCTAGGCAGAGTCGCAAAAAAGATTTAATCAAGAGTCAAGACTTAGTAAAAAAACCCAACAGCCAGAAGCATAAGTTAATACGTAGAAATGCACTATGCAAGCAGGGACCACAGAGGATCAATTTAGAAGGCATCCAATTGATGGCCCGTCACCCAAAGAAACATGAGTGTTGCACCTCCAAAAAAAAATGATGATACATACAGATGTAAGCTGAAACTCACAAAAACCTCTAGGCAGAGTAGCAAAAAACCTATCTTGATTGGAGATCAATAAGTAGAATTATAGATTTTCAAGAATACAATGCTATGGCCAAGCAAGCAGTAACTGGATCCAAAGATACTCCAGGAACCTAGAAGTACGTTCGAAAACATCCACGGAACATGATGCTTCTTCATCTAATACCCATCTCACGAAAGAATTTCAGCATCTAAAGGGTGTACTGTTTTCACTCTAGACAGAGTCGCAAAAAAGATTTAATCAAGAGTCAATACTTAGTAAAAATACCAACAGCCAGAAGCATAATTTAATACGTAGAAATGCACTATGCAGGCAGGGACCACAGAGGTAAATGATTTCTATATAGAATACCATTTGATCGAAAGTACTATTGTGGTTAACACTTCAAATTGGGCGGCATGGAAAATGTAGATCTGACTGACCATCAGAATTCCAATAAAGAGACTAATATTACAACGGCCAAAAACCTAAACATCCAAAAGGGATTGTGCATGAAACGTGAAAAATCATTTAGAGCTCACCACCCAACGTGCAATTGATTGGTAATCACCGAAGAGATGATCAGCTCCATTCCCATGGATGCCATGCCTGCCTTGTTGGAGATTTTTGCAGCTGATGGACGCATACGGCGGTTGGCGGCGCGATGCACACGGAGGCGTGGGCCAGGGGCGGCGACGGCTGCAAGCAGCAAAGGCTGTCCGCGTAGCACACCCCCATCTCCTCCTCCTTCCTTGGCAGTCCGCTGCCCTGGAGACGCGCCACCGCTGAGCTCGGAGAGGTCGCCGGTGGCCGAAGAAGCTCGGAGAGGTCGCCGGTGGCCGAAGAAGCCCGAGCAGGCGGTCGGGGAAGCCAGATCTGGTGGCGGCGGCGGTCGAGGAAGCCAGAGCAGGTGGCGAAGCGGTTGGGAAGCGGACCAGTGGAGGCGGCGCTCGGGAAGCCATCTGCGCCGCCGCCTGGTCGGGTTCTGGTGGGCGGCACACCGGTGGGGAGGAAGGGGCGGCGGTGGAGAGGACGGGGTCAAGGGAGAGGAGGGGAGGGGAGTGAGGAGGCGGCTTGAGGGGGAGGTGAGGCAAGGAGGGTGGAGGCGCGGGGCGGATGGCTAGGGTTTTGGGAGGCACGGCGCGGGGCGAGGGTTCAGGAGGGGCGCGGAGCGTTCGTGAAAAGATGGACGGCCGAGATCAGAGCGGTGGCATTGGTGGGTAATTTTTACTTGCGAAGCCAGCGAGCAGATCGGACGATGCAGAGTAATTTACAACAAGCGAGATGAACGTTCCAGATTGAAAGTTCGAACAACCACCACGTCCATTAGGTGCTTTATAATAGTAGAGATTTTGAAAATTAATAATTCTTTTCAATGGACATGCTCATTTTTTTTAAATTTTGAAAATGAGGATGCCACAATGGAACTGTTAGGGTTTGCGAAGTTGAGCAACGTTATGATGGACAGTGGGTTGAGCTAAAAAAACTGGTGGGCGTAATGAAAATTGGCATGGTAGGGAGTATCATCGGGTCAGGCGGGGTTCGGGTTGGGTATGGTCGAGTTGGTGGGCTTGTTCTTCAGGCCCAAGCCCACCAGTTGAACATGTCGGGTCGGGTTGGGTTTTTCCAGGTTTTTGGGTTTCAGATTGCAAATTGGTACCCAAGCCCGCTCGGTATATTATCGGGTCAGGTTTGGATTGGGTTTTTTGGGCCGGGTCGGGTCAGGTTGGTCGGGCTGTGCTACCTATTATCATGTCTAGTAGGGAGGCCGTACCAACTACGTGGAATTGAACTTGAATGCAAAATCAACAAATAGTTGGGGTTTTTTTGCATAAGTTGTCCTTTAGGAAATGGAGGGTCGGATCCAACTGGAGCAGGCGATCGGACAAACATTGAGAAGATAGGGTGCGACACTCTATCTTCTCAAGAAAGTTGTGTTCTTTTTTACATGTAATTAACAAATTCGAGTTCCAAGAGATTATGAGTAGTGACGCTCTAACCCATGAATGACAAACTTTGGCCACTCGGAGCCATGAGCCAATTCTCTACACTCGAGTGTTAGGCTAGTTGCGAATAGGGCTAGAAGTTTGGCTCGAAGCTCGCGAGCTGCTCGGGTTTGGCTCGGTAAAGCTCGGCTCGTGCTCAGCTCGTTTGTAAATGAGCACAAGCCGAGCCCCATTTCTAGCTTGTGGCCATTAGCGAGCCAGCCAGCTCGCTCGGGCTTGGCTTGTTTTGGCTCGTTTATATGCTAATGCTATTTATTCCATCTCTTTACCATTAGAAAATGACATATCCTATTGCCAAAAGGCCTATAAAATAGACCAAAACCCACATATGCATGCACAAGTCATTTTGATACTCATATGTACAATGCTAACTTATATTTTGCAATGGTCAATACTTTGGAAGGTTGGGATACCAATGTTTTCACTGGCTCACGAACAGCTCGTGAGCTTCCAATGAGCCGAGCCGAGCCCAGTTTCTAGCTCGGACACCCTGTCGAGCTCGGCGTAGCTCGGCTTGGTAACAAAGCGAGCCGAGCCGAGCCGGAGGCTGGCTTGCTCGAACTCGGCTCGTTTCCACCCCTTGTCGCGAAAGAGTGTTACATGAAAAGACAAATGAAAACAGGTACTCGGATAAATGGCATGAGTAATAATGAAGGATCGACATTTATATTACAAGACTGTTTGACTACTTTTATCGTCTACCTCTAAGTGTAGATTCCTCTTCAGAGCAGGCGAATCCTTCCTTCATGGCTTCTAGGTTAACTCAGGGATATTGTGACTTCACAATGGCCAACGCTTGACTAGTGCACGTCGTCGCGGCTTCATTCACGAGAACCTTCAGCTGCTCGGGAGCATCCAACAGCCAAGCGATCACAACATCTTCGTTGGTGGGCAACTCCTCCTCTAGATGAAGAAATTGGAGCACATGTGCTGCAACCCTCAAAGTTTTGTTGCGCATCTTGACAGCGGACTTCACCTTCTCGTCAAACACATAGAAATTTGCCTTGGTTTTTACTTGATAGGCTATGAATCAGTCAGATGGATGATAAATAGGCAGCGCAAGTGGGATCGAGTAAGGAAATACTTGGATTAGAATGATTAACTTTTAGTTCCCGAGTCGACTTCTCAGCCTAGATATTTTGCTAGAAGACCTCTCCCTCCAGGGTCCTTTGCTTCTCGCGCAGGGTAGCCAAGGCCTTGTCACTGCCTAGAGAGAGAAAAGTTACATGGATTGGCGAAGCCAGTAGTGAGATCAGTATTGATTGCTAGAGCACTTTCTGCGGATGGTGTTGACATCTTCTAAGTGGCGATACCGCAGCTCGGAGACCTCCCTGCGGAGTTCCTCGATTTCGCCTCGATATTCTGTCTTTTGTGTGTAAAGCACGTTGTTAAATTCGTCTCTCAACTTAAGTTGTTCAACGGCTTTCTATAGACATTGGGATTTTTGTGCTAACTTCTTACCCTGGTTCTGGAAAGGGATAGAAGAAGCATTTAGAAACACTTGGATAATAAAAGAGTTAAAGTTCAAAGATGGCATACCTCAAGCACTTTGAAGCCATACTCCATCATGTGTTTGCAGTATCTCCCACTGCTCCGCCTGTTCGGCATCATTGGCCTCGGAGTTCTCCATTTCTTTCCTCCATGTGAAAGGGGAGGATTGTAGGCTGGCGCCACTGATGGGCTCTCGGGTTCCCGATCTTCCGGTGAGAGGATAACTTCGATTTGGGCGGAGGATGACTTTGACGATCCGGCTACGAACCACGCAAGGATAAGCGCCCGCAATCGCTAAACCACACTCGATTGTTATCAACCGTGCAAAGCCGGATGACCTGACCACGAAGGTCTATCCTTGCAAGCAATCGAAGAACTCGCAAGAACAAGGATAAAGCATACACTCGAACTGAGGTTCTGAAGCTCGGAATCGATAGGTCAGCCGACACTAGGGATTTCGAGAGTGTTTCTCCATTCTGGAAGACAAACAACAAATGAACAAAACCTGTCTAGAAAAGGGAGAGGGTTGTCCTATATATAGAGCAGGGAGATGACTCTTGGAGATGCACTCACGCAGCAGGAATACATGGGGACTCAGCCCAAATTAATGGTGACACAGCACCCAAGGAGAGCAAAAGACTAGTTCTGTTCGCGGGATGTTTTTGACTGCTGCGGCCAGCTCACTTGGAATTTGATGGTGAGGTTGGATCCGTTGGAAAGATGGCGAAGTTATCTTTCCAATGAGTGCTCACACGTTTCAATCGGAGTCCGTTTGCATTCTCTAGGCCGTTTTTAATTCAGACTGGTCATTGATGGCCGAGTGGAATCCCTTTGCATTCCCACCATACTTCATTGCCTTGATTGGTGTTAATGCCTTGTACCTGGTGCTTGTTGAAGTTCCTATGCATAATATTGTTATTAGGTAGCAATCTATTCTTCAAAATGTAATTATTTAACCCAAGAAACGAGTTTACCTGATAATTGACTTGCCGCGCACTGTCTCATGTTTTTGGTCCTTGCATGATGATCAAAGGTCGCGGGTAACTTGGAACGACTTTGGTCACTGATCCCATGGGTGTAACCGACGTAGTGATGTCCTCATCAGCCACAGTCTTCGGAGATGGGACTGGGATAGAGCCTTGAATCCTAGATGCTGGTGGAGTGCTATTCAACGGCGGAGCAGCCGGCGGGGATGTGGGATGACAAGCTGAGTCCTTGGCGGGAGACGGTTCAGTCCGCGAGCTTGGTGGTGGAGGAGCAACTGCCGCAGAGGATTGTGCCTCTTGGTAGGTGTCCTCGCTAGAGGGGACTATGCTTTGAGTGTCCACGGGGATCCTAGTGTTGGGTTTTCTGTGGTTGAGGGAAAATACTAAGACGCAATTCCAACAAGATGGCGAAAAGAGAATATGTCATAAGAACGTAACTTTGTGACATCTTTATTTTAAAGTCCATGCCTCTCCGAGTGGTCTGACCACTCGGGGCTGAGCCGAAAGGACTACCCTGCCCTGACGTGGGTTTCGGGTTCGCAGGCGGTGATGACAGAGGACTTGGACCCCACGCGACGGGAGGAGAACTTGCTTGTGAACCCCGGCGGCATCGATGCAGCAGAGGTATGTCGTCTTCCTCCTCCTCGTCATCCGAGCCCCTGAGAACAAGCCCTTTGCCCTTCTTGGCCGGAGGCTCGTCAGCCGAGTTCTCTGTAGTACGCTTAGGCGGCGCGGCTTTATGTCCGGGGGCTTCAGGAATTGGAGGTACAGAGAAAAAGGCCTCACGATCCTGTAATTGGCAAAATATTGGGTTAAAAGGTAAAGTGAGTTTCATGTTGCTAAGCGAAGTTAACAGAAAGGAAGTCATTTGCTTACTGCTGGAGGCGGATGCGATAGCTTATTAGTATCTAGGCAGCCGGAGTTTTTGATGGGCATGCCCGGGGCGAAGAGATCGGTGATTCAGGTAAGCAGGGCTTTCTCGAGAAGTTTTTCTTCTCTTTCCCAAGTGGTGTCTTGGGGCCCCGAGTACTCAAAGCCGACGTGGACACACTCCTTCAAGGGCTGGACACGGGGAAGGTTGTAGTTTGCTACAATGCCGACACCGATCAGCCCCCTTGTATTCAAATCCCTGAGAAAAGGGAGAAGTTCCCTCACTTGATCACTTTCGCTCTCGGTGAGGGGAGATGACCAGGAGGGGAGAACTACGGGGCTGTCGGGGCATTCCCTGGAGAAGGAAGGAAGGGTTGGCGAAAGGTTTGCACAGTAGAACCATTCAGCGTGCGAACCCTTGTTTGAAGTCTTCATGGGGAGATATGGATAAAGCTTCTTGGCCCCTTCCCGCAACTGGAAGCCAGCACCCCCAAGGGCCTTGGGCGCTGTCTTGCTTGGAAAGGGTTTGACGAGAAAAAGGGCTCGAAAAGATCAAAGTGAGGCGATACCCTGAGATTTGCCTCACAGAGATGGACGAAGACAGCGATTTGAAAAACAGAATTAGGATTGAGATGAGTCAAATCAATCCTATAAAAATGCAGAAGGCCTCTAAGGAAGGAGAAACACGGGCTGCCAAGACCGCAAAGCATGAAGGACTCAAAGACCATCTCGTTGAAACCAGGGGTAGGGGTGGACTCACTGGCGGCGGCACACCCTAAAATTAGCTTCTCTGGTGGATGTACGTCAGCAGTTACGAGCTTTTGAAGTCGTCAATCGTTGGTTATGTACTTCATCGACTCTTTAGCGCTCTTGTTCGCCTTCACGGCGGTTGGAGACGACTGAGTCATGAGCGGACCTGGATCGGTGGCAACAAAACGCGCGGAGAATGGAAACCCTAGCGGCAGAGTTTACTGGAGCGAATAAAGCGGTTTATGCGAAAATGGGTGGTGTAGAGCATTTCACCCTCCCCATCCCCGATTTAAAGGCCGCAAGACATGTTTTTTGGCCGGGCTTTAACTTGGACCAAAATGCGTGTTGTTTCAATTGCTATGGATCCAAACCAGTCGGATATGCCGATTGCTTTTTATAAACTGAAGGCAGATAATGAGCGGCCGAGTCGAATCTGGATTAATTTAATTCGTTCAAATAAAGGTGGAATCAGTTGGAATTTGAAAAAGACTGCAAAAAAAAGAGAAGCTTGGAAGACCAGAAGGTTTTCCATTAAGATACTGCACAGCTCTTAGGCTGGATTACAAAAGACTTTGCATCACAACACAATGAGTTAATGCTTGTTGCTGGCTTGCAAAAGACCAAAAGAAGAAAAAGCAAAGAAGCTATCCTAAGTCCACCCTTCTACGAGGATGGCGGCGATCACTGCGTCCTTCAGCTGGATGCGCACTGGATACAGTTGTAGGAACCCAAGAACCAGAAGACGGATGGCCTCTTGGGCGTGAAGTTCCGCTCTAGCTTCTCGAAATTGCCCCCAAAGGGCTTCCATGGCGACATGGGCGGCGGCGATGGCGGCGGCACGCTTAGTGAACTGTCGGTGAGAGGAAATGAAGGTTAAGAGGTTGGGTGAGGTTCTGCGCACTGCCTCGGGTTTTTATACACGAAGAATGCGAAGATACATAGCTCGATATTCGTTTAAACACAGTAAAGCTATCATAATGATGGGACGGTGGTGGGTGTGATGTCGGCTCCCAACGGTGGCACATGACGCTTCGGCTTGGCTGAGAAGGCGCGAAGACTCTTCATATTCCTTACTGGGCTTGGGCCCAAATTCATTTAAGCAAAGGGCGCTCCCTTTAACAGGCTTTCGTAAGAACATGTCACAAACAGTGATAATATGTTGTTGACATCGAGGCCTCGGTACACCCGATGAGGGCATATGACCGGAAGCGCCACCTAGTAAAGATGTCTCACGTCATACCCCATGTCGGGTCACTAGTCAGATTTGCATGTCCAAAGTTGGGTGTTGGTGAGGTTCGGATACTGTTTCGAAGGTATGCCCTATTGGGTCGCCAGTTGTATACCGCAACCCAGATACATAATACCTCTTAGCTAAACTTTATCCAAACGGTACACTCTTAAGTGGGTCGCCAGCTGATCCCTCCTCCAGTTGGGACAGGTACCACTCGGCTGAAAACGCGTCCTGTGCCTGTCCAAGTGCTGAATTCTGCAAGACAGGATCAACCGTTTGATGCCGCATACCATCAAATATGCCAAATACTATATACCGTAAAATGGGTACCACAACTACATGGCTTAAGGTATGCCCTATGATGGGCTGATTACTATTTTCACAAGATGAGAATAGGTACCGAGCTGCTAGATCAAAGCAATACACCATTAATAGTAGAGTGGCGTGTCTTATAAACAAGTCGGTTGCCAAAGTCTCGGTATCGCTGAGCAGGGCATTGCTCTCAATTTTTAATGTTAAGATCTATTGAGTTATTTACAATCTCCTTACAGATAACATGAATGAAAGATTAATAAACCCGTCGGTGGGATATCTGACTCGATTGCAAAGCACTCAGAGGCTACTGTGGACAACATGGTCCCCAGATATCTTCCTAAAAGGCCCATAAAGCAACAAACGGGGGCAGCCCGAGCCGGCTGGAAGGAGATAGATATGACTTTGACTGTGCGTAACTTGGAAGTGAAGGAAAGTTCGATGATAGAGCTCGATCCCGGTTGATTAGGAGATTATATTTGTAAATACCGATGCGTATACGTACTGGATACTCTAGAGATAATATCCGGTGTGACAAACTGGATATTATCATGTAACCTTATCCCTCTACACTATACAAAGGGAGGGATAGGGACCGTAGTATCATTATCTCATCTAATTTTCTTCACAGCATACAATCTCGAGAACTCCTTTTAGTCGAGATCGCCACATAATCACAGAGCACAGGATTAGGGTGTTACCTTCGAGTTGAGGGCCTGAACCTGTATAAAAAAAGTCTTCCTATCTTGTGCTACCATCTGACTTAAGATCTTACGCAACCCATATAAATTCTATTGCTGATAAGTATCACAAGGTTTCAACCGTCGACAACTAGAGAAGTGGGCTTTACTAGTGGCATATCTCTACCTGTTATCTATAAACCGATAGTGACGAGGTACAGTGTTCGATTCCTGATTCTCTCAACATATTTTTAAATATTTCTAGTGTGATCACTACCAGGTTATGAAAGGGTAGTTAGCATGTAAGCCTGAAGTATCACTCCTAATTGGCTATTACTGGTTTTGGATAGTGCAGCCGGTTTAGAACCCAACAATGTTGTCCATTTCTTTTGTACTGACACCTCGGTACCTCACTAATAAACTAGCCGGTTTTGGATAGTTTGGGTAGTGTAGCCAGTTTGAAACCAGTAGCGTGCCCACTTCTTTGTAGCGACGCCTCACTAATAAACTAGGACCCCTAATAACGTATGGTTTGGCGTCCTATGCCAACGTCGCGAGGTGCTGCAGCGCCCGCGGCACGGGCGGCACGGCGACGTCGACCACGCCCTCCAGCGCCTGCACTACCTGCGCCATGGTCGGCCGGTGCGCCTCCTGGTCCTGGATGCACCAGCACGCCACCCTGCATGCCCGCTCCAGCTCATCCTCCCCGACGTCGCCGCGCAGCCGCGCATCCGCCACGGCCGCCACGTCCCCCTCCGCCACCTTCCCCGCCGCCCACACGGGGAAGAACACCGACCCGCGCTGCCCCTCCTCCGCGCCGCCGGAGCTTGATCCGCCGGCGTTGCGGCGCCCGGAGATGAGCTCGAACACGACCATGCCGAAGCTGTAGACGTCGGCCTTGGCACTGATCGGCGTCCCGGAGATCCACTCCGGCGCGAGGTAGCCGATGGTGCCCCGCATGGTGGTGAGCGCCCGGCTGAAGTCCCGCCCCACCAGCTTCGCCATTCCGAAGTCGGAGATCTTGGGGCAGAGCCCCGCGTCCAGCAGGATGTTCTCCGGCTTCACATCGCAGTGGATGATGCACTCGCGGCAGCCCTCGTGCAGGTAGGCCAGCCCCCTGGCCACGCCGACCATGATGCCGTACCGCTCGCGCCAGCTAGGCCACGACGACGACAGTCCGAAGAGGTGGCCGTCGAGGGAGCCCTTGGGCATGTACTCATACACGAGGAGCTTGTCGCCGTCGCCGGCAGAGCAGAAGCCGAGGAGGCGGACGAGGTTGACGTGCTGGATGAGCCCCAGCGTGTTCACCTCCGCCCGGAACTGCTTGTCGCCCTGCCGGAGACCCTCCAGCTTCTTGACGGCGACGGCGACCTCTGCGCCGCCATTCCTTAGCACGCCGCGGTACACCGAGCCGAAGCCCCCGCCGCCCAGTCGCTCCGAGAAGTTCCTCGTGGCGGCGCGGAGGTCGCCGTAGCTGTACACGGCCAGGGACGACGGGGATCCCTTGCCGTTCGCCGTACTGGCCAGTCGTCTTCGTCTCCGTCGTGACACAAGGATCCATGCCAGTATCGCAGCCGACGTGGCTGCGAGGCAAGCCAAGATGACGCTAACAACAACAACCCACGATCTCCCCTTCTTCCTCTGCTCCTTCGCCTTGCGCAGGTCTCGCAATCCTGATTCCGACAGCCGGAGATACAGGCTTGAGCCCGAGCTCCCGCCCTCCGCGTACAGCTTATGGAGGTTGCGGAGATCGCCGTGCCAGGTGGCGCACCCGCCACCTCCGTCGCCGGAGAATGAATACGTGTACGCCTGGCAAGAGCAGTTTTTGAGGCACGCCGATTTGCACTCTCCTCTGCTCCGGGCGCTCACGGCGAGCGAGTCGTCCGGGAGCTTCACTCCCGGCATCTCCAGGAACCCGTCCGTGGACCCGTTGCCGGCGGCGCACCGGAGCGGCGCACTGCGGC
This sequence comes from Raddia guianensis, assembly GCA_036346415.1. Taxonomy (NCBI): domain Eukaryota; kingdom Viridiplantae; phylum Streptophyta; class Magnoliopsida; order Poales; family Poaceae; genus Raddia; species Raddia guianensis. The sequence goes on along the minus strand of CM070534.1, from coordinate 16,869,866 downwards.
GGCAGCCGCCGGTCCAGTCGCCGAGCCCCCAGTCTCGCTCCGCCGCCGGGGCGAACCCCGGCGTGCACTGGCACGGGGGCTGGCTCCTCTGGTCGCAGACGCCGAAGGCGCCGCAGAGCGCGTACACGTCGCACTGCACGGTGGGCGCCGCCCAGAAGAACTGCCAGCTCTGGCTGTCGGGCGCCCAGATGTATTGCTTGGTCTGGCCGGTGAGGTCGAGCACCATGCGCGTGATCGTGGCGTTGTTGTAGAGCACGCTGGTGACGCGCCGGTACGCCGGCGTGTCGACGTAGGTCTGGTTGAAGAGCACGTTGTTGGTGGCCTCCGGCACCCGCGCGAACACGCGCCCCGTCCACACGCCGCTGCGCCAGTACGCCCGGGACGCGTTCCACAGCAGGAAGAACTCGCTGGTGCCGTTGGGGTCCACCGTCTGGGTGAACATCCCCGGCGAGGGGTCGTCGGCGTTGCGCCACGACGTCAGCGTCTGGTACTCGCCGGTGAGCTTGTTCTCCCCGAGCCACGCCTCCGGCACCAGCGTGTCCGTCGGGTGGTCGAAGCTCTGCCACAGCACAGAGGAGGAGTTGCCGCTGCCGGCGGCGGCGAGGAGGACCAAGTTGCCGTTGTCGCGGATCACGGCGACGCTCGGCCCCGCCGACGACGGCGACGACAGGTTGGTCGACCACACGACGGCCGGCGACGCAGAAGGGCCCGTGAGCCCCACGAGCTGGAGGTTGCCGTCGTCGGGGGAGACGCGGAGCTCGGCGGATGCGGCGCTGGAGAGGGGGGCCGCGCGGTTGGCGACCCAGATGGCGGTCTGCGCGGGGACGTTCTTGTACCAGATTCCGAGGTAGAAGCGGTCGGAGGCGCCGGGGCTGAAGAGGCCGAGCTCGAATTTGCCCTGCGCCGACACGGCCGTCTCGTTGCCCCACAGCGGCCGCCGCGGCGAGACGGTGTCCGTCGTGGCTGCGCTGCTCCAGGTGCAGGAGCAGCAGCAAGACACGAGGAGGATCAACACAGCAAGAGGTAGCGACATGCTCAGAGGCGACCGAATTCTCAGGAGGAAATTAGATGGCGTGCACGTTGTTGGAGTAGTACTTGCTAGCGCTTTTGATTCGATTTGCTCACAAGGAAACAACAGGCGGATATGCATGGATGCATGTCACCCTTTTTCACCTGTCCATGTTGACATGGACGTACAGCGGTACAGATCTTCGTAATCTTTTGTTAAAATCAGTAGTTCAGTACCCGCGCGTACCGCAGGTCACTTAATGGAAAACAAAAGTCAACAGATAGTCTAACCAAAGACAAGACAAGTCCAGCAATGACGTCCGTGATAGAACTTCTCAACCGTCTTAGCGCTCGTTTGGGAGCTGGGAAAGAAATTCCCTGCGGAAGAATTCCCTGGAGGGGATTTTATGGTTCAATTGAAACTTGCGAAAAAAAAAAAAATCAGCCCACGCACTTTACCCGCCTGGGGTTTAAGGCAGCAGCCAAACAGGCACGCAGGGAATTTGCTGCTGCTAATAACCACTGCGTTTGTGACTAGGAATCTTGCGGCAGGAGAATGTAATGAAAAATACATTATGCTAACCAAGATATTGTGTACAACAATTTCATCCACCAAAAAAGAATATGAGTGAGTGGCGGTACAATGTTATAGTTAAGGGTAGCACTAGCGTCCGGACGTCCGATCGAAACGCAGTGTTCGGACGCTGGGCTACCATCGGATCATCGATCTGGGCGAGCATCCGAGCACCCTCGACAGCCCATGTCTCGGCGCGCTCCCGCCCGCCCCGATGCGCGCCTTTTTTTTTTTTTGGAGACAACACGCGTTAGTGGTTTCCCGCGCAAGCGTCTGGTCACCGCGCTGCTCACTGAGTCAGATCATGCGTGTAGCTACTGGAAAATCCCCTGGTCAAAAGAGGGTCTGCCATTGCAGGCATGCAGTGCATGTGTGATGGGTATATATTAGTGGGCCCACTTGCATGCATGAAGATGGAGAAGGGCACTGCCCATTTTTCTTTTAGGAAGAAAGGTGCATCACGCATGCCATGCAAGTCATGGCTGTGTTAGACTTGATCTAATATAACTTGGTATCATACTAATGAAACTTGGCAATCTACCGATGAAACTTGAGAGTTTACTAATATAACTTGAGGAAATCCAAGAAAACCTACTAAATTATTGTTACAACTCGAAGAAAAGCTAGTGAAACTTGAATAAATAACTAATAAAACTTAAGAATCTATTAACAAAACTTGAGAGCGTACGAATGAAACTTAACAACTTATTAACGAAACGTGGGAACCTTCTAATGAAACTTGAGGAAACTCAATGAAACTTGATGAAACTTGAGAACCTACTAACGAAACTTGAGACCTACTAATGAAACTTAAGGAAAACCCAACGAAACTTGCTAAGTTAGTATTAAAACTTGAATAAAAGCCAGTGGAACTAGGCTAGCACCGATGTAACTTGAAGAAAGTACTGTTGGAACTTGCTAAATATCGATGAAACTTGGCTAAAATCCAAGTTTCTTTAGAAAAGATTCAAATTTAATTAGTAGATTTTATAGTTTCAAAAGCGCAAAACACTAAAAAAATAACTCAAGTTCATGGCTATACATGCGCAGTGCGTAAAAAGACACCACGACCTGCCCCTGTGTGGGCCCTCTCTGTATGTAGATCCATCCCGTGGGCCCCCCAAAAAGCATCGCAGCTGAGCCCTAGGAGGGCATGTGTGGGCCCTGCACTGCACGCCGCACCGCGGGATTCGCGTCCGGCGCTGCCGCACGTGAGCGAGCCCTCGCGTGGGAGCCGCGTCCGGAGCGCGCCGGACTTCCGATAGGAAGTGTTTCCGTATAGTTAATAAAATAGTACGTGCAAAGCACCAAATGCTTTCACAGTTTCTTGGTATAATTGATATTGGACGAGAGCTTAAACTCTGCATCAAAAAGAAAAATATAAATAGCTTGCTTTTCAAATATCAAAGATGCTAAATTTGTTTATCTTTGATACAAAAAAATATCAAAGATGCTAAATTTGTTTATCTCTGATACAAACAAATATGTAGAGTAACAGAAACAAGCAAAAAATACACAAAACAGGAGCATTAAGCTATATCCTAGCAACAAATTACCAATTGGCTAGCAAGTATGTTTTGGCTGCACATCCAGTAGTTCTCCATACGAAAAAACTAGCAAGATGATCCATGCCCTCAAAATAACAAAGGACTGGGCAATAGAAAAATATAATGAAATACTTCTTAGTGGAGGGAGGTTTTGAAGATAACATATATTACTTTTTAATTTATCAGCATGCCAAATCATTTCATCACACCTATCAGTAAGCTTCACCTGATGTAATTCATCAACTATTTTCTTCCAATCATCTATCCTAGATCTATGGGAGGGGATCTACTCAAGCTCTCTCCTGAGAGCTATCTCCCGTGCACCAATGGCTTTCCCAAGATCCATCTCGTGCATTTATTAATAGAAACATTTTTTAAAAAACTAAAGCATCTATGCAACTCAGTTTACGTCAATTTAAAATATTGCTACATTTGTGAAATATAACTCAACATCACTATGTAAAATAGAACTTCAACATCACTACAAAAGTAAAATCTTGCTACATCAGGAAATAAGCACTTGTCAACCTTTATGTGCTAAAATGGTGTTAGACTATTAGCCTGTCAGGCACAAACTGACCAGTAACAGGTGAAGAAACATTGTTCTCTGCGTAGTATTTTTCAGCCGATTAAATTAAGGTGCAGTATACCTATTTATTTGAAGACATTGGTTTATGCATTCCAGATGGTATGAATGCTTGCAGGGCAGTGCAACCAAAGATGCAGGGTAGACACCAAAAGGATAAATCAAAGAAACACAACTTGCCTCTTAAGAGTAATCATCTGGATCAACCTCTTGCCATGCATCCAGAATACAAAATATTTATTATTGGGTTTTAGATTACAAATTGCAAATGTGATGAAAACCAACATATTAGCATGCTTCCCATAGAAAGATGGTATAAGCAGAAAATAAGTTTCCCTGGTATCGTGTTTTGCTATCTAATAAATTGAAAGTAGTAGCACAACTGCTAATAAAATTTCAACATCTAAAAATTGAAAGTAGTAGCACAACTACAACTGCTAATAAAGCTTCAACATCTAAAAAATTGAAAGTAGCAGCACATAGTCCGAACATCTAAAATTTTCAGAAATAATACATTGTGCCAATCAAAATATTGTGTAGAACAATATCAAAAAAAGCTTAAAAAAGATATCATTAAGCACAATATCCATCTACCAGAAAATAACATAAAGTTATATGAGCAGCACAATGTTCATTGATGGTGACAGGGACGCCGTTGCTTCTTCCCTCTACTGCATCCGAGAGTGCACTTCCTGCGAGAAGCAAGAAGTAAATTGCAGTACTGACAACACGATCAACCTTATCTGCAGTGTAAATTGAAGAAATATTTGAAATATTCCAGAATCAACCTAATAAAGTGATACTAAAATGTTCCGGTATCACCTTGATATTAGAAACATTCTAGTATCATCCAGATATTAGAAATAATCCAGTATCACCCCGATAGCGAAATATTCTAGTATCAGCCTGATATTAGAAATATATTCAATACGAACATTGTCTGCAGGATAAATTGAAGAACTTTTAGAAATATATACACATCAAAGCAGTTTTTATCATCCACTCAATGTTAGGCAGTAGCTAAAACTAAAATGACTGTTGATGCCTAGTAGATCGTAGGAGCCATATGTTGTGCAGTCTCTCTATCAGATCCACTAACTGCCACCAACCGTTAACGATTAATCGATGTTAAATTATTAACACTGCTAAGAGAGGGAGGGAGCACACAAATTGAACAAAACACATAATGGTTAACTTTTTTTTCCATCCAGGAAAGGTTAATCATGTTTCTTGCCTCACAATTAAACCACTCACAAACTAGTGATGCAATTCACACTTTCCTCTCAAGTCTCAACATTTGCATGGGTTTCTAATCACTTTGGCCTTTTTTTTTGAGGGAAGAAGAGCAGAAGCCCTAAATTGCAGCTAAACTCCTTACTCTACAGTCTATAATCAACCAAATCATTTCAGCAGACCACTAGGCAACCAGATCATTTCACCAAACCACTAAGCAACGTTCAACCAGATCATTTGCCGCTATGTCCAAGAAATCAACCTCCTGTTGGCAGCCAGGGCTATGGTGAGGGCGAGAGCAAGTAGGAGAATCGAGGACGACGGTGGAGAGGAGTCAAATGAATGGAACTTCACCGAGAAATGGCCGGAGTCATAGCTGGTAGGTGGCAGAGCTCCTCCTCCCACGCACCGGATGCAACCAGATCCAGCACCTACACATCCCCCACACCTGTGGTGTTTTTTGAAGCAAGGCAGGAGGACTGCCGTGTATTCAAAAGCAGGAGAAGATTACAGGTTGGGGGAAGATTAGGGCCCCTCCCCCTGGTGGCCAAAAAAAGATTTAACTAATTACAAAAGGCGCGCCCGCAGCCTCCCAAAGGCGCAGGTCGTCCAGAAGCTGGTTATAGAACGCTACGGGGGGTCTTTCAGCTTCTCGAAAAATCCGGTTATTACGCTCCAGCCAGATGTTCCAAAGCAAAGCGGCGGCGATGGAGAGCACACTTCGGGGAGTCGGCCCATCCCGCAGAATGTCGGCGGACCACCAACTGACGAAACTGCTCGCATGGAGCCATCCGGAGGGGTCCAGATGTGGAGCGATTAGCAGCGCAGCCAACTTAACCCAAATCTGCCGAGAAAAGACACACTGGAGAAATAGGTGCTCCGGGGTCTCCAGGTTCCTCCAGCAGAGTGGGCAGAAGTAGTTGTTGGGGAGCTGGCGACGAAGGAGCGCGTCCGCAGTGAAGGCTCGGCGGTGTAGTAGAGTCCAGAGGAAAAACCTACACTTGGAAGGTGCCCACAGCTTCCAGGAGTGCTGTAGGGCCGGTCTTGGGATCCGGCTGGTGAATTGAAGTAAGTAGGCTGACCGGACTGAGAATTCCAGGTTAACGGTAAAGCGCCAAGGAAAGAGGTCCGGTTCGTCATGGTTAAGTTGCAGGTTAGCCAATCGCGAAAGGAGCATAGCGAGCTCAGGGAACAGCGTAGGTGTAAGGTTACGCCTGAGATCCGCAATCCAGGTGAAGTTGGAAGTTGCGTCAAGCACTGATCTGCTCTTCCTGGAGGAAGCTTTGTAGAGACCGGGAGCTAGCATCTTGGGGGCGAAAACGGAGAGCCAGTGGTCGTCCCAAAAGGAGGTGGAGGTCCCGTTCCCAAGGACGATTGCGGATCCCGCTCGGAGGAGAGTGTTGTCCGGGTTTGGGGCAGGCAACGTCTGGGGCTCCCAGGCGAGCGCAGACTGCTGACGGCTCAACCAGAGCCACCTGAGCCTCAAGGCTCTGGAGAAGCGGTGGAGATCCAACACCCCAAGGCCGCCGAGGGAGATGGGCGAGCAGACCACAGTCCAGCTGATCCTGCCCGCCCCGCCTTGGTTAAGAGAGTTTTAGGAAAAACCAAAAGCAATGTCATTTTTGGACTAAACATCAATTGAACGAGCTATCACAAACTGAAATGTGAATAGTCTCGGCATCTTGCAAAGGCTAAATTCAAAAACATAATAGACAAAGCTACAAAGCAAAATAAGCCTATATGCTAATTCAAAATTTTCCAAAACTCCCCCTCAACAAGTAAGTCAACATTTTGCCCGAAAATGATGCGCAAGACGATCAGCAAGAAAATAGAGTCGGAAAACCAAGGAAATGAACTGGGCAAATCAGTAAGAATTAGGCAAGAACATAGACCACTCAAGATACGACTCGCTCTCAACTGTCGCCTGCGACATACAAGGAAAGACAATTCTACACCTTGGATACTAGAGATACGATACAGACCCTGTCTATCCAGAGACCTATAAGACTGTGTGAGATCAAACTAGCCAGAGGAGAGAAGGAAACCTATTACGCATGATAGCAACCTAAACACAATATGAGAGGTCTGTGCCACAACATGTCAGAAGTCTAAGTGAAGATTGCTGACAGCCTACACAATATAACAAAGCCCGAATGTAACCCAAATGCAATGTAGGGAACACAATAAATTATATTACATATAGTATAAGTAGCCCAAGCTCCCCCTTACTACAAGCTAGGCAAGCTCACAACCTCAAGCTCTCCCCTGAGAGCCTCAAACCTAGTCTTGTTCAGTGGCATGATGAAGATATCAGCCAACTTACGGTCGGTCTTAACGAACTGCAATACCATATCACCCTTCTCCATATGGTATCTAAGAAACTGATATCTCAGGTCAATGCGCTTTGTTCTATAGTGTTGCACAGGTTTTTGGCAATGTTGATGGCAGAGGTGTTGTCACAGAGAAGTGACACACTTGCTTGAACCAACCCAAAGTCCTTCAAGGTAGAGCAGAGCTAAACAACCTGACTGCAACATGCAGCAACATCAACATACTCAACCTCCGCAGTGGACTACGCAACACTCGACTGCTTCCTAGAAGATCAAGAAACAAGAGAAGTGCCAAGAAATTAGCAAGGGTCAGAAGTGCTCTTCCTATCTATCCTACGGCCAGCAAAGTCAGCATCTTAGAAGGCTCTGAGAGATAGACAAGATGCAGCAGAGAACCAGAGGCCAAAGTATGTAGTCGCATGGAGATAGCAGAAGATCCGCTTCATCGTCTGAAGGTGAGACACTCTATGTGAGGCCTGAAAGCGGACACAAAGACACACAACGAACTGGATGTCCGGTCAGAAAGAGGTGAGGTAGAGTAGGGAACCTATCATGCGACGATACTTCTTCTAGTCGAATAGCTCACCATTCTTATCAGGCGCTAAGGCCATAGTGATCGCCATCGGATAAGAGACCGGCTTGCTATCAGATATGGCAAACCGACTCAGCAAGTCTTTTGTGTACTTGCTCTGATGAACGAAGGTTCTCTCTATTGTTTGTTTGAACTGAAAGCCGAGAAAAAAGTTGAGCTACCCCATTATGATCATCTCAAATTCCGAGCTCATCACCTCTGATAACTCAGACACAAGAGCAGAAGAGGAACAATCAATGATAATGCCATCGACATACACTTGTGACGGCGTGTTCTCCGCTCAACCACTGCGGATCACACCCCTATCAGATTTCTATCCTGCTAGCCGATCAGCCCGAGCTCAGTTCGATTCGAGCGTGGAACACGGCGAGGAGCGACTCACAGGGTTTACCCAGGTTCGGACCCCCTCGCGGGTAACAGTCCTACTCCTGCCGAGCCTTAGCTCTTTTCTGGTTGTGGTTGTGTGGAATGTGATTACAGAATGTTCTTCCTCCCCCCTCTCCTTCCTCTCTCCTCCCCTTTTATACAAGCCTCGAACAGGCGGAGAGACCCGGGGGAGTAGGCAGTACAGTACACTGTTAAGACACGAGGGATACGACAGGAGAGACGAAAACATGCTGCTGCTACGCCACCTGGTGCCGCTCGCGCGTGCCTCGCAAGTGGCCTCTGACCCGCACGATCACACCAGTGATACTGCGTGCGGGGCCCAGCTTGCTCCTTCTGACGTGGGCGGCTAGCTTGATGATGGCAAACTCTCTCTCTGCCGGTCAATTCCGTTGCGCCACAGTGACAGTTGATCAGACCCGCAGAGGTCACTGTGGCGGTAATCATCTCTTCATCTGTCCATCCGCGCGTAATGTCGCATTGAATGCGCCCGTCCTTCGCAGCAGGGGAGCCGCCGCCCGAAGACTCCTTTTCGACGCCTCGCCACGCAGCCCGCTGCTCGACGCGTGGGACCTCGCCTGGTCTTCGTGGGCTCGCCACGCCACTGGGCCCTGTCGCCCGCTGACGAGGCCCGCCTGCCTTCGAGGGCTCGCCACGCTGGGCCTGGTCGCCCGCCTTGACGCGTGGGGCCCGCCTGCCTCTGAGGGCTCGCCACGCCATGGGCTCTGGTCGCCCGCTTGACGCGGGGGGCCGCCTTTGGCCGAGGGCTCGCCAGCACGCCACTGGGCTGGTCGCCGCCGACGCGTGGGGCCCGCCTGCCTTCGAGGGCTCACCCACGCCACGGGCTGGTCGTCACCGACGCGTGGGGCCCACTGATCTTCTTAGGACTCTTCATACCGATATTTATTACACCGACAGAGCCCCCGGTCCACTCATGATACGCGAACCGTCGGCGATATTTTTTCCGCTTTCATGCGGCGGAGAGGCGAATCGTGGGCCCACCTCTCTCTCGGCCAGACGCTGATTCCCCACCGCGCACGATCTTCCTTTGGGAACACGCCGCTGGGAAACCAAACGAAGGGGCATAATGGCGCCACACGCGAGTGGGGACGGAATCAAACCGTCGCTCCGCTTCCACCTTCTATAAAGCTTCTCTTCTGCGACGAAGTTCTTTTGCACGCCAAGTCCTCAAACCGCTAATCGCCTTCGCCGCCGCCACTCTTTTTCAAGAACTCCACCACCGTTTTCCCATGGCGCCAAACGCAGCAAGGTCGCCGGTGGCGACGCTTCGCCGCGCCGTCATCTGGACCAGCTCTGCCCGCCTCCGCCGCCGACGAAGACATGGTGACACGGCTTCAAGTGTTTGTGCCGCCAACCTCCGCCCGGTTCCGCCCCGGCACCATTACGCCGAGCCCCCGTGACGGGGAGATCGTGACCTTCACCGGGGCGGTGCTGGCGGGGCTCGTCCCGCCATATTCCGAGTTCTTCTTGGGGGTGCTCGCCTTCTACGAGATCCAAGCGGCGCACCTTCCCCCCAACTCCATCGTTGCGCTGGCCATCTTCACCCACCTCTGCGAGATGTACGTGGGGGTGATGCCAAGCCTCCCGCTCTGGCGCCGGCTCTTCACGCTGCACGTGAGCTCGCGCGCGAGTGGGGCTATTGGGAGCTGCTACTTTACACTCCGCGAAGCCGCCGCCTTCATCCCCGTCGCGGTCAAGTCCAACTGGAAGGACTGGCACCGACAGTGGCTGTACGTGGAAGACTCCAGCGGCTGCGACGATCTTGTCCTCCCCGAGGGTCCCGCGGAACCCCTTGCCAGCTGGGGGTCTCTACCCGACGACTCAGCGGAACTAGAGGTGATGCTGGCGCGCATCGCTGATCTCCGCCGCAACGGGCTCACCGGAACCCATGTCGCGGCGGATTTTTTGCGGCGCCGCCTCTGCCCGCTTCGCATGAGGGCTCGCCCCGCCTGGCAGTACTACGGCGACGACGATAGAGTCCGCGTTGCCCCCGGAGGTGATCGTTCTTCCATTCTTTTTTTTGGGTCTCTTAATTTTTCGGAACGCCTTTTTCCTTTCGACTCCTTGCCAACTTGTGGCTTCTTCTTCTTCTCTTTTGTGCCCACCATGGAACGTCTTGGGAGGATGTCTTTGCGGCGATGGTGGCCGGACTTCATCCCTGCCAACCGGTGACATCACTCGCCATGAGCATCCGCCTCTCTGTGGATCGGGACCAGCGGGCGCAACCAACACTTGCGTGCGCTGCCTCCCATTGAGGTCTCTGGTCCCGCGGTCCAAGTGGCCCGCGGACCACTGCAGACTCGCGATCTTCCGCCAACGACCGCCGAAGCCCCTGCGTCCGCTGCTCCTCCTGTTGTGGCGGCCGACTCCGACCGCGCTCTCGGGAAGCGCCGCCTCATCCTCTCCCCGGACGACGACGATGAGGAGGGAGAGGCGAGCCCAAAGAGGGCTCGCCCCGTGAGTCCTGAGCCGCTATCGCCTCCTCCGGCCCCCGCCAACCTTCGCTGCCGAACGCCGCCGCTCGCCTCTGGCGAGCGCGGCGATTTTTCCGAATCGGGCGCCGCCGCCAGCTTTCTTCAACGCTGAACCTCTGCGCTGGCCTACTGTCGCGCCGGCTCCTCTTGCGTCGGCGCCCGCTTGTACCAGCGCCCGCTTCGACGGCGCCCGGCCACGATCTGCGCCGCCGCCGCCTCGCGATCGAAGCGGCAGCGTTGCCCTTCCGCCTTCACCTTGGGGCGCCGCTTGTGGCTTTCTCGCACTTACGCACGCTTTGCATTAGGGTTAGCATGCTGCATGTTTTAAGCGTTAGGGTAGCTCCGTGCTTGGGGATCGGATCTCCTCGCCGCGCTCTTCGCCCGGCGTCGCGTCTCGTCCCCGCGACGAAGCCAGTGCTCGGGCCGGATCTTTTCGCGCGGCAGCTCTTCGCCGGGCGCGTCTGTCCCCGCGACGAGCTCCGTGCTCGGGTGGATCTCTCGCAAGGCAACTGATTCGCCGAGGCGCGTTCGGTCCCGTGATTTAGCTCCGTGCTCGGGATCGGATCAAAACTCCTTCCGATCCCGGGCTGTTACTTTGGAGGTGGATGACGGAGAGAGTTGACCAAAGACTTGGAACATCGACCCGACCGTAAGTTCCTCGTGTAGGTCTTTTCGTTTCCTAGCCGGCGCTTTTCTCAAATTTCGCGCCTTAGTTTGTCCAAGTCTCTCGGTGCCATGCAAAGTTCAACCCATTGAGCGGTGAATGTTCGCGACCCCTGCGTTCTTCTCACCACTCGCCTTCTCGGACTCTCTTTCTCTCTGTAACACTTGATGGTCGCCGGTCTTACAAACTCTTGGCTCCATAATCTTAGGGTTTTCCCGCCCGTATCTTGTTTCAACAAGTTCCTAAACTTCGAGTTGCGTAACACGGCATCCACCTCGCGGCTAAGCTTTGCTCTTATAAGCCCTCCGCGGCGAGGCACTTTCCTTGTTCGGTTACCTTGAATCGCCTAATTTACGTTAACGGCGGTTTAAACGAGTCGATCAGATACGGTGTCGCTCTAACTCTCTACGCACGTGCTTGAAGTCGCAAGTTCAGGTCTTCATGCATCGTCCGTACCGGGGGCTAGGGCGTCGCTCTTTCTCTTGTGCACCTGTTCGAGTTCGCAAACTCAGTCCTCGGCGGTTACTGTGGGCCGGGAGTTAGGCTAAGCGTTCTACGGTTTTCTTAAAACTTTCTAGCGCTGTTCGCCTTGCTCTTGGTTTCCTGTTCGTCCTTGTCTTTTGCTGTTCTTTTTTGTAGGAAAAGCTGCTCGGTCAGACTCTCGCTCTGATTCAAGCGTTGCTCGGCGGTCTTGAGCTGCTCGGCCAGCTCCTCGAAGGACTACCTCTCCTCGGTCAGTTGGGACTTGAGCTGAATTTCGCACCCGATGCGTTTCGCTTTTCAGTTCCTTTCCTTAGCGTTGGTTTTCCAAAACCTCGTTGGTCTTTCGCTCCCGTAGCGCTCCCCGCGTACGAGCATGTCTTTTTATCTGGCGACGACCTGTACAGCTCCGGTTAACCGAAGTGGTGCACCACCGATGGAGTTCTACCCACCGTAAGCCGATTCTCATCGCAACGGGCACTCCTGGCGCTGGTTCCGCACCCGCCGAGGCGACACCAATGCTGCATGGGTCCATGCCCGGATAAGGTTTCGCCTCGCACGTCTTGCCTGCGGCTAAGGTCCCGATCGCCTTCCTTGGTTAGCGGTCTTAGTCACAGCGGGGCTGCACTTGCCCGCACACGTCTTTTTTATCCATGCTACGTCCTTCCTGGCACGGTAATCCGGAGCAATGCACTATCAACGGAGTCCTGCCCATCGTAAGCCAATTCTCATCGCAACGGGCACTCCTTGCGTCGGTTCCGCATTCGCCGAGGTGACACTAACGCTATCGGGGGACGTACCCGGAAAAAATTATGTCTTGTGCGGGTAGGTCGTCTTTTGCGTGTTTTCTAAAACTCGCTTTGCTCTTCTTAGAGCCTTTTCTTGCTCTCTTTTTTCCCCTTGCTGCTCGTTTCTTGTTTGTCTTTTGCAGGAAATACAGGAGCGGGGAACATCAGACTCCGGTGATGGTCGCGGCGAGGTTCCAGGCTTCCCCACCAAAACTGATGTCTGCATCCCTCTCTTCCCGGGTTTGCTCCGCGCATGCCGTGGATCGATTCACCGCCACAGTATGATTTCTTGCCTTTGCCGTCTTGACCTTCACGGTTTGGCTAAGTCAAGGCGATGCGCCACCAACGGAGTCCTGCCCACCGTCGCCGATTCTCATCGCGAGCGGGCATGCCCACCGTAAGCGATTCTCATCGCAACGGGCACTCAAGCGTCGGTTACGCAATTGCCAAGATAACGCTTAACACCGCCGCAAGGAATACGTCATGGGTAAAGTTGATTTCACGTTCTCTTGTGGTTCGATTGCATCGGGTTGTGATTCACCTTGCACCGGCGGTTCTTCGCCGGGCGCGCATCCGTCTCCGCGACGAGCTCCGTGCTCGGGTTGGATCACCTCGCACCGGCAGCTCTTCGCCGGGCGCAAGCTCCTACCGATGCGTCTTTGCTGATCGCACTACGGTTCCTTTAACGAGCTCCGTGCTCGGGACTAGATCTCCTTACTTGGTTCCTTTGGCGAGCTCTACGCAGGGGATCGGGTCACCTTCCCCTCGTATGCATTATGCGCTCACGGCACACGATCTCGTCCGGGGCACATCACTTTCGCTCCCCGAGCATAATGTTTGCTCGGCGCAATCTCTATTTCCTCGGGCAAGCTCTAGCCGAGAGTGGTTTCTCTATTTTCGTTCATGCTTTCCTAGGCATCTGAATGCCTGGATGCAGCAGCACGAGTCCATCTCGCGACTTTCTATGTTCATTCTCCCGGAAGATTTGATCTTACCGGATGCGGTGGTACGCTCTTCACTACTAAGAATCCAATTCCTCCTTGATGACGTTCAGCATCAAGGAGATGATTCACCCCACTTCTTCCGATTTACGTATCGAGGGTCGGGTACTCGCTCGGACGGATGTCGTTCCCTGTTCGATGCAACAGAGTTGCTCGGCACCGGGCGGGTTTGTTCCGTCCCGAACAAGTATTGTTCGGTTGAACCATAACCTGTTCGGTCGCCTGTTGCACGTTTTTGTAGCAGCAAAATTTCCCTCTTCGTGGTTTGGAGTCTCAAGAGGAAGACCCCACTCTAGTGAGTCCTCCCACTTGAGTCTCGGGGGCTAGCTGTCGGGGATTAGATTACGGCCTATTGCCATGGCCCACTCCCTGACGGCCCAATCGGACAGCCTACCAGGGCCCAGCTCCCTGGAAGGTTCTATCTGGCCCATGTGTGTCTTGCCGAACAGCTTCCTGGCTAGCGAGATGCGTAATGGCCAAGGCTTCCTGTTTGAGTCCGACTCGAACGAGTTACTCTGACTACGAGAAGACCCGGACGTGGTTTCCCGGATTGGATTAGGAGTCGTGATCCCCAAGATTAGGAGATTACCTTATCTACCGTAGGTTATATTTGGCATGTATGAGCTCGTTAAGTACTCGTAGTTAGCCCGGCCCGATATTCCTCGGTGGGTTGGTTTGCTCCGTACTATATAAACAGGGCCCCTACGGCGTTTAGAGGGACCCCGGGCGTTGAGTTTTACATCTTAGCATCTAGCTTAGATCCCTGGCAGATTGGTTTTCGCATACTACTCGTCGAGACCTGCTGATCTCGCCGAGTTCCACCTTGTAATTCTCTTTGATATAAAGAAAGGCTGGACGTAGGGCTATTATCTCTCCCGAGAGGCCAGAACCAGGATAAAAACCCATGTTTCCTGTTCGTTGCTGTTCGTGGTTGTTCGGCGTGTCTCCCATCTCCTCTTTGAAGAACCTTGGTTGACTTGGGTCAATATCCCAACCGTCGACATGAACCCTTCTTGGTTTTTCTTCGCGGGATAGAGCGGACGCTGGGGCCTCCAGCTCCATCCCACGTGATCCGCCAGCCCCCAGCTTGCCCGCGGCTCCTTTAACCGAGGCGAGACCTCACGCCGCGGAGACCGCGCCGGAGCCAAGGGTGGAGGATCCTCCGGCTGCCGTTGCCACTGGAGCCGACGCCGTCGGTGCCATCGCCGCCGACGTCGGACGCTCCGCCGAAGCGCTCCGCGCCCTCGCCACACATGGGCGGCGCGCAGCGCTTCTGCTTCCAGCTGGCAAACCGCCGCGAAGTTCGGCGGGCCCTCGGCAGAGAGACCGCCCGCGAGAAGCGGCGACCAGCGAGGCGGCGGCACAAGCAAGCCGCCGCCTCGGCCACCAAGGACGCTGAAGAACTTCGCGCGGCGCACTCGGAGCGCCTCCGGGTCCTTGCCGACATGCTGCGGACCGCCTACCGCGACTTTCGGGACGTCTTGTATCCGCTGGGCGTTACTCTGTATGCCCCGCTGGAGGAGACGGCCCTGCAGTACGCTGGCGCAGTGGGGCGCGCCTCCGAGGCCCTGCGCGACCTGCCGGTGGTGATGTGGGCGTGGGCGATCGAAGATGGTCGCCAAGGTGCTCTTGAAGCAGCGCGGTTCGTCTTGGGCAACTACCTTGCTCAAAACGCCGCGTTCGACCTAGACGCCGCCACCGGGGAACCTTCGCGCCAGCTGGACTGGGGCGAATAGTCTCGGGTTGAGGTCGCCACCGGCCGCGTATCCATGATGGGCGGCGCTGCTCCGACGGAAGATGATGACGAGAAGGAGTAGCTGAACTTCCTTGTTTGTTTCGTCTTGTAATTATAACCTGTCAATGCAAACTTTTGCTTCTCTGTCGTGAGTCTCGATCAAACTTCGCGCAAACTCTTGCTTGCGAAAAGAAGAACTGAGGCACCCGACCGCCAAAAGCTTTAGACTAAACGTTCTGCCGCAAGCAAGCGTTATTTCCTTAGGCGTCTGGTTGCTTCAACCCTTACGGCCTCTTTGCGAACCGGTCTTAAACATTGCGTGGCGAGCACTTAGCTTCCGGAAGTGGTCTAGACGCTGGCGCCGTCGTTGGCGCGTTGCCCAGACCGAGCGGACACACCAGGCTAGAGCCCGCCTTCCGTTCGCCTCGCCTCACCCAGCGCAATGTTATAAGCGTTCGTCTTTGCACTAAGGGGCCATTAGCCATAAGTACTTTTTCGCTACCAGCTTTCGACAGAATGTTTTCTAAGAGACTTTTTAAGGCTAAGCAACTGAATGCCAAAAGTTTTAGATGGAACGTTCTGCTGCAAGTGAGCGCTTTTTCGTTAGGCATCTGGTTACTTCAACCCTTACGGCCTCTCGGCAAACCGACCTTAAACGTTAAGTGGCGAGAGCTTAGCTTCCGAAAGTGGTCTAGACGCTGGTGCCGTCGTTGGCGCATTGCCCAGACCGAGCGGACACACCAGGCTAGAGCCCGCCTGCCGTTCGCCTCGCCTCGCCCAGCCGTAAGCTTAAGCGTTTGCTTTTGCAACTAAGGGGCCATCAGCCTTAAGTACTTTTTCGCTACCAGCTTTCAACAGAATGTTTTCTAACAGACTTAAGTCGAAAAAGAATAGATGCCCACAGAGAGATAGAACTTATCTTTATATTGCAGATGGCTTTGTACAATGCAGCCCCCGAGGCGAGCGGGGAAGGAGGAAGACCTCGCCGCTCGGCTCCAAAGGAAGGCCAAAAAAGCTCTTGGAACAGCTACCTACGGGTAGACTGCTCGACGTTCCAAGTGTTCGCCAACTCGCGACCATCCTCGAAAGCGAGCCTGACTGAACCTGGGCGGGAGACTGAGACCACCTTGAAGGGGCCCTCCCACAGAGGAGACAGCTTGGTGCGTCCAGCCTGCGCCTGGACTCTGCGCAGGACGAGGTCGCACGCTGCCAGTGTTCTCTCGCACACCCGTCTTGCTTGATAACGGCGCAGGGTCTGCTGATATCTGGCGGCCTGGATCGCCGCTCTGTCTCGGATCTCCTCTAGGAGATTTACTTCATCCTGACGCCGGTCAGGGTCTCCGTCTTCGCTGAACGCCGCCACCCTTGGGGTCCCGAAGGTGAGCTCCGACGGGAGCACCGCTTCAGAGCCATACACCAGGAAGAAAGGGGTCTCGCCGGTGGCTCTGTTGGGAGTTGTCCGCAGCGCCCACAACACAGTGGGAACTTTTTCCGCCCAGCGCTTACCACGCTTCTCCAGGCGGTCGAAAGCCCTTGTCTTGAACCCTTCGAGTACTTCCGCGTTTGCCCGCTCCACTTGCCCATTGCTCTTCGGATGTGCGACGGAGGCGAAGCACAGCTTGGTACCCAGCTCTTCGCACCAGTCTTGAAAATTGGCACTCTTGAATTGAGCGCCGTTGTCGGTGATGATCCTGCTGGCGACGCCTAACCGGACGAAGATGCTCTTCATGAATTTTATGACCGCCGCGGACGTGATCGTCGAGACTGGCGAGGCCTTAACCCACTTGGTGAACTTATCGACGGCGACGAACAGATGTGTGTAACCTCCGGTTGCCCGCGGGAACGGCCAGATGTCGGCCCAGACCATCGCGGCCGGAGAGTGGAATGGTTTGCGATGCTGGGCGATCGGTTGATCTGCTTAGCATGAAATCGCACGCTTCGCATCTCCTCACCAAATCGAAGGCATCACGGAGGCGATGGACGATAGAAGCCGTGGCGGAAGACCTTCCACCAACGCCTGGCTCCTGAATGGCTCCCGCGCCTCCCATGTATCTCGAGAGGTTTGCACTCCCGCTTCCCGAGTGACGCACTTCAGAAACGCCGTTTGAGCCACAGGCGTCTGGTCCCCACCTACTGGGCGTGGCGGCAGCGCCTGCGCGCTATCTTCTCGGACGCCAGCGTCGCCGTGGGATCACTCCGTCCCGCGGTAGGCTGGGATCGGATCCATCCACCGACCTTCTCGGGACGAGTGTGGCGGCGTTTGCATTGCCGCGGCGTACTGCACTGGCCTGGCATTTCCGCCTCAAGCGCCTCGGCGCTTCTTCCGCCTCCTCCCTCAGCAAAGTGCTGCGGCGGGGCGGTGACGTCTCCTCGAGATGTGGGGCTGCGTCGGAAAATATCGTCCCCGCCAGGTTGGAGGTCTGCGACGACGGCGGCGTGAGTCTTTCTTCAAAGACCCCAAATGGAACAGTGCCCTCGGCGAGGTAATCTGGGGCAGTTCATCCGCCATATAGTTGTCGCGGCGAGGATGTCGCGGCCCAAGCCCTCGGCGTGCGCCCAACCGGCGCACCTCCGCCAGTAGGCCGCCATGGTGGGATCCGAGCAGTGAATTCCTTCCTCGCTGGTTGATGACCGGAGAGAGTCGCTTTACTTGCGGCCGCGGATGCCCGGGTCGGCCACCACGAGCCCGGCGAGTAGCCCTTCAGACTCGCGACGTTGTTGGTAGCGCGAACTCCAAAGACCACCAGTGCGGACAATGTCGCCGATGGGAGACACGAGCACGCGCCGCCCGGCCCCTCAAGCCGGAATGAACCGTCGAAGAAGAGAGTCCACGGCGAGGGTACTGGGACGTCTTCAGCTTCCGCGTCCGCCGGAGTCCACTCGCCGACGAACTCCGCCAGAGCTTGCCCTTTGATGGCCGTTCGGGGAGCGAACTTGAGGTCGAACTCTGCCAGCTCCATGGTCCACTTGGTGATGCGGCCCGTCGCCTCGCGGTTGAAGAGGATCTCCCGCAAGGGGTATTTGGTCAACATGGTGACTTCTCGCCCCTGGAAGTAGTGACGCAGCTTCCGAGACGCCGTCAGCACGGCGTAGAGCATCTTCTGGTGTTGTGAATATCTTGTTTTGGCGTCGTGGAGGACTTTGCTGATATAATAGATGGGGCGCTGAACACCTTCTCTTTCCGCCACCAGCACCGCGCTGACCTCCTGGGGGTTCGCCGCGACATAAAGGATCAGCGGCTCGCCAGGTCCGGCGACCAAAGACGCAGGCGGGAAGTGAGATACTTCTTCAGCCCGTCAAACGCCTCCTGTGCCTCCGCCGTCCATTCGAATTGGTTGGTCTTCTTCAGGAGCCTGAGTAGAGGTAGACTTTTGTCCCCCAGGCGAGCTATAAAGCGGCCCAGGGAAGTCAGGCAGCCCACCAAGCACTGCATCTGCCGAAGTCGCGTCGGGGGCTTCATGTTCTTGATCGCCGTGATCTTGTCAGGGTTCGCCTCAATCCCCCTCTGGGAGACGAGGAAACCCAGCAGCTTGTCCGACGGAACGGCGAAGACGCACTTTTCAGGGTTGAGTTTAATGCAGTGCTTCCTCAAGTTGGCGAAGGTTTCCTCCAGGTCACCGATCAACTCCTCCGCTTTGTTGGACTTCACCACCAGGTCGTCGACGTACACCTCCAAGTTCCACCCTATTTGGGGGCGGTGAGCAATGTGCATGGCCCTCTGGTAGATTGGGCCTGCATTCTTCAGTCCAAACGCCATCCTCGTGTAGCAGTAGACGCCCATGGGCGTCACGAAGGCGGTCTTGTCTTCATCTTCTTCGGCCATGCTAATTTGGTGGTACCCGGAGTACGCATCCAGAAAGCATAGCTACTCGCACCCTGCCGTAGAGTCGACGATGAGGTCGATGCGAGGCAGCGGGTACGGATCCTTCGGGCATGCTCGGTTGAGGTCGGTGAAGTCCACGCACGTCCTCCACCGCCCGTTGGATTTCTTGACAAGGACGGGGTTCGCCAGCCACCTGGGATGGGCGACACTGCGAACGACCCCCGCCCTTAAGAGTTTGTCCACCTCCTGGCGGATAACGGTCTGACGCTCCACCGACTGCTTCCGGACCTTCTGCATGACCGGTCGCGCGTCGGGGAACGTTGCCAGCTTGTGCTCAATCACCTCCCTGGGGACCCCAGTCATGTCGGACGGTTGCCAAGCAAACACGTCTGCGTTAGACTGGAGGAAGGAGACGAGCGCGCCTTCCTATTTGGCGCCGAGTGAGGCGCCCACCCGAACGGTCTTCGTCGGGTCTGACTCACTCAGGGAGATCACCTTGACCTCCGCGGACGAACCGGGGGAGGCACGGATCTTCGCCGGAGGAGCTCCCAGAGTCGAAGCCTCGGCCTTCTGGGCGCCGATTGCCCCCGCCAAAGCGAGAGCATCCTTGTCGCAGAGGAGCGCCTCAGGGCGGTCCACTGTTAAGACAATGGGGCCAGCTGGCCCTGGGATCTTCACCACCATGTACGCATAGTGGCAGGCCGCCATGAACTTGGTCAGCGCCGGCCGACCCAAGATGGCGTTATGCGGAGGTCGAAGTCCGCCACCTCGAACTCGAGCATCTCGGTGCGGAAGTTGTCGAACCTCAAAGCGTTATCGGAAGGTCGACGCGCCGGAGGGACGGATTCAGCCCCAGCGATGCGAAGAAATGGGCGCCGGTCGAAGCTCCTGCTTTGGATCTGGGCGCCTTGGCGACTTCGGGCGGATAGGAGGTTGAAGAGCTTCCTCCGTCTACCAGCACCCGCCCTAGCTTGACATTCCGGACCGTGGGCCCAACCACGATCAGGAGATGTCCCGGCCGGCGGATCGGGTGGGTGATCGGCTCGACCGAATGTGATCGGTACTCCGACCACGGTACCTTTTGTCGACCCGACGCCGGGCACGACGGCGCACACCTCCCTCATCGCACGCTTAAAACTAGCGTGGGACGGATAGGTGGCCGATCCGCCGTGGATGACGGCGACTTCTCGCTCCGCCTGTTGAAAACCAAGCGAAGCCGATTCCTTGCCCTTGCCGCTGCCGGACGCCTGCTGCTGCTCGTGGACGCGCTTGTCCACTAGTTTGCTGACGACATGGCAATCAGCCAAGTTGTGGGAGTTGTTGCGATGAATGGGACAGTAGGTCCTTCCGTCCCACTCACGGGGACGGCGGTCTCGCCCGTCGTCGCGGCCGTGGGGGCCGCCATGGCCACGGCGATCGCCATGGCCGCCCTTACGGGACCGCTCTGCCGCCACCGCGCGGCCTCCTCCTTTCTTCGCCCCCGCCCGGCGCTGCGCCGCGCATCCGCTCATCTTCGTCGTCGTCGTCGTCGCGCTTTCGGTGGCGAGACCTGCCGGTCTAGGCCGCTTTGCGCTTCATCTTGTCCTTGCCGGGGGTTTCTTGAGGTTCGGCCTCGGTGCCCCAGCCCCCCGCCTGCAATGGGGCGAAGCGAGCCTCCTTTGAAGGGCGACTTGAGGGCTGTGGTGAAGAGCTCCTCCGTCGTCTTGATCTTGCGGGTGGCCATCTTCTCCTTGACCTTGGGGTCTCGGGCGCCTCTCCTGAAGGCCGTGACAACGGCGTCGATGGAGATGTCAGGGATGGTGTTGCGAACCTGACTGAAGCGCCGGATGTAGTCGCGCAGCGGCTCCCCCTTCTTCTGCTCCACGTTGTGGAGATCGTCTTCAACCCCGGGCTGCTCAAAGGTGCCCTGGAAGTTGGTGATAAAGAGCTCCGAGAGCTGCTTCCACGACCCCACCGACTCCGGGGGCAGGTTCATGAGCCACGAACGGGCCCCGCCGGTGAGGACTGCGGGGAAGTAGTTCGCCAGAACTTTTCCCGACCCTCCAGTCGGCTGCATCATGGTAGTGTAGATCTGCAAGAACTCGTCAGGGTTGGTGGAGCCGTCGTACTTCTCGATGGGGGCCGGTCGAAACCTCTCCGGCCACTGGACGCGGCGCAGCTCCCTTGAAAAGGCGCGGCAACCGACGTCGAGAGCCTCTGCTCTGGGCGCGCCCTCGTCCGTCGCCCAGCGCCTAGGCGGTGCCGAAGAGGCGCCGCCTTCGCTGGCCGGGGCAACCTCGCGGGAGCCCTCCTGCTGATCCTCCAGATGGGACCGGAGGTCTGGGCCGCCGCCATTCCTGCCTGGTCGAACTCCCGTAGGAGTTGCCTGGCTCCTGGCATCGTGGCCCCGCTCCCTCCCGCCAGGGGATCTGCGAGAGGAGTGCGAGGGCAAGAAAGAACGGGAAGAAGCGGAAACGCCGGTTCCCACACCTCCCGAGACTTGTACCACCGCCGCGGCGGCATCGACGTAGCGGGCCAAACTGGCCAACCACGGCGCCGCCGGAGAGTCCGGAGTCACCGGCACCGGCGGGTTATCCAGCAGGGCCCTGGCCGCATGGAGGTTCTGTGCTGGGGTGCACTACTCCAAGGCCAGGCGTCGCCTAGCTTGACCAGGACGGCTGCTTTCCGCCAGGGTTCCAACCCTCGGCGGGCGGCTACCGCCCGGCTGGTCTATCGCCATTGCCGCGGCCGACGCCGCGACCGCGGCTCTAGCGGCCGCTTCCGGATCCATCGCGGCCTGCTGATCCGCCATCGATGAAGTCGAAGAGCACAAACTGTTGCTAGCGGACCCCTACCTGGCGTGCCACCGACGGCGTGTTCTCCGCTCAACCACTGCGGATCACACCCCTATCAGATTTCTGTCCTACTAGCCGATCAGCCCGAGCTCAGTTCGATTCGAGCGTGGAACACGGCGAGGAGCGACTCACAGGGTTTACCGAGTTCGGACCCCTCGCGGATGCGATCCTACTCTGCCGAGCCTTAGCTCTTTTCTGGTTGTGGTTGTGTGGAATGTGATTACAGAATGTTCTTCCTCCCCCTCTCCTTCCTCTCTCCTCCCCTTTTATACAAGCCTCGAACAGGCGGAGAGAGCGGGGAGTAAGCGATAAGACTGCGATAAGACACGAGGACACGACGGGAGACGCAAACGTCTTCTTGCTACTCACTTTGGTGCCGCTTCGCGTGCCTCGCAAGTGGCCTCTGAACCGCACGATCACACCAGTGAGACTGCGTGCGGGGCCCAGCTTGCTCCTTCTGACGCGGGCGGCTAGCTTGATGATGGCAAACTCTCTCTCTGCCGGTCAATTCCGGCCAGCCCAATGGATGATTGATCGAGACCCGCAGAGGTCACTGTGGCGGTAATCATCTCTTCATCTGTCCATCCCCGCGTAATGTCGCATTGAATCGCGCCTCCCTTCGCAGCGGGGAGCCTTCGCCTGAAGACTCCTTTCGAATGCTCCTCGACACGTGGGACCCTCGCCTGGTCTTCGAGGGCTCGCCCCGCCACTGGGCCCGGTCGCCCGCTGACGCGTGGGACCCTCGCCCGTCTTCGAGGGGCTCGCCCACGCCAGGGCCCGGTCCCCGCTTTGACGCTGGGGCCCACTGCCTCTGAGGGCTCGCCAGCGCTTGGGGCACAGTCGCCCGCCTGGCGTGGGGCCCGCCTAGCCTCTGAGGGCTCGCCAGCGGCTGGGCACAGTCGCCCGCTGACGCGTGGGGCCCGCTTTGCCCTTCGAGGGCTCGCCTCTGTGGGGGCTGGTCGTCGCCGACGCTGGCGTGGGGCCCTTTGATCTTCTTAGGACTCTTTATACCCTGGTATTTATTACATCGACAACTTGCACTAGAAGGAAATCAGAACAAACCATATGTATAAACAAGGTCTGGTCAACCTTACCTATCAGGAACTCATTACTCACCAGGTAGGTTTTAAACCTCTCATACCAGGCCTTGGGTGAAAACCCTCATCAGTTAAATGAGAAACCGAAAGCAAATTATAACAAAGCTTGCTTACAAGCCCTAGGATAGAGCATTGGGCGACCACACGACCTGACGAAGCATACCTTAAGGTGATTTTCTCACCCTAGGGCTCACGGACTAAGGAGGAGAACCACTAAGAGTTTTCGGTCATGTGGCAAAAACACCTGGAATCGATCATCCACATGTCCCCCTTCCCAGCCTGACGTGCCTAAGTCAACGAGTGAGGAAACGTGGCTCAACATTCAGAAATACCAGTGTATCTTTTGACACTCAAAACTGAGTCACACGACCATACCGAACAGACTCTACTCGGACTAGGCCATCCCTTCTAACAGGGAAATGTCCTAACGCTAGATTAGGAGCAGCCTGCCGTTGTATTGAGGCGGGTGCATCCTGTCCACGCTTCCTACCCTTCTTGCCATTCTTCCACCATGGAGTTGGCACCTCATGTCGCGGGCGCTCACCTTTGTAACAAACGGAAGGTACGTACTGAGGACGACGCTGCTCACGCCCCAGATCGGCAACAGGATGAGCAACTAAAGGCTGAGCTCCATGTCCTGGCCGTCTACCCACCTGTTTAGCCTGAAGTGGAGCGAACCTAGGTGCCAGTTTCTTAGAAGGGCCTTGAATTATAGTCTGTTTCCTGCTCTCCTCACGTGCTTCGTTAGCACGGCGGAAACAGTTCTGCTTAGTGTGTCCTATCATATCGAAGAATGTGCAAACTACACCTCTGCCATTTTCAGGGGTAAGAGTGGTAGGGGAATACTCTTCCTAGGTGAACTCTGTGGAGCATTTTTCGGAGACTGAACAAACTGTGTGGTAGGACTTTCCCTAACGATCCCTGCGGACCTGAAAACAGAAGTCTCATGAACATTATCCCTAAGAATAACTGTTTGGCTGTTCTCATCCCTTTCAAGGACTCTAGTTGGGTGTCTCTTGATGTAGCCTAGCCAATTGTAACCTAGACCTCTACTCCTTGATATCTTGCTTTTGTCAAGTATCAAGTTTAGCTTCCGTTTGTCCCCAACAAATTTTTCTAGAGTGCTCATGAGATACTCGCACTCTTGATGGAGTTGAGGACAAAGCACGCAATAAGAGGAAGAGTTTGATGAGTCCTGGCTATCAGTTGTACCCTTTCCCAAGCCTTTGTGACACTTCTCACATAGAATCTTAACTTTTCTCTTGAGAGCCTGATAGGAAAGATACTCACCATTTTGGGTTTGGGTCAGCCTACCCTCAAATATATCACTCATGTCCTGGTAGATCCTATCTATCTTCCCATCAAGCTTAAGACATCGATAACACACAGAGGCATTAAGAACAACATCATTAAGCTTAGAAATCTTAGCTTTCAAGTTCAAATTCTTAATCTTCAATAGTGTGCAATCACGACATGTAGAATCAAGTGAGTGGAAGTTACAACTCTTATCTGAACTGACAGGATCCTTAGGTGGAGCATGATTGCTACAGTCCGCAGCTGGACTGACTGGGTCCTTAGATGAGTGTGCAGAGGGATTAGGACAAAGCATGCTAGTGATCATCAAGCAGACAGACTCTAGATCAGAGATGACAAGGAACAAATTCCTCCTAACATCATCTAGTTCTTACATAAGCTTAAAATTATCTTTTCTAAGTTTTTCATTCAAATCAAGCACCCTATCATGAGTTGTCCTTAATTCATTAAAATTATCCATGACCCTATCAAACTCTAACCACTCATCGGAGTTAACAGGCTCGGGAACAGGCCTACATTTTTCATTCTCTAATTAGATAGTGATATTTTTAAAATGCATTGCCAATTCATCCCATTCTAAAGTGAGCTTCCCACAATCAGAGCAGCAACAGATTTAGCATTTTTTAGTTAAACTTGTAGGTCATTTTTTTTGGCCAAGACTCTAGTGTACTTGTCATGAATTTTAACTCTTGTTCAGAATAGGTGGGACCTTGTTCATCAGTTACCTCATCGTCGTCGGTGTGGTAAATGTCTTAGTCGATGCCACCCTATCGCCGTGCCATGAAGCACATGCCGGTGTAGTCGATGTCGTCATTCTCCGGCAGCTCATCCTCACCATCATCCGAGTGTCCATCCTCCTTGTAGGAGACGACGGCTTCTTCCTGAGCAGCCAACATCTTGTCGGCCATGCGGCGTCCCTTCATCAGCTGTTTAGGTGGCTTCGTTTTGTAACCTCCACCACCGACCTTTATGTTGCGGTTCTTGTTGATGTACGCATTCCGTGCTGGCGCGACATTGTCGTTCCGCTCCTCTCCTCCGGACTTGGGGCAATAACCCTTTATGTGGTTGAGACCACCACAATTGAAACACCCTTTATGTGGTTGAGACCACCACAATTGAAACACCTCATGATGCCTCTCCTCCAATCAATCACTCGCATATAAGCATGTGAGAACTTTCTGGCCAACAAGGCAAGCTGCTCCTCAGAAATCTTGTCCATTTGATCATTGCACAGCTCACAAAGGGTAGAGAAGGAGAAACCGGCAACATCAGAAGAACCACAATCAGAGGGGTCAGCTATCAAGGCTGTGGATAAGTAACTAGGCTCTTTCGTGAGATGCTCAAGTTCGTGCATCTTGAGACTAGTATAGAGCGCTTCCAAGGTCAGCATCAAGAGATTGGCATCCTGTCCGATTGCAGTCACCTTCACATCCTAGGCCTTAAGATCCAATGTAGAGAGAAAGTGCCTGACAATATCTGAATTGGTATATTTAACTTCAACCGAATGGAGATTGGCAATAATCTTTGTGAAGTGGAAGAAACATGAGTCAAGCGTTTCCCCTGGCTATTGAGTAAATCAATTGTACTCTATTTTGTGTTGGTCTTGTCTCAGGACCTTAACCTGAGTCGTCCCCTTATGGAAAGCTTGTAGGGTCGTCTAGATTTTGTGAGCTGTGGTGATGTCCGACACTCGCTCGTACTCCCCTCAGCTACGACATTGAATCAGAAAGTTTCGAGCTTTTACATAAAGCTCCACATCGGCTTGATTCACGGCCATTACCTCCATGGGTAACTCATATGGATTCTTGATCTTAAACCAAACATTGTAGCTCTGAGCCATCACATATATCTCCATCCTAGCCTTCCAATAGAAAAAAATGGCTCTAGAAAACACGGAGGTTTGGTGCAATACTTATCCACCATAGCTCATGGCCACACTCCTGTCCCAACAATGGACACGGTTAATTGCTCCGACCAATGGCCAGCGGCAGCCATCGACTCGCTCTACATAGGCTCTCCATTCATTTCTTTCCCTTTATTGGCTTGGCATCGAGCTCCGTTCTGCCCAGCGAGCTCTATAGCCATGGCCTTGAGTGCTCTCCCTCCGTTCTATTCTCTAGTTAGCCATCATGGCCCCACCTTGAGCTTCTCGCCCTCGCGCGAATTGCTCATCCTTGACCCCAAGAATGGAGCACCGCTGCGCCAAGCTTGAGCTGTTGCACTGTCCTGGTTTTGACAAAAGGGTCGGTCACTACCTAGGGAGGCGTGATAGTTCTTGGGAAAAGAGAAAGAAGGGAAGATAAAGAACAAGGAAAAATGCTCCAACACCATATATGCGTAGCCTATATTGTATAGAAGTGACATTTATTTAATTTTCAGTTTTTCATAATGACAAATTTTGAGATATCAACTCTGTAGCGCCATTTATCTAATTTCTACATTTTGTTGTGACAACCATCCAATCCAATTAACCCTTCTTTCATTAATCAACATTTCTTAGTAAATTGCACAGTAGGTTCTTAAAATTGTCCTAGATTTTCACTTAGCTCCAATACTTTCAAAACCATATAGTTAGATGCACAATGGACTGATTGTAGTGACGAATTAGGTGATCGCCGAGGATGCCTCGATGACTGCGGCTACTCGTGTCGGACGCGATGAGATCAAAGTGGCAGCAACGACAATGTTGACTAGATTAGGTCGAGCGTGAGGAGGAGGCCTAGCGACGACGAGATAGCAACAATGGATTGTGCGTCAGTGATGAGCATCACATGTGACTCCGCAAGCAACTCCAACTCAGACCAAATCTGCATGATGGCGACAAGCAGGTCGATGAGAATAAACTTAACTACCCTATTTTTTAATACTTAATGAAACAAAAGACTGAAATACCCTTCTGAAATAGACGGCTGGATCCAAAAAATACTACTCCCACCGTTATTTTTTATTTGTTGACGTTGATTTTTGAACATAACCTTTGACCATTCGTCTTATTCCAAATTTTAGCAAATGTGAAAAAGATATAAGTATATTTGAAATAACTTTAATGGTAAAACAAATAATAAGAGGAATGATAAAAAACATGTTTAAAAGTTAACGGCGACAAATAAAAAAACGGAAACACTTGAGTCCGGACGTCCGGCCCATCCGGACCGGACTCCTCGCTCGCGCTCGCTTCCTCATGCTCCTCCTCCTCGATCGCGTCGCTCGCGCTACTCTTCCTCCCTCGCCTTCCTCGCCGTCGCATCGTCCTCCCGCGCCTCCTCGCCGTCGCATCCCCTCCACCGCCTCTTCTTGTGCCTCCTCGCCGTGATCCAGCACCGCGCCTCCTCCTCCCACGCCTCGCGCGCCTTCCCTCTGCCGTCGCCGGTGTCGCCCCAACTCCTCCTCCCTCGCGCGGCGGCCGATGCCGCCCCGTCCTCCTCACGCCGGCGCACACGCAAGGGAGCTCCTCCTCGCCGTGCTCCAAGGGCCACCGCCAGATCTGGAGGGGGACGGCGGCCACGCCGACGAGGGAGCACGGGGAGCAGCAAGCTGCCGACGAGGGAGCACGGGGAGCAGCGATAGTGAAGCTCGCTGTCACGACGGCGGATCCGGCGAGCATGGGCAAGGATCTCGCCGGATCTGGAGAAGAAGGAGGCAAGGAGGAGACCCATCCCCATTTCAGGCTCGAAACCCGAGGTTTGCCTTTGGAAACTTACGATTTATGTGCTCGAAACTTGGAGTTGTACATATAAAACTTTCTGTTTTCCTCGATCTGGAACTTTTGAAGGACTCCGCTCATGGAAATGAACTTCTCTCCTACCGAAACTTTCTGTCTAACTTTTGAAACTTGAATATCTACCTACCGAAACTTGAACTTTGCACTATTGAAACTTGTTTTACTCTCGAGACGCTTTCTGAAACCTTAGGTTTCATCGCCAAGTTGCACGAAACTTGAGGTTTCACGGCCTCGAAACTTCGTTTTTTTCCTGGAAACTTAGGTTTTGCTCACTGAAACTTGTATATCGCCTACCGAAACTTGGTTTGTACAGTCGAAACTTGGTTCTTATTCTCGAAAACTTTCTGAAATCCCAAGTTTCGTCCCCCAAGTTGCCACGGGTTATCAAGTTTCCACCGTTATTTTTCAAGTTTCAGTAGGTATCTGCGCAAGTTTCCTGCTGACGTCAGCAGGTCCGGACGGTCCGGACGTCCGATCCCTGGCGTTGCCCATAAAAAAAACAATGGTAGTATTTTCTTGATAGGCACCATAGGCATAAAAAACCTCTTTTAATTGGAGAATCAACACGGGGTACGTAGCCATTTTGACTTCGCTGCCAATCTGTTGCAACTCGCAACTTCCAGCTCGCCGCGTTTTAAATGGGAATGCAATGGGGGAAGTTTTACTGTTTTAGGTTGGTGTTGAACAAATCGTCGCCTGCCTCCGTCGTTTGTCACCTCGGCGCGGCGATCATCTGGTTGGCCGGATTAAGCACCCCACCCTGCACGGCGCACAAATACGTACGAACCTGCTGATATTCTTTGCGTTGGATGGACCATGTTCCGGCAGGGGCCAGCCGGCCGTAGTTATTTATGTTCTCCGCCAACCACTGCGATCACACCCCAACAAGGGCATGTCGATTTTTAGTCTAACGCTAGCCAACTCGATCAAGCTCGGTTCGATTTGAGCTCTCCGGCACAACAAGGAGCGACTCGAGATTTACCTGTGTTCGGACTTCCCATGCATATGTAATAGTCCTACTCCCGCCGAGCCTTAGCTCTTTTCTCGATTGTGGTTGAATGGGAATGTGTTTACAGGTGCTTGTGAATCCCTGCGGTGTTGGAACCTATGTTTGTGCAACGCATCACACCTGGTCTTCCATCTCTCTCCTCTTTTATACAAGCTTCGAACCGAGGAGAGCTGTAGGGTAGGCAAGACAAGATTTCAAGATAATCGACAAGGAGACACGACAGAGAGACGAAAACGTGCCGCTTCACGCAAGACAGGCGCCGCCAACAGCTTTTCGCAGTGGCTCTCGACCCGCACAATACACCGGTGAGTTCATGGGGGGCCTCGCCGCCCTCCCGACGCGGCGGCCATCTCAAGCAAACCTTCTCTCTGCGGCCAATTCTTCACACCACAAAGGATGTACCGCCAGACTGCAGGGTCATCAGAAGGTAATCATTTCTTCACCGCCTATCCGCTGATGTCGTGACAATGCGCCGTCTTCGCAGCAGCAGCAGGGGAGCCTTCGTCGCAAGACTCTTCGCAACGTTTCCGCTTCGCGGGCCCCACCTCGGCGCGCTGGGACCTCGCCTCGTCTTCGAGGGGCTCGCACCACGCACTCCGCGCGGGCCCTGGGCCCACTGGGCCTCGCCGACTCTTCGAGGGGCTCGCCACGCCACTGGGCCTCGACGCCACGACGCGCTGGGCCTCTTGGCCTCCTCGAGGGCTTGCCACGCCATTGGCCTTGCTCGCCTCGACGCGCGGGCCCGCCTGAGCGCCGAGGGGGGCTCGCCATGCCACTGGGCCTTGCTCGCCTACCGACGCGCGGGGCCCGCTTTGTCTTCTCAGACTCTTTGTACCCCAGATTTATTACACCGACAAGAGTCCCGGTCCACTATGATACGCGAACCGTCACAGACACTTTTCCGCTTTTTGTGCGGCGGAGACGAATCGGGGGGCCCACCACCGCGCGCGCCAGACGCTCGATTCTCCATCCGCACACGATCTTCCTTGGGGAACTACGCCGCCACGGAAACCAAAACGCGCGGGCATGATGGCGCTGCTGCTGCGGGCGGAATCCAAACCGCTGTGCTCGCGCCCACGCCTATAAATATTTCTCTCGCGCACGCGTCAATCCTTCCGCACGCTAAGTCTTCACAAACCGCCAATTGCCTCCTTCGCGCCACCACGTAGCCTTCTTTCTTTTCGCCAACTTCTCCACCGCTTCGAATGGCGCCCAAACGCAGCAAGGATCGCCGTAAGCGCGCCGTCGCTCGGGCTGTTTTTCCCACCTCCGCCGCCGACGAAGACGCAGCGAGGCGGCTTCAAGTGTTCGTGCCGCCAACCGCCGCCTGGTTCCGCCCGCACCATGGCGCCGAGCCTCGCGACGGGAGATTATCACCTTCGTCTCGGCGGCGCCAAGGGGCTCATCCCACCAGACTCAAATTTTTCTTGGGGTGCTCGCTTTCACGAGATCCAAAGCGTGCACCTTCCCCAACTCCATCATTGCGCCGCCATCTTCGCCCACCTCGCGAGATGTTCGTGGGGACGATGCCAAGCCTCCCACTCGGGCGCCGCTCTTCGTGGTGCACGCGAGGCCGCTACCGAAGCGGAGCCATCGGAGTCGCTACTTCACGCCCGCTGTCCGCCGCTTTCATCCTCGCCGCGCCCAAGTCCAACCGAAGGATCGGCACCGATAATGGTCAGACGTGGAGGACTCCAGCGGCCGCGACGATCTTTCTTCCCGAGGGTCTCGCGGAGCCCACCGCTAACCGGGGCTACGCCGACGATTCGCCGAGCTGGATTTGATGTCGGCGCGCGATCGCCGATTCGCCGCCGCTGGCTCACCGAACCCTCGTCATGGGCGGATTTTTTGCGGCGCCGACCGCCTTCGCTCCAAGATGAGGACTCGCCTCGCTTAGATGTACTATGGCGACAACGATGGAGTCCGCCGCCTCGGCGGTGAGTGCTCTTTTAGTCTTTTGGGTCTTTTGTCTTTCTTGAAATCTTTTGCTTGCCGACCTTACGGCTTTTTTTCTTGCTCGCCACCGCAGGAACGTGGCGGACGACGTGCTCGGATCGGGTCAAGGGACTATCGCCCCACCAACCAGCGACACTTCGCGCCGCAGTATCCTCCCTTCGCGATCGATCCACGGAGCGAAACCAACACTTGCGCGCGCCGCCCTATGGAGGTCTCTCGTCTCGCGTCCAAGTGGCACGGGGCCACTACAGATCCGCGATCCGCCTCCGGCGACGCTTAAGCTTCCGCGCCGCCGCTGCCGCTGGCGGCCGATTCGACCAAGGCTCGAGAAGCGCCATTATCTCGCCAGGGACGACGACGAAGAGGAGGGAGAGACGAGCCCAAAGAGGGCTCGCCTCCAATCTCGAAGCTTCGCCGCCACCACCGCCCCCCCAGCCGGGGCTCGCTGCTACCGCCGCCGCCGCCGCCACGGGCGAGAGCGCTGGCGATTTTTCAGAACTGGCGCCGCCGCGCCAGCTTTTTCCGCTTTTCTACGCCGACGCTTCTCGCCGGCGCTTGCCGACGCTGCCGCTCATTGCCACTACTGGTGCTTCTGCAGACTGCACCACTCAAGCCAATGCTCGCTTCGACGGCGGTGACCGCGACCGCGCCACCACCGCCTCCGCAATCAAGCGATTTGAGCTCCCCCCTTCAGCTTTCGCTTTCAGGGCGCGCCACTTCAGGTTGGCTTTCCCTGCGCTTACGCACATTTCGCATTAGGGTTAGCATGCTACACACTTTTTGCATACCAACCTCGCTTTGTCCTTCTTGGAACAGTATGGACGCCGGGCATCGAGCTCCGCCCGCGCGACTTGCCAGCCTTTCACCGCCTGCCGCCCTTCGACGGGGTCGCTCACATGGCGGCGGAGAGTTCGCCGCCCGCAACCGGAGAACCTTCGCCATCAAGCTCACGGCGCCGCCGCTTATCTCGGCCGGACCGCCGACGTAGGGCGCCTTCGAGGCGCTGCACCTCTCCCGCACTGGGCAACGCGGAGGAAGCCTTTGCTTTGGCGAGCGATCCGCGGCGAAGCCGCGGCGGCCCTGGCCAAGAAACCGCCGCTGGCGGAGGCGATGACTCGCGAGGTCATGCGGCAAGACAAGCCGCCGCTGCTCGCCGCCAAGCAAATCAAGACCTCCGCTCGAACACTTCGAAGCGCCCGAGCCTCGCCGACATGCCGCGCGACCGCTTACCACGGCTTCCGGACGCCTCGCATCCATCGGGCGGCATTTTGTATTCTCATTGAGAAGACGGCCGCAAAGATGCCGGCGCCGGGGACGAGCCGCCGGCCCTCGCGCGTCTTCCGGTGGCGCGGCGGACGCGGGCGATCAAGACGGTCGCCAAGGCGCTTTGAAGCAGCATGTTCATCTTGGGCAATCGTTTTGCTCGAGACGCTGCTTGATCTCGACGCCGCCATCGGGAGCCTTTCGCGCCACCGGACCGGATTGAGCAGCGCTGGTTGACACCGCCACCGCAGATATCCATGATGGGCGGCGCCGCTCCATCGGAAGATTTAAGACGAGGAGGAGAAGCGAAACTCCCCGCCTATTTTGCCTTGTAAACGTTGCCTATCAATGCAAACAAACTTTTGCTCTTTTGTTGTGAGTCTCACTTGAACTTCGCACAATTTTAACTTGCAAAATTGAACTGGGGCACTTGACCGCCAAAGGCTTTAGATGAACGTTCTGCCGCAAGTGAGCGCTGTTTCCTTAGGCATCCGGTTACTTCAACCCTTATGGCCTCTCGCAACCCGACTTAAACATTACGTGGCGAGCGCTTAGCTTCCGGAAGTGGTCTAGTCGCCGGTGCCACTGTTGGCGCATTGCCTAGACCGAGCCGACACACCGGGCTAGAACCCGCCTTCCGTCCGCTTCGCCGCACCAACAGAAGTTATAAGCGCTGTTTTGCAACTAAGGGCCATCACCATAAGTACTTTCGCTACCAAATTTCGATAGAATGCTTTCTAACAGACCTTTTTAAGGCTAAGCCACTGATCGCCAAAAAGCTTTAGACAGAGCTTCGCTGAAAGTGAGCGCTTTTTCCTCGTGCATCCGTTACTTCAACCCTTATGGCCTCTTTGCGAACCGACCCTAGACGTCACGTGGCAGCACTTAGCTTCCGAAAGTGGTCTAGTCGCCGGTGCCATTGCTGGCGCATTGCTCAGACCGAGCCGACACACCAGCTAGAACCCGCTCTTCCGTCTCTTCGCCGCCCCAATCAAAGTCGAGGCGTCATTCTTGAAACTAAGGGCCATCGCTTTAAGTACTTTTTTCGCTACCACTTTCAATGTAATGCTTTCTAATGACTTGAGGCGAAAAAGAAACAGATGCCCACAAGGAGACGTAACTTATCTCTTATTGAAGATGGCTTTGTACAATGCAGCCCCGAGGCGAAGCGTGAAGGAAGAAGACTCGCCGCCGGCTCCAAAGGAAGGCCAAAAAAAAGCTTCGAACTGCCACCACGGTAGAACTTCCTCACCGCCGACGCTCCAAGTGTTCGCCAATTCGCGACCATCCTCGAATGCGAGCCTGACCGAGCTCAAGGCGGAGATCGAGACCACCTTGAAGGGCCTCCCACGGGAGAGATAGCTTGTTGCGCCCGCCGCGCTTGATCTTGCGCAGAACGAGGTCGCCCATCGCCAGTTGTTCTCACACACACCCGCCTTTGCTTGATAACGGCGCAAGGTTCGCCGATACTTGGCGGCCCGGATCGCCGCCTGCCTCGGATCTCCTCCAGAGATTCACTTCGCCCCGACGCCGGTCGTGGTCTTTGTTCGCTGAACGCCGCCACCCTTGGGGAGCCGGGCGAGCTCGATGGGAGCACCGCCGAGAGCCATACACCAGAAGAAGGGGTCTCACCGGTGGCTCATTAGAGTTGTCCGCAGCGCCCACAACACAAGGGGACTTCTTCACCAAATTGCCACGCTTCTCCAGCGATCGAACGCCTTGTCTTGAGCCCTTTCAAGATTTCCGCTCGCCGCCAACTTGCCCATTGCTCTTCGGATGCGCAACGGAGGCAAAGCACGCTTGGTACCCAACTCTTCGCACCAGCCTTGGAAATCGCCGCTTTTAATCGAAAGCGCCGTTGTCGGTGATGATTCTGCGGGCGACATCCAACCGGACGAAGATGCTCTTCATAAACTTGATAGCCGCCATGATGTGATCGCCGGATCGGCGAGGCTTCAACCCACTTAGTGAACTTGTCGATGGCGACGAACAGATGTGTGTAGCCTCCGCCGCTCATGGAACGGGCCTGTAATGTTCAAATTTCTGCATCGCGAACGCCAGAGAGCGGAATGGTTTGCGCTACCGGGCCGGCCGGTGGATCTCGCTTAGCATGAAATTGGCACGCTTCGCATCTCCTCACCAGCACCAAGGCATCTCGAGGGCAGAGGCCAATAGAAGCCGTGGCGAAAGCTTTCCCAACCAACGCCGGCCTCAATGGCTCCCGCACATGCCTCCATGGATCTCGTAGAGAATTGCACTCCCGCTTCCCGAGTGACGACTTCAAGAGAACTCCGCTTGCGCTCGGGCGATACAGTGTCCCCACCTACTGTATGTAGCGCTTGGCCTTGCGCTGCTATCTTCTCACCGACGCGTCATCGCTTGGGATCACTCCATCCCGCAGTAGGCTAGGATCGGATCCATCCACCGACCTTCCCGGACGAGCGTGACGACGTTCGCCATTGTCGCCGGGCGATTCGCCTCGGCCCGGCATTTCCGCCAACCGCCTCAGCAGCTTCTTCCGCCTCCTCCAACCGGAGCCGCAGCAGATTGGTGACGCTCTCCGTATGGAGTCTGCGTGTGGAAAGCGCCGCCCCGCCAGATTGGGGTCGCGACGGACGGCCACAGTAAGTCTTTCTTCAAAGACCCCAAATGAACAGTGCCCTCGACGAGGCAATCTGACAGCTTCATCCGCCATATAGTTGTCGCGGCGAGGGACGTGCACGAAGCCCAAACCTCAAAGTGCCGCCCAACCGGCGCACCTCCGCCAAATAGGCCGCCATGACGGATCCGAGCAGAGAAATCCTTCCTCGCCGGTTGATGACCGAGAGAGTCGCTTTTACTTGTAGCCGCGGATGCCAAGGGTCGGCCACCCCGAGCCCGGCGAGCAATCCTTCAGATTCCGCGACGTTGTTGGTGGCGCTGAAGTCCAAGACCACCAGTGCCGGACGACATCGCCGCTGGAGACACCAGACGACGCCACCCCAAATTTCTCCAAATGGAATGAGCCGTCAAGAAGAGAGTCCACGGCGAGGGTGCTGGGTGTCTTCACCAGGTCCGCCGAGTCCATTCACGATTTAACTCCGCCAGAGCTTGCCTTTGATGGCCGCTCGGGAGCGAACTTGAGATCGAATTCGCCACCCCATGGCCCACTTGGCGATGCGACCCGTCGCCTCGCGGTTGAAGAGGATCTCCGCAAGGGATACTTGGTCAACACTGTGACTTCTCGCCTCGAAGTAGTGGCGAAGCTGGACGCCACAAGACGGCGAGAGCATCTTCCGTGCTGTGAATACCTTGTTTCAAGGCCGTGGAGGACCTTGTCGACGAGTAAATGGGCGCTGAACGCTTTCTTTCCGCCACCAAGACCGCACCGACCGCCGGGGTTTGCCGCGACGAGAGGATCACTGCTCGCCTGGTCTGGGGCGACCAAGACGGGCGGGAGGTGAGATACTTCTTCACCCATCCGAACGCCTCCGCGCCCGCCGCCCACTCGAACTGGTTGGTCTTCTTTAGGAGCTTGAGCAGGGAGACTTTTATCCCCAAAGTAGCTATAAAGCAACCCAGGAGGTCAAGCACCCCACCAAGCACTAGATCCGCCAAGTCGCGGCGGGGCTTCATGTTCTCGATCGCGCGATCTTGTCGGTTCGCCTATCCCCTCTTGAGACGAGGAATCCCAGCAATTTGTCTGACGGAACGGCGAACACGCATTTCTCGATTAAACTTGATGCAAGATTTCCTCAGTTGGTGAAGGTTTCTTCCGTGTCGCCGATCAACTCCTCCGCCTTCTTGACTTCACCACCGATCATCGACATACACCTCCGTGTTTCGCCTTATTTGGGGGCGGTGAGCGATATGCATGGCCTGGCCGATAGGTTGGGCCTGCATTCTTCATCCAACGCCATCCTTAGAGTAGCAGAGACGCCCATGGGCGCCACGGCGCGTCTTGTCTTCATCTTCTTCGCCATGCTAACTGGTGGTACCCGAGTACGATCCGTAGCATTACCGCCGCACCCCGCCGTTGAGTCGACGATGAGATCGATGCGGGCAGCGGTACGGATCCTTCGCACGCTTTGTTGAGGTCGGTGAAGTCCACGCACATCCTCTAACGCCTGCTGATTTCTTGACGAGGACGGGTTCGCGAGCCACCGATGGGCGACATCGCGACGCACTCCGCCCTTAAGAGCTTGTCCACCTCGGCGGATAACTTCTCGGCGCTTCCACCGATCGCTTCCGACCTTCGCATGACCGTCGCGCGCCGAACGCCGCCAATTTATGCTCAATCACCTCCTCGGGACCCCAAATGTCGGACGGTTGCCACGCAAACACGCTCGTTAGATCGAGGAAGGAGACGAGCGCGCTTCCTATTTGGCGCCGAGAGAGGCGCCCACCCGAACGGTTTCGCCGGTCCGACTCGCTCAGGAGATCGCTTAACCTCCGCGGACGAACCGGGAGGCACGGTTTCGCCGAGGAGCTCCCAGAGTCGGCTCGCCTTCTGGCACCGACGCTTCGCCAAAGCGAGAGCGCCTTGTCGCAGCGGAGCGCCCGGCGGTCCACTTTCAAGACGATGGGGCCACCGCCCCGGATCTTCACCACCATGTACGATAGTGGCAAACCGCCATGAACTTGGTCAGCGCCGCCGAC
The DNA here is from genome assembly GCA_036346415.1 of Raddia guianensis. Lineage (NCBI taxonomy): Eukaryota > Viridiplantae > Streptophyta > Magnoliopsida > Poales > Poaceae > Raddia > Raddia guianensis. The sequence goes on along the minus strand of CM070534.1, from coordinate 16,832,794 downwards.
CTAGTATGGCGCTAGGGGAGGTCAAGTCCGCCACCGAACTCGAGCATCTCGCGCGGAAGTTGTTTGAGCCTCCAAACGCCACCGGAGATCGACGCGCCTCCGACGACGGACTCAAATTTCGCGCGATGTCAAGAACGGAGTGTTGGACGAAGCTCCCGCCGCTGATCTCGAGCGCTTTGGCGACCGGGCGACAGAGGTTGAGGAACTCCTCCGCTCTACCAAAGACCGCTTAGCTTTACATTCCGGACCGTGGGCGCAACCACGATCGGGAGATGTCCAGGTAGGCGGTATCGGCCGGGTGATCGGCTCGATCGAACGCGATCGGTCGCCCGACCACGCCACCGCTTTGTCGACCTAAAGCCGCACGGCGGCAAGACACTTCCTCATCGCACGCTTAAAGCTAGCGGGACGGATAGGTGGTCAACCGCCGGATGACGGCAACTTCGCTCCGCCCCGCCGAAAACCAAGCGGCCGCCTCCTTGCCCTTGCCATCGCCGGACGCCGCCGCCGCCGCCGGGACTCGCTTGTCCAATTATTTGTCGACGACATGGCAATCCGCCAAGTCGGGAGTTGTTGCGTGAATGGGACAAGAAGGCCTTCCGTCCCACTCACGGGCGACGGTTCGCCTCGTCGCGGTCGCGGGGCCGCCGCCGCCACGGCGATCGCCATGGCCGCCGCCTGCCGCCCTTTACGGGACCGTATCACGGCGCCGCGACCTCCTCCTCTTTTCTACCCGCTGCCCCCATTGCGCTGGCGGGTCATGGTCGTCGTTGCGCGCTTTCGGCGGCCATGACCTGTCCGGTCTCGGCTGCTTTGCGCTTCTTGTCCTTGCCGCCGGGTTCTCGAGGTCTCGGCCTCGCCACCGCAGCTGTCCCGCCAGCAGCCGGGCGGATGCGAGCTCCTCACGCTCAAGGGCGACTTGTGCGCCAAGGTGAAGAGCTCCTCCGTCATTTTGATCTTGCGGTGGCCATCTTCTCCTTGACCTTGGGGTCTCGGGCGCCTCTCCGAATGCCGTGACCACGGCGCCGATGGAGATGTCGTGGATGGTGTTGCGGACCGACCGAAGCGCCAATATAGTCGCCAATGACTCTCCTTTCTTCCGCTTCCACGCCAGGAGGTCGCCTTCTACCCGGCTGCTCAAGGTGCCCGAAGTTGGTGATGAAGAGCCCGAGAGCTCCTTCCATGACCCCACGGACCGGGGCAGGTTCATGAGCCACGAGCGGGTTCACGGTGAGGACCGCGGGAAGTAGTTCGCCGTAACCTTCCCGACCTCCCGCTTACCGCATCACCGCTGTAGATCTGCAAAACTCATCGGGTTGGTGGAGCCGCCATACTTTTCGATGGGGCCGGACGAAACCGCTCCGCCATCGACGCGCGCGCAGCTCCTTAGAAAAGGCGCTGCACCCGACGCCGGAGCCTCCTCGCCTCGACGCGTCTCGCCCGCCGCCTTCGCCGCTTAGGCGGCGCCAAGAAGCGCCACCTCACCGGGTCGGGCAGCTCATGGAGCCCTCTTGTTGGTCCTCACAGGCGGCAGCGACAACAGGTCGCAAGGCTTCGGTCGCGGCCGCGGAGCTTGTCACGCAGTCTTCTCCATGCAGCAAGTGGCGGTCCTCCGTGGGACCGAGATCACGGCCACTGCGACGCCGCCTCGCCGAGCCCCGTAGGGTCGCCGCTTTTGTCGTTTTGGCCCCGCCTCACCAGAGATCTCGAGAGGAGTGCGAGGGCAACAAAGAACGGAGGAAGCGGAAACACCGGTTCCCACGCCTCGAAACTTGCACCACCGCCACGGCGGATCGACGTAGCGGGCCAAGTTGCCAACCACGGCGCCGCCGGAGTCCGGAGTCACCGGAACCGTGGGTTCTCCAGAAGGCCCGCCGCATGGAGGTTCTGCGCGGAGTGCACTCTCCAAGGCCAGCGCCGCTTAGCTTGGCCGGGCGGCTTTTCCGCCAGGTTCCGACCTTAGGCGGGCGGCTACCGCCGGTGATTCATCGCCATCGCCGCGCCGACTCGCGGGCCGCGGCTCTAGCGGCCGCTTCGCCCATCGCGATCGCCGCTCCGCCATCGCCACCAAGAAGGGTCAAGAGTTTGAACCGGCGCCATCCTCCGCTCGACGAAGGTTCTCCGCTTGAACCATCGCGATCACACCCCGGTCGATTTTTAGTCTGCTAGCCAACTCGATCAAGCTCGGTTCGATTTGAGCGACAACGAGGAGCGATTACCTGTTACCTGTGTTCGACTCTCGGGTAATAGTCCTACTCCGCCGAGCCTTAGCTCTTTTCTCGATTGTGGTTGAATGGGAATGTGTTTACAGGTGCTTGTGAACTGCGTGTGCTCGAACCTCTCTTTGGCTCGCCCTCCTCCCCTTTTATACAAGCCTCGAACCGACGGAGAGAGCCGGAGGGTAGGCAAGACAAGATTCTACAAGATTCGGACAAGACAGTGAGACACGACAGAGAGATGAAAACGTGCTGCGCGCCCAGCCACAAGGCGCCGCCTCACAGGCTTCGCAGTGGCGACCTCGACCCGCACACCACACACGGTGAGTCTGCGGGGGGGGCCCGCCGCCTCCCGACGCGGCGATCATCTTAAGCAAACCTTCTCTCTGCGGCCAATTCTTCTCACATTAAAGGATGTACCGCCAGACTTGCATGGGTCATCAGAGCGGTAATCATTTCTTCACCGCCTATCCGCGCGTGATGTCGCATTAAATGCGCCGTCCCTTCGCAGCAGGGGAGCCTTCGTCTCAAGACTCCTTCGCAACGCTCTCGCCGCAGGCCCCACCTCGACGCGTGGGACCTCGCCGGTGTTCAGAGGGGCTCGCCCACGCACCCGCCTCGGGCGCGGGGCCCTTGCACTGTCTTCGAGGGGCTCGCCCACGCACCCGCCCGGGCGCCCACCGACCCTCGCCTGGTCTTGGAGGGGCTCGCCCACGCCACTGGGCCTGACGCCCACCGACGCGTGGGGCCTCGCTGGTCTTCGAGGGGCTCGCCCACGCCACTGGGCCTGATCGCCTGCTGGGCGCGCTGGCCTTGAGCGCTGAGGGGCTCGCCATCACTGGGCCTTGCCCGCCTCACCGACGCGTGGGGCCCGCCTTTGTCTTATCAGACTCTTTGTACCTCGGTATTTATTACAATCGATGCACGCTTCTGCGAATTTTTGGTAAACATATCAAAGTATTGTGCACTAACAATATTATTGCATATATAGTACATAACTTGGTATATTTGCTATAACATGTAATGTGCTTGGAAATATATTAATTCATAAATTTAAATCATTTTCTTTGAAAAGAAAACTTCAAAGAACTATGCTAGTCTTATAAAATAAATTAGTTGGGAGAGTATGTTTAATTAATACTAATAGCATACGTTTTAGAACTGAAATTAGTCATATAAATTAATTATATGGGCTTAAGTTTGATACAACATCCTATATATATAGTATTTAGTGTTGCACGTAGATCATGTGTGTGTGGGTGGGGGGGGGGCAACCCCCTGCCAGCCCCCCTGTCTCCGCCACTGACCCTACCTGTATGAGGTGGTGCAAAAACACTGTTGGAGCCAGGCTAGCAGGAAACGCCTGAGTTGGCTGTATCTGCACATGTAGACTGCTACACCTGATGTCAGCACATCAATACTCATTTTCCAATTCGTCTTTTTTACTATATCTTTCGATTACTATCTCCAATCACCGAATAGATTTCACCTATGTGTTCTGATATTTTTTTGAACAAAGCTAGACCACACTTGTCATATAAATTTCAAAAGTTTAAAATTTTAATTTATTAATTTATGAGACTTTCTTTTGATTTTTTCATTTTCATTTTCATATTTAAATTTTGTTTTTAATTTTCTATAATTTATTTTTTAAAATGTTTCACCCTTTTCTTGATTATGTCCATCCCATTCTCTTCTTAACGCAGTCAACCAAACACACCTTTACGCAGCCTGTATGATCTCATATATCTAAAGAAACAACATCCATTTACATCACCTCAGCCTGGCTCGGCAACCAAACAGCCAAAAAAACTCACGTAACAATTCACCAAAATTACTTCGCATACATACCGCTCCGCCGAACAGCCTCGTCCTTACTACACTGTTTAATTCTACCGTTAGGTCTTATAACACTCTGATAGCTTTTCCATCTCTCTCATTTTTCTCACCTATCCACTTCTTTATCAGTGATGACTGAATGAAATACATCACCATTGAAGGGGCTAGGCGGTACTAGAGGGAAGGAGCGGCCGGAACGCCACCACCAGAGGGGTGCTAGAGGGCCTCTTTGAAATGGATATGCCCTAAATCAATCATAGTGATGATTGTACCACGTCTTTGATCATGTACATATGATAACATTGTTTATCGGTTTCTTGAATAAATGTCATTACTTTGTCCATTGGGTATGACTTGATCCATATCATTACGAGGAGCGGCTATGATTTCATCAGCATACATATTGGTTGATGGTAATGTTTCACATACCATACATATGGACATATCAAACCATTAATATGGACACATGTTAGAGAACATGGATAGTCAGACAGACCCAATCCGAGACGCTGTGAAATTGTTATCTCTTATAGTGCCATCAGCGTATAGTATCAAGTAGTATGCCTATATGGTACTTAGACCTGAGATTGTCATGGATGCCAAACAAGTTGACTCGTATGCTTTGGTGTCATCAAACGCTACACCGTAACAGGGCAGTTATAAAGGTGACTACTGAGTATGCCACGATACATAGACAGGGGTGTGATGATCAAGATGCAATTTGTCCCTCCTCGATAACAGGGGAGATACCTCTCGGCCACTCGTGTGGATGGATAGGGAAAGTGCACGGCCGTGCTAATATGACCAAGGAGTTAGTCAAGTTTGTATCCATTACACTGTCGACTGAATTGGTCGAGCTATCAACAAGGGTGGCGCGCATCTCACCTTGAGCTTGACTGGTATCGTGTGACAAAGGGATCGGTATGTGAGTGTATTAAAGTTCAGCCGAATATTGATTCTGTGCATTCGGGGGTCAATATGTAGTGCTATGTGTTGCTGTTGATCGGTGGATCAGAAACGGGTTTCTGGATCCAAGACCGACTTGCACTAAACCTAACGGGTCACACACTTACCGGGTTGGAACAGTTTAACAAGTATATGCATGGATATAATCCGTGTAGGGGATAGAACCGTAGCTATCTGAAGCCCACTAGCGCGTCTATATAAGGGGAGGTGCGAGGGCAGCGTATGATATGAGTAGAGCCTTCACCACACCTAGCCGTCACGCGCCCCTCTTACTCCCCAAAAACCCTAGCTGGATAGTGAGGTGCTAGCACACCCCGTGTGGTGTTCCTGCTCGATACGTGTGGATAACGCTAGAGTCGCTGCCGTACGTGGACACGCTATTCGGTTGGAGCACCGATGAGCACTCGGGCGAGCAGCCAGCGAGCATCGGCAAGCACCGCGAGCACTCGGTGGTGATTGGGACGTGTACGTCTACTTCCTCTATGCTAACGTGTCTGCTTCCGCTGCACCGGTGCGTCAAGGGTAACGATCTGTGATCCCCTACTCGCATGTGATCTTGGTTGAATCGTGGTAGATAATTTTGATTTTGTGCTCGCGTAGCCTACCCGTTTCCCAGCAGTGATATTAGAGTCGATCATGGGTATTATTGGATCTAGATCAGGCGCATATAGCGATATGTTGTTGTGATTGTTCATGGGTTGATTGGATCGGTAGTTTGGGTAGAGGTATAAGTTCATAGAGCGATGTGATTAAAAAGATTAGTTCGTCCTCTTTCACATTCGTGCCGCACAAATCCCTATCGGCTGGTAACACCATCAGGGATGCACGCGTGATGAATAGATCGGGGCAACAGATCGAGGTCGCATCCGTTGCTGTTTTCTTAAGGGGACCTCACGCGTTGCATCGATATGACCGGTCTTATGAAAATCGGGTCATGTTGATGATCCGGCAGTCGGCTTGATGTGATCAATCCAGTTAGAATTTTCATTGCGTTTTCATAGATGTGATCAATCCGGTTGGAACTGCTGTGAACTATGGTTAATTAATAACTTAAAACTGGCTCAAATCGTGCGCGTTAGAATTCGATTTTGTGCCTAACTTGTTTTTGCAGGGAATGATGTAGACAGTATAGACCCTTGTGTATGTGATGTTTTGAATTCACATGTAATTTTGTTACTAGCTGCTAGATGTAGCAGTGTAGTACAACGTCATGGTGGAGTCAATCCTAGGTGGTCTGGTCGACAAGTATGGTCGTGGAGATAGAGATCGCCGCTCATGGGGCCATACTAGTTCACAGTTTGTTATGATTATCTGTGTTGATTTACCTTTCTTGGCTATTCTTTCACGACATATGTGTTCAATATGTTAACATGACTGAATAGTTTCCCTTAGAAAAATTAAGAATAGATGCCCTTTTGCCAGTAGCTACACCTATTGTCTTGTATGTTGACGGGTTAGGTCTTGACAAATCAAGAACGCCGTCTTCTTCCTTGTACAATAGGGTGGGTGTAGCCTAACCCGTGCATCCACACGCATAGTATTGGTTTGCTTAACAGATCTCCAAATATGATTTGGGACTTCGGGGCATCAGGGTTGGGAGCTGAGGCTTATGATGTCACCCCAACAAGCAAGAGTCGCATAAGATGTGATTGGCAAGGTGTTGTCTACCTATGTCGCGGGTTCAAGTGGTATTGACAAATCGTCACTCGAACTGCAATGACCCAGGATCTTGTCTCATGTAGATCACCAGAGTTAAAGTGATCCTAGTGGTAGTATCTTTTATTAAGGGCCTGTTCTTTTGAGCTGATCTGAATGGCTGAACAGCTGAACGACTGAAATGACCAAACTTCGAGAGCTTCTCGAGCTAGTCTCGAGATTCAGATCCATTTCGTTTGACTTGCTTTTTAAAGCGTTAGGACCCACCTTCAAAACAGCGAAAAAATGGACTAAAAAAACTGAAAGCATATGTATTTTCAAAACATAGATAAGCCGTTAAGCTGTTAAGCCGTTAAGCTGTTAAGCCGTTAAGCTGAAAAGAACGGAGCCTAAATTTTTTTAATAGAAATTTGACATGAACATAGTGCTAAAACTTTGCTTATTTATTTCTATTGTAGATGTCGTCTGTTGTTGCAAACAATTGTTTTTAACTTGCGATCCATTCTGGAGAGAGAGAGAGAAACTCTCTGGAATGAATTTTATTGATTATTATCGAAACTTGAGAATTGTTCTCAAGCAAAAGAAAAAAGAGTATGTTTTAGATTATCCCTATCCTAAAGAACCCGGGTATAATGCTATTGCCGCTGATCTCAGGGCTTATGACAAGCACTGTAATGATTTACTTGATGTTAGCTATCTCATGCTTGCTACTATAAACTCTGAGATTCAGAAGCAATATGAGAAAGCGGATGCCTATGATATGATCGAGGGCCTTCGTAACATGTTTGAGAACCATTGATGAGCTGAGAGATACTCGATCTCGAAAGCTTTGTTTGCGTGCAAGCTGGCTGAAGGTAATCCGGTGAGCCTTCATGTGATCAAGATGATAGGTTACATTGAGAACTTAGAGAAACTTGGTTTTCCTCTAAGCGAAGAGCTCTCTACTGATGTGATTCTCCAATCGCTTATTCCAAGCTTTGAGCCGTTCATCATGAACTTTCATATGAATGGCATGGAGAAAAGCATGACTAAATTGTATGGGATGTTAAAGAAAGTTGATGAGAGCATTAAGAAAAGTAATAAACATGTGATGGTGGTTCAAAAGGATGGGGGTAAGAAGAGGAAGCGTGGGGCCAAGGGTAAAGGTGAGGATCCAAGTAATAAACATGTGAAAGAAGAGGAAGCATGGGATGTTAAAGTAATAAACATGTGATCCAAGACCCAAAGCCTAATTCTGATGGTAAGACCAAAAGGAATGGCCCTACTTCTTCTGATAAATGCCATTACTGCAAAGAAAATGGGCATTGGAAAGTAACTGTACAAAATTCCTGGAAGATAGGAAGAATGGAAGGTAACACCTTCTACTTCGGGTATTAATGTTATAAAAGTTAATCTTGTAACTTGTCCTACCGAATCTTGAGTATTTGACACTGGTGAAATGATTCATACTTGCAAATCGTTGCAAGGGCTAAGATGGACTAGAGATTGCAAGAGAGGCGATATGGAAATTCGCGTCAGCAATGGAGCAAAGGTTGCTGCGAAGGTTGTCGGCGTCTATCCTTTGTCGTTACCTTCTGATTTAGTCATGAAATTAAATAATTGTTATTACATTCTTGCCTTGAGTAAGAATATTATCTCTTCTTCATGTTTGGAAGTAGATGGTTATGACTTTGTAATAAAGAACAAGCATTGTTCAATTTATTTCAACGGTTTGCTCTGTGGTAACTGTCCATTGGTGAATGGGCTGTATGTGCTAGATCTTGATAATGCTTCTGTTAGTAATGTTAATACGAAAAGATTCAAACAAATGATTTAGATTCCACTTATTTATGTCATTGTCGCTTGGGACATATAAACAAAAGACGTATGAAGAAACTTCATAAAGATGGTCTTCTCGATTCATTTAATTTGGAATCTTTTGAAACATGCGAGTCTTGTTTACTTAACAAGATGACAAAGACACCTTTCACTGGTACGGGGATGGAGCCCTAACGGGCCGAAGCCCACTAGCGTGTCTATGTAAGGGGAGGCACTGGGGCGGCGTATGATATGAGTAGAGCCTTCACCACGCCTAGCCGTCGTGCTCCCCTCCTGCTCCCTAGAAACCCTAGCCGCACGGCGAGGTGCTAGCACACCCCGTGTGGTGTTCCTGCTCGGTATGTGTGGATATCGCTAGAGGCGCTACCATATGCGGACGGGCTGTTCGGTTCGAGCACTGGCGAGCACTCGGCGAGCACCAGCGAGCACTCGGTAGTGATTGGGTCGTGTACGTGTACATCTACTTCCTCTATGCGTGCGTGTCTACTTCCGCTGCACTGGAGCGTCAAGGGTAACGATCTGTGATCCCCTGCTCGCATGTGATCTTGGGTGAATCGTGGTAGAAAATTTTGATTTTGTGCTCGCGTAGCCTTCCCATTTCCCAGCACTCTTGTCCCGCGACGAGGCAATGATGACAAAGGTGGATCTAGTACAGTGGTGGAGTACAGGGATGGGAAGGTGAACGATACCGTATCCCCATGACAACGACAATGCTAGATATTGGAAGTGGCGACATTAGAGCATAGCGGGTGGTAGGCCTAGGGTAGCTTTGCGGCAAAGTTCGACTAACGGCGCCGAGCATGGCAACCATGGGTGCAGCGGCACCAGACTGTGGTGGAGGTGAAGAGTGGTAGTAGAAGGGGTGGGGCGGTGCTAGGGAGGAAGATAGAGAGGTGCATGTCAGGGTGGGAGGAAGAGAGAGAAATATATACAGTGGGAGAGAGGTAGATCGGAGAAAGATAAATAGATTAATGATGTAGAGTTATAGGAGCTAATGGTGAAATTAGACACTTCTATATGGGCGAGGGCGTTCGGTGGAGTGGTATGTCTAGGAAGGTTTTCTAGTGGAGTACAATGCGAGCAATTTTATCTAAAAATAACTATACTGCCCGTAATTATTATTTCTAAGCACTCTATTCAACACACTATATACAATGTATTTATTTTGGGTATTTAGTGATATTTTATTTTCATTAAAATATGAAAAATATTTTGTATTAATAAACAAGTTCAATAAGAAATGTCATATTTTATGGATGGAGGTAGCATCCGATACGAAGGCTGTCACTACAGATATATTATGACTTTGCTACATATTTATCACCATATGTGGGGGACATGTTGGAAAAATCACACCATTTGTAGATGATTTTGCTATATATTCTATAAATACGCGGGAACATGTTGGCAAACATCGTACCCCTTGTAATGTCACATAGCAAACATCAATCAATAAATAGTACAAAGCCGAACATTGATCGTTTGGGCTCGACATGTGGCCTCCAAAACATGCCACATAGCCTAGCAAGCACCAGCCGTCCGATTTTCGCGTTAATCAAAATCCGACAGTCCATGTTTAAATTAACGTTGAAAAGAAAATATGTCGCGCATTGCAGAACAAGGCGGGTAGCTTGCTCTGTTGGCTAGCTGAGCTAGCTCTCACCGCGCAGACCAGGGTTCGAATCCCGCCACCGCCGCATCTTTTCGCTGGGTTTTTCCAGCGCCTACGCTTATATAGTACCTGTAGCTGTTTTAAGTAGCAACCTGTTGCTTGCTCTGTTGGCTAGCTCACTGACCGGTTGGTCTGGAGACCAACGTTCGAATCATGACTCACGAGCACACGGCTGTTGGCTGTCCGCTTTTTTCCCTTTGCTATTTCTTACATTTTTTTTTGCACGTCGCAAAAAATTCGAAAAATTGAAAGCTTCCAAAAAGTAGACCATGACTGCAAAAAGAATATCCATAAAAAATTTGGTGTTATTCAAAGTGTATAAAGTCCAAAATTACAATTAATTTGCTCTTTCTTATTAATGGTATATTTCTCCTCGATTTTTCATTTCTCAACTTTACTCCGAAAATTAAACCATGACTGCAAAAAGAATATCCATAAAAAATTTGAAGTTATTCAAAGTTTATAAAGTCCAAATTTACAAATAATTTGCTCTATCTTATTAAGGGCATATTTCTCCTCGATTTTTCATTTCTCACCTTTTCTTTTCTTTTTTGGACGTAGCAAAAAATTGAAAACATTGAAAGCTTCTAAAAAATTATACCATGACTGCAAAAATAATATGCATAAAAAATTTGATGTTATTCAAAGTTTATGAAGTCCAAATTTACAAATAATTTGCTCTTTCTTATTAAGGACATATTTCTCCTCGATTTTTCATTTCTCAACTTTACTTCCAAAAATGAAACCATGACTACAAAAAGAATATCTATAAAACATTTGATGTTATTCAGAGTTTACAAAGTCCAGTTTTACAAATAATTTGCTCTTTCTTATTAAGGGCATATTTCTCCTCGATTTTTCATTTCTCAAGTATACTTATGGTAGGTCTCCAAAAAAAGGATTTGAAAGTTTTTTAAAAGAAATTTGCTAATTGACTCTTTTATTTTCATAGGTTGATTCTGTTTTTATTGATTCACCTCCCCTCGAAGAGTCATTAAGCAGTCATCTTCAAGTTATTTACAATGTCAGCCAGCTGATAAGTAAGTACAACTTTATAATTAGAATCACTTTTATGTTTACATGAACTTAGAGCTTACTCCTGCAGTGTTGCCTTTATGATCATATCTATTTTTTTATATACAATTGCTACTTGGTGAATATTGAAGCATTTCAATAGAAGCCTTGGAGACAGCGTGGAGTGGATCTTTCTAAGTATTTCAATTTTGGTCTAGATGAAAAAGGCTGGACAAAATATTATTTTGGCAGGTTTTGTTGTCCTATTTTTTATTCCTGTAATTGTTAGGACATCATAACATGTGAAATGATATATTGTAATTGCTCTACACTCTACAAAGAGTAGGTAAGATGATAATTTTTTTTTGTTGTACCTGCAGGAAAAATTAGGTGACTGCTTAAATGGTTAGAAATAATGATATATTGTGACATATAATGAACTTCTTAAATTCACGTGTTTATATATCTGTCAGTATAGTCCCTGCTAAGCTACTCTTAATATGTTGCTATTTTTTTTGTTTCAATGTATGGTTCATTGGTCATGTAATAAATATGGTGCCCAGGAATTTCAAGTTTGATGGGGGAAAATAGTGATTGTTCAGTACTCTAGGGTTCTGGATAAAACTGGACACTCCTTTTGTTTTGATTGGATAAAGATTTTGATTATTGGCACCATGAAAGTGAAGGAGTTGTGCAACTCTTTTCCTGTTTGGTTTGCTTCTTCTTGCCATTTATTTCGGGTTGGTTTGTTGTGACATGACTGGCGATATCCTTCTTGCTCCTTTTGGGTGTTGATCTTACTGCTATAAATCAAAGAAGATGTTCTCTGATTTTTAATTTTGCTTTTGTTGAAATTTCTAAATCGGATTGGCATGTAAAGAAATAGTAGTTTGTTGTGGATAGGTCAAATAAACTATCATGGTCATAGAAATATGAGATAGAGGAAAAATGTGCTTTGATCTTAGTATGATCTATAGCATGTTCTAGGTCGGTTGAGCAACACTACTAGGTGGCAGCATTGAAGATCAATATAATATTATTTTTCTACATCTTCGCATATTTCGATATGATAGTATGCAAACATAATGCTAGTCAGTGGGTTTGGAGAAAAATAGAAAAAGAAAACTATACATGCGCATAACATGTCATGTTCAATTTAACCATGTACCCTATAAATATTTATCTAGGATCTTATACACCTTTTGACAAACTGATGAGGCTATAAATACATTTCTTTTTGTGGGGCTATGCTGCACCGTTGAAATATTACTTTTATAGGATGTTGCTTTCAAAAAGGTCAACACATTCTTGGTTCTCACTAGATGAGCAACATAGATTTGTCAGGCTTGGTTACTTGGTTTTTTTTTTTCTGGAATCATCTAATTTTTGTCGAATGGCAGCAGATTGAATGTTTGTGCAAACCCGCAAATTAGTGTGTTGACCATTCGAAATATGCATGTGCGTTCCATTTTGATGTCTTTTGCTACAATACATTTGGCCTATTAGAATTGTCATAAAATTTCTGGTTTAGTTCTATAGCAAGGCGCTACAATAGTTTTGTGCTTCCTTATAATCTTTCTGTGCTTAGTTTAATTGATTTCAAAGGTATCTGTAGACAATGAAAAATATTTTGTTGCTAATAACATTTTGGGCTACATATTTTATTTTTTTGATCCTGATTTTGTATGACAACTTTACGATGTCTGCTTTTTTACTTTATGTGCTTATTTTACGTGATACAACTTTCTACCTACTCAATGTAGGATTGATGGAGTTTTAGTTTTACATGTTAGCTAGAGAAAAGGCTGGAATAAACTATTCCATACTTTTCTGTATGATTTAACTTCACTCTGTTTATTGCTGGTACAACCTGAAAAACTGGCCTATGATGAAAGTGAGGTCAACCTCAATAGATATCCTCATAGTGGTTTTTTCCTATTATGCCACCTGCTAAGTTAACTGTGTACTATTTAATTAGATGCTTTGTTGTAGATATCTATTTTGTAAGAGGAATGGACCATGTTTCCCTTTTGTTGTACTGTCGCATATGCTCCATGTTAGTAGATGAGGTTTGTTTGTGTTCCATAATTTTATTGTGATGGTACTAGGCTCTAAAAACAGCTAGATTAATACAATGCTTACGATTTTGCATCTAATATAAACGAAAAAAATTGTCATGTTATTTGTCCTTAACATTTTGTCAACTATGCATTTTATATGTCAAATTGTACTCCTTTCTCTTCTTTTCAAAGCTATGCCCCTAAGTATATATAGTTGTCCAAACGGGCGGCACGGTCCGGCCTGGCACGGGCCCGTTCGTGCCCGTGCCTGACTTGTGCGGGCCGGAACGGCACGGTTAAGCCATCGTGCCGTGCCGGGCCAGTCCATGTGCCGACATCAAGGCCCAAGCACGGCACGCCAGAGGCTTAACCGTGCCGGCCTGGCACGGCTAGCCCGTCAGCCCATCGTGCCGTGCCAGGCCTAGGCGAGGGAGAGAGAGACGCGGCGCCGCCGCCGTCGCTTCTTGAGAGAAGAGCGGGGGGCTGGGGAGGGAATCGAATCGATTAGGGTTAGGGTTGAGAGAGTGCAACTGTGTGAGAGAGAGAGAGAGAGAGAGGCGCCGGCGCTGTGCCGCTTATATATTCAGGGGCAGCGAGTGGCCGTTGGGGGGCGGCGTTGGGCTGGGCCGCTCGGCGCGCGGCGTGCCTCACTCCCTCTCCTGTGGCCCAGGCCCAGGTTGTCTCAGCCCACATGCCTGGTCTGGTTGATGATTCATGGTTCCCAGCTATCGGTCCTAGGCAAGCCCGTTTAAAATTCGGGCCGTGCCGGGCCGGCACTGCGTGCCCAATGCTAGTACCAGGCATGGCATGCCATACCGGGCCGTGCCGGCCCAGCCCATTCCCAACAGTGCCGTGTCGTGCCATGGGCCGGGCCGTCCATCCGTGCCTTGGGCCGGCCAAACGGGCCCGGGCTTTCTGGACAACTATACCCCTGAGAGTGATTATATGCACTGTAAATAATTTCTTATGTATGTGCACTGCATTCAAACCTATAGTACAAGGCTATAGGCCTTAGGTCTTAATTATTGTAGTTGCCAAGCCAATTGTGTTTTGCTCAATTTGTAGGTTGTGATTGGAGTGTTTTCTTAGAGGTTATATCCATGAAAAGGACTTTCATAATTTTATGTGGTCGTATGTGTTTGGTATGCTTAATATATTTGCGCACATATTTTAGAACTGCCACATCCTTTAGCTTAAGGTTTTATTGCCATGTAATGCACGTTGTAGTAAAATATTCATTTAATTTATTGCTACAAAATTTTGGCTTTGTGTCCTAGCAAAACAACATGAATGATTTACTCATTTTTTGTCCTACCAAAATAGCAATGTTCAAGTGCTGGACCTAACTTTGTGCCTGTGAAAATTTTGACTGATCAGAAGTTCATTTGTTTGTTTGAACTGAGGATTAAACATCTTATACTTTATTGTTGACCAATTAAGACAAAACTATATTAGCACCCGTGCTTCTTTCCATATTGCTGCTTGATGCGTACTTCCTGTCATGTCAAGTTTCTTTTGTCGGATCAATACTGTTGGTAGTTAGACTTTATGTAGTAGCGCCACCCACTATACTGGGCACGAAGGCAAGTGTTTAGGATGGAATTCTCCTTATTTTGTTATTACAAACTCTGTCCCTACAAGTAATTTATCAGGCCGTTCATACACGGATGATAATGTTTGTTTACTTACATTAACATCTACGACATTACAATCTGATCGGCCCCGTTTAACAGTGCATTTGTCCAGTCAAGTTTGTTAGCAATCAGACAGCATTGTGTCGCTTCATGCTGTCCGACACATCCCTAGTTAGTGCTTCTACTCGCTGTGCTAATCAACACCAGAAGCTTCCGCCGATAAGAAAAACGCTTATGGCCCACTAGGCTAACAAACACAGTGTTTTCGTTGGCGTCTGTAAGATCAAGCCTCTCTTGGGCTTAATGTTTTGGTAATTGATGCCAACTGCGCCTCGACGGATCGCATCAAGGCTAAGGATGTTATTTTCTAGTTCTTCTATTTTCCTTGTGTGCGTGTCTGCTTCTGGCCCATCTGGCCCATTGATGTCTGCAAGATCACCTCTCTTGTTGTAGGTCCCACTGAGCACAAGTTCCAGTTCATCTGAGTGAGTTCGAGCGGGTTCTAGAGATGCAAGGTGTCCAGGGTTCGAGAGAGTTCCTGAGTGGGATAGCTGTCAAGATTCGGGTTTCTTAGCGCCTAACTCATATGGGTTCCCGCCTAAGCCTATTCCAAATATTCCCGCCGATTCCACAAGTCGACAAGATAGGCCAACAACCCTAGGTGTGACGTCGGACGAAGTCGGTATAGCCAAAACTCGAGTGGGGAAAATTTCAGCCCCACCGGACAGCGTCTGATCGCCATCGGACGACGTCCGGTGAGCACAAACCAAAATCTGGCTAAGTCCCCAATACAACGTCTCTGTCGGACGGCGTCCGATCGTTTTCTTGACGGGTCCGGCAATGAGATTCCCAACGAGTGAGCTCGAAATTTGTCTAAGTCCCAACGCGCAGCCCACGCTTGGACGGCGTCCGATCGAGACGGACGGCGTCCGTGAAGAAGAAATTTGAGCGCGAGGATCTTGGACGGCGTCGGTGAGCGTCCCGACGACGGGCCACTTTCACTGCCGGACGCGTCCGATAAGTTTATCGGACGCGTCTGATGACGGCTAAACCAGAGACCGAACACTGGCGGGCGCCTGTTCACGCTGCGGGCGGCTTGCCGCCGCGATCCGGTAAACCACGGACGGCGTCGACGGCAAGCACAAATTCTGGCAAGACCCATTGTCGGACGGCGTCCGACGGGAACCGGACGGCGTCCGACCGAGTGATCTGAAACTCGCGATTTAATCTGAGTCATCCATTTCTAGGGTTTCGCCTTGGGCCTATAAATAGAGGCTTGGTGTACGGGAGAAAATAGAGAGAGCCATCATTAGCAGCCACCCCTTGCCTTAGCCACCCATGAGAGCTCCTCCCATGGCACCCACCTCCACCTAGGGTTCCATGTGCTTGAGAGATTGAGAGGGAGAAGAAGAGAGGAAGGAGAAGAAGAAGGTGATCCCTACCTCCTCCCATCATCTCCAAGGTTTCCCCCATCTCCCATGGTGTTTTTGCCCTAGTTTTCATGGGGAGAGAGAAGGGGTAGTGGTGAGAGACGATCTTGATCTTGTGCTCTTGGGACTTCGCCGCCGGAGAGATCGTCGTCACGCCACGGGCTTCATCAACCGTACGACTACATCCGCTCCATCCGTTGGAGGCACAAGTCCGCCGTGTGTCGGCGGCCATCTCCGTGTGTCGGGGGTGCCACGGTTTCCGTGTGTCGGAGCCAAATCCTCCATGTGTTGGGGGTGTCTCATGTGTTGAGACGAAACCCACCGTGTGTCGGTGGTCGGTGCCGTGTGTCGGTGCCGGTGGGTGTGAGTGCTCTCGCTTGAGAGAACTCGCCTCAGTGAAGGCTTGGAGCTCGCCTACCATGTGTTGGTGAAGAGCTACATGAGTGGATTGAGGGTTAGGGGCGAGAGAGTCCCGACTTCTCTGTGTGAGAAGTTTCCTCAGCGAGACGAGGTGCTCATGTGTTGAGCACCGAACTTCGGTAAACACCTCGGTTTGCGTCTCCTCATCTCACTTGTTTAATTACGCATATTGTCTTGATCGCTTGCATGTGAGTGCCATCGAGCCTCCTAGTAGTCGCTTGTGCATTATTGTGATCACTTCCGAAACTAGACTCTAGGTCAATCGATAGCTTGGGATCTTAATTTGACTAAGTAAATCAAACGAATCGAGAGAAGTAAAATTTGAAAAGTGCCGATTCACCCCCCCTCTCGGCCTAGGATCCTTACAAGTGGTATCAGAGCACGGGTCTCTAGTTGCTTAACCGCATAGAGATGGCCGACGGGGGTAGTGTGGCCGCCAATAGGATTCCTCTGTTTAGTGGCACTAATTTCAGCTTTTGGAAGTTGCGAATGAAAGTATTTCTCCAGGCAATGGGAATGGATGTTTGGAGAGTTGTAGAGTCTCCTCATGGTGTCACACTCACTAACAATATACCTGCCACACCCGCTCAAAACAAACTCCTAGAGACCGATGCTAAGGCCATGAACGCTCTGTTTTGTGGTTTGAGCATGGAGGTCTTTGATAGAGTTAGCAATCTCACTAGTGCACACGAGATATGGATCACACTCATTGAGATTCACGAGGGCACCTCAGCTGTTAAGGAGGGTAGACTAGTGGTTGTCAAGGAGCGTTTTGATCAGTTCAGAATGCTTCCAAATGAAAATGTCAATGCTATGTTTACTCGGCTTAACCCCATCCTTAACGAGCTTAAGGGGCTCGGTCACACTGTTGCCAATGATGAAGTGTGCAGGAAAATGCTGCGGATCCTCCCCAAGAAGGACTATCGGGACATCATCACCTATCTCACCAACAGTGGTGATGTGGAGAAGCTGGCTCCCACAGCTTTGCTCAGTAAGATCACCGCTCATGAGATGATGCTCCTTAATGATCGTGAGGATTCCCCTGCCCCAGCGAAGAATCAAGTGATTGCTCTCAAGGCCAGTGGATCTAGACAGAGTGGTCTCAAGTCAAGTCAATCTGAGGACAGTGGTGAGATGAGTTGGAACGAGCTTGAGGAGGGCTTCCAACACTTCGGCCTGTTCATGAAGCAAGCTGGCCAATTCATGAGCAGAAACGGCTATGGAGGCAAGAAGAGGATGAGCCGAAACACTCATGCGTCATACCGATGCTATGAGTGTCAGGAGAAGGGGCACATCGCTTCAATGTGTCCTCAGAAGGGAAACACCAAGTACAAGGACAAAGGAAAGGACAAGGGTGATGGCGAGAGGCAGAGGCACAATGACAACAAGAAGAAGACTCCCCAGAAGTCTGGATTCAAGGGTCGCCTCACAAGGCAAGAGACTAGCCTTTGTGGGAGAATGGGTGACCGATGATGACTCCAGCTGACACGCCTCGCTTCGGAGATGAGGAATTAGCCGATCAAGAGTTGGCCACCATGGCGATAGCTGAGTCTGTGCCACCTCCTCCGGTCTCTGCTCCAAGATGTCTTACGGCCGTCACTGAGGCTCGAGAATGGTATTCTGATGACGATGGGGCTTCTTCCACTACTTCCTCTACATCGGCAAAGGCTTCACCGACTCCTCCTGGTACTTCCAAGTGCCTGATGGCTCGACCTAGTGGCGAGGTGAGCGACTCTGGTTCTGACTCTGATGAGGATGTTGAAGGCATGCGTGATTGTCTTAGGGAAGCTTGTGAGCGCTATAAGCATGAGACACTAAAGAATCTTGAGCTTGGTAAAACCTTGATTGCTTTGCAAACTAAGTGCAAAAACCTTGTGTCTAGATGTGATAGCTTAGAATCTGAGCATGATACTTTGCTAGGTTCTAACAAGAATCTGTCATCTAAGTGCAATGTGCTAGAACAAGAGCGCGATGCTTTGAATGAATCCCTAGATGATCTCATGACTACTTATCATGTACTTAGGGAGAACCATGAGACACTTCTGGCTAAGAATGATAAATTGGTTGCTTTGCCTCTTGCTCAACTAGTTGATACACTGTTGATGCTTTGGATCTTCGCTTGTGCCATGCACATTATACATTGCTATTGCACTGTTATTGATTTGACTCTTGCTTGCCCTGAGGTTGCCCATAATTGCACTGGATTGGCTTCCACCTCTAGCAGTTCCTCTAGCAATGCACTAGTGTGTACACCTGATAATTGTAAATTTGCACTAGCTGCTAGGGAGCTCGCTATTGAAAATGCTGAGTTGAAGTCTAAACTTGAGAAATTTGATAAGGGGCTTGGGAAGTGCTATGAGGGTAGCCTAGCCTTGGATAAGATGCTCAAGGAACAAAGAAAACCTTCCCAAAAGGGTGGCTTGGGTTTTACCCCTGAGAAGCCAAAGGGGAGGAAGAAATCAAGTGTTCCTCGAGCATCTACCCATAGGCAAGGTTACTATCAGGCTCATCCCAAGAAGAGGCATGATAATAACTTGCACACTAGCAACAATGTTTCTAGGATGAACAATGGGCACGGCACTTGGCAAGGACCTCCTGTGCACTATAACTCCACATGGCGAAGAAAGAAACAATAGTGCTTGGCAATATGATCCTAGATCCTATAACAACTGGCAAGGCCCTAGGTATCACAACACTTGGCAATCACCTAGACAGAATTTCTGGAATGGACCTCCTAGGCACAACATTGGTAGGACACATCCACCTAGGCACCAAAACCGCAACACTCCCATTCACACACAGCCAAGATTCCCTACACATATCGAGTTGTATGATCAATACTTGCTCAAGAAAAATGATCAGGGTAGGATGACTGCTAGATTTGTTGGGCTCAAGTCTGAGAATGAGCACAAGGCACATGTTTGGGTGCCTAAGTCATTGATTGATCGCTTTGCTCGTGTTGCTTCTGGTTTGAAGGCTAACCCTCGGGGACCTCCTGTGTGGGTCCCTGAGTCACATAAGTGATCTTCTCTCATGACAGGTGAACTACCGGAGTGGAGGGTGCCATTGGATCATTGACAGTGGGTGCACCCAACACATGACCGGCAACCCCGGTTGTTCACCTCATTAGGGGAGGAAGGCAAGATTCCCCCCAAGGTCACTTTTGGAGATGGAAGCAAGAGCAAGGTTCTTGGAGCTGGGAAGGTAGCAATTTCTTCAGATCTTTCAATTGATAATGTGCTACTTGTGAAAACTTTGAGCTATAGCCTCCTCTCTGTTGCCCAAATATGTGATTTGGGGTTCCATTGCAATTTCTCACCTGAGGGTTTGTTGGTTTTGGACAAAAATGAAAAACTTGTGTTCAAAGGCTTTCGTTTTGAAAACTTGTTTCTTGTGAACTTTAATGAGCCTGCCGCATCCGTCTCGACTTGTCTTGTCGCCAAAGTCTCTCTTGGTTGGCTTTGGCATAGGCGTCTTGGGCATGTCGGCATGGTAAATTTGAAGAAACTTTTCAAAAACGAGTTGATTCTTGGTGTGCAAGATGTGACATTCGAGAAAGACAAGCTATGCAGTGTCTGTCAGGCCGGCAAGCAAGTGGCAAGCTCACATCCTGCCAAGAATGTGATGTCTACATCTCGACCTCTTGAGCTTTTACACACGGATCTTTTTGGGCCAACTACCTATGTGAGTATCGGGGGAAATCTCTATTGCTTGGTCATTGTTGATGACTTCTCCCGATACACCTGGGTCTTCTTTCTACCTGACAAAACTCCAACTGGAGATGTTTTCAAAAAATTTGTAAAGAAAGCCCAAAATGCTTTTGATTGTACCCTCAAGAAGGTGAGAAGTGACAATGGGACAGAGTTCACTAACACTTCTATTGAGATCTTCTGTGATGAGTTAGGGATTGATCACCAGTTCTCAGCTACCTACACCCCTCAGCAAAATGGGGTGGTTGAGAGGAAGAACAGGACGCTCATCGAGATGGCGAGGACAATGTTGGATGAGTAACTTCACATCTGCTTGCAGGTCAAGCGATCAACACACTGTCATTGCATCAGCAGTCAGACCTTCACAAGCTCCTGAAGAAGACGTCCTACGAGCTGCTAGTAGGAAGACGACCCAATGTCTCCTACTTCAGGGTTTTTGGCTGCAAGGTCTACATCAAGAAGAAGCGGGAGCACTTGGGCAAGTTTCAGAGCAGAGTGGACACGGGAGTCTTCCTGGGGTACTCAGCCAGAGGGTCTTCCTTCAGGGTGTACAACGAGAGCAGCGGTCAGATTGAGGAGACCTGCGATGTGAAGTTCGACGAATCCAATGGGAGCCAAGGAGAGCATGAGAACTTGGATGATGTGGACGGTGGCGATTGGCAAGAGCGGTGGAGGAGATGCTGCTTTGGTGATGTGAGGCCGAGAGGTTCAGAGGGAGACCGAGACAGTTCCATCACCTCTCACCCCTGAACCAATGCCAGACTCAGGGGGAGCATTGCCTCAAGACAGCTCGAGTGTGGAGCCAGTTCCAGAGGCAGATAGAGCTTGTGAGCCAGATGCAGAGTCAGCCGAGCTACCACCTCAGTTGATCAAGACCCATCACACCATAGCTCGTGATCATCCAGCTGATCAAGTGATTGGGGAATTGACTCAAGGAGTGCAAACAAGGTCAAGGACAGCTAGCGTCAGTGAGGTCAGTGCTTTGGCAAGCTTCTGTGAGCACACGGCGTTTGTGTCTGAGCTTGAGCCAAAGAAAGTGGAAGAGGCTCTTAGTGACTCTGACTGGATCAATGCTATGCACGAGGAGCTGAACAACTTTGAGAGGAACAAAGTCTGGACCTTAGTGGAAAGACCAAGTGATTGCAACGTGATTGGCACCAAGTGGGTTTTCAAGAATAAGCAAGATGAACTTGGAGTGGTGGTGCGCAACAAGGCTAGATTGGTCGCCTGTGGTTTCACATGATTGAGGGAGTTGACTGTGGTGACACCTATGCTCCTGTGGCACGTCTGGAGGCTATCAGATTGCTTGTGGCATTCTCTACATGTCACAACATCATCCTCAAACAAATGGATGTGAAGAGTGCCTTTCTCAACGGGTACATTGGAGAGCTAGTGTATGTGGAGCAGCCTCCGGGGTTTGAAGATCCTCATTACCCTGACCATGTGTTCAAACTGTCGAAGGCTTTATATGGTCTCAAGCAAGCTCCTAGGGCATGGTACGAGAGGCTAAGGGACTTTCTGATCGGCAAGGGATTCACAATCGGAAGGGTTGACACGACTCTATTCACTAAGGTGGTGGATGGAGATCTGTTCTTGTGCAGTCTCGTGGATGATATCATCTTGGCAAAGACAAATGAGTCCTTGGTCAACGAGTTCAAAGAACATGATGAGAAAGGAGTTCGAGATGTCAATGATGGGAGAATTGAACTTCTTCTTGGGATTTCAAATCAAGCAACTCAAGACCGGGACATTCATGTGTCAAGAGAAGTACATCCACGACCTGCTCAAGCGCTTCAACATGGAGGATTGCAAGCCAATTCGAACACCAATGGGAACGAACTGCCACCTCGACCTCAATCAAGAAGGTAAACATGTCGACCAAAAGCTTTATCGTTCCATGATTGGTGCTTTGTTATACTTGACTGCATCTAGACCGGACATCATGTTTAGTGTGTGTATGTGCGCTAGATTTCAAGCCTCCCCTAGAGAAATACATATGACTGTTGTAAAACGAATCCTTCGATATCTGAAACACACACCTAGCATAGGAATTTGGTTCCCAAAGGGTGCGCGGTTTGAGCTCCTAGGCTATTCTGACTCAGATTATGCCGGGTGCAAGATCGATCGCAAAAGCACTTCCGGGGCGTGTCACTTTCTGGGTAGGTGTCTTGTGTCATGGGCGTCAAAGAAACAGAACTCCGTGGCGCTATCTACTGCTGAGGCTGAGTATATAGCGGCAGGGAGTTGCTGTGCACAACTTCTTTACTTGACACAGTCGCTGTTTGACTTTGGGCTTAAACTTGATCACGTGCCTCTCCTATGCGACAACGAGAGCGCGGTGAAGATAGCGTGCAACCCGGTCCAACACTCACGGACCAAGCATATTGACGTCCGTCACCATTTCCTTCGGGATCA
Source organism: Raddia guianensis (assembly GCA_036346415.1). Taxonomy (NCBI): domain Eukaryota; kingdom Viridiplantae; phylum Streptophyta; class Magnoliopsida; order Poales; family Poaceae; genus Raddia; species Raddia guianensis. The sequence continues at coordinate 16,809,944 of CM070534.1, read as the reverse complement.
TGTGGCGAAGGGCGACATTGTGCTTGAGCACGTGCGGACAGAGGATCAGCTTGCCGACATATTCACCAAGCCACTTGATGAGGCACGATTCTGCAAATTGAGAAATGAATTGAACGTCTTAGACAAGTCAAACATTGCCTGAGTTGGTCGTGTGGCTTTGTTATTCGTTGCAAATCTTTTGAAGCATGTGTGAACATTTAGGTGCTTTGCTTGTTATACTGGATGTTGTTTATTGCCTATATGTTCATCACATGAAATTGATAGCTATAGCATATGTTTACTTTGTCACTAGCTCAACCGTGTCTAACTCAATATATAATTGGAAGCCACGAGCATGTGTTAGAAGGGCTATAGCTTCTAGTTCCATTTGATTGCTCGAAACTCTTTGGTTGACCATGTGCGTCTAAGCCTAGATTGTGTTCTTTCATTTTGCACATGTCTATACTTATTTGAGTTGAGCAATTTTGAGAAAATGTTGAGCGAATTTGCAAAATATGCTAAAAGTGAATAAGGCCACAAGTGGTCATACATGTCTCACCAATGTCTCCTCGATGAGATAGCTCGCCATTGCACTAGGCATGAACTTAGGGGAGCTTTGGATGACCGAGACGTTCATCTTGATGTGTCATCTTTGGGTGGCGTCGCCTATTGTCTCGAGACATGGAAAATTTGAGAATATTCAAAATGCAAAATGTGAAATATTTCAAAATGAGTTCAACCAAACGTGTTTAGTCTCAAATTGGCATGGTGATAGCATGTGTAGTTTGGATTGCATTTTCTAGTGCTATGGTGCATCATGTGTCTTCTTTGAATTTTGGAGGAACTCTTGATACTTCTAGCTATTGTTCATCTTATATTTGCTCTAGGTCATAATAACTTGAATTACACATCTACCAATTTGGCTCTAATTGATCTTGTGACATTGTGACCTTGAGATGGCTAGATTTTGAGTGTGATGAACTTATTGGCGTGTTTGCACTAGTATAACTTCCAAAGCGCTTAATTAGTTCTCACTCCCTTGTTCTGCTACTTTCTGGTCATTAATGACAAAGGGGGAGAAATAATAGCAAATCCATGTACATGTTTTGGATGCTTTGGGAAAATTGAAATGCTTGGGGAGAATTGAATTGATTTTGGTTACAAGTGGTAGGTTTAGGAGATGCTTTGCTACTAGGATAGAGATTTGGATGGAGATGCTTTGCTCCATGAAATGTGAAGAATTTTCAAGTGGTATGCATTAATTTAGGGGGAGCTCTAGTCTCACATATATTACACTCTATTAATTGGCCTAGTATCTTGTATGTGTTGAGTGGCGTGCAATGTTTCTGAACTAACCCATTGCACCAGAGATTGTATTTTGTTTGCCTGGTCATGTTGGATTTGCAGGTGTTGTCATCAATTACCAAAAAGGGGGAGATTGTAAGATCAAGCCTCTCTTGGGCTTAATGTTTTGGTAATTGATGCCAACTGCGCCTCGACGGATCGCATCAAGGCTAAGGATGTTATTTTCTAGTTCTTCTATTTTCCTTGTGTGCGTGTCTGCTTCTGGCCCATCTGGCCCATTGATGTCTGCAAGATCACCTCTCTTGTTGTAGGTCCCACTGAGCACAAGTTCCAGTTCATCTGAGTGAGTTCGAGCGGGTTCTAGAGATGCCAGGTGTCCAGGGTTCGAGAGAGTTCCTGAGTGGGATAGCTGTCAAGATTCGGGTTTCTTAGCGCCTAACTCATATGGGTTCCCGCCTAAGCCTATTCCAAATATTCCCGCCGATTCCACAAGTCGACAAGATAGGCCAACAACCCTAGGTGTGACGTCGGACGAAGTCGGTATAGCCAAAACTCGAGTGGGAAAAATTTCAGCCCCACCGGACGGCGTCTGATCGCCATCGGACGGCGTCCGGTGAGCACAAGCCAAAATCTGGCTAAGTCCCCAATACAACGTCTCTGTCGGACGGCGTCCGATCGTCTTCGACGGGTCCGGCAATGAGATTCCCAACGAGTGAGCTCGAAATTTGTCTAAGTCCCAACGCGATAGCCTCGCTTCGGACGGCGTCCGATCGAGACCGGACGGCGTCCGGTGAAGAAGAAATTTGGCGCGAGGATCTTGAACGGCGTCGGTGGCGTCCGACGACGGGCCACCCTCACTGTCGGACGCGTCCGATAGTTTACGGACGCGTCCGATGGCGGCTAAACCGAGACCGAACACTGGCGGGCGCCTGTTCCACGCTGGCGGCGGCTTCCCGGCCGCATCCGGTAAACCACGGACGGCGTCCGACAAGCACAAATTCAGCAAGACCCACTGCTTGGACGGCGTCCGACGGAACCGGACGGCGTCCGACCGAGTGATCTGAAACTTCGCGATTTAATCTGAGTCATCCATTTCTAGGGTTTCGCCTTGGGCCTATAAATAGAGGCTTGGTGTACGGAGAAAATAGAGAGAGCCATCATTAGCGACCACCCTTGCCTTAGCCACCCATGAGAGCTCCTCCCATGGCACCCACCTCCACCTAGGGTTCCATGTGCTTGAGAGATTGAGAGGAGAAGAAGAGAGGAAGGAGAAGAAGAAGGTGATCCCTACCTCCTCCCATCATCTCCAAGGTTTCCCCATCTCCCATGGTGTTTTTGCCCTAGTTTTCATGGGGAGAGAGAAGGGTAGTGGTGAGAGCGATCTTGATCTTGTGCTCTTGGGACTTCGCCCACGGAGAGATCGTCGCCACGCCACGGGCTTCATCAACCGTCGACTACATCCGCTCCATCCGTTGGAGGCACAAGTCCGCCGTGTGTCGGCGGCCATCTCCGTGTGTTGGGGTGCCACGGTTTCCGTGTGTCGGAGCCAAATCCTCCATGTGTTGGGGTGTCTCATGTGTTGAGACGAAACCCACCGTGTGTCGGTGGTCGGTGCCGTGTGTCGGTGCGGTGGGTGTGAGTGCTCTCGCCAGAGAGAACTCGCCTCAGTGTGAAGGCTTGGAGCTCGCCTACCATGTGTTGGTGAAGAGCTACATGAGTGGATTGAGGGTTAGGGGCGAGAGTCCCGACTTCTCTGTGAGAAGTTTCCTCAACGGAGACGTAGGTGCTTATGTGTTGAGCACCGAACTTCGGTAAACACCTCGGTTTGCGTCTCCTCATCTCACTTGTTTAATTACGCATATTGTCTTGATCGCTTGCATGTGAGTGCCATCGAGCCTCCTAGTAGTCGCCAGCATTATTGTGATCACTTCCGAAACTAGACTCTAGGTCAATCGATAGCTTGGGATCTTAATTTGACTAAGTAAATCAAACGAATCAAGAGAAGTAAAATTTGAAAAGTGCCGATTCACCCCCCCTCTCGGCCTAGGATCCTTACAGCGTCCACTGCGGTGCATGACACCTGCAAAAGCCAGCTTTGCTAGCATCAGTGTTAGCCTAAACGCTACACGGTACACGGTCGGCAGAGTCTCGTGTAGCGTGTAGACCGTGTACACGCCGTGTACACGGGATTACACGGATTACATGTTTTTGTACTTTTTAATTAAAATACAAATAAAAAAACATGTATATGCCTAGAAAACTATACTGACAAGTGGCATAGATGAATAATATATTTTCAAGATTACACGTGCATTGTAGATTTGTAGTTCACATATAAAAAATGATTCCAAGTAGTGCAAGTATGCAACAAATGTATCCTCAAGCTGTATGTCACATCTCCTATAGCCTAGACGCCACGCTACACGATGAAAAACGCCGTGTAAGCCGTTTTTTTGCCGTGTCGTGTAGGCCAACTAGGCCGTGTAATTCCGTGTAGCGTGTAATACACCATTTATGTGCTAAACAGCACAGTAACCCATTGTGTACCGTGTACACGGCTGTGTAGACCTTGTAGGCGAACACTGGCTAGCATCACTTCCCTCGGCGCGCCACGGGCGCGCAGTCTCAGCTAGTTTTGTCTACATTTATATAGATTTGTCACGACAGAATCATTGTCTGTTCGTCCATAAGATGACAGAATCAGGTGAAATGATTTGATTACAAGTAGAGACAAACCATCCAGAAGATGTTTATCCCGAAGTTGGCTGACCCGATGACAAAGCGCGCACACATAAAGAAGTTCAGAGATTGGATGGTCTTGACCTGTCATGTTGGGAAATCACGAGAAGAGGGATGATATGAATATATAAATTTTCACTTATTATATAAATGCAAGATCTAATACCATGGCGGCATGTTAGAAACGCTTGGACTGATCTAAATGGAAGGAAGCAATTGAGGCAAAACTACCAGGTGGTGAGATGTAAAGCGAGTTTACTCCCAGTAGGGGCGAACACGATATTCATCCGAAAGAGGGATGTACTAGGTGGTGACATATAAAGCGAGTATAGTAGCACAAAGGTTTATGTAGAGACCAACATCAATTATGATGCGAACTGCTCTCTGGTCGTGAGTGAAATAACCTTACAATATCTATTATCACTAGCAGCATGTATGAATTTTAAAATACAATTAATGGATGTCCTGACCACATATTTGTATGAGTGACTAAATTAGGACATTTATACGATGGTCCCAAAAAGGTTTTAAAATTTCAAATAGAGGAGATGACAATATGTATAGGACTAAATTAGAAAAACCACTATAGATTGAAAAGTCAAGAATGATTTGGTACAACAGACTAATTGAATTCCTGGTAAAGAATGGATACCCGAATAATGATGATAGTACCTATGTGTTTATAAAAAAATCCAAATTGGTGATGATTTAAATAAAATCAAAACAACAGAGGACATAAGTGATGCTAGTGCTCATTTGGTGACGATGTTGAGTTAAAGGATTTGGGTAACCAAATTTTGTATGGGCTTATAACTTGAGGATATTTTAGAGAAGACATTTGTGCGTCAAATTGTCTATACCTAAAAGGTATTGAAGAAATTTAATATGAGTAATGCTCGTTCTCTCAAACCCCAATGGTAACGAGGTCTCTTGAAGTGGACAAAGCTCCCTTTAGACCTTATTACAAAGAATGAGAAGATTTTACAACCAAAAGTTACTTATTTTAGTGCTATTGGAGCACTAATATATCTTTTCAATTGTACTAGGCTTGACATTACATTTGCAATGAATTTGTTTGATCTATATAGTATGGCGCTAACTAGGAGACATGAACAAAACTAAGCCAAAATTAAGATTGCCTTTAGTTAGCTACAAGATTAATGAACCTAAAACTATATGAGTTGCAAGGATATGAGATTCATGTTTGTTTCACAAACAATTAAGTCTCAAACTGGGCTTGTTTACTTCTATGGTGGTACGACGATGTTTTAGAAATCTAGTAAGCAAACATTTCTGACAATGTTCACCAATCATTCTAAGATTATTGCACTATATGAATCCTCCCGTGAATGTGTTTCATTCAGGAGGATGGTTAACCACATCCGAAAGTCATATGGTATGTATATCATCGATACCCAACAATTATCTTTGATGATAATGCTGCTTGTGTTGCGTAAATGCAAACGATTATATAAAGAGTAATATCAGAAAGCATATTGTACCTAAACTCTCACGAGCTCTAGAAGAGTGCTGAATTGAGGTAGTATAGATGAGACATGTGATAATCTTACAGGTTTATTCACAATAAGGCATTACAATTGCAAAAGTTTGTTCATGAAATTGGGATGAGGTGATTTTCTCAAGGGGGGGGGGGGGGCTAAACACCTCATGGATAGGCTATAATGATTACGGAGATCAAATATTGTACTTTGTTATAAGATTTTCTCTAAAATTTTTCATACAGGTTTTAGTGGAGCAATAGCATAGTACAATATGCATGTACAATGTCCTGTTTTCTTTAACCATTTTTTTACTTGATTTTTGGATGGAGTTTTTAATGAGACGTGTATTTCGCAGTTGTGTCCAAGGGGAACGTTGTAACCAACCAGAAAACCTAGTCCATCAGGATTTATCTGTAGGGGTATTATGAAAAAACAAAATTAAGAGAGAGAGAGAGAGATCCTAATCTACCCCTAGGGGTAGATTAAGCCTAATCTACACTTAGCCTCTACACGGACCAGGCTGCCGAGCCACCCAGCCAGGCAAACCCGAAAAAATCGGATCACTATTTAAAAAACCACCTCCACCTCCCTCTCTCAGTTTCTCTCTCCTCTCTCCTGGTGCTCCCGATGCAACCGATCCTGGCCGCCGTCCCCAACGCCGACTGCGCGACCAGCGCCGCCACACCTCGCCTCCGCCTGCCCGTCGTCGATCCCGCCTATGCCGTCGTCGACCAGCCTTGCAGCGGCGCTTGAGGAAGCGGCGGCGGCGCTGTGATCTTGAGACGCGAGGACGCGGCGGCGGCATGTGATTCAAGCGGCAAGGGCGGCGGCGCTAGCGGCAGAGGACGCGGCGGCGGCGCTTGAAAGCGGGCGACGCAGAGGTCAGGTTGGCGAAAGCCTTGCGGGCGACGCGGCAGCGGCCTTGTGGCGGGCGGAGGCCTGGGGCGGCGCCTGGTGGTATGCCGTCGTCCCAGATTCGCCACGGTGACCAGCGCGCCGCTTGCCGCCTCCTCGACGCCGCCGCTCGCTTCCTCCTCGATTGCCGCTCGCCGCCGCTTCCCGACCTCTGCTGGCCATCAAGCGCCCGACCACCGCCGTCGCGGATCGCTTCCCGACCCACGGACGTCGGATCTGGCGCCGCCCGCCCCGCTTCCTTACTGTCTCAGACGCCGTCCCATATCCGCCACGGTGACTGACGGCACCCGATCGGCAGCATCTCCGACCATCCTCCTCACGCGCCGCACCGTCCTCGGCCAAGATCGCCCTCGGCCTCCACTGCCCCGCATTTGCGCCGCCGCCGCCGCCTACCCGCCGCTCGCGCCTCGACCTTGCTCATGCGCGCCTCCATCTCCCCAACGCTTTGCTCCCACGCACACCATGGCGGCCCAGGCGCAAAGCAGCGACGGCTCGACGAGATTCTTTGGCGGCCTTGGGCCGCTTCCATTACTTTTGATTCTTGGAGAAGTAATGAAGTAATTGATCTGTGTTGATTCTTGGAAAATGATTTAGACGCAATGCCAAGTAATCGACTGTGAATGTATTTTTCTTCGTTTTTAAGAATGTAATTTTGGAGGGAATGGAAAGTAATGAGATTCCATATCAGTTTTTTATCCAAAAAAATGGCAGTAATTGAATTACTGTCTATTACTGTCGAAAAACGAAAGTAAGGAAAAGTAATCGGGCTAGAACCTACAAAACATGGATTACTATCATACGTACATCACATTCATCTCGATTACTAGTAATTACGTTCAAATCATAATCATATTCAAATTGATATTTATAAAATATCTCAAATTCATATGGCAACCAAGATCTTGTTTTGCTTGAAAAAATACCAGCGATACGATGCTGGAAAGGATTTAATCATCGGATCTACGAATCAAAAATTAAATCGAAAAAACGAGATAGAATACGTTTGAAAACGAGTAGTTAATGCTCTCACAATTTTAGGCACCATATGCAGTCCTAATTACTGCCGAGTGTCAAAGTCACTTCTTTTGAATTACTTTCAATTACTGTCGAATCTGACGCCTTCGTCGGTTTTTGGTTGGTCTTTTCATTTGAGAGTGTGGTCATGGTAGATTAAACCTAATCTATACCCAGAGGTATATTAGGGGCTCCGTATATATATATATATATATATATATATATATATATATATATAGAGAGAGAGAGAGAGATTTGCTATCGTAGACTCGGGTGCACAGAGGGCCTGTGCTTCCCATCCTCTCCACCGCTCGATTGGAGGATGCACGGCTAGATCGAGCGTGCTCAAATGCGTGCGCGCGGGGTGAGCTCCGCTTCCTTCCTCCTAACGGCGCCGTGTCGTCCCTGTCATCTCGCCCCCTTCTCTCTCTCGCTCGCCTCGCATGAAGCCGTCGCCGCCTCTCCCGCTGCTCGCCTCGCATGAAGCCGGCGCCGCCGCTCCCTATTCCCGCCGCCGCCGCTGCTCGCCTCGCACGAGGCCGCCTCCGCTGCATCCGCTTGAGCTGCTCGCCTCCCCGCAGCGACCGCCTCTCTCCTCTCCCTCTCCAAACCCTAGCCGCTCACCCCCTTCTCCTCCCGTCCAAATCGCCGGCGCAGGCGGCGCCACGGAAGGCCCTCGCCGCCCTAGCCGCTGGCGGATCTTGGTATTGCTTCGTTTCCGACACCCCCAATACTGCCTCTCTCAGTCCCCCACTTGTTGCTTTGTTTCTAGGTGTTCGTCCTTGTCAATTTGGGCTGCGGAAGCTAGCATCCTCCAGTTGTTCGTGATCCTCAAGTTGGAGTAGCGGCGTTTCTACTCCGTTGATTTCGATGCAACACCATCAAAGGCAAGAAGAGGGTATAAAGCATCATCATTTCAGCTTGATGTATGCGTCCTCCTGCTCCACCTCCTGGGAGATTGTCAAGTCCACCACCTTGCAGGGGAACAGCTGCTAGATTGTACGAATTGTAGTTGTGGCTGAAGTTGAAAGTTTGTACATGTAGATTTTTAGTGCAGGTTTCAGGCAGCTAGAGTAGTTTCCGGTTCTACAATTCATTTGAGAAATTTAAAACATGAAAGGAAGCACCAGATTTGTGAGTTCTTTGAACTCGTGTATATGTTAGTTCTTGAATATAAGAGTCTCCTTGAATGATGAATAAAAGCCATGAATCCATGAGCTAGTTCAGATTTGCGCAATTTATTTCTGAAGTGTATGCCATTTTTTTAGTTGAATGAGAACTATATTATTCAGAAATAAGAGAAAAAAAATGGCAGCTGTATGACTGTAGGAAATGGAATTGAAAAAAATGTTACGGTGGTTCTCCAAGATGGAATTGTTGAAGTAACCTCATGTTCAGATTTGTATGAAATCAACAGCTTGAAATATCTGCTTGTACTTTTCAGTCCATTGTATCAGTCTTGTGACTTGAGTTGAAAATTGTTTCAGCTGAAAATTTCTGGTGCTGAAAGGATTTAGTTGATAAGTTCTGGAATCCACTACTGATTTTAATTGCATGAGCACATATGTGTCTACTTGGCTTTGTGTCTCTGCATTTTCTTTGCCACAGATCATGAAGCCATTTTCTGTGCAGAAGGATTACCAAGTAGAGGATGAATTTTATCTGTTCAATGCATAAACTTTTCTCTGTACAATGCAAATTAGTAGATGGTGCTTCCTTTGTATGACTTTTGCAATTCTGGAAATGCCATGTCCATTTTAGTAGATTGCCTTTTCTGAAATCAACTGTATTGTTGCATTTGCTGAAATTTTAGAGAAATCACCCACCACTTGCACACATATATACATTTCATATTGTTTTCAGGTCAGACAAGTTTTCAGTTGAATTTATAAACCTGAAGCTGAATATTTGATTCAGCTGAAAAAAAATTCACTCGAAAGTCATACATTGAATGATGGTTTAAACCAACCTTCTTGAATTACATCACTCATTAAACAGATTAATCCCAAGTCTCAACAGCCATGAAAATCATTCAAACTGATACATGCCCAGTCAAACTGGTCTGCGCATACACTTCTGAAAATTGATGCAATACAACCATATACAGTTTGATGCCAAGGGACCAAAGAAGCTAGTTACTCTTTTATTTATGAGCATTCTCTATTTGTCCTCTGCTGATATTTGTACTCTCACATACACAATTGATTTCACCAACAGAGGAAGACAATCACACTTTATTCCAACTAAATATTGGGCTGAATTTCGAACTTGGTTACATATACAAACAAACACACTTTCGCAAACCAAAAAAAAAAAAATCCTCAAATCAAAATTGACCCCAAGTCCAGCCAGTGAATGGCTCTCGGGCTGCTGCCGGTGACGACGACGAGCTCGTGCGTGGCGCTGCTACCGGCGACAACGACCTCATCCTCCTGGCCGGCGGCGACGAGCTCATCCGTGGCTTAGGCGCCGAGGAGCTCATCCCTATCGGCGACAGCGAGCTCGTGCGTGGCGCTGCCGCCGGCGACGACCTCATCCCTGCCAGCGACGACGACCACTCATCCATGGACTAGGCGTCGAGGAGCTTGTCCATGGCAAGGGGTGGAGGAGCCTCGCGGCGAGGGCCTTCCATGGCGCTGCCTGCGCCGGCGATTTGGAAGGGAGGAGAAGGGGGTGAGCGGCTAGGGTTTGGAGAGGGAGAGGAGAGAGGCGGTCGCTGCGGGGAGGCGAGCAGCTCAAGCGGATGCAGCGGAGGCGGCCTCATGCGAGGCGAGCAGCGGCGGCGGCGGGAATAGGGAGCGGCGGCGCCGGCTTCATGCGAGGCGAGCGAGAGAGAGAAGGGGGCGAGATGACAGGGACGACATGGCGCCGTTAGGAGGAAGGAAGCGGAGCTCACCCCGCGCGCACGCGTTTGAGCACGCTCGATCTAGCCGTGCATCCTCCAATCGAGCGGTGGAGAGGATGGGAAGCACAGGCCCTCTGTGCACTCGAGTCTACAATAGCAAATCTCTCTCTCTCTCTCTCTCTATATATATATATAGAGAGAGAATAAAGCGTCTTGTGTACAGGCGAAGCTCTCGAAATCTTCTTTCAACGCAGCGTTTTGAAATTGAGATCTTTAACAATGATCCAGAACCATTGATCTTGTTAATCTTATTGAAATGTAGCCGGTGACCAAGTTTAGTATTTTTGAATTTATTTACTATTTGTTTCTTATTTTCAAAAATCAGCCTTCCAATTAGTGGTAGTGCGTTCAAAAAGCTGATTTTGTAAATAGAAAACAAATAGTAAATAAATTCAAAAAATACTAAACTTGGTCATCGGCTACATTTCAATAAGACGAACAAGATCAATCTGCTCAGATCACTTGTTAGCATCTCGATTTGAAAACGCGTTGGAGTGCACTGACGATGATCAGGTTCTGGGCTAGCCAGCCTCTCTCTCTCTCTCTCTCTCTCTCTATATATATATATATATATATATATATATATATATATAGGAAAACAGAATGGGACTCCATGGAGTCAGTGCTCCATTCCTCGTTACTGTTAGATTTCATCAAGATTCGTGCCAACAAAGTAATTACATGCACGACAACACTATCATTTGTCATACAAAGGTGTGAATGCAATAACTACGTCATTAATTGTTTACAAAAAGGCACGGAGCACGAGACTCTATGGGGTCCCATATATTTTAAAATATATATATATATATATATATATATATATATATATATATATATATAGAGAGAGAGAGAGAGAGAGCTAGCGTACTCTCGAAGTCTGAGATCTCTCCGTACTCAGTGGTTTTGAAATTCGAGATGCCTAACAACTGATCTAACCATTGATCTTGTTAGTCTCATGAAAGCGTTGTCGGTGACCAAGTTTCATATTTTTTGAATTTGTTTACTATTTATTTCTTATGTTCAAAAATCAGCTTTTTGAACGCACCACGACTAATTGGATGGCTGATTTTCAAAATATAAAACAAATAGTAAAAAATTCAAAAATATGAAACTTGGTCACTCACAACGTTTGAAGGAGACAACAAGATCAACGGTTCGGATCGGTTGTTAGGCATCTCGAATTTCAAAACCACTCGGAGTACGAGAGATCTCAGACTCTCTCTCTCTCTCTCTCTCTCTCTCTCTCTCTATATATATATATATATATATATATATATATATATATATATGAGGAAGGCTAAGCGTACACCCAGTCACGGATCTCTCAGTACTCTAGCGCGTTCAAAATCGAGATTACTATCGATCGATCCGAGGCAGATTGATCTTGTTAAATCTCATTTGAAATGTAGCCAGGTGACCAAGTTTAAGTATGTTTTTGAATTTATTTACTATTTATTTTTATTTTCAAAAATCAGCTTTTTGAACGCACCACGATTAATTGGAAGACTGATTTTTGAAAATACGAAACAAATAGTAAAAAATTCAAAAATACTAAACTTGGTCACGGCCACATTTCAATGAGATGAACAAGATCAACGGTTGATCGATCGATAATAATCTCGGATTTCAAAACGCTAGAGTACGGATCTCCCCCTACTGGGTGTACGCTAGCATTTCTCTATATATATATATAGAGAGAGAGAGAGAGAATAAGCGATTCTCGAGAGTCTGAGATCTTCCGTACTCTCAGTGGTTTTCAAATTCGAGATTCCTAACAACCGATCCAAGCCGTTGATCTTGTTCGCCTCAATCAAACGTTGTCGTTGACCAAGTTTCATATTTTTTAAATTTTTTACTATTTGTTTCATATTTTTGAAAATCAGCCATCCAATTAGTGGTAGTGCGTTCAAAAAGCTGATTTTCGAACATAAGAAACAAATAGTAAACAAATTCAAAAAATATGAAACTTGGTCACCGACAACGCTTTCAACGAGACTAATAAGATCAACGGTTTGATCGGTTGTTAGGCATCTCGAATTTCGAAACCAATCTAGTGTACACCCAGATCTGCAGTCTCTCGAGTACTCTAGCGCATTCGAAATCCAAGATTATTATCGATCGATCGAACCGTTGATCTTGTTAGTCTCACGGAAAACTAGCGATGACCAAGTTTCATATTTTTAAATTTATTTACTATTTCTTTCGTATTTTCAAAAATCAGCCTTCCAATTAGTCGTGGTGCGTCCAAAAAAGCTGATTTTTGAAAATACGAAAGAAATAGTAAAAAAATTCAAAAAATTATGAAACTTAGTCACTAGCTAGATTTCAGTGAGACGAACAAGATCAATGGTTCAGATCGATCGATAATAATCTCGGATTTCGAAAACGCGTTGGGAGTACGGAGAGATCCGTACTCTGGGGTGTACGCTAGCATTTCTCTCTCTCTCTCTCTCTCTCTCTCTATATATATATATATATATATACTAGTACAATGCCCGTACTCTGCCACGGACCAAAAAAGGATGAAAGGAAACATAATTTATAGATAATATATAAACATGAAGGGTGATTTACAGAAAAGACATCATATTTGAACTCATTTCAGGCCAAGAGTTCAAATTAGCATTAAAACATATCCACCTGATCCGTAACATAACCCATGAGCATCAGTGCAGTTTAGAACATGATGTGGCTGCCTACAAAACGCATATTGTTATTGATGTCATTCCTTTTGACGTCTAATTTCACTCGTGCCATAGCAGCACATTTCAAAGGATTTTCAGCATATATAAAAATAAAATATGAGACAAAATATGTGTGGGACCTGCATGTTATACACTAATACTTCTTCCTCCTTCCTCCTATCTCTCCCCTCTACCATGCCTCCAAGTCGCTGATCCACCTCATCGGAGCTTGGTCACCGACCAATCCACCGTCATGAGCTCGCTTCGTCCATTGCAGCCGAGCTCACCGCCGTCAATACCAGCCAGGCCATCGTCCACCACCATCCTCCGCAAGCTCGTTACAATTCGCCTCTACGCAGCCGCTGCCCGTCACGAGCTCGCGGGAGAATGTCGATGTCTGTCGCTACGAGCTCGCCGATTGCCATCGCCCGCCTCCGTGAGCTTGCCACCACACAGCTGTCGTCCGCCGTCGTCCGCTACTGTGAGCTCGTACGCCGTACACCATCGTCCGCTTTCGCGAGCTCGCCTCATCCGCCTCCGCACAACCGCTGTAGAGGGCGACATAGTATACTCAGAAAAATTTCACACTACACCAAAACATTGATCGAAAAGCTCAGGATATTAGCAATAACAATAAAATAATTTAAAGCTAAAGAAAAAGCTTACGGAACACATAAAACAGGTAAGAATCGGCCTAGTTGAGCTGAAATTATACAAGTTCGTGGTGAGGCAAAACAAATCGAATTTTAAACCATAAGATTATCTCATACATCAGGTACTAATGAAGGGAAAATTTAAAATTGAATGATACACTTGATTTCTTGAATATCATCAACAATGTGCACGATTCCATCGAGCATGTCATATAATAGAGAAAAAACAATGTGCAAAATTTAGGATCCATATTTAGCAATATAATGCAACCCTTCAAAAAAATAACAAAAGCAGAAATAATGCCAAATATTTTACATTTTATCCTCAACATGAAAGGGAACCAAATAGTATGATATTGGTCTTGATTCACTGTAAAACCATGATGTTGGTCTTGATTCAGAATGTTTCCCTTTTGTAATATAATGTAATGTTCACTTTTGACAAAACTATGACAAATGCAGATACCATCTTCCCATCTTCTTGCAATGGTGCATAAAATGGCTTTAGCTGTTTGGGATATTCATATATGACCACCGGATTCTTGTAGGAATCGTCAGACATAGGTGCAATTGGATTCCATTCAAAGAAAAGAAATAAGTCCCTTTTAGGAGGTGCAAATATCTTCTCAAAAAATAAAATAGTTTATATACCTCATATGTTCATCCAACAATAGCATGCGAAGAGAAGATTTTTTTTTTTCAACCTCTATTGGTAGTACATATAAGGAGCAAAACATACGAAGAGAATCTCTACTATTATAAAGCACCTTGTGATCGTGGTGGTGGTGGTAGTTCGAACTTACGATCTGAACCATCCAACAAACACCAGCCTATGCGCACCGTTCGATCTGCAAGCCACCACCTCTAGGTTTCCTGGCTCCCGCCTCTCACGATCCCCACCCCGCAAAACCGCCCCTTCCCTCGTCCCACTCCCTCTCCCTCACCCAAGCCGACGCCCCACTCCTCCGCCGACCTCCCTCACTCCTGTTGCCTCCGCCTTGACCCTCTCTCCCCATCGCTTCCTCCCCGGTGCACGCCACACAGAATCCTCGCCTTGCCCCCCGACTAAGCGCCGTCGCCGTCGCCGCCTCCCCCACCTCAGATCCCCCTCAACACGCGCCTCCACATCTGCAGCCATTGCCATCCTCCCTCCTTGCTTTCTCTCTCCGCTCGAGCCGCCGCTCTCCTCGTCCACCTCCTATCGGCCAAGAACCGCGATGGCGGGGCAGTGTCTGCTAGGAGAAGCGACGCGGCCTCGGATCCGTCGTGCCCCGGTTCCGCCGTGCCCACTGCCGCCCGACCCCTAGATATGTAATGTACACTGATCATTTGTTTTCTTGTTATTAGCATGCTGCTGACGAGAAGTAGGTTCCCCTGCTCCCGCCTCCCATGATCTCATTTGGTGCCTTCCCTCTCTCTGCCTTCCCCGCCACCGCCGCCTCCTCCCCACCCCGGCGCCGTCGCTCCTCCCAGCGCCTCTGTTCTCTCCCTCCCCAAAACCTAACTACTCAATCCCCACTCCCCATGCAAATCCGCCGGCGCCGCCATGGAGGGACCTCACCGAGCGCCTCCGTTCCCATCTGGTTCCTCTCGTCGCCTGGACCATGGAAGAGCTCGTCGACGCCGACCGACAGGGACGAAGTCTTATTCGCCACCAGCACCCCGATGCCTAGGCCATGGAAGAGCTCATCGACACCGGCGTTGGGTGACCAGCTTGAAGGTAACGAGAAAGAGCACATGTGTTGTTGGCTACTTGCACTTAAATTTTTACTCTTGTTGTCTTACAGTTTGATTTATCAGCAATTTCATTCTGTATGTGCACTTGTGGTGTGTGCACTAGGGCTGTTTGGACCTTTGGAATTTCAGAAAAAATCTGTTGGAGCTACACTATTTTTGTGAAATTTCTACATTTGAAACATACCCTTATGTTACTTAAAAATTTATCAATTGAGTACTATCTATTGCGTTTACAGGTTAAATATGGTCCGTTCCAGAAACTTCATAGGCTACCAGATTGGTGCCCCCCTGGTTTAAGATAGTGATCATTTGAGTTTGCTCAATCAGCTTCGTGAGTTCTAGCACAATTCTGGTGGAGCTATTTTGGTTGATAATCAGGTAGAGCTATCTGCATGTTTTCCTTGCCATTTATCCTTGTCCAAGTGGATTTTTTCCCCAATTATTCATCCTTTGTTTTGTTTAGAAATGTTATTTTCTTTACATGTAGGGCCAAATATGGCAGGGATTCACTGTTTTTTCCCCTATCATGCAGGCACGGACTCATGCAACTATTGAAGTTGAGATATCAGAAGATATGTAGCTGGTGCATTTTGATTTTAATAGGTAAGACTAGAATTCTATTATCTTTTTTGTTTTGAAATAGAGCCTCCAATTTATTTAGGAAGAAAAGCCACGCAATAGGCTTGTTGGTGCTCCCACAGCCACGCAGGAGTCTGTCGTACTCATGGGTAAGACAAGAGCTAATCTTTCTTGCCGATTGGTTTTGATGGTTCATCCATGCTGATAAGTTAGCTTTTTTCTATAGACAATAATCCGGCTTGTTACTTTCTTGATTCCCATCAATGCATGCATCACTAAATCGTCCATGCTCACGTGACTTGAATCATAAATGTGGCCTACGAAGGTAATTTGGTTATGCAACCTTCATGGACTAAACAGATATGTAGTTATCAATCATGTTACTTGATCATTCACTTGAAACAATATCTTTATGTACATGATTCTCCTACATGGGTACACTTGATTAGTTCGTTGTGTTCTTGCTGTGCGCCTGTCGGCCACCGATAGAAGTTCCCATGAATTGCTACACTATTGAACTGCAAACTGATTTCTATAGTTTTCTAGGATGATTTTTACTATAACACTAATGCTAAATGCAATCGATTTCTTCTTGCAGAAACCCTGCCGCTGGTTTCCTTGCATTGGCTCGTTAGCATCGTGTGCCTATTCCTACTGCCCAGTCGAACCAACCGAAGTCTGGTGGCTCCAAACAGCCTCGGAAGAGATCTTTGAACATCATAGTATTTCTTCCTTCTGGTTAGTTAATAATTATATTTTATTCCCCTCACTTGCTGGTGGCATTTCTAGATGGATTTCATAGTATATTGATTTTTTTTGTGAATTTGATTGGTAAAGCTCGTTGAATTTGAGGTAGATGAGATCTGAATCAAGGTGTTATTTCTTAATCCTTTCACATATGAATCCAAGAAATGAAGATGTTATTTCCAAGAATCTTTCTGCATGTATGTAGGCCCTAAGATGTGGCAGCTCCTGCAATTTCTGCGCTATCTGTCAGTTGTACAAATGTCACATTATTTTAGCATCTATGATGATTTGTATAGAAAACCAGTGATGTGCAGCAGGACAGATGGCCATGTACATATAATGCTACTCATATGTTTTATTTATCTATAAACCGTTCATATCATCATCTGAAGGTTTATTTGCTTTAGCTCTTTTATTTCCAGCTTGTGTTCTCAATGAAGATTGGTATGGATTGGTCTTTTGTTGCTTGAGGTTATTGATGAGTGTTCAGTGCTTCCAAGTAATGGACCAAATGGTACTGTTTTCAGTTAGGATGCAATTGTCTATGAGTTCATAGATTTAGATCAGTTTCTTCCTACGTCAATGCAATGTGCTTGACAATACATATGTTAGATATTTCCTGTTAGTCTGGAGCTATAGAATCATTAACTAATGCAAGGAAATAGTTGTGAAATCTCATCAGAAAGGAAAATTTGGCTATGTTCCTTCAAGGTTATTAAAAAGGGAAATTTACTTTTAAAACATTTTGTACTCAGTTGAGTTTTTTACTGCTCGAGGTTGGCCATTTCAATAACATGAAAGGGCCAATGGTTGGCGATGACATTTTTTTAGTGTTAAAAAAAAAATCAACCATCAAAACAGCTTTGGAAACAATAGATATTTGTGCACAACAGCTTTTACATGTTTCCATCGCTAGGCATGAGTCGCAGGCATGCATTGGAGAGAGATTGATAAGCTCATCAGCATGTTGACATAGTGAGCAATGTACAGACCTTGCCTTACTACTATTTTCTGTCAAAGAGTTTAGGCCAGGTCTAAATTATTCGAGATAAAATTGATTTTTTTATATTGTCATTAAGAGACTAGATCATACATATTTATATCATCCTGCCCTGCCATCCTTTTTTATGCCAAAAAGTTTTATAGCACTGATCTTACATATTCAGAACATGTTTCCTTTTGATTTAGGGTATGGGATGATCTTTTCGATTTTAAACACAACTATTGCTTACAGCCATATTGCTATTATTATCATGATGAAGATGATGTAGCTGCATTGGAAAGGAAGATGCAGAATGCAGGAATGCCTGCTACTATTTGGAAGCACGCCCAAAGGGAGTTGAGGTAACATATTATGATTTCTTTCTCCATATGCATATATGTGATATTGGTGGTAACTTTTATAGGTGGTCTTTGTTTTCAGGTGCCTAAGAAAGATGCAACCTCAGCAACCAGGATATAGTAGCAAATTAATGGGCTAAAGCTTCAATCCAATTCTGTCTCAATTCATGAGTAACTTATTTTTTCTTGGTTTATTAATGTGAGGATCAATTGTCATGTGCTTTCTCCCTTATAAAACTATATGTTCTAATCTACTTGCTCTTGGATTAATAGTCTTGATAGCCATTACAAGAATTATTTTGCTGTTAGCTCCAAGTTATTTAGTAATGTTTTTTTTGTTGTGAAAAAGGCAGAGTATCTGTCAGTATTCAGTGATGCTTGGTCTTTCTTGAGCAATCAGGATGTTTGAGGCTAGCAATAGATTTAGGTACAAGCTTACTACATGTGAAGAAGGGCATGCTTCCTTTCTATTTCTAGGTACATCTGGTCTACAATTTTTGCTTTTCTTCCCTGCTATTTGTGTGAGAGGCCTTAATGTGGAACAATGGTCAGGATCACATGGGATATCTACTACCTCTTTGGAATTTTGTATGAATTGTATGCAACTGAGGTGGTATGTACATTATGTGTGCAAATGTATGCAAAAGACAAATTATGTCCGTTGTTCTTTTTTATTTTTCGGGGTTGCTTTTCTCTCCTTTAGTGATGTTTTGCTCCCAGGATTATGCTAGCATTGACAGGTAGAGAGCAAAACAATGATTTACTGAAATTGACATGAATATGGGTAAAGTATGATTGCACACATTTAAGTTGATTTTAATTTGATCATGATCATCTTTGGTATTTAGTTTGTACATATCATTCTGCTTTGGCTTTCCTGTTTAAATATAAATTCTCTTTAGCTCTCTACTTTTTGGCATGGACATGCATGGTAAGCCATAAGTAATAACAAGCTTCTAGAATGAATAGAATGTCTCGTGCTGTGTACCAAAATAGTAGCGTGTACAACTTTAAGGAATGGTAGTGATTGAATGATACTACACTACATTCCTATTCATACTTGTGCTTCTGAAAGGCTTGGTTCTTTTTTAGGTATTTGTCATGGGATTAGTTTTATTTGAAGGATGGAAATGGCAATGCAATTGCTTCCTATTCAATGCATTTGATCAATCGCATTGTGCTCTCGATTTATGTAGACATGGTTCAGTTCCGCATATATATACTCATTTTGATTATTCATCTTACCATGCCATGAATTAATTAAGTTTCCTTTCAGTGTGGTCATCGATCTAACGTGGCCATCATCAAGTCTTGATATGCTGAATTATATCTTTTTTTGTTGTCATGTTGGGTATAAATTGTGGTGATAATCAATCACATATGAATTGGGTCATTTTTATAAAATATTTGTTTGTGGTATTTATTTTAGAAGCATTCAACCATTCTGTGAAATTAAATGTCTTTGTGTTATGTGCTTTGTTTTTACCTCTACCTTAATCGTAAATAACCCTTTCTAATTTTATGTTTCCTTGATTTATGTTTTTCTTTAATCCCTTAAAAGTTCCGTGGCAAAGCACGGGCATTGTACTAGTAATAGATTGAAACACATACCGAAACACATTAATCTGAACATATACAAAGTGAAGAAGAGATTGAAAAACATACTGAAACACCTTAATCTGAACATGGAAAGTTAAGGCCTGAACATGGAAAGATAGTTTAATTTCATAAGATTGTTGTTCTAGTGTAGAACCCAAAACGGTCAAAAATAGAGAAGTTGTGTCTGAAATGAGATCCACCAATCACCATATTTCTATATGGTACATTGAGTATAATATTCATATAGAGAATTCTCCAATAAACTGATGGTTTACAATAAAATAAAAAAGTTAGTCAACCTTGTCTGATGATGCCCACTATATTTTTTTTAAATACTAAAGTTATATCATCGGTGACTTGCTATATCCCAGGTATATATGGTAGACTTGCTGCATTCATGTATGGAAAATGCAAGAATATTAGTACCGAAATTCAGTACAATATGCAGTGTTTAATGAATCTAAAAGCACGCATGCAGGTAGATATACACATGTTCAGGTATTGGAACACTTGATGGCATTGGCATTATTACCATAATTTAGTTAATTTGGCCTGAGATGGTGAGCGTGATATACCATTCCATGAACTTCAGATCTCTGATAGCATGCAAAGAAAAATTAAGTTTGAGCAAGTGCAAAATGGAAAGCAGCAGACATAGATATTTTAATAGCCTCATAAGCATACCTCCATCTTGTTTTGTCCACTTTGCTTATTCTGAGAGTCCTGCAAAGATTATTAAATGACGCAAAGACATTAGGGCTTCTTCCAAGCTACCAGCAGCTAAATGAATATAAAACAGCACAGTCAAGCATGCAAGCCTGGATATCTGAACAAAATAAAAGATGCAAACAATCCATACAGGAAATGATCAACAAGTTAAATCTATGTTATGTTTCTAAACTAAGAAAAATTGAAAAAAATTTTTGGTAATTGTTCTACTTACTTGAGCAAACTAGAAATGAAATGCATGCGGAGTGAACATAATCTCCAAGGAGCCTCAGCCAAGAAACTTGAAAGACGGAAGTGGCTATGATTTATACAGAAGGACTAAATTTAAGATAAGCAAGTCTCAATACTTCTATGGCATAACTTCCCAAAGAGATGTTAAAAGAAAATCTTTGTATCATCTTCTGTAACCTGCATTATAAGAAAGAAAACTAAGAAAACAGCTTGAGCATTATAAAAAGAAGACATCCATATGCATTATAAAAAGAAAAGCATTAAGAGATAAATTCTAAAAATTAATATTCGGGGAATATGCACACACTACTGAGAGAGATACAAGAAGCTCCGCTAAATCAGAAATCCAAACTGTCGAAGCAGCATGGTAGATTGGTAGGCAAGATATTTGCAACAATATAACAAAAGCCTAAAACAAATCAGGTAGGTCACGCACACAAGTTCTGGTTGTGCTGTACGTTCATGGCTACAAAGGAGCCTTGCTGCATCAAAATCGAGAGATTCAGAGTCAGCTCACCTCTCGTCCATGGGAATGGAAAACATTTCAGTTTTCATCTTGGGGATGGGGCATCACAAGTGCAAGAATTGGCTGCGGTTCCGGTTCATAGTCATCTGTTGCAATGGGCTCACAGGCTAGTGCCTTGGGGATCCATGGCATGTGAGCTCCCTCATGGCATAAGTTCTGCAAATAATGTTGATAACTTTGCTTTAGCCCCCTCCCAAAAAACACTCCAGTGTCGCTTCGGCATAACCAATACTAAGAAAGGAGCAATAAATAGATAAAGATATCTTTGTAGAGTAGGAATTTGCAAATTGTGCCTACGGCATGAGACTTTGGCCTTGTTTGTTTTAAATTAAAGTTGCTGAAATTTTAATTTGAAAAGGTTGTGATCTCTTGTGAGAGGCCTTGGCGAGTAATTTTTTTTAGTGATTCTAAGAATAATTATTTAAAACCCCACAAAAATGACTACGAAGTATCACATTGTTTGGTTTGTAAAAAAACATTTAATTTAATTTGAAAAGAACAAGGCCTTTATCCGTTAGCCACCAAATTCTCTTGCCAATATCTGATCCGATGCAAGAAAAAATCAAACCAGCACCCCCCCCCCTCGCCCCAAAAAAAAAAAAGAAAGAAAGAAAGTCTCAATAGAAAGGCATATAATTGGTTTTTTTTCCAATGTATTCCATGGGCCAATGCTTACGCATCAAAATTACTGCCAACACTAACTTTGTTTTCCCACCATGAAAAAGAAAAACATCTGATACGTGGGCATATTTTACAACTATACCAATGCATTGCTAAATGAGGAAAAATAAACCTCAATTGGTAGGGTAATTTAACAATTTTTGTTCGATAAAGCACTGTGTTTGAACCATTTATTAATTTTAACTTCCACTGGATGAGATAATTAGCATTGGCAAACAAAACAATAGCTACAACAATAATCATGGATTTACCTCCAACCAGAAGAAGAATTTTCGCAGGAGGCTTAGCTGTTCCTCATCACACCCAGCAGAGTCAATTTGTATGGCTAGGCCTGCATGATATTGGAGAAAAAAAATCAATATACACCACAAAGAGAATAAGATACTACAGTTACCTTTAAACAAGGCACCATGCATTCAAAAATTCAGATAGGTTAAAAAAGCTCTTAAGACTCCACTTACAATGAATGAGCAAAATAAAATGCCCATCAGAGCCTAGTAATTTACCTGGGTAGTAATCAAGATATGACAGCCCAATTGCATCTGTGCAGTAGCATTTGGATGCACTACGCAAGTGTCTTTGTCTGCTCAGAGGCTTTCGGTCAGTGGCTTTGCTCAGAAGCTCTTTGTATTCATTTTGGTTGTATGGCTGACTTAGAACAGCATTAAGTTTTTCATCAAATGTGGAAGGACCACCGCAACTAAGAGCAAGAGGTGCCCCTTGATCATCATCACATGCCTGGAGTAGAAAGGCAAGCTTAGAAAAAACACATCATTTAAAAAGAGAGCGCAATAAAATTGAGCGGAAGGATAGCTCACGTTTAAATCAGAAGTTTCTGGGTCTCCATTGACCGGATTCCTGGAAATGCAAGAAGCGTCAAGAAACAATAAATCAGTATAAGATCCAACAATCAGTCAATCAGATGCATAGTCCGAATGACTGCATCCTAGTATGATCTAACGGAAAAACCAATGCACCAAAGATCACGCAGGGCAAACGGCAGTGATGCGGGTGCATCGACGGCAACGAGGGAACCAGTGAGGAAGTGAGGTATTGGGCCGGCGATCCGGTGGATACAGCAGTATGCGGCGGCGGCGGTGATGGCACTGGCAACAGATCTACAAGAGATGAAAGGAAGCATAAATTGAAGCAATAGGTAAAATTATATATAGAGAGAGAGGGGGCGGCGCTGCAGGTGGGGCGGCGAGAGGGAGGGGCAGCGGAGGGAGAGAGGAAGGGGCGACGCGGGGATGGACAAGGCGGGGCGTAGGCGCGGCTGGCGGAGCACGCCGGGGCATGGGCGGGTGGGGAGGGGGGTTGGGGCTAGGGTTTGCGCTGCCTCACCTGCTGCATCTCTGTCGATGCTAGAAGGGGCCGCCACGCGGTGAGGAGGCGTTGCCGCGCGCCGCCGCCTCGCCGGAGCCGTCCTCTGGGAAGCGGCCGTCACCGGATGCGGGTTCCCCGAGGCCCACCACCATCACGCTATCGCGGGCACATCAGAGGCGGCAGAGGGAGCGGCGACGGCTGTGAGAGGAGGAGACGGCACCGAGCGGCGAAGGAGCAGCAGCAGGATGGTGACGGGAAGAGGAAGTGCGGCGCTAGAGAAAACGGAGAGGAGGGGAGGGAGGAGGTGACGCGAGGGGGAGGTGAGGCGAGGAGGCGCGGGGGCAGGGGCGGAAGGCTAGGGTTTCGGGGGTGGGGGCGCCAGCAGCGGGAGTCGTTTGAACCAGGCAGCGAGATGGATGGTTCAGATTAAAAGTTCGAACTACAACCACCACCACGACCACAAGGCCTTTTTTTAATAATAGTATATATTATATATATATATATATATATATATATATATATATATATATATATATAGAGTTAGCTAGCATCGATCATGATGATTTGCTGCCGTCGATCGCGATTGAGCCATCCGCGTCCTTTAGGCGGAGCCGTCCGATCTGCTACTAGCAGCTCCCACCAACCACCAAGGTTTGCTTCTCACGATGGAAAAAACTGCAAACCGCCCCCAAACCCCAGCCCGACCCTCTCCCTCTCATTCTCTCCTTTGACTCTTGTCCTCCCCAGATCTGTTCCTCCGGGTTAGCTCCCAAACCCTACCGTGGCGCCTCACCTCCCTCCAACTCTTTGTGCGGCGCCTCATCCTCACCGCCGACCGCCTCCCCACGTTCTCTCGCCTCCTCATCCCGTTCTCTCTCACTCCAAATCCAAAACCATAGCCGCCATGGATGATGCTCGACCTCGTCTCCTTCTTTGTGTCATTGTCCTCATCCTCTCGCCGTGAAGGTGCTGTGTCGTCCCCAAACAATCGCGACCTCGTTGGTATGACCATCCACTACCACCCTCGGCCGTCGTCCCAAGCCGCACTATCTCGGCCTTCTTCTCCGCGTCACCGTATGAGCTGGAAACTTTAGTCTTCTTGCCTCCTCTAGGAGCCCCCAATTCAAAGTGAAGAGATGCCCCGATGCTCCATGCTCCATGCCTTCTGCTTGCTTATCCTTCAATTGCTTGATGGCCATTTGGAATTTTTAAAATTATGTGTTGGCATGTATGTACTTGTATGAATGTTCAATCTGAGATGACTCTACTGCTCAAGCTTTTTGGCATAATGTATGTACTTGTATGCCCTCCTGGATGTACCTTTATAATGAATGAGATGAGATGACCTTAATTTTCAGTGATGAGATGACCTTGTAATTTTTAGAGAATGCATCTCATGTAATTTTCAGATATGAGATGACCCTGTAATTTCTGTCCTGTTATGTATTTGAATACCTTGTGTTTGTGTACTAATGAATGCAATGATATGAATGCTTTCTTTGTGTACTTCTAGAGCTCCTGGTGCTTAGCATCTTCAGTATGTATGTATGCTGTCCAAAAGGAAATTTGGAGCTACTAAATTCTTGCTACCTGATTAAAGGGATGCAGTTTTTTTGTTCCTTTCATTGTTTTGTATAAGTAGTGAACTGTAATTGTCACCTATCTCATTTCATTGGCCATTGCAATGCCCAGGCAAGAATTTCAGGCCACATCACTGCTTTTACATCTCAAATTTGGGCAAAAATCAATCTTACACAATGGTTGCACATGATGAGATGATCATGTAATTTTCAGAGATGAGATGACCATGTAATTTTCATAGAATGGATACATTGTAATTTTCCTATTTGAATACCTTCTTATGGTCTGAAATGAATGTATTGTATTTTTGTTTCTATGTGCAAGTGCTTTGGATTTTCATAGAATGACCATGTAATTTTCATAGAATGAATTTTCTGTACAATTTGACAATGCTTTGGACACCATATCCAGATCATTGTTTCAGGAACTTTTGGGCAAGACAACACCACCATGCCGCAGTCACAAATCCATAGAAATTGAAGAGCAAGAATACAGAGAAAAATCACAAATCTTAAACATGTTTGTGAAAAGATGATGCTGAAAATTTAGAAACATGTAAAGCTTCAAGTGCTCTGTTCATGTAAATTACAAGGTCAATATACCTTTGAAAGTTACGGGTGCTCTTCACTTTTGAGGATAAAATTGCAACACCAACAATTTTCCACCAACAAAAATGAGTTCTATTTTCCACCACCAACAAAAATGAGTTCTATTTTCCACCACCAATAAAATTGCAATACCAACATTCATCAAGGAGCACTCTGACAGCAGATTTCAGAGAGAGAATCAGATTTGATCATGCCTTCTCGCCATATTTGTTCATTCCAGAAATAAGCACAATTGGACATACACAATTGGTCACATATGATCTGAAGCACTTATTTGTTGGGAGCAGCTAGGAGGAGCTTGGGTGAAATTATTTCTGCATTTGAGTTCATGGATCATCAATGTATTGATCTGGTACTTACATGAGCACAGAATGGAGCATAGAGTCAATAAGCTTACAATATTTTCAGTTTTACAATCTGAACAAATGCTGAAATTCTCTTGAAAAAATATGGTCAAGACTTGCTGAAATTCCATGTAACCTGATCATTACATGAACATACAAGGTCAACTAATCTGGGCAATTTTGTAAATCTGGGCAATACTTCACATAATCTCAACACAATCAGAGACATTTTTGTTGTAAAAAAGGAGCTAATACAAGCTGATTTATATGCTTCAGTCAACATAATCTGAACACAAGCACATACAACCTGCACTAAGCTCAGCTCAAATGTATACACCAATTTGAGTACATTCAAACACACGAACTGAACCTGTACTAAGCTCAGCTTAAAGTGTACTATACCAATTAGAGCCAACTGAATTTTTGCAACTCCAAACACACATGTAAGCAAAAAAGTTCTCATTTCAGATATCAACTTTACAAATTCTTTGCAAATTCGGAAGATCTGAGGAACATCTTTACAAATTCTGGTACAGAAATCATGCTAAGAACAAATTGAGTAGGCACGCAGGTTGTGGAGATGGTGCTTGGCGTCTCCAATATACCAATTTTCAGATCTGAGCGCATCCAGCTTGCAGCGACATGATCTGAGCGCACGACGACGAACACAGGCAGCGCAGCTTAGCTCCTCGTGGCAGCACGACTAGACGGCGACAGATGGTAATGGCGCAGTTCCTCGTGGCGGCGCGACTGGACGGCGACGGACGGTGGCGGCACAGCTCCTCTTGTGGGCGCGACTCGACGGCGACGGATGGTGGCGGCGCAGCTCCTCGTGGCGGCGCGACTGGACGCGACGGATGGGGTGGCCGGCGCAGCAGCTCCTCGTGGCGGCGTAGGATGGGGTGGCTGGCGCAGCAGCTCGGGGGGCGGCATAGGATGGGGTGGCCGGCGCAGCTCTTGGTGGGCTTTGGATGACCGCCGGTTAGCTCCTAGGTGGCGGCGCCGGCGAGGTATGAGGCGCCGAAAGGGAGGCGCCGCCGGGTAGGGTTGGGGTCTGGAGGGGGAGGACAAGAGTGAGGCGGAGAGAATGAGAGGGGGGGAGAGGGTCGGGCTGGGGTTTGGGGGGGCCGGTTTGCCGGTTTTTTTTCCTTCGTACAGAAGCAAACCGCGCGCGGTTGGTGGGAGCTGCTAGGGCGCATCGGACGGCTCCGCCAAAGGGCGCGGATGGCTCAGATCACGACTGACGGGGAGGCAAATCAGTCGCGACTGATGCCAGCCCATCTCTCTCTCTCTCATATATATATATATATATAACTATGATATGATATATATATCATAGTATATATAACTATGATATATATATATAACTATGATATGATATATATATCATAGTATATATAACTATGATATATATATCATATCATAGTTATATATATATATATATGAGAGAGAGACTCCCGTTATAATCCCTAATCAGTTGAGATTATAAAGCCTACAGCGCTGTGCTCTTTCTATCCCATCTATTCTCTTGTGATTATGATTGAATCTGTGATCAGTGATCGGTGATTATTTGACTATTAATTATAACATATGTGAAGCAGACCTTCGACACTTTCCGTGTGCATCAATTTTTTATTATCCATACGTCTATAATAAACGATATATAATCGATATATATGAAAGCGTCGTTGGGTGAGTTTGTGTCAAAGTTTTGCTCAGCTACGTCGTCTGTCTAGCGAGAAGGGCATGCACGCACACCATGGTGCCGCTTGCGTCTTCTCAGGACATGCATTCACACGATCGAGCCATTCAGTTGACAAATTCAAACTTTCAAATTATTTTCAGCTTTCAAATACCAAAAAAATAAAGGCAGACGCCGGGAATGAAACATATGATGGGAGATATCCTATTGAATGTGTGACGTCATGCTGACGTCATAAAAAATAAAAATGGTCTATGAAAACTTAAGAAACCCAACTGCAGCTAAAACCTGACAATCTACATATAAAACATGAACAAAACTGATAAATCTTGAAACAATAACCTCTAAAACTTCGGTAAGCTATTGATGAAACTTTAGAAAGATCAACAAAACTTTGTTAAGTATCGATGAAACTTAAGAATGAATGAAACTTGAGAATTCATGAAACTCAAATAAATTCTAGGAAAAAGTGCCAACTTGGTCCCTCAACTATGGTGGTTGTGCCTAATTGGTCCCTAGGGTCAAATACTTGGTCCCTCAACTATCATAACCATGCGATAATAGTCCTTTGACCAGTCAAAACCTGGTTTGGACTTGTTTCTCGTGACTTGGCCTCGTTATGCCGACGTGGGCACACGGGATCGTTGACACGCGGCTTCAACGTGGGCTAGCCCTCCCTTTCCCCTCTCTCTCTTTAACCCGACCCGTTAAGCACACCCGTTATCCTTTCTCCCGCATCCTCTCTCTCGCATCCTACTCTACTCCCGATTTAGGGTTAAACTAGCGCTCGCTCGGATTGGAATGGGGAGTAGCACAGGAAGCTCATCGCATTGGAATCCATCGTCGTCTCACCGGATTGCCGGTGGGAGGAAGATATCTTCGTCGTCCATTCTTTGACCAGTCCAAACCAGGTTTTGACTGGTCAAAGGACTATTATCGCACGGTTTTGATAGTTTGAGGACCATCTTAAAGCGGTATTTGACCTTAGGGACCAATTAGCACAACCACCATAGTTGAGGGACCAAGTTGGCACTTTTTCCTAAATTCTAATGAAACTTAGAGAAAATACAGATGAAAACCGGCATTAATTATATTGATGAATCATGGGTTGAATCGAATGAAACTTGGATAAGTTTTAAAAGAGCAAACACTACAACGCAAATGGCCTTTAGTCCTGGTTGGGAACATGCTTTAGTCTCGGTTTCCCCAACCGGGGCATTAAATTCGAAACTAAAGGCATGTGGTTTTTAGTCCCGGTTCCCCCAACCGGGACTATAGCCACTGAAATATCTAAAAAAATATAGCAAACCTAAGACTCGAACCTGGGATCTTATGCCACTACATGACTCTCCAATTATCCATCTAACCAACCCACCTAGCCACGGTTCGTATTACGAACTGGTACTGATGAGTCTATGCACCGGCTGGCTTGTACCTGCCTGCAAAAGGTATCTTTACTGTTACCTCCAACCGGCACTGAAAGTCTAGAATTGCTACTGTTGCTACGAACCGGTACTGGTGCACTATTAATACCGGTTTCAATCCAACAGGTACTGATGTGCCGGTAAATTAGGCCATTTCTCTGGTAGTGAAACACAAAGTTCAACAAACAAAAATCAAATTTCGCATGTACATTGATGAGATTCTATGTGGAAATGAAGGACGGATGTCCTCCTTATCGCCATCTTCTTCAGATCCAATGAGCCCCTACACCGTGCTCACTGGATCTGGCCACCAAACCTCCGAGATGAGGCTAAGATTATGGATAGAGGAAGAGACTAGAGAAGGAGAGCCATAAGAGAGAGTATAGATGGGTTAACAGAGAGAGGAACAAGGATTAAGTGAGCGAGACAATCAACGAGGAGGTGAACGGCAGCTCTGCAGTATCAACTAGTTGCCAGCGATGCTGCCGTGGTTAAGACTAGAAGCCTCGAGCTCTAGCGCTGTCACTTATTTGTGTATGAGGAGGGAAGTAGAAAATATGGCTGTGCGCATTACTGGACGAGGGACGCAACAATGGAAGTATAATGGACACGGGTCCAACCCACGCCCTATCATGCATGACCCTCAGTATTTCTACCGACCTCGGCTATGATCTAACACTAGTCCCAAATATTATAACTAGTATCTAACAGCGGACAATTCATTGAATATCATAGCAACAAAATATAACTAATAAAGTATCAAGATTGCATGCATTTAATAACATCCGGTTAACATAGACAATATATTGTTCAATGTGACCTCTGGTACATTGCAAGTAAGTATTGATAGTAAAGATGACCCTTAATTTAAAAGCAATCAGGGGGTAAGACAGGGAGACCCACTATCTCCTCTATTGTTCAATGTGGTGGTAGATTGCATGTAAAAAATGATTAGGGTTGCTCAGGAGAGGGGTTTGGTGCCGGAGCTTTATGAGGATGGGTTAGCTATTCTTTAATATGCTGATGATACTATTATTTTTCTGAAAGATGATATCAACTCTGCTTCGAACTTTAAATTTATCATGTTTTTGTATGAGAAATTGTCTGGTATGAAAATCAAATTTTATAAGAATGAGTTATATATTATAAATGGTGATTTCATCAAGGAGCAAATATATTCAGAGTTGTTTACATGTGATGTGGGGGCACTTCCCATGTCGTATTTGGGGGTCCCTGTGGGGGATGATAGATTAAAATGCAAGCAATGGGATAGGGTCGTTGAGA
The DNA here is from genome assembly GCA_036346415.1 of Raddia guianensis. Lineage (NCBI taxonomy): Eukaryota > Viridiplantae > Streptophyta > Magnoliopsida > Poales > Poaceae > Raddia > Raddia guianensis. The sequence continues at coordinate 16,779,806 of CM070534.1, read as the reverse complement.
AAGTGAAAAAAAAACTTGATGCCTAGTGTAGTTCTCTTTCCCGGGGGGAGGCTAATCCTTATTAATTCTTGCCTATCTAGTATACCTATTTATAGCATGTCAATGTTCCTATTACCAAAAACTGTGATTAAGCAGATTGACCAAACTAGGAGAAGTTATTTATGGAAAGGTAATAATAGTAAGCAGAAATAACAATTAGTTAAGTGGTGTAAAAGTAATAGAGCAAAAAAAGCTGGAGGGCTTGGGGTGAAAAATTTGAGAGATATGAACATAACATAAAAGGGATGGTATATGGCAGGGGTTAGTGAGACCTAAATATATGAATAGAGGGAAATTCTCGGATTAAACAAAAAAAAATAGTGACTCTCCATATTGGAAAGATTTGCTCAAATGTACAGAAGTTTACATTAAGCAAAGGGCTACCATATAGGCAATGGGGAAGCAACTGTCTTTGGACATGATATTTGACTTGGCGGGAAACCATTAAAATGTCATCTGCTAAATATTTTCAACATTTGCAATGATCAGGAGATATCTATGGCAGATTGTAAGAGGAGAAATTGGGAGTTGCCTTCTAGAAGATGGCTTTCACCAATTGATCAAAGTGCTTGGGATGACCTAAAGTCAAGATTGGAGAGGATTGAAATGGGCAGAGGATCACATTATCTCATGAGCCCTTTTGGTTATTGGATAAAAAGAAAGTCTTCTCAGTCAAATATATGTATAAAGCTATATCTAACGATGATAGTTGTAGGGACTAAATTCTGTGTGGAAGAACAAATTGCCGTTGAAGCATAAGATTTTTATGTGGCTTCTTTTTCAAAATGTTATTCTAACAAAAGAAAATTGGTGTGGAGACCCAAGATGTTGTTTTTGTGAGGAGATAGAAACAAGTTAGCATTTGATTTTTCAATGTGCAGTTGCTAAAGCTATGTGGGGTTTGTGAGGAGTTGCTGTAAGATAAAAACTAGACCAAATAACATAGTTCATTTCTATTCCTGGATGAGCTTTATCTGGCTAGAGGGCAAGAGGCTCCATACAGTTTGTTTAGCATCATTTTGTTGGGCTATTTGGATAAGTAGATACAAATCAATTTTTGAGACTAACACCATAAAGTCACCTTTGTCTTTTTTACACATCAGTTGTGCTCTTCTGAAGTACTAGGATGGGGCCACAATACAGAGGGGGGAGAAACTTTGACGAGTTGTGTTTTGATACTAAAACATTTTGTCGCAGGTTTGGAGAAGAATCAAGAGGAAGGAGGAGAGACTAAGGAAGCAATCATTTGTTGAGGCGGTGGGGAAGCACAACATCGGTGATGTTGGCAAAAAATAGGACCCAGTCTTTAGAGTAGTAGCTTAGATGTTGGAAAAAGCAATGCGAGGAGTTTCAGCTTTCTTCGTGTGATTCCTGGAGTTTGTTGTATTGTGCCAAAAGCAAACTTAAAAAACGATCGTATTTTGTGATCTTGACTTGGTTCGGACAGAATTTGAATGCTGTGTAATGTTTCTGTTGTCAATGATATTGGAAATAGGGTAAAATCCTGTTTAGAAAAAAACATAGACAATATATGGTCCATTACCGAATAATAAAATCAGAGTATTGCAGCAGGAGATAACGATGACATCCAATCGCCAACTTGCAAAGCTCAAGTAATAGACATGATCACCTTGGTAGGATCCTCTTGATCCCATATCTGCACCTAATCCTTCACCTAAACCAAAGTATATGTTGTAGCTATAATGATTACACGACTACCAAACAAGCATTCCTTAATATGAATGCCCAAATGATGAGATGGTTGTTTTTGTTAATACAACACCTATCTACTCCATTTATTGTAACAAGATTAATATTAATTGAACACCAGGCGAACACCCTCTAACAATATGAGCTTAGCCAAAAGACGCCTAATGAACTCAACAAATACTCCCTGCATACACCAAACCCATGAGGTTAATTTATTAAAAACAAGGTAATACTATCATGATAGATATAACTCTACATAGTGTGTACACATTCCCCATAAGCCTTGTCTCATCTTAAAGAAAAAAAATACAAAACTGTTCGCCGGCTATGCTTAGCACTTTGTGCACCCTCTCTTTAGGTTTTACGTCACACAAGGTATACTTCAGCTAGGACAGCTACAATGTGCATCTACATCGGTCATGATTTGGTGATTGCTAGTCACATTTGTCCTCCTATGAGTAGACGGTTACTAGGTTTCACAAGCTAATAAGTTAGGGCCAGAAGGCACAAGTGGTCGTACTGTCTAGCTCGAGCTGCTAGTCACAAATGTATGGTCCTTATTTGAAGAGACTCTCACAACAAAGCCACAAGTAGCTCAAATTCCATCACTTCTAGGTCTTCTCAAAATAACACAGGCCATGTAGATTTTAGTTATTTAAGTTTTATTCAAAATAAACACCACGAAGCATTAATTTCACGATGAAATATCATTTTATACGTGAGACCTATTATCTACCACCCAAAAGTACGGTTAAGCATTTGCTCAATGATAGGTTAAGGAAATCAATAACAGAGCTATCAATGGAAGACCATCCATATTAGTAAAGGACAAACATGACAATAGGACAAACTACACGTACACAACAATTTATGCATGCAATAAGCAAATAACAGTAAATAGAAATTTTAGCAAACTAGGAGATTAATATGAATCTAGCTTGCCTTAGAAGAACTTTCGGTCATGTGGATCTTCACCTGGAAACTGCTAGAACTCTCCGGCTCCGCAAACACATATGTGGTCTGTGCTCAACAAAAGACAAAAAAAAAAATCAACACAAAGAAAATAGATTAAATAAAAAATATAATATTCTTATAAATATTTGTGTTTTTTTGGCTCTGAAAATCATATAGATCGGAGTTCATATGCTCCTAAATAATTTGGGAAAATTTTCAAACAATAAGAAAACCTACGATAAAAGGAAACTCTAACTGGAGATCAAATCCAGCCTAGACTCGGTATTGGCTCGATATGCACACAAGTCATGCGCGGAATGGACAGGACGAGCTGTGGCTAAGTACAAGGTGGGGCGGATACTTGCGGCTCGACAGCCGAACAACAACACAGTCTGGGAGTTAGTGCGGGCGGGGTCAGGTGCAAGCGAGGGAGACACATGCCACACAACGACTGGCGGATCATGCGGCACAAGTGTTAACCCTTAATTTTAAATTACCTTAAGAGTCGGAATCCCATACACTAACCCCCTGGATCGGTACACTAGTGCGAAAGATCACGTAGCTGATACAAGCATGTATCGATTAATTAAAATCCCTGAATATTACATACCATGTTACGCCCTTAGACGAATTTAGTATGACGAACAATACCAGCCTTATATTACAAAACATTATTCAGGGTTTTGCAGCTATCCGAAAATATGTACCCAAAAGTATATCCTATCGGCTAGGTGTCGGACAAGCGACTGGAGCATCCCCTACGACTCATCCGGCCCACCAAGGTCTTGTTCGTCATCTTCGTGGCACTCGTAAGGATCCACCTCGATCCCATCGTCTAAAAGAATGTAAGTAGGCGAGGTCAGCGTCATCCAAAAGCTGGCTAGTTAACACCTCACTCAATGCACTTAGTGTATAAAAGGCTTTATTTGGGGAAATGGTTATTTTATTTGCGTAAAGCCATATTTTAAATGAGATTAAAATTTCCCTGTCTAGTGTCAGATATTAACAAACTTTATGTCAAGGGTTTAACATCATAACCATGCATCTTAAGCCCAACTGATCAACCGTCCCTTCCGACCATCACTCGACTCTATACTCATCACGTCAAACAACTTGTTGCCCCCAACGTTTCCTAGTCCCGCCATCCTTTCAGGGTTTGGCAATCCTATTGTGAACCACGATTGCCATGGACTACCCGCCTCCGCCTAGGGGATTGCCAGCTCACACTAACCGAGCGTCATCCTGGAGAAGTGTGACCTTTATCACCCTCGGTGACGACCTATACCGGTCCCTATCGAGAGTGGTCCTAGAGGGCCTCCGCAGAGCGCTCGCAACTGGCAATCCCAAACCCGTACTCCACGCGATGGCCACACGTTGTGTTGGAACCATCCTCCTGATGGCAGCAATCACCCCGCTACGCGTGTTCATTCGCGCTCCTCCTGGGTAAGCCCTGGCTAAACTCAGCACCAGGCACCTTGTGCCCTAATTCATCCCTCAGGATGTCATCTAGGGGCAACCTTCCAACCCTCTAGTCTCCATCTCTTTAATCCCAGCCAAGAACACATCAGGTCTATCCCGACCGACCGACCAAACCAGACCGACAGCCCACGTAACCAGGCCCACAACCACATATAGCCCATCATGCATCTACTAGCCCTAACTGTCGCATGTTATAACATATTTAAATGAAAGAAATGAATGACCGATGAATATCAGTTCGCCGTTCCATGGCTAATTGCCAGAATATTTGTTTAATCCTAAACAAGTCTAAGCAGGTTTTACCCATTAGGTAGGGTTAAAGTTGTTACAAGGCAATCATAACAGCTACATAGTCCAAGGAAAGGCATGTATAAATAGTACATGAATAACAATTAGGCAGATAAGTAAGCATACATTTTAAATATTAAAGCAATTTATTTTAGAAAACTAGGTAGTAGACAATGATCATATCGATGTTAATCCACACTAGGGAAGTCGCCATACTTCCTTAATACGGTTAAACATCTAAAGAGTAGGTGTTAACTCGCCTTGCTCAGGTGGGTGGTCCTCCTCAGCGTCTCCAAACCTTTTATCGGGATCTCCCACGTCTAAGCACACATACAATCCAATAATTACGTTACTAATGCAAGTAGAAAACATGATGCATGCACGTGCCCTAGGTTTTTACCTCGACACTATTGTATAAGATCGGTTAATGATTCTAAACCTCGTATGATATGCCATGCATGTTCGAATGCATAAGTAAATATTATTACATTATATAGTAGTCTAGCTACACCCCCAAAATACGATTTCGTACGATATGATTATAATTGGGTGATCAGGTTTTTGAAGCGGCATACGATGACGACACATCGAGATACGGTATACATACACGGTTAGGTTTATCGGTGTTGGCCTTGTTTTTAGGTTTTTCCTAAATATGGTGTAACCCTAAATTATATGTTACATTAACACATTGTTTTTAAAGTCAGCACCTATTTTAATTAACAAGGAACCTACTAATTATTTGTTGGTGTTTACCAATTTAATATTCTAATGAATATCTTGGTCATAAAAGGCATTTTTATAATGTTCCATAATTATTATTGTATTTACCTACCCATTATATCTTCTTATGATTTTACAGGATCAGATTCATTATTTTAAAATAGCTAAAATCACCCTATTTCTAATTTCATCATTTTCTATATAGGAACCTCTCATTTTACTTAAACAGTGTCATTAGTCCCTTACAGTGGTTGTTCCCATATTTTTATAAAATTAGAAATGGCCTAAACTATTTAACCCAATTTTTCTTGAATTTTTGGGAGCCTCTAGCTATTTTAAGTAAATCAATATCACTTTCAGTATTTACTTTATTGAGTAAATCGGGGAAAATAATTAATTCGTTTCGGACCGAGCTAGCGAACGCACCGGTCCAGCGACGGATATGGACCACGGCCAAAGCGCGCTCGCCCGCGCCAGCCAGCGGCGGCTACTCCGAAGGTGTATTTTCACGGGGCACCAACGCACGGGGCTCGCATCACGCCCGTGGGTGATGCGCTCACGGGTGGCCCGATCTTCTGGTGAGAAGGATAATTCAATTTGGGCGGAGAGGTGACTTTGACGAACCGGCTTCCAGCCACGCAAGGACAGGGCCCGACGATCGCTAAGCCACCAAACCTACTTGTTATCAACCACGCCAAACACGATTGACCTGACCACGAAGGTCTATCCCTGCAAGCAATCGAGAACAAGCAAGAACAAATGAAAGGCAATCTGAAATTGCAGATATGATTAAGCACACAATCGAACTGAGGTTCTGAAGCTCAGAATCGATAGGTCAACCGACACTAGGGATTTCGAGAGTGTTTCTCCAATTTGGGAGACAACAACAAAAGAACAAAACCTAGGGAGAAAAGGGAGAGGCTTGTCCAATATATAGAGCAGGGAGATGACTCGAGGAGGTGTTCTCACGAGCATGAATACATGGGTACACTCAGCCCAAATTAATGGTGACACATCACCCAAGAAGAGCAAAAGAATGGTTCTGTTCGCAAGATGTTTTTGACTGCTGCGGCCAGGTCACTTAGAATTTGACGGTGCAGTTGGATCCGTTGGAAAGATGGCGAAGTTATCTTTCCAACAAGTGCTCACACGCCCCAAACAGAGTCCGTTTGCATTCTCCATGTCGTTTTTAAGTCAGAGGGATCATTGAATGTCGAGTGGAATCCCTTTGCATTCCCACCTTGCTTTATTGCTCTTGTTGGTGAGTTAATACCTCCAAGCTGGTGCATGCCCAAGTTCTTAAGTACAAGAATATTATTAGGCAGCGGTCTATTCTCATAATTTGAATTATGTAACCCGAGAAACGAATTCACCTGATAGTTTAATTGTCGTGCGCGGGCTCGGGTAATTGGTCCTTGAACGTTTGTCGTTGGCTGCTGGCCGTAGTCTTTGGTCGTTGCTTCCTTGGATGTATCCGATGTGGTGATGTCCTCATCAGCCTCCCCTTCTTGCATTTGAGTCGTCCTCGACTCAAGCTCATTGTTCTCTCCAAGGAATGGCTTTAGATCTGAAACATTAAAGGTGGGACTAATCCCAAATTCTGCAGGTAATTCAAGCTTATAAGCATTATCATTAATTCGTTCCAGCACTTTGAAAGGACCATCAGCTCTAGGCATCAATTTTGACTTTCGCAATTTAGGAAATCTTTCTTTTCGTAAATGCAAGCAAACAAGATCACCGGGTTCAAATGTTATTTCCTTTCTACCATTGTTTCCAGCAGTTCTATATTTTTCCGTCATTCGTTCGATATTTTCTTTTGTGGTTTCATGCAATTTAATAACAAATTTAGCATGCTTCTTGGCATCAAAATTTACCTTCTCCGAAGATGGTAAAGGTAAAAGATCGATTGGAGCTCGGGGGTTAAAGCCATATACCACCTGAAAAGGGGTCATCTTTGTGGTTGAGTGCAAAGATCGGTTGTAAGCGAATTCCACATGTGGAAGACACACTTCCCACAGCTTCAAATTTTTCTTTAGGACAGCTCGCAGCATAGTTGACAAGGTCCTATTCACCACTTCCGTTTGTCCATCAGTTTGTGGGTGACATGTAGTTGAGAACAGCAACTTCGTGCCTAATTTGCTCCATAAGGTTCTCCAAAAGTTGCTTAAGAACTTTGCATCACGATCTGAAACAATAGTAGAGGGCATACCATGCAAACGAACAATTTCTTTGAAAAATAGGTCAGCAATGTGAGTGGCATCATCAGTTTTGTGACATGGAATGAAATGTGCCATTTTTGAGAATCTATCCACCACAACAAAAACACTATCTCTCCCCTTCTTCGTTCGAGGCAATCCTAGAACAAAGTCCATAGATATATCCTCCCAAGGAATGTTAGGGACAGGAAGAGGCATATACAAACCATGTGGATTAAGCCGAGACTTAGTTTTTTGACATGTGGTGCAGCGTGCAACAAAGCATTCGACATCACGTCTCATCTTTGGCCAAAAGAAATGTTCAGCTAGAACGTCTTCCGTCTTCTTTGCTCCAAAGTGTCCCATCAATCCTCCTCCATGAGCCTTCTGTAACAGTAAAAGACGAACAAAACTAGCTGGAATGCACAGCTTGTTAGCCCTACACAGGAACCCATCATTGTTCACAAATTTGTTCCAGCTTCTTCCCTCTTTACAATTCAGCAAAGCATCCTTAAAGTCACCATCGTGAGCATAAAGTTCTTTTATTGTTTCTAGGCCAAAAATACGGCAATCAAGTTGAGACATCATCACATAACACCTAGACAAAGCATGGGCAATCATATTATCCTTTCTCTTTTTGTGTTTGATGATATAAGGAAATGATTCAATGAATTCAACCCATTTTGCGTTTCTACGATTCAGCTTGTTTTCGTTTCTAATATGCTTAAGAGATTCATGATTAGAATGGATAACAAACTCCTTAGGCCATAAGTAGTGTTGCCACGTCTCTAAAGAACGAACAAGAGCATATAATTCCTTATCATATGTGGAATAATTAAGAACAGGTCCATTAAGTTTCTCGCTGAAATATGCAACGGGTTTACCTTCTTGTAGCAGCACACCTCCGATGCCAATACCACTAGCATCACATTCAAGTTCAAAGGTTTTACCAAAATCAGGAAGCTGAAGTAGTGGTGCACTTGTGAGCTTTTCCTTTAAAGTGTTGAAGGCATTCTCTTGCGCTTGCCCCCAAGAGAACACTACTCCCTTCTTTGTCAACTCGTTCAGTGGTGCAGCAATTGTGCTGAAATCCTTCACAAAGCGGTGATAAAATCTGGTAAATCCGTGAAAACTCCGCACTTGTGTGACTGTTTTAGGAGTTGGCCAACTCTTGATGGCTTCAATCTTGGCTTGATCTACCTCGATCCCCTGTGGTGTAACAACACAGCCAAGAAAAGAGACTCGATCGGTGCAAAAGGTGCACTTCTCGAGGTTACCAAACAAACGTGCTTTTCTTAAGGCATTAAAAACAGCACGTAAATGTTCATGATGTTCAGAAAGCGACTTGCTGTAAATCAAGATATCATCAAAATAGACCACCACAAATTTTCCAATGAAGGGACGCAAAACTTCATTCATCAATCGCATGAATGTACTAGGTGCATTAGTTAATCCAAAGGGCATCACTAACCACTCATACAATCCAAATTTAGTTTTAAATACAGTTTTTCATTCATCCCCAAGTTTCATTCTGATTTGGTGGTATCCACTTCTCAAGTCAACTTTAGAGAACAAGTAGAGCCGCTTAACTCGTCTAGCATATCTTCCAACCTAGGAATAGGGTGGCGATACCTAACAGTGATATTATTGATAGCTCTACAATCCACGCACATACGCCAAGATCCATCTTTCTTAGGCACTAAAAGCACAGGAATAGCACAAGGACTAAGGCTCTCGCGTACGTACCCTTTGTCAAGCAACTCTTGAATTTGGCGTTGAATCTCCGTAGTCTCCTTAGGATTGGTCCTATATGCTGCCCGGTTTGGTAACGAGGCTCCAGGGATAAAATCGATTTGATGCTCAATTCCCCGAACTGGTGGTAGCCCCAGGGGCAGCTCAGCTGGGAAAACATCTTCATATTCCTGCAAGATGTTAGCAACAGCAGGAGGCAAAGAAGCAGGCATATCATCCAGAGCAAACAAAGCTTCTTTGCAAAACAAAGCATGGCATTCAGCATTCTTTTCAATCACATCATTCAAATCAGATTTTGTGGCTAACATAACAGCACCCTTTAACTTGATTTCAGGTTTCCTAAGATTAGACTCTCTCTTTTTAGCTGTATCCATCTTTTTATCATCATTCTCATTTTGCACTCTTTTTCCTTTTTCTCTTTCAGCTCTCTCAAGATCATCTTTCAAAATGGCAGCAGGAGACATTGGTTCCAACACAATTTTCTTTTCACGATGTATGAGAGTGTATTGATTAGTCCTACCATGATGGGTAACATTTGTCATATTGCCAAGGTCTACCTAGCAATAAGGAGCAAGCTTGCATAGGTACAACATCACAATCAGCATGATCATGATATGAACCGAGGAAAAAGTGTAACCTCACCATCCTTGTTACCTTGATTTTTCCACTGGAGTTGAACCACTGAATGTAGTAGGGATGTGGATGTTGTGTTGTGGTCAAGCCAAGCTTCTCGACTATCTCCATGCTAGCAAGATTGTTGCAGCTACCACCATCAATGATCACTCGAACCGAATGCTCCTTGATGACAAACTTGGTTTGGAACAAGTTGTGGCGTTGGTTTTGTTCAGCGCGCTCCATCTGGGCGCTAAGCACACACTTCACAATGATACTCATGTACTTGTTCAACATTTCAGCGTCCAAATGCTCCTCTTCTTGCTCGCCCTCACTTTCTTGTCTTGTAAGGTTAGTGGTATCCAAAGCACGTTCATCCTCGATATCACTAGCAGAAGTGTACTCACCATCTTCCTTACAATCGAACGCAGCTGACTTGGACAATCTCGCATGAAGTGCCCAAATCCTTTGCATTTGTGGCATTGCACGTCACGTGTGCGACCGGTGGAAGCAACTGAAGTAGCACTCTTGGCAGGGGCTTGAATGGTCGCTGACTTGCTTGTTTCTGGAACTCAAGTAGGAGTCGAAGAAGTGGTCGGGGCAGCAGAACGTCCATGATTGGTAGATGAAGTTGTACGTCTAGCGAAGGAAGTAGTTGGTGCTTTGGATCGCTCTTGATTCGGTCGTGTGGACGAAGATCCTCCAAATTGGCTTCTCATTTTGGTTTGCTAACCCTGTACTTCCCTTTCAGCTTTACAAGCAAGATGAAACAAACGAGTGATAGAGTTGTATTCTTTGTAATCAAGGATGTCCTGAATCTCTCGGTTAAGCCCTCTCAAGAACCTAGCCATCAAAGCATCACCATTCTCTTCTAAATTACAGCGTAGCATGCCAATTTGCAATTCTTGATAGTATTCTTCTACAGATTTGTTGCCTTGGTTTAGACGCTGCGGTTTGTTCAGTAAATCACGAACATAATATGAAGGGACAAATCTGCTTCTCATTATTTTTTTTAAGGCATCCCATGTTCTAGGTAAGTTGGCACGAGTTCTACGAGTCTCACTCCACCAAAATAAGGCAAAAGCAGTAAACTCACTAGTGGCAGCACTAACTTTTCTATCTTCAGGATATTCATAGCATGCAAACTTTTGTTCTACCGCTAGCTCCCAATCAAGATAAGCATCGGGGTTATATTTGCCATCAAACAGAGGTATTGTGAATTTAATGTTGGCCATGTGCTCATTATGTACCTCTCGATGTTCTTGCTAATTTCTACCCATACCTTGCCGATTGTGTCGAAGTCGCCGATGGTCTCGATCATTGTTGATGTTGAACCCTTCATCATCTTCAGTGTCGGCAACGTAGTTTTCTTCTTCTTCTATCACATTTGCCCTTGCACGAGCAGCGTGTCGTGGTTGGCGTCTAGGCGCGCCATCTTGTTGTTGTGCATTATCGGCCACATTTTCAGCAACTGGCGGTTGTTATTCTTCAAGGCGGTCAACTCGATCGCGGAGGACAGCAAGGTTGTTGTTGATGTCAGCCAAGGCTCTATCATGATTTGTGGCATGCCCATTGAGCAAGCGATTAAAGTATTGTAGGAGCCACCTTGACCTAGGTGTGAGATTTGCTTCTTCATTCTCCTCTTGGATTTCGTTATCTGCCATGGTTAGTAGTAAACAGGAAAACACACAAAAATAAGTATGCTCCTATCACTACTAGGTGGTGGATTTGGCAAGGCTCTCACGATCACACTCACACCATCATCTTGTTCTTACAAGTTCTTACCAGCAAGTAGAGAGGTGCAATCGGTGGGGGTTCGTGATAAACCAAGCTTACAAGGTGGCAAAGCGTTCACCAGGTCCTGCACTTTTGTGGTCAGAAGAGATGTGGAGCTCGGCAGGTAATATATAGTAGCAAATGAGAGACAATCAGCTAATTTCATATTTGCACAATTTGAATAAGTGTTCAAACTAGCAGATAGCCTATGTTGCTGATCAAACAAATATGTATAGTAGGCTTAAGCAAATATGTGGGTATGAAAACAAGTGCTAGACACTCAGCAAGTCATGGATTTGCACTATGGAACAAGAAAACACAAGATAGATCAAACTTTGCAGTTCACTGTTTTTCTGCCCACAGGATAGCAGGTTGGTATTTTGGCCGTAACTCTTTGTCAGGTTCCTTTTTGCTTATGAAATTGTTTACAATTCTTCCCGACGACTTTTTCAACAACTTTTGTTTTGGGCCAACTTTCTAAAAACGAACAGATAAATTCGCACAAAATTCACAAGTGAACTGATCTGCAGATTTCATGACAGCAACAAGGTCTGAATCAAACATCCATAACTCCTTGGTTTTTTCATGTATGGGGTTCAAAATTGGTAGGATGATAGAACAACAAGTCTGGAATCTTCTCCTTTTGGTTTAACTCAAAAAGGAATAGGGAATAGGGAGATATGGCGTTTTTAGCGGCAGCTGCAGAAATGGGAAATTTCTGGCCGAGGTTGGTCTTTTTGTTTTTGGGTGTTATAAGTGGAATTTGGTACGGGGAGATGAACAAGAACATGAACAGCAACAAGACAACACTAGAACGAACACAAACTCAAATTAACAAACTGAAATAACCAATTGAAATGGCACAAAGGGGCTTGGACAGCAGGTAAACAATCTTTTTGTATGACAAATTTTCTGGACTATGGGAAGAACGCACACTAACAAAGATACAAGATCACACCAGGCAACCGGAAGCGCTGATACCAAATGATGCGCTCACGGGTGGCCCGATCTTCTGGTGAGAAGGATAATTCGATTTGGGCGGAGAGGTGACTTTGACGAACCGGCTTCCATCCACGCAAGGACAGGGCCCGACGATCGCTAAACCACCAAACCTACTTGTTATCAACCACGCTAAACGCGATTGACCTGACCACGAAGGTCTATCCCTGCAAGCAATCGAGAACAAGCAAAAACAAGTGAAAGGCAATCTGAAATTGCAGATATGATTAAGCACATAATCGAACTGAGGTTCTGAAGCTCGGAATCGATAGGTCAACCGACACTAGGGATTTTCGAGAGTGTTTCCCCAATCTGGAAGACAACAACAAAAGAACAAAACCTAGGGAGAAAAGGGAGAGGCTTGTCCAATATATAGAGTAGGGAGATGACTCTGGGAGGTGCTCTCACGAGCAGCAATACATGGGTACACTTAGCCCAAATTAATGGGGACACAACACCCAAGAAGAGCAAAAGACTAGTTCTGTTCGCAAGATGTTATTGACTGCTGCGGCCAGCTGACTTGGAATTTGACGGTGCGGTTGGATCCGTTGGAAAGATGGCGAAGTTATCCTTCCAACAAGTGCTCACACGCCCCAAACGGAGTCTGTTTGCATTCTCCATGTCGTTTTTAAGTCAGAGGGATCATTGAATGTCGAGTGGAATCCCTTTGCATTCCCACCTTGCTTTTTGCTCTTGTTGGTGAGTTAATACCTCCAAGCTGGTGCATGCCCAAGTTTCTAAGTACACGAATATTATTAGGCAGTGGCCTATTCTCATAATTTGAATTATGTAACCCGAGAAACGAATTCACCTGATAGTGTAATTGTCGCGCGCGGGCTCAGGTAATTGTTTCTTGAACGTTTGTCGTTGGCTGCTGGCCGTAGTCTTTGGTCGTTGCTTCCTTGGATGTATCCGATGTGGTGATGTCCTCATCAGTGGGCGTTTCCATTAAAACTGCCAGGTGGGGCCATGGCCCACATGGCAGTGACGCAGCACCAGGCGGAGCAGAGGGCTCATCGGAGTAGCGGCACCAAACTACGGATCTACAGACTATGAGCGTGGACGATGAGTAAGAGGGGGTCACGGTGATTCTCACCACAGGTTGCGCCGAAGAAAATCGGGCTTGGTGGCGGCGGGCGGCGAGGAGCTCGGCGGCGGCCGAAACAGGGGCCAACGGTTCCACTGAAATCAAGCTGGGCGACGAGTTAGGGTAGAGATGAGATGGCTCGGTACGGGGGGAATTGGCCTTAGGCTCACGGAATCGACGGGGACGTCTTCGACGTGGGGAGATTTGGGGGAAATGGGAAAATCGGGGCCGGCGGGGTGGCTTTCAGCTTTATAGGCGTGGGGTGTGGCGGCTGGCCCGAAGGCGCACACATCGGCACGGGGGAGCGAGCGGCGCGGCGACAGCATGAGTGCGGTGCACGGCGCAGCAGGAAACAGCGCGATGCGGCGGGACAAAGAACGGCGCGGCGCGCAATGATGGCGCGTGCGTCGCGTTCAGAGTAGAGCAGGGCAGCAGGGTAGAACGGCGGACAGGCTCACACGACAGAGAGAGAGGGAGAAAGAGAGAGGAGAGATTGAGGAGGGAGAGAGGAATGGCCCACATGTCAGTCAACCCGGCGGTCTTCGTGCGTTGGAGAAGGACGAGAAGTTCCTTCACTTGGCTTCCCTCGTCATCAGCGAGAAGAGAGGACCAGGAGGAACGAACCGTAGGGCACTCGCCGGAGAAAGAAGGGAGAGCTGGAGGAGAATTGGCGTAGTAAAACAACTCTGAGTGCCAGCCCTTATTGGAGGTTCTCAGAGGGAGGTCGAAATAATATTTTCGGACCCCTTCCCGCAGTTGAAATCCCGCGCCACCGCCGGCCTTGGCAGAATTCTTGTTGGGAAAAGGTTTGAGGAGGAAGAGAAATCTAAAGAGGTCGAAATGAGGAGCAATCCCCAGATAAGCCTCGCAGATGTTGATAAAGATGGCGATTTGAAAAATGGAATTAGGGTTAAGGTGTGAGACCTCGATCCCATAAAAATGCAACAATCCCCGAAAGAAAGGAGAACAAGGAAGGCCAAAGCTGCGGAGAAAAAAGGATTCGAAGACCACTACCTCGTCGGAGCGAGGGGTAGGGCAGGATTCGCCAGCAGCGGCGCGCCAAGACACGAAGTCTTCGGAGGGGAGCACGCCACGGGAGACTAGCTTTTGTAGCCTCCGTTCGGTCGTGATGGACTTTACCCACTCCTTTCCGCTCTTAGCGGCCTTGGGGGCGACGGGGGATGGTGGAGCCATTGCGATCGGAGACGGGTGGCGGCGGAGGTGGCGATGGAAAAGAACCCTAGCGGCGGAGCTCGCTGGAGAAGCTAACTGAGTGGCGCGAAAAGCGAGCGAGGTGAACTAATTTCGTTCCCCTGTTCCTAATTTATCGCAACGGGCAAAGTTTTGCATTCTGGGCCAGGCATTAATCTAGCGCTGGATGCGGCCTTTTCGCGAAGGGCCCGACAATCACTCGGCCGGCCGAGTGGTTCCCCCGAGAGGTTTGCGTTACGCGCCGACTGCCTGCCTAGGAGCGGACGAGCCTAACTGCTCGGATGAAGCGGTGTCGCGGATTTGAGATCAAATCAAGGAGAAGCGGCATTATGGATTCAGAATTGAAGCAAAGACAAAAGGATTGCGTACGTCCGAAAGGTTTTCATTAAAAGGGCTCTTAGGCCCGATTACATATTCTCCGCGGCACAGCACATCGAGCTAAGGCTCGTCGCTGGCTCGCGGAGGAGCAAAAGAAAAAGCCCCTCGACGGGAGGGCCTCAGTAATACCCTCCGTGCGCAAGGAGGGCTGCAACCAGTGCGTCCTTCAAGGGGAGGCGCACCTTGTGGAGTTGCGGAAACCCGCGGATCAAAACCCTAAGGGATTCTTCCGCGGTGATTTCCGCTCTCATCTGAGCAAAATCCCTCCAAAGCTCGTCTTCGAAAGCTTTGGCGGCGGCTTCCTCCTCGTCCTTTGCGCGGGCCTCGTCGATCCACGTCAGGATTGTCTCCATAATGTTCGCCATTGCTCTCGAAGCGGGACGGGGGGTAAAGATTTTTGGGTGTCTCCTCAACAACCCGAAAGCTGGTGGTGAAATAGTATTCCGCCCCTGGGGTTTCTTTTATACACAGAAGAAATTCAAGGGTCGCGTCTTGGAATCCGTTTCGAGCGCAGTAAAACCATCATAGCATTGGGACGGAAGTGGATACAAATACAGTTTCCGACGGAAACGCGTACCGCTCCAGCTGCGTGAGAAAAGAACGCGAAAACGCTTCGCCTCCCCCTAATTGGGCTTGGGCTAAAATTGCAAAGGGCAACCCCCTTAACAGGCTTTCTTAACACGCCGCTGACGGTGGCAATGTGTTAAAATCGAGCCTAATTCGGCCTCGGTACACCCTGGAGGGCATATGACTGGAAGCGCCAGAATTAAAAATATTTCACGACATACCCCATGCTGGGTCACTAGCCAACTTCGCATGTTCGAGGTTGGGTGTTGGTGAGATTTGGGTTCAATTTCTTGAGGTATGCCTTTTATAAGGTCGCCAGTTGTATACCGCTATCCGGATACAAGTACCTCTCGGCAAAATTGCGTCCAATCGGTACGCCCCAAAAGGCCGACGCTGATCCCTTCCACGGTTGGGACAGGTATCACCCGGCTGAAAGGCGCGCCCCATGCTGGGCCGAGTGCCGGTTCTTACAAGTTAAGGCCGAGCGCCTGAGGCCGATATCCTTACAAAGCTAATGTTACGGCATGCTGCAAAACAAAAGTCGTAATGGCGTGGCTTAAGGCACGCCCTATGATGGGCCAATAGCTGCTTTTGCATTGGAAGAGTGGTTGTCAAGTAGCTGAATCCGTCTGTTGAGGTGATGCGCCCAGTGGGCCGAGTAAGCTAGAGCTTGGTGCTACCAATCCAGGCGTTGCCTCAACACCAAAAACTTAAGATTACTTGAGTTCTTTACAATCTATTTTCAGATTACAGGTGGTATGGGCGGAACCAGTCGGCCAAACATCTGACTCGATCGTAAAGCACTCGGGGGCTACTGTGGACTATATGGGCCCCGGGTATCCTCTGGAAGGCCCATAAGGGAACAGACAGGGGGCGATCCAAGTCGGCCAGTTGCGGATAGAGTCCACTCGGGCTACGCGTGGCTAGAGCCGCAAGGAAGTTCCTAAGGATATAATCTATCTCCATGTATTTAGCAGATCAATATACATATTCCATGTAACTGCACACTAGAATTAGTTACTAGGGATCCCGAAATATCTTGTAACTCTATCCCCCCTACACTATATAAAGGGAGGGGGTAGATGCCATCGGCATAGAAGGATATAGCGCATAACATCATCCCGATCCACCATATAATCCCAGAACACAGGAAGTAGGGTATTACCTCCTCCGTTGAGGGCCTGAACCTGTATAACCCTGTCTTGTGTTAGCCATCTGGCTTAGTTCTTGATTAGCGTCCCCTCGTACAAATTCATTGCTGGTGGTGACCCCCCAGTTAGTCACCTGCCGACACCAGCCGGGCAACCGGGGAAACCCCTTTCCAATTGATCTACGGTGCAGAAGCCATCTTGCCCGCCGAAGTAGTACTCGGCTCGCCTCGCACGAGCTCGGTCAACTTGGTTGACGACGAGCAAGAGCGCTTACTCGAACTCGATCTCCTCGAAGGCACACGCGACCGGGCACAAGTCAGAATGGCGCGCTACTAGCAAGCTCTTCGCCGGTACACTGCCAAATCAGTTCGACCAAGGGCTTTGAAGGCGGACGACCTCGTTCTGCGCCGTGTCCAGAACCTGTCCAATGCCAACAAGTTAACCCCCCGTTGGGAGGGCCCGTTCACGGTCGTTTCTACTACTCGCCCGGGGGCTGTTCGCCTGGCTATGGAAGACGGGAGAGAGCTGACCAGCACTTGAAATATCGACCAGCTTCGTAAGTTCTTTGTGTAGGTCTTTTGTTTGTTTGCCTAGCTCTGCGTTTTTCGTCAAACTTCGCGCCTTAGTTCGTTCAAGTCTCTCGGGCTGCCATGTAAAGTTCAATCCAATAATAGTGAATTTTCGCGGGCGGCCCATTTCACTTCTTGTCTTCTCAGACTACCCTCTCTCTCTGGTAACACTTGATGGCTGCCCGGCCTTGCGAACTCTTGGCTCTGCAATCTTCAGGGTTCCCCTGCCCGTATCTAGTTTCAATAAGTTCCTCAACTCAGAGTTGCGTAAAACGGCATCCAGCCTCGCGGCTAAGTCTGCTCTCGTAAGCCCTCCGCGGCAGAGGCACTTACCGCTCATGACACAGCCACTTGGCGAAGCCTGCTCTCGTAAGCCCCCCGCGGCAGGGGCACTTTGCTTGTTCGGTTACTCTCAGAACAACCTAACTTACGCTAACGAGCAGTTATTGGAACGAGTCGATCAGGATACGGGTATCGCTCTTTCTCTCTACGCACGTGCTCGAATTCGCAATCTTAGGTTTTCGAGCATTGTCCGTACCGGGGGCTAGGGTGTCGCTCTTTCTCTTGTGCACCTGTTCGGTTTCGCAAACTCAGGTTTCCGAGCAGCTGCACAACGGGGGTTGGGAGTTAGGCTAAGCGTTCTACCGTTTTTCTAGAAACTTCCTAGCGCCGTTCGCCTTTCTCTTAGTTTCTTGCTCATCCTAGTCTTTTTGCTGCTCTTTTTCCTGTGGTAAGTCTTTATTGCATTAATAAAAGTTTCAGGTACAAGGCCCTTTCGGGTTACAGCCGCTTTGCTACTTAGGAGCAAGCTGCTCATTTAGCTCCTCAATTTCTAACTTGAGGTGCACGACTTCACCTTGAGCCTTGATTCCTTCTCGGGCTTCAGCTCAGATACACTCGATTTCCTCCTTGCTTCGCTTGGCCTGTTCCGTGGCCTCTGCCCGAACGGCTTCGACCTCTTCGGTCTTGGTCTGCTCGCTGGCTTGCCTGCGCTTAGCCTCTGCCCGGAGAGCTTCGACCTCCTCGGTCAGAGTGCGCAAGTCCTCGGTCAGGCTTACCCTCTGACTAAGGCGTTTCTCGGCCACCTTGAGCTGCTCGGCCAGCTCCTTGGCCCATTCTTCCGCGACGCGCCCCCTCGCGGCCTGCTCGCGAAGATCCTCAGCCTCTCTTTGGGAGAGCTGCTGAGATGATTGCCTCTCCTCGGCCACCTTCGCCTTTAGCTTCTTCACCTTCGCCTTTAGCCTGCTCCGGCTCTTGGCTGGTGCAGAGCGCTCCCCCTCGAGCCCCTTCGTCCAGAGCTGCTCCTGGAAGGCCGCGACGACTGCGCTGCGTTCGATGGTGACGCCTTCCACGAGGTCCTCCATGGTGCCCTTCATGAACTGAAAGAGAGAAGACCAAGTCAGTCGCTTTGGGCTGAATTCTGCCGGCATTTCAAAATCCAAATGTGTAGCAGATAAAATTCCATAAGCCGATTGAGAGTTGAGATCCTCTCTGGCATTCAGATGGCGGTATATAAATAGATCGGAAATGTCTTGCCCGAGGTTGAATTGCCGAGCTACCATGGCAGGATGATAGAATTCATATGAAGGTTTTCGGATGTGGGTTCTTGTACTCAGAATAGCGAAAAAGATGCTCGGAGAGATGAATTCCTTGTATGCTGACAAGGCCTCGCCACTTTTGGTGTTGTCCAATAAAAAAAATGAAGGGACTGGATATCTGTCCAAATCAGTATATGGGTTGAATTGCTCTTGACCATATTCCGATTCGGACATTGTGAAAAATGCCACCAAGGAGTGGGAAAGGTCCTCTTGGTTTAGACGCCTTCTATTGCAGTTGACTGAGATCATCTCTCCATAAGATCTGCAGGGGCGCTCTTTGCTATCGGATTCTTTCTCGTTTGAAAATTCTAGGCTGAAGTCCAGTTCTCCTATGGAGTTGTATATTTGGAGTTTCAAGAACAAACCGATGAACCAGAAAGGACCACCTAAATTTCCAACTGAGTAATCGGCTTTCTTTGAGTAGAGACCTTCCCTGATCTCATGCATCATCCGATAAGCGGCTCCTAGCAAATACTTTCCGATTGCTAGTTTCTGGCCTGCTGCTAATGCTTCAGCTACTCCTTGGTAAACTTTGCTGGGGCTAAGGGATTGGCAGCAGAAAAAGAACCTATCCAACCAGATGTTCAGAAAGGCGATGTGTTCTTCGTCCTCAACATCGCCTGTTTGCCGATGGGTACTGATATAGCGGTGCCAGCCGAAGTTTTTCTCGGGAACTAACTTGAGCGTTGCAGATAGGTCAAAAGCTGATAGCATTTCACCATCGGGACTGAGACCAGTTAACATTGCCACGTCCAAGAGCGTAGGGCTTATTGGTCCCGTCGGAAAGAGAAAAGCATTAACTGTGTCGCACCAGTAATAAGCCGATGCTGCCATGAAGGGTTCATCCGCTGGAGGAGGTTGTAAGGAAAGAAGGATAGCATCAATAATTCCTAATTCGTTCCATTGTTCCTTTTTCTGGATGTACACCCGAATGAGCCAGTCCTTGCATCCCTTGATCGGGCTAGGCCAAGAACGGAATTCCGATCTCCAACTATTCATACTAAGCTTATCGGCAAACAAAGGAAGCCTTGCTATTGAATGATCTATGAAATCCGATGGGTCTCGTTCCCCTATTGGTCCCAAAGAGTACAAGGCTTCAGAGTCAGAGCATCGGAATAGTACCTGAGACATGTTGCTGATTGGAGGTTGAACAAGAAGTGACTGTGTGCTGGGAATCCTGTGGGTTTTGGAAATCTGATGCAGGAGGCTTGTTTGCAGGAGAATGGGTGAAAGCGACAGCGAGTGACCGCCTATTTATAGCTGCGGTAAAACTAGGGTTTTACCGGGGGTTTCGGCGTTACTGTTTCGGCCCATATAGCGTAGTGGGCTGACAAGTGTTCTCAGATGGGCCAGAAGCGAAGATTGCAGGGGTAAACTGTAAAGATCCGATTTTAGGTGAAAGTCCGGCTAATGTGAAACCCCATTGCCAAACTTAGGGGCATATGTCGACACCCAAATTTGGCAGGAAAATCGCATATTGCAAAATGGATAAATATATCGGAATTATTGGGCCGAATCAGAAAATGGGCTTCATTGGCAAAGAAGAAAAACATATTGAAGAATACCGATAATTACGAGGCTCAGGAAAAAATTACGCTCTGATCAGGACAAAATAGGTCGTATCGGTATCGAATTTGTAATAGCATAAATAGGACTTTAGGCCTCGTGAAAACGATACGACATACTCTAAACACAAACCCACTTTTTGAATCCGATCGACATCGTCAAAAGGCTTCAACTGGCAGGTAGAGCTATCTCGATGGGATAATCGATTCTCTTCTTGTAATTCGTATGCATGGCTGTATCATATTGATCTCGTGTATACAAAGCATGTTAAACTGTCTCGGGTTTTACCGATCTTTAATATGTTCTTGCATATTACACTGTCTCGATTTAATCGATCTGTAATGTGTATTTATCCTGCAATACCGATTGTCAAGTATCTTATGTGCTTTTTCTGAATCCGATATATGCGACTGTCTCGTTTAATCGATCTTGCATATGCCTTGTTTAGGATTTTGCGTGTGTAGCTACTTGCCGATTAGTGTTGTATTTACCTATATTACTTCTAAACTTTTAAATCGGTTTATTGGTTTACATCTAGGTTTGGATCTGGATACTATCTTGGCCTGACCAATCTATTCGATCTATCCTTTGATTTAATCTAATAAATTGATATAAAGATTTATTGCTAATATTATATAAAAAATACTAAAAAGAAGTAAGAGATTTATGATTGAATGCCTATTTACATTTAATTGCTCTATCAGGCATTAAGCCGATAGATCCTATAATCGGATTATTTAAAGTCGATTCAAAATAACCTGATCTGGCTATTTTTAAAAGCCGATTAGGGCCAAGTCACTGACAATTTATCCCTTGTCAATTTACAGGTCAAATTGACTGGCACGCTTGGTTCTTAGTTGCGACGCAAGCCCAGCCTTGACGCTTCTGCATGTGTGCTCGCGAAGATCTCACTTTTCGTGTCAACAAGTATAAACCTTGATTTTTCCTCCGAAATGCCGGAATTCCGGAATATGTTGACGTATAAAATTGGCGTTTATTTGACGTCAACACTAGCCACTCGGGGTGGTTGTTGACACCCAAATTTGACAGAAAAATCGGATATCGTGAAATGGCTAAATATATCGGAATTATTGGACTGAATCAGAAAATAGGCTTCATCGGCAAAAGGTGGAAGTATATTAAGAGATACCGATGGTTACAAGACTCCCGAGGAAATACGCTCTGATTAGAAGATATCTTTCGCGACGTGGTAAAATAGGACGTATCGGTATCGAAATTGTAATAGTATAAATAGGACCTTAGGTCTCGGGAAAAATATACATCGTACACAAACACAACTACTTTCTCGAATCCGATTGACCTCGTCGAAAGGCTTTAATTCACAGGTAGAGCTATCTCGATGGGATAATCGATTCTCTTCTTGTAATCCGTATGCATGGCTGTATCATGTTGATCTCGTGTATACAAAGCATGTTAAACTCTCTCTAGTTTTACCTATCTTTAATGTGTTCTTGCATATTACACTGTCTCGATTTAATCGATCTGTAATGTGTATTTATCCAGCAATGCCAATTGTCAGGCATCTTATATGCTTTTCCTGAATCTGACATATGCAACTGTCGCGTTTAATCGATCTTGCGTATACCTCATTTAGGATTTTGCATGTTTAGATGTTTGCCGATTAGTGTTTTATTTACCTATATTAGTCTTGAACCTTTAAATTAGTTTATTGGTTTACATCTAGATTTAGATCTGAATACTGTCTTGGCCTAACCAATCTATTCAATCTGTTTCTTTGATTTAATATGATACATTGATATAAAGGTTTATTGCTAATAAAAAAATACCAAAAAGAAGATTTTTAATTGAATACATATTTATATTTAGTAGCTCTATCAGGCATTAAGCCGATAGATCTTGTAATCGGGTTATTTAAAGCCGATTCACAATAACCTGATCTGGCTATTATAAAAGCCGATTAGGGCTAAGTCGATGATAATTTATTCCTTGTCAATTTACAGGTCAAATTGACTGGCACGCTTGGTTCTTGGTTGCGACGCAAGCACAGACTTGACGCTTCCGCACGTGTGTTCGTGAAAAGCTCACTTTTGTGTCAACATACTTTTTGGCACCCCTGGTGGGACCCCAAGAATCAAAATCAACAATATGACGCGCACCGATGCCGAAGCGGCATTGGAGGCGCTCAAGCTCGCTGCTGAGGCCGTGACATTTGATGAATTGAGCCCTGATCAGAAAAGGGAAGTTAAAGATAGGCTCGCCGAAATTCATTAAGAAAACAGGAAAAGAATGCTAACAGGTTATCAGAAAACTCGCAGTGGCCAGATTACAAAAACTTCTATTGGAGATCCACTACTCACTGGTGATTTTTCTGAGGTCATAAGAGGTCAGATTAATAGCTCTGTTTACTGATCGATGCTAGATCAGTCATCGGTTTTGGGGTGAATCGTACAAGAGGGGACTAGCACCGCTTTACATAATATCATGGCCGGGCAGACCCCTCAAAGGAATCGGAATATCACACAAGAGATGAATTTGGGAAACCAATACCCAGCTTATACTCAGCCAGGCACATCTCATGCTGGGACTTTCCAACCACGTCCTCCATTGACTATCAATCCAACTCCGATTCAGATGATATTGAATAATCCGGCTATAGTCCTAGCTCCAGAACCGATCTATCAGCCGATCAATCCCGGGATGAATGAAAATCTGGAGGAGATGACAAGGAACTTAGTATACAACATAATGAAGCAGTGTGGGTTCAACACTCCCAATATTGCACCGCATTATACTATGCCGTATCCATCGGCTTTCAATGAAACAGAATTTCCTCATAAGTATCGAGTTCCCGACTTTGCAGATGCCAAATTCAGTGGGAGCGATAACAGCTCTACGCGCGAACATGTTGCTAGATTCCTTGCGCTGTACGGAGAGGCTGCTTCAAAGGATACTCTCAAATGTCGATTGTTCCCACTTTCGTTATCGGGATCGGCATTTAATTGGTTTACCTCGCTTCCTCCAAATAGCATCACTTCCTGGCCGGATCTGGAGAAGAAGTTTCATGAGTATTTTTACTCCGGTGAAAACGGGGCAAGAATTACCGATATCATGATGATTAAACAGAAGTTTGGAGAATCGGTAAATGATTACCTTCGTCGGTTCAGGGAGGTGAGAAACCGATGTTATAGCCTTTCACTGCCTGACAATGAGTTGGTGGAGTTGGCTTTCAAGGGGTTACTACCCGTTAATCAGAAGTAGGTGGGCAATCAGGAATTTGCTGATATTTCACATCTAGCTCACAAGATCACGCTGTACGAAAACCGATTCTCAGATAATTCATACCCAGGCCAGAAAGAATATCGGAACAATAACAATAACAAGGGTAAAGACAAGGCCGTCAACGTTGTTGATGCTGATGAGATCGAAGACTCAGATGACTCTGATGCTGAGGATGTTGGTGCCTATGTTACTGAATGGGTGAACAATAAGAAGGAATTCGAGCTTAGGTGGATAAAGCCAAAAAGCTCTGAAAAGAGCAAGTATTCTTTTGATACATCCAAGTGTGATCGGATTTTTGATCATCTGCTGCAAGAGAAGCAGATTCGGCTTAAACAGGAGCATGTAATCCCTCCATTCGAAGAGCTGAAGAAGCGGAAATATTGCAAGTGGCATAATTCTTACTCACACGCTACCAATCAGTGCAATGTGAAAGCAAGTGGTGCAGAAAGCGATCGAGAGCGGACAACTTCGATATCAAGGTAAAAATTCGCGGATCGATACAGAACCGTTCCCAGTCGGTTTTGTTGGTATGGTTGATGCTAAGAGAAAAGTCGATGATTCTGAGAGTTCCAATCGTTGGCTCTAAGAGGATTGTGGTAGAGGAAAAGCCAGAATTAAAATTCCGATCAGCAAGCCGATTGGGTAGTGAAAAAACTGGTGAGTGGCGCGAGGCGAAGCGCGGGCAAAATTATAATCTGGTTTCAAAGCCAAGGCCAAAGCCAACATTTGATCAGCTGTTAGAAAAATATGACCGGATGGCTAAGGAGACACCTCGCAGGAGCGTTAAATCAAATGCCCCTGAGACTGTTCACAGGAAATCAAATGATCAAGATTGGGAGGTGGACCATTGGGATTATCCATTTTTCCGATACTGCTGGGAAGAGAGGATGTCATTGCCTACTCTGGAGAATTGTCCAATGAACCACGCGTTTATTCCACACAAGAGAGCATCGGTAGAAGATCGGCTGGTGTTTCCAAGTGAGAAAGCCAATGAAATCCCGATGAATAAAAGTACCGATGTGCATCGGCCTCCTAAGGTGCCGTTGCCACAATGGTGTCCAAGTGGAATCACGAAGTCTCAGAAGCGGCGCTTGCAACGGATGAAAAATACTGAGGCAAAAGAAGCAAAAGCTGAAAAGTTTAGGCATGCTCTACGAGAGCAAGTAAAGCCGATGAGACAAGCTAGGGGCAGGCAAGAATGGAGGCCCAAGCTGAGATCGGCTGTTATTATCGATACTAAGGCAGGTTCTGATGAAATTTCTATAGCTACCAACATGGTTTGCGTATTACCTCGGGAGTTCATGTGTGATTATGAAGAGGCTGCTGTAGAGTTGGTAGTCGGAGCTGAAAACGCTATTTTTAAGAAACCAGAAAACTCCCGTTTACACTTGAAGCCATTGTTTATCATGGGTTATATGAATGGAAAGCCGATTTCTAGAATGATGGTGGATAGTGGAGCTACTGTGAACCTGATGCCATATTCTGTGTGCCGGAAAATTGGAAAATCTACTGAAGATTTAGTCAAAACCAATATGGTGTTAAGTGATTTCAATGGGAGTCCGACTGAAACTAAAGGGGTTCTGGTTGTGGAGCTTACTGTAGGGAGCAAGACAATCCCAACGGCTTTGTTCGTAATTGAAGGAAAGGGAAGTTATAATGTGTTGTTAGGAAGAGATTGGGTACACGCCAATTGATGCATTCCATCGACATTACATCAGATTTTGATTCAGTGGATTGGCGAGCAGATAGAAGTAGTCAGAGGAGAGTCTCTAACCGTAGAAACCGATTGTGCTGAAATACATGATAACCTGGAGGCGTTATCGGGAAAACCCTTGGAGGAGTGTGATTTCCTCAGCGTCAGTAAATTGGGCTTCAAGCCAACAACATTGGAAGCGCAATCGGTAACTCAAGGACACGAGGGTTTTTTATGAGAGCCGCGGCTCTAGAGGAAGTAGAGTATAAGATGGGCCAGGCCTTTATATCGGCCGATGAACTTGAGAAGGTCGATATTGGAACGGATGGTAAAGAGAGGCCCACTTACATCAGTAAATAGTTACCGCGGGAATATAAGGATCGGCTTATTGAGATTCTTAAAGATCGGGTTGATTGCTTCGCTTGGGAATATCATGAGATGCCAGGTCTAAGTCGATCTATAGTTGAACATAAGATTAAAATGAAGCCTGGATTTCGGCCAGTAAAACAATCATCGAGGAGAATTAGCTACAAAATTTATGATCAAGTGAAGGCTGAAATTCAAAAGTTATTAGATGCAAAGTTTATTCGGCCATGCAAATATGCCGATTGGATCTCTAATATCGTACCAGTAGGGAAGAAAGATTCTGATAAAATTCAGGTATGCATTGATTTTCGGGACTTAATAAAGCAATGTACAAGGATGAATATCCGATGCCGATTGCTGATCGGTTGATTGACACTGCCTTAGGCAATCGGATTATCAGTTTCCTGGATGGCAACGCTGGGTACAATCAAATCTTTATGGCCGAAGAGGATGTAAACAAGACAGCATTTAGATGTCCTGGTTCTATCGGCTTGTTTGAGTTGGTTGTGATGACTTTTGGGCTGATTAGTGCTGGGCTACATATCAAAGAGGGATGAACTTGATCTACCATGATTTAATCGGCAAATTAGTTGAAATTTACATTGACGACGTGGTGATTAAATCTCAAGAAGAGGAACAACACTTGGCTGATATTGTGACCGTACTGGATCGGTTTCGGAAATATGGCATGAGGATGAATCCAAAGAAATACGCTTTTGGTGTATCGGCCGGCAAGTTCTTGGGGTTTATGGTGCATCAGAGAGGAATTGAAGTCCATCCCGATAGATTGAAGGCGATTTTGAATACTAAACCTCCAGATTCAAAGGTTCGTCTACAAGAGCTTATCGAAAAGATTAATTACTTGAGGAGATTTATTTCAAATTTATCGGAAAGAATCATCCCGTTTTCTCCATTGCTTAAGTTGAAAAATTTCGATAAGCTTGTTTGGGGACCAGAGCAGCAGAAAGCGTTTGATAATATCAGAGAATACTTAATAAATCCACCTGTTCTAGTTGCTCCAAAAGAAAATTTGTCGTTTAAGTTGTATTTATCGGTATCGAAAAATACATTAGGGGCAGTTCTGGTCCAGGAGATAGATGGAAAAGAGCATGCAATCTTTTATTTAAGCAGGAAATTACTGGATCCTGACACCCGATACACGGTAGTGGAAAAGTATTGCCTCTGTCTATACTTTGCTTGCACTAAGTTGAGGCATTATCTGTTGGGTGTTGAATGCAAAGTAGTTTGCCAAACCGATGTGGTCAAATACATGCTTAATGCTCCAATTATTAAAGGACGACTCAGCAAATGGGCATATACTCTCATTGAGTTTGACTTAACGTATGAATCTCCAAAAGCCATCAAGGGCAGGCATTAGCCGATTTCATTACACATCAAGACGTTAATTTATCAGCTCTTTTGCCGTGGGTGAAGTTCTTTGATGGTTCGGTTTGTGAGAAGGGATGTGGAATCGGTATCTTTATAGTCTCTCCCGGTGGTGTTTATTACCGATTTGGTGTTACAGTGGATTTTGGGTTAACCAACAATCAAGTTGAATATGAAGCTTTGATTCGAGGGTTGGAGTGGTTAATTCAAGCCGGGGCTATTGCTGTGGAGGTTTATGGAGACTCGCAATTGGTGGTTTTCCAGGTGATCGGTAAATATGAGTGTCATAGTGATCTACTCCAACAATATCTGGAAAAGGTTTCTGATTTGGCTAAGTATTTCAGTATCTTCACAATTCGTCATATTCCTAGGGAGCAGAATTATGAGGCCAATGATTTAGCTCAAGAAGCGTTAGGCTATAAATTACCGATCATGGAATTATAAATTATTCTGATTGCGAGTCTAGTTCCGATAGGATGGCAGGCAGAAATTATCGGTTATCTTAAAAATCCTCAGGGGACAACCGATAGGAAGATTAAAAGGAGAGATCAGATGTATGTTTTAATCAGTGACAAGTTATACTATCGGAGTTTTGATGGGTTATTGCTTAAATGTCTGAATGAGGAAGATGCTAAAGTTGCAATCGGAGAAATTCATGAAGGACTTTGTGGGACACATCAATCAGCATATAAGATGAGATGTGTAAGATCAAGCCTCCCATGAGCTGAATGATTTTGGTAATTGATGGCAACTAGGCCGTACAGCTGAATCACGCCAAGATTAAGGACATTTGTTTCCTAGTTCTTTTGATTTCTTGCGTGTGTATAGCCTAGGGACAACATGCCTGCCGATCGTCGTATCTCTGGCTACAGGGTCCCACTGAGCACATTTTCAATCCATTATCCTCGTTTCGTCTTCGAGAGAGTTCGGGATAGGTCTAGAAGACTCCAGGGGTAGCCAGCTGTCCGGAGTTTCGTAGCCGCCAAGTCTCAAAGCCAGATATTTCCTTTGGGCGCGAAACTTCCCGTCTAAGCGTTAAAATATTCCCGCCAAGTACACAAGTTGACAAACATAGCACAAGACCCTAGGTGAGAGAGAGAGGTGTTCGGGAGTGTCGGAAAGTGGTTTCTATAGAATTTAGGGTCTATCCATTTAGAAATAGGTGGTAAAACTTAGTTAGTTGGATAGCCCTTTCTCTGAGCTTTCCGGAATGCCCAAGATCATAAAAAAGGAGTTCGGGAGCAAAAGATATGAATTTTTTGGTGTGTGATTACTAGAGCTGGTCGGACCGGGTCCGACGGCTGGACGAAAGTGAGAATTTGGCTAAGTCCCGAATTGGGTGCGGTTCTGGTACTGTCGGACTGGGTCCGACGGCTGGACGAGAGCCGAGATTTGGCTAAGTCCTCCGATACTGGTACTGTCGGACCGGGTCCGACCACCACCGGACCGGGTCCGACGGATCGATCTGAATCGCGGGAAATCAGATCTGAGCCGTCCATCCTTAGGGTTTCGCCTTGTGCCTATAAATAGAAGCCTCTAGCTCGGGGGAAACTTGAGAGAGCCTCATTGGCAGCCATCCCTTACCCTAGCCACCCTAGAGAGCTCCTCCCATGGTTCCAACCTCCTCCTAGGGTTCCATGTGCTTGACAGATTGAAGGGAAGAGAGAGGAAGAAGAAGATAGGAAGAGGAAGAAGAAGGTGCCCTTACCTCCTCTCATCCATCCCCAAGTTTTGTCCCTTCTCCCATGGTGTTCTTGCTTTAGTTTGTATGGTGGGAGAGAAGGGGTAGTGGTGAGAGACGGTCTCCAATCTTGTGCTCTTGGGACTTCACCGCCGGAGAGATCGTCATCACGCCACGGGTTTCATCAACCGCGACTACATCAACCAAAACCCTTCGTGTGTCGGGGGTCACTTCCGTGTGTCGGATGTGTGTCGCGTTCATCCGTTGAAGGTCGTGTACAAAACTCTCCGTGTGTCAGGGGTCGGAGCCTTGTGTCGGCGCCGCGGGTGCGAGGAGCTTCCGCGTGTGGAAGAACTCGTCTTGTGTGATGGTTTGGAGCTCGCCTACCATCTGTTGGTGAAGAGCTACCACGAGTGGATTGAGGGCTAGGGACGAGAGAGTCCCGACTTCTCTATGTGAGAAGTTTCCTCAACGGAGACGTAGGTGTTCATGTGTTGAACACCGAACTTCGGTAAACTACTCGGTTTGCGTCTCCTCGTTTCTTGCATTATCTTAATTGTGCATTGCTTGTGTGAGCCATCGAGCCACCTTTAATTTTGATTAATTGTGCCATCGCTTCCGCATCTAGATAATATGATTTCATCGGTAGCTTGGGTAAATACCGGACTAATCAATCACGCAAATAAAGTTAAAATTTCAATAATTTGAATTAGGAGTCCGATTCACCCCCCTTTCAGCCTAGGTTTTCTACAAGTGGTATCAGAGCACAGGATCTCTAGTTGCTTAACCACATAGAGATGGCCGACGGGGGTAGTGTAGCCGCCAATAGGATTCCTTTGTTTAGTGGCACTAATTTTGGTTTTTGGAAGTTGCACATGAAAGTATTTCTCCAGGCCATGGGAATGGATGTTTGGAAGGTTGTAGAATCTCCTCATGCTGTCACACTCACTGATGATATACCTCCCACACCCGGACAAACCAAACTCCTAGAGACCGATGTTGTTTTGTGGTTTGAGCATGGAGGTCTTCGATAGAGTTAGCAATCTCACTAGTGCACACGAGATATGGATTACACTCATTGAGATTCACGAGGGCACTTCAGCTGTTAAGGAGGGTAGACTAGTGGTTGTCAAGGAGCGTTATGATCAATTCAGAATGCTTCCAAATGAAAATGTCAATGCTATGTTTACTCGGCTTAACCCCATCCTTAACGAGCTTAAGAGGCTCGGTCACACTGTTGCAAATGATGAAGTGTGCAGGAAAATGCTACGGATCCTCCCTAAGAAGGACTACCGGGACATCATCACCTATCTCACCAACAGTGGTGATGTGGAGAAGCTGGCATCCACAGCTTTGCTCAACAAGATTACCGCTCATGAGACGATGCTCCTCAATGATCCTGAGGATTTCCCTGCTCCAGCAAAGAATCAAATGATCGCCCTCAAGGCCAGTGGATCTAGACAGAGTGGTCTCAAGTCAAGTCAAACTGAGAACGGTGGTGAGATGACATGGAATGAGCTTGAGGATGGCTTCCAACACTTTGGCTTGTTTATGAAGCAAGCTAGCTAGTTCATGAGCAGAAACGGCTATGGAGGCAAGAAGAGGATGAGCAGAAATACCCATGCATCATATCGATGCTATGAGTGTCAGGAGAAGGGACACATCGCTTCAATGTGTCCCCGGAAGGGCAATACCAAGTACAAGGACAAAGGAAAGGAGAAGGGCGATGGAGAGAAGCCAAGGCAGAATGACTACAAGAAGAAAAATCATCAGAAGTCAGGGTTCAAGGGTCGCTCATCACAAGGCAAGAGGTTAGCCTTTGTGGGAGAATGGGTGACCGATGACAGTTCTAGCGACACGTCAGCTTCAGGAGATGAGGAGGAGTCAGCTGATCAAGAGTTGGCCACCATGGCGATAGCTGAGTCCGTGCCGCCTCCTCCAATCTTCACACCAAGATGCTTCACGGCAGTCGCTGAGCCTCGAGAGTGGTACTCTGATGATGATGGGACTTCTTCCACTACTTCCTCTACATAGGCAAAGGCTTCACCAACTCCTGCTGGCACTTCCAAGTGCCTGATGGCTCGACATAACAGCGAGGTGAGCGACTCTGGTTCTAACTCTGATGTGGATGTTGAAGGCATGCGTGATTGTCTTAGGGAAGCTTGTGAGCGCTATAAAAAGGAGACACTTAAGAATCTAGAGCTTGGTAAAATTTTGATAGCATTGCAAACTAAGTGCAAGAATCTTGGCACTAGATGTGATAGCTTAGAATCTGAGCATGACACTTTGCTATACTCTAACAAAAACTTGTCATCTAAGTGCAGTATGTTAGAACAAGAGCGGGATGCTCTGAATGAATCTCTAGATGATCTCATGATTACTTATCATGCACTTAGGGCGAACCATGAGACACTTCTAGCTAAGAATGATGAGTTAGTTGCTTTGCCTCTTGCTCAACTGGTTGACACTACACCTGTTGATGTTTTGGATGTTGCTTGTGCTATGCCTGTCACATCTGTTGCCATTGCACCTGTTGTTGATTTAATTCTTGATTCTTCTGATGCTGCCCATGATTGCAATGTGTTGGCTTCCACTTCTAGCGGTTCCTCTAGCAATGCATTAGTGTGTACACCTGATAATTGTAAAATTGCACTAGCTGCTAGGGAGCTCACCATTGAAAATGCCGAGTTGAAGTCTAAACTTGATAAATTTGATAAGGGGCTTGGGAAGTGCTATGAGGGTAGCTTGGTCTTGGACAAGATGCTCAAGGAACAAAGAAATCCCTCCCAAAGGGAGGAAGAAATCAAGTGTTCCTCGAGCATCTACCATGAGGCAAAGTTATTATCATGCCTACTCCAAGAAGAAGAAGAATCCAACTCAGAATGGGCATGGTAATAACTTGCACACTAGCAACAATGTTTCTAGGATGCACAATGGGCACAACATATGGCATGATCCTAGATACAACACATGGAATGGTCCTAGGTATTACAACAACTGGCAAGCTTCTAGGTACCTCAACACTTGGCAATCACCTAGGCAAAACTTTTGGAATGGTACTCCTAGGCGCAATTTTGGTAGGACAAATCCTCCTAGGAACCAAAACCGCAACACTCCCAACCACACACAACCAAGATTTCCAAGAGCACATGCTGAGTTGTATGATCACTACCTGTTAAAGAAAAATTCTCAAGGTAGAGTGACTGCTAGATTTGTTGGGCTAAAGTCTGAGAATGAGCACAAGGCACATGTTTGGGTGCCGAAGTCATTGATTGATCGGCTTGCTCCTGTTGCTTCTAGTTTGAAGGCTAACCCTCGAGGACCTCCTGTGTGGGTCCCTGAGTCACATAAGGGATCTTTTCTCATGACAGGTGAACTACCAGAGTGGAGGGTGCCATTGGATCATCGACAGCGGGTGCACCCAACACATGACCAGCAACCCCTGGTTGTTCACCTCAATAGGGGAGGAAGGCAAGATTCCCCCCAAGGTCACTTTTGGAGATGGAAGCAGGAGCAAGGTTCTTAGAGTTGGAAAGGTAGCAATTTCTTCAGATTTTTCAATTGACAATGTGTTACTAGTGAAAACTTTGAGCTATAACCTCCTCTCCGTTGCCCAAATATGTGATTTTGGGTTCCATTGTAATTTCTCACCTGAGGGCTTGTTGGTTTTGGACAAAAATAAAAAACTTGTGTTTAAAGGCTTTCGGTTTGAAAATTTGTTTCTTATGAACTTTAATGAGCCTGCCGCATCTGTCTCGACTTGCCTTGTCGCCAAAGTCTCTCTTGGTTGGCTTTGGCATAGGCGTCTTGGACATGTCGGCATGGCTAATTTGAAGAAACTTTTCAAAAACGAGTTGATTCTTGGGGTGCAAGATGTGACATTCGAAAAATATAAGCTTTGCAGTGCCTGTCAGGCCGGCAAGCAAGTGGCAAGCTCACACCCTGTCAAGAATGTCATGTCTACATCTCGACCTCTCGAGCTTATACACATGGATCTCTTCGGGCCAACAACCTATGTGAGTATTGGGGGAAATCTCTATTGCTTGGTCATTGTTGATGACATCTCCTGATACACTTGGGTTTTCTTTCTACTTGACAAAACTCTAACTGGAGATGTTTTCAAAAAGTTTGTAAAGAAAGCTCAAAATGCTTTTGATTGTACCCTCAAGAAGGTGAGAAGTGACAATGGAATGGAGTTCACTAACACTTCTATTGAGCTGTTCTGTGATGAGTTAGGGATTGATCATCTGTTCTCAGCCACCTATACTCCTCAGCAAAATGGGGTAGTTGAGAGGAAGAACAGGACGTTCATTGAGATGGCGAGGACAATGTTAGATGAATACAAGACTTCACATCTGTTCTGGGCTGAAGCAGTCAACATAGCCTTTCACTGCATCAACAGGCTGTATCTTCACAAGCTCCTGAAGAATACACCCTATGAGTTGCTTGTGGGAAGATGACCCAATGTCTCCTACTTCAGAGTTTTTGGCTGCAAGGTCTACATCAAGAAGAAGCGGGAGCACTTGGGCAAGTTCCAAAGTAGCTGCGACACTGGGATCTTTCTGGGCTACTCAGCCAGGGGATCATCTTTCAGAGTGTACAATGAGTTCAGTGGCTTGATTGAGGAGAGTTGCGACGTCAAGTTTGACGAGTCAAATGGAAGCCAAGGAGAGCATGAGAACTTGGATGATGTGGATGGTGAGCAGCTGGCAAGGGCAGTGGAGGAGATACCAGCTGGAGATGTGAGACCGGTTGAGGTTCCAAAAGAGAGTGAGACAGTTCAACCTCCTTCCTCACCTGAGCCAGTGCCAGATTCAGGGGAGCTTTTCCTCAAGATAGCTCAAGTGTGGAGCAAATTTCAGAGGTAGAAACAGCTTGTGAGCCTGATGCACAGTCAGTCGAGCTACCACCTCAGTTGATTAAGACCCATCACACCATTGCTCGTGATCATCCAGTTGATCAAGTGATTGGGGATTTGACTCAAGGTGTGCAAACAAGGTCAAGGACAACCAACATCAGTGAGGTCAGTGCTTTGGCAAACTTCTGTGAGAACACGGCATTTGTGTCTGAGCTTGAGCTAAAGAAAGTAGAAGAGGCACTGAGTGACCCAGACTGGATCAATGCGATGCATGAGGAGATGAACAATTTTGAGAGAAACCAAGTCTGGACGCTGGTTGAGAGGCCTAAGGACCACAATGTGATAGGAACCAAGTGGATATTTAAGAACAAACAAGATGAGCTTAGAGTGGTGTCAGGGCTTCACATAGATCGAGGGTGTAGATTGTGGAGACACCTATGTTCCAGTGGCGCGTTTAGATGCTATCAGGTTGCTTGTGGCATTTACAACATGTCACAACATTGTGCTTAGGCAGATGGATGTGAAGAGTGCATTCTTGAACGGCTACATTGGGGAATTGGTGTACGTTGAGCAACCTCCAGGCTTCGAGGATCCACGTTACCCTTATCATGTGTACAAACTGTCGAAGGCTTTGTATGGTCTCAAGCAAGCACCCAGGGCATGGTATGAAAGGTTAAGAGACTTTCTCATTGGCAAGGGATTCACGGTTGGAAGGGTCGACACGACTCTATTCACTAAGGTGGTGGATGGAGATCAGTTCCTGTGCCAGGTTTATATGGATGACATCATCTTCGGAAGCATAAATGAGTCCTTGGTCATAGAGTTCAGCGACATGATGAGCAAGGAGTTCGAGGTGTCGATGATGGGCGAATTGAACTTCTTCTTGGGATTTCAAATCAAACAACTCAAGACCGAAACATTCATATGCCAGGAGAAGTACATCCACGACCTGCTCAAGCGTTTCAACATGAGTGACTGCAAGCCAATCCGGACACCAATGGGGACGAACTGCCACCTCGACCTCAACGAAGAAGGTAAACATGTCGATCAAAAGCTTTTTTGTTCCATGATTGGTGCTTTGCTCTATTTGACTGCATCTAGGCCGGACATCATGTTTAGTGTGTGTATGTGCGCTAGATTTCAAGCCTCCCCTAGAGAAATGCATTTGACTGCTGTGAAAAGAATTTTTCGATACCTGAAACACACATCTAGCATAGGCCTTTGGTTCCCGAAGGCTGCGCGGTTTGAACTCCTAGGCTATTCTGACTCAGATTATGCCGGGTGCAAGATTGATCGCAAGAGCATTTCCGGGGCTTGTCACTTCTTGGGTAGGTGTCTTGTGTCATGGGCGTCAAAGAAACAGAACTCCGTGGCGCTATCTACTGCTGAGGTTGAGTATATAGCGGCAGGGAGTTGCTATGCACAACTTTTTTACTTGACACAATCACTGTTTGACTTTGGGCTTAAACTTGACCATGTGCCTCTCCTATGCGACAACGAGAGCGCGGTGAAGATAGCGTGCAACCCGGTCTAACACTCACGGACCAAGCACATTGATGTCCATCACCATTTCCTTCGGGACATGTGACGAAGGGAGACATTGTGCTTAAACACGTGCGGACGAAGGACCAGCTTGCCGACATCTTTACCAAGCCACTCGATGAGGCATAATTCTACAAATTGAGAAATGAGTTGAACATTTTAGACAAGTCAAACATTGCCTGAGTCGGTCGTGTGGGTATATCATTCATTGCAGATCTTTTGAAGCCGGTTTGGGCATTTAGATGCTTTGCTTGTTATACTTGATGATTATTCATTGACTAGATGTTCAACACATGAGTATGATAGCTATAGCATGTGTTTATCTTGTCACTAGCTCAACTTGTGCTTAACTCAATATATCATGCAATTGGAAGCCATGAGCATGTGTTAAGAGGGTTATAGCTTCTAGTCTCATTTTATTGCTCTAAACTCTTTGGTTGACCATATGCTTCTAAGTCTAGATTGTGTTCTTCTATTTTGCACATGTCTTTACTTCGCTAAATTGAGCACTTTTGAGAAAATGTTGAGCCAAAATTTGTAAAATGTGCTAAAATGTGAATAAGGCCGCAATTGGTCACATCTATGTCTCACCAATGCCTCCTTGATGAGATAGCTTGCCATTGCACTAGGCATGAACTTAGGGGAGCTTTGGACGACCGAGACGTTCATCTTTAGTGTCATGCTAGATGGCGTCGTCTATGGTTTGAGACATGGCAAATTTGAGAAAATGCAAAATGCAAAATATAAAATATTTCAAAATGAGCTCAGCTAAAATGATTTAGTCTCAAATAGGCTCGGTGATAGCTTGTGTAGTTTGGATTGCATCTTCTAGTGCTATGGTGCATCATGTGTCCCTTTTGAGTTTTGGAGCAACTCTTGATACTTCTAGCTATTATTCACCTTATATACTTGCTTTAGGTCATAATAACTTTAATTACACATCTAACAATTGTGCTCTAGTTGATCTTGTGACATTGTGACCTTGAGATGGCTAGATTTTGAGTGTAGTGGACTTTGGGCGTGTTTGCACTAGTATAACCTCCAAAGCTCTTAATTTGCTTTTCATCCCATATTTTGCTACTTTGTGGCCATTGATGCCAAAGGGGGAGAAATAATTGCAAATCCATTGCTTTGGGATGCAAAGGGGGATGGATTGATTTTGGGTTACATTGTTACAAGTGGTAGGCTTAGAAAGGAGATGCTTTGCTCCTAGGATGGAGATGCTTTGCTCCATGTGATGTGATAGTATTCTCAAGTGGTATGCATTGATTTAGGGGGAGCTCATGTCTATACGTACATCGCACTCTATTCATGCAATGTTTTGAGCTAACCCATTGCACCAGAGATTGTATCTGTGCTTTGTCATGTTGGATTTGCAGGTGTTGTCATCAATTACCAAAAAGGGGAAGATTGTAAGATCAAGCCTCCCATGAGCTGAATGATTTTGGTAATTGATGGCAACTAGGCCGTACAGCTAATCACGCCAAGATTAAGAAAGTTCTTTTGATTTCTTGCGTGTGTGTAGCCTAGGGACAACATGCCTGCCGATCGTCGTATCTCTGGCTACAGGGTCCCATTGAGCACATTTTCAATCCCATATCCTCGTTTCGTCTTCAAGAGAGTTCGGGATAGGTCCAGAAGACTCCAGGGGTAGCCAGATGTCCGGAGTTTCGTAGCCGCCAAGTCTCAAAGTCAGATATTTCCCATGGGCGCGAAACTTCCCGTCTAAGCGTTAAAATATTTCCGCCAAGTACACAAGTCGACAAACATAGCACAAGACCCTAGGCGAGAGAGAGAGAGGTGTTCGGGAGTGCCGGAAAGTGGTTTCTATAGAATTTAGGGTCTATCCATTTAGAAATAGGTGGTGAAACTTAGTTAGTTGGATAGCCCTTTCTCTTAGCTTTCCGGAATGCCCAAGATCATAAAAAACGGAGTTTGGGAGCAAAAGATATGAATTTTTTGGTATGTGACTATTGGAGCTGGTCGGACCGAGACGGCTGGACGAAAGTGAGAATTTGGCTAAGTCCTGAATTGGGTGCGGTTCTAGTACTGTCGGACCGGGTCCGACCACCGTCGGACAAGGTCCGACGGCTGGACGAGAGCCGAGATTTGGCTAAGTCCTCGTCTTCGTCTCGTGTCGGACGGGTCCGACCACCACCGGACCGGGTCCGACGGATCGATCTGAATCACGGGAAATCAGATCTGAGCCGTCCATCCTTAGGGTTTCGCCTTGTGCCTATAAATAGAAGCCTCTAGCTCGGGAAAAACTTGAGAGAGCCTCATTAGCAGCCATCCCTTGCCCTAGCCACCCTAGAGAGCTCCTCCCATGGTTCCAACCTCCTCCTAGGGTTCCATGTGCTTGAGAGATTGAAGGGGAGAGAGAGGAAGAAGAAGAGAGGAAGAGGAAGAAGAAGGTGCCCTTACCTCCTCTCATCCATCCCAAAGTTTTGCCCCTTCTCACATGGTGTTCTTGCTTTAGTTTCTATGGTGGGAGAGAAGGGGTAGTGGTGAGAAACGGTCTCCAATCTTGTGCTCTTGGGACTTCACCGCCGGAGAGATCGTCATCACGCCACGGGTTTCATCAACCGCGACTACATCAACCAAAACCCTCCGTGTGTCGGGGGTCACTTCCGTGTGTCGGAGGTGCGTCGCCTTCATCCGTTGAAGGTCGTGTACAAAACCCTCCGTGTGTCGGGGTCGGAGCCGTGTGTCGGCGCCGCGGGTGCGAGGAGCTTCCGCGTGTGGAAGAACTCGTCTTGGTGAAGGTTTGGAGCTCGCCTACCATGTGTTCGTGAAGAGCTAACACGAGTGGATTGAGGGCTAGGGACGAGAGAGTCCCGACTTCTCTGTGTGAGAAGTTTTCTCAACGGAGACGTAGGTGTTCGTGTGTTGAACACCGAACTTCGGTAAACAACGTAGGTGTTTGCGTCTTAATTGTGCATTGCTTGTGTGAGCCATCGAGCCACATTTAATTTTTATTAATTGTGCCATCGCTTCCGCATCTAGATATTAGGATTTCATTGGTAGCTTGGGTAAATACCGGACTAATCAATCACGCAAATAAAGTTAAAATTTGAATAATTTGAATTAGGAGTCCGATTCACCCCCCTCTCAGCCTAGGTTTCCTACAAGATGGATGTTGAAGCGCTTGGGATATTTCTGGCCAACGATGGTGGAAGATTGTTTTAAATATTATAAGGGTTGCAAAGATTGTCAGAAGTTCGAAAATATTCAACAGGCGCCTGCATCTATTTTACATCCGATCGTAAAGTCGTGGCCTTTTAGAGGATGGGGAATTGATATGATTGGAGAAATATTTTCTTCCTTGTCCAAGGGGCATCGGTATATTTTAGTAGCAACAGATTATTTCACTAAGTGGGTCGAAGCTATACCATTGAAGAAAGTAACTGCTATTGAAGCGATCGACTTTGTTAGGGAGCACATAATTTACCGATTTGGGATTCCTCAGACGATCACTACGGATCAGGGATCGGTATTTATGTCAGAGGCATTTCAGGATTATGCTCGAAGCTTGGGAATAACAACAATTAACTCCTCGCCGTATTATGCTCAAGCCAACGGCCAAGCAAAATCTTCAAATAAGAGCGCTATAAAGCTGATTAAGCGAAAAATCGATGAAAGGCCGCGGGGTTGGCATAATGCTTTGGCGGATGCGCTATGGGCATATCGGATTGCTAAGCATGGGGCTACGAAGGTGTGGACTACATGGGTCCTGGGTATCCTCTAGAAGGCCCATAAGGGAGCAGATGAGGGGCGACCCAAGTTGGCCGATCAAGAACAAAGACCACTCGGGCAATGCGAGCCTTGAGCTCGAAGGAAGTCCCCGAGGATATAATCTATCTCCATGTAATTAGGAGATCAACACATGCATGACATGTAACGGCATAACGGAATTAGCCACGTGCTATCCTGTAACTCTATCTCCCCCTACACTATATAAAGGGAGGGGGTAGATGCCATAGGCAAGTAAGTTAATCTGATTGAGCATACATCGTAATCGCCTTAGTCATCTTGCATCCCGCAGGTTGATCAATCATAATCCCAGAGCACGGGATGTAGGGTATTACCTCCGTTGAGGGCTTGAACCTGTATAAACCTGTTCTTGTGCTACCACCTAGCTTAGTTCTCGATTAGCGTCCCCTCGTACAAATTCATTGCCGGCGGTTACCCCCCAGTTAGTCACCAGTCGACAGTTGGCGCGCTAGGTTGGGGGCAGCGTCGAGATCATCTTTCAAGCTAGATGGCTCCTTGGAGATTGCCGCACGTTGCCATGGAGTTGGGGCAATCTCTCTGTTTCGGCACCCTGGACTTCATCGCCGACGGCGTTGGCAATCTTCATCTCTCTCCCCTGAAGAGATCTTTTCGCAGCGCGATCAATGTGACCCATTGCCCTTCGGCATGGAGAATTTAGCTAGCGCCCTCAGCAGATTGAACCCTCACTGTTCACCTTACCTCCTCTTCCTGAGGAAGATCGATCGCACGGGCGTGGATTCTATTCCGCCCAGTAACAACAACTCAACGCCTTCGGCTGGATTTCCCTCCGGACTCGAGAGCTCCACTATGGCTTCCGCACGGGTTTCATCTGAGATTTGGATAGGAGATAACCAGTCGACGAGCGCATCAGATCCACTCGGATTAGACCCAGCCATGTTCGTGGGTGTCATCAATGCTGGCCAACCCATTGGACAGAGCGAACAAGTCAGCCTCTCGGTCTCTGACTCTGAGTCCGATGAAAGTGCTGAGGTTCGTAATTACCGGGAAGTTTTTGTCCTTGGCGCGGGGATCATCACTCTTCCTCTCCGATTGTCGCGTACGAAGAAACTGACCCCGGCACGGCGAACCTGGATCCACGCCGTGTGGAGGACCAAGATCACATACGACATCTTCGCGCCCGCGCCCGCGACGTCCAGAACGAGCTCCAAGCGATAAAGCTAAGGGACCAGGTGGTCTATAACACTCCCCAGGCAAACGTCATCGCTTCAAATACTCTCCTTGAGATAATCGCACCGCAACTTCCAGAAGACAGCCCATTCGCTGCAACCCTTGCTCGAGCAACGACTATGGTAGGGATGGCCGCCATTCAGCGAAACGGGGCGATGCCCGCTCCGGCTGCGCCGACCGCCTCGACCCACAGTCGCTCTACGCGCAATTGGAACAGGGCTCGTGCCAACACAGCTAGTGACTCCCACCAATCACCGGCCCATCATCTTCGACAAGACATTGAAGCTAAGCGGCGGGAGCGCAGTAACGGCGATCGAAACTCTCGCAGCCATCACAGCCGTCGTATTGACGACCAGGCTGAGAGCACCGCCAGCCGACGCGACCACCGTCAGGAGCATCGTCACGACCCGCGGCGGGAGCATCGTAGCAGATCCTCAAGGCGGAGGCGGCCACGACTGTTGGAGGGGATTCGGGCCGTTACCTCGGATCTTCGCCGAGTGGTTTGGCCGGATGGTTTCAACCTCAAAGGCATCGACAAGTTTGATGGCGAGAGGGACCCAAAGAACTGGCTGCAAGTTTACGCCTTAGCAGTCAGCGCAGCAGGTCATGGCAAACTACTTGCCGGTTGCTTTGACCCCAACCGTCCAGACCTAGCTAACGGGACTCTCAGAGAACTCTATCGAGTCTTGGGACGACCTCCAGGAGCAGTTCATCGCCAATTTTCAAGGGACCTATGAAAGGCCCACGGGGAGATGGGTGATTGGACAACTACACCGGCGCAAGAACGAGACTCTCCGTGAGTTCATCAAGCGCTTTACCAAGAAGAAGAACGAGATCCGGGACGTTTCGGAGAAAACAGTCATTGATGCCTTCTTAGCCGGATGCAAATCCGAGGAGTTAATCAGGCAGATAACCCGGGACCCCCCGCGTAATCTCAAAGCCATGTTTACTATGGTGGACCAGGAGGCCGAAGCCGAGGAAGCCATCGCGAATCATCACGAAGGCAACGACGGAGGCCCCAAGAAGAAGCCTAACGATGAACAAGGCAAGCCTAAGGATAAGAAGCGAAAGAGGGAAGAGATGGTCGCCAATATGGAGTGCAATCGACCTAAGCCCCCAATGACAACGACTACAAAAAGGTTACGGATTCGGTTTGTCCCTTCCACCCTAGAGGAAAGCACTCTGCCAAAGATTGCCTCATTCTGCAGAAGTTCGTCGAGAACTCCCAGCTGTCGGCGGCCAAGGGCAGTCAAGGCAAGAAACTCGATGGAGATTACCAGGACGCTGAGCGCGAGATCAACTATAGCTTCGAGGGCTCTGATTCGTACGAGTCCAAGCGGAAGCAAAAGCTTACCACTCGGGAGATCAACGCTATCATGCCCATGACTCCAAAGTACTTGCGCTGGTCCAAGGTGCCCATCACCTTTGACCGATCGGACCACCCGGATCGGATCGGCTTCCCTGGGAGGTATCCACTGATGCTGGATCCGGTCGTGCGAGGAAGCAAGTTGAAGAGGGTCCTGGTAGATGGCGGGAGCGGGATTAACGTCCTTTTCGTCAAGACCTTGGACCAGATGAATATTCCACGTTCCGAGCTACGGCAGGGGTCATCTCCCTTCCACGGGGTAATCCCTGGGACGTCCGCAATACCACTCGGACAGATCTCCCTGCCCGTCACGTTTGGAACTAAAGATAGCTATCGGGCCGAGAGTCTGAGTTTCGAAGTGGCTGATTTTGAGACGGCATACCATGCTATCTTGGGAAGGCTGGGGATTGCCAAGTTCATGGCGGTTCCCAACTACATATATCTCGTCTTAAAGATGCCAGCTCCCAACGGTGTGATCACCCTTCCTGGTGACGTAAAACAGTCCCTGCTCTGCGACAGCGAAAGCTGTGAGATGGCGCAGGCGCTGGATTCATCTGCTGAGATGGAAAAGATCCGACTGGAGGTCGTAACCCTTTAGGAAGAGGGGGACATCCCGCCAAGAAACAGGCTAAAACATCCATCCAAGCAGCCGAGGAAACCAAGACGATTCTATTGGACCCGTCCGATTCGGCCAAGACAGCCGTAATCGGGACAGGGCTCGACAGCAAATAGGAAGGCGCGCTCGTCACTTTCCTCCGGGCCAACCAGGACGTGTTCACTTGGAAACCTTCGGACATGCCTGGCGTTCCAAGGGAGGTGATCGAGCACTCCCTCCACATCGATGAAAAGGCGAAACCCATCCAGCAGCGCCTACGAAGATTTGCCCTGGATCGGAAGGACGCCATATAGAGTGAGATCACCTAATTGTTGGCCGCTCGGTTCATCAAGGAGGTGTATCACCCCGAGTGGCTTGCGAACCCGGTCCTGGTGCAGAAGAAGAACAAGACATGGCGGATGTGTGTCGACTACACTGATCTCAACAAGTCGTGTCCCAAGGATCCTTTCGGGCTCCCCCACATCGACCAAGTGGTGGATTTTACCGCCGAGTGCGAGCTTTTAGGTTTTCTGGACGCCTACTCGAGCTATCACCAGATAAGTCTGAAGGAGGAGGATTGCATCAAGATGTCGTTTGTTACTCCTTTTAGTGCTTTTTGCTATATCATGATGCCATTCGGGTTGAAAAACGCTGGCGCAACTTATCAGCGCACCATACAGCGGAGTTTTCACACTCTGCTCGGACGCAACGTGGAAGCATATGTCGACGACGTCGTCATAAAAACAAAATCCAGAGAGGATCTCATAACAGATCTGTCAGGGATAAAATCACGGCCCATTGCTATGGCCCACTCCCTGACGGCCCATTCGAACAGCCTACCAGGGTCCAGCTTCCTGGAAGGTTCTATCAGGCCCATATGCATCCTGCCGAACAGCTTCTTGGTCGGCATGGTGCGTCAACGACCTAGGATTAAATGTTTGAGTCCGTCTCGAACAAGAGTTCTACACGGCTATGTGAAGACCCGGACGTAGCTTTCCCGGATTGGAGTAGGAGCCGTGATCCTCAAGACTAGGAGTATGCCTTATCTGCCTCGGGATATATTTGGCATGTCGAGTTCGTTACGATCTCGTAGTTAGCCCGGCCCGATATTCCAAGGTAGGTCGGTTTGCTCTGCGCTATATAAACAAGGCCCCTACGGCGTGTAGAGGGACGAGAGTTACGCACTTGATCTTGCATCATAGCTTATTGCGCACTTGTACACCATAATCTCGCCGAGACTTGTTCATCTCGTCGAGCCACCTCTTGTAATCATCTTTGATATATAAGAAAGGTTGGACGTAGGGCTATTATCTCTCTCGAGAGGCCTGAACCAGGATAAAAACCCCTGTCTCCTGTTCGTTGCTGTTCGTGGTTGTTCGGCGTGTCTCCTATCTCAATCTTCAAGAACCTTAGTGACTTGAGATCGTTATCTCAACTGTCGACAGACAGTTGGCGCCGTCCGTGGGGACCTCGCAGATCGAGCTTGTCGAACTCTATCAGAGACCAGGAGATTCTCCCTGAGGACTACGATTCAGAAGGGCAGGATGTCTCTTCCCCTGCCAGATCGGATCGATCCCTTCGATCTTGATCGCCTTCCAGATCTGGCTCCCTGATCCGTGCTCGGGGACTGGATCTCTTCGCGCCGGGCAGCTCTTTGCCCGGGGCACACGTCTGGTCCCCTCGACGAGCTCCGTGCTCGGGGGCTGGATCACTTCGCGTCTGGAAGCTCTTCGCCCGGGGCGCGCGTCTGTTCCCCGCGACGAGCTTCGTGCTCGGGGGCTGGATCTCCTCGCGCCGGGCAGCTCTTCGCCCGGGGCGCCCATCTGGTCTCCGCGACGAGCTCCGTGCTCGAGGGCTGGATCTCTTCGCGTCGGGCAGCTCTTCGCCCGGGGCGCGTGTCTGGTCTACGCGACGAGCTCCGTGCTCGGGGACTGGATCAAAACTCCTTCTGGATCCCGGGGCTGTTCGCCTGACAGTGGATGACGGGAGAGAGCTGACCAGCACTTGGAACATCGACCAGCTTCGTAAGTTCCTCGTGTAGGTCTTTCGTTTCCTAGCTTCGCGCTTTTTCTCAAAGTTCGCGCCTTAGTTCGTCCAAGTCTCTCGGGCTGCCATGTAAAGTTCAACCCATTGAACGGTGAATGTTCATGACCCCTGCGTACTTCTCACCACTCGTCTTCTCAGACTACCTTACTCTCTGGTAACACTTGATGGCTGTCCGGTCTTGCGAACTCTTGGCTCCGCAATCTTATGGTTTTCCCTGCCCGTATCTAGCTTCAACAAGTTTCTAAACTTAGAGTTGCGTAACACGGCATCCAGCCTTGCGGCTAAGCCTGCTCTCGTAAGCCATCCGCGGCAGAGGCACTTACCGCTCGCGGCACAACCACTTGGTAAAGCCTGCTCTCGTAAGCCCTCCGCAGCAGAGGCACTTTCCTTGTTCGGTTACCTTCAGAATCGCCTAACTTACGTTAGCGAGCAGTTCCTGGAACGAGTCGATCAGGATACGGGTGTCGCTCTAACTCTCTACGCACGTGCTTGAAGTCG
Source organism: Raddia guianensis (assembly GCA_036346415.1). Taxonomy (NCBI): domain Eukaryota; kingdom Viridiplantae; phylum Streptophyta; class Magnoliopsida; order Poales; family Poaceae; genus Raddia; species Raddia guianensis. Next base: position 16,734,897 of record CM070534.1, on the reverse strand, counting down.
CAAGTTCAGGTCTTCATGCATCGTCCGTACAGGGGGCTAGGGCGTCGCTCTTTCTCTTGTGCACCTGTTCGAGTTCGCAAACTCATGTCCTCGAGCAGCTGCACAACGGGGGCTGGGAGTTAGGCTAAGCGTTCTACCGGTTTTCTTAAAACTTTCTAGTGCTATTCGCCTTGCTCTTGGTTTCCTGTTCGTCATTGTCTTTTGCTGCTCTTTTTTGCAGGAAAATCTATTCAGTCAGACTCTCGCTCTGATTCAGGCGCTGCTTAGCGGTCTTGAACTGCTCGGCCAGCTCCTCGACCCTTCCTTCCGCGATGCTAGTCCTTGCGGACAGCGCGCGAAGCTCCTCGGCTTCTTCCCGAAGAACCTCGAAGGACTGCCTCTCCTCGGTCAGTTGGGACTTGGGCTGAATTTCGGCAACCCCGGTACGTTTTCAGTTTTCCAGTTCCTTTTCATAGCGTTGGTTTTCCAAAACCTCGTTGGTCTTTCGCTCCCGTAGCGCTCCCCGCGTGCGAGCATGTCTTTTTATCTGGCGACGACCTGTACGGTTCTGGTTAACCGAAGCGGTGCACCACCGATGGAGTCCTGCCTACCGTAAGCCGATTCTCATCACAACGGGCACTCCTGGCGCTGGTTCCGCATCCGCCGAGGCGACACCAACGCTGCACGGGTCCATGCCCGGATAAGATTTCTCCTCGCACGTTTTGCCTGTGGCTAAGGTCCCGATCGCCTTCCCTGGTTAGCGGTCTTAGCCACAGCGGGGCTGCACTTGCCCGCACACGTCTTTTTTATCCATGCTACGTTCTTCCTGGCACATTAATCCGGAGCAATGCACCTGGAGTCCCGCCCACCGTAAGTGATTCTCGCCATAGCGGGCACTCCTGGCGTCGGTTCCGCATTCGCCGAGGTGACACTAACGCTATCGGGGGGCGTACCCAGAAAAAATTATGCCTTGTGCGGGTAGGTCGTCTTTTTGCGTGTTTTCCGAAACTCGCTTTGCTCTTCTTAGAGCCTGTCCTTGCCCTTTTTTTCCCCTTGCTGGCTCGATTCTTGTTTGTTTTCTGCAGGAAATACAGGAACGGGAAACATCAGACTCCAGTGATGGTCGTAGCGAGGTTCTAGGCTTCCCCACCAAAACCGATGTCTGCATCCCTCTCTTCCCGGGTTTGCTCCGCGCATGTCCGGAGACTGATTCACTTCACCCGCGTATGATTTCTTTGCCCGGCACTGACCTTCACAGTTCGGCTAAGTCAAGGTAGTGCGCCACCAACGGAGTCCTGCCCACCGTAAGCCGATTCTTATCGCAACGGGCAAGCCCACCGTAAGCCGATTCTCATCGCAACGGGCACTCCAAGCGTCGGTTCTGCACTTGCCAAGACAACGCTAACACTGTCGCAAGGAATACGTCATGGGTAAAGCGTTGATTTCACACGTTCTCTTGCGGCTCTGACTGCATCGGGTTGTGATTCACCTCGCACCGGGCAGTTCTTCGCCCGGAGCGCGCATCTGGTCCCCGCGACGAGCTCCGTGCTCGGGGGCTGGATCACCTCGCACCGGACAGCTCTTCGCCCGGAGCGCACGTCTGGTCCCCGCGACGAGCTCCGTGCTCGGGGATTAGATGGCCTTTGACCGGGTACGTCTTCGCCTGGTCGCACTTTCTGGTTCCTTTAACGAGCTCCGTGCTCGGGAACTAGATCTCCTTACCTGGTTCGTTTGACAAGCTCTACGCTCAAGGACTGGGTCACCTTCCCCCTCGTATGCATTATCTGCTCCTAGCACACGATCTACGTCTGGGGCACGTCACCTTCGCTCCTGAGCACGACATTCGCTCGAGAGCGCAATCTCTATTTCCTCGGACAAGCTCTTGCCCGAGAGGTGGTTCCCCTATCTTTTTCTAGGCATCTGAATGCCTGGATGCAGCAGCACGAGTCCGTCTCGTGACTTGCTATGTTCATTCTCCTGGAAGATCTGATCTTACCGGATGCGGTGGTACGCTCTTCGCTACTGAGAATACAATCCCTCCTTGATGACGTTCAGCCTCAAGGAGATGATTCATCTCACTTTTTCCGTTTTCTGCAACGAGGGCTGGGTACTCTGCTCGGACAGATGTCGTTCCCTGTTCGACGCAACAGAGTTGCTCGGCACTGGGCGGGTTTGTTCGGTCCCGAACAAGTCTTGTTCGGTTGAACCGTAACCTGTTCAGTCGCCTGTTGCACATCTTCGTAGCAGGAAAATTACCCTCTTCTTGACTTAGAGTCTCAAGAGGAAGACCCCACTCCAGTGAGTCCTTCCACTTGAGTCTCGGGGGCTAGCTGTCGGGGATAAAATCACGGCCCATTGCTATGGCCCACTCCCTGACGGCCCATTCGAACAGCCTACCAGGGTCCAGCTTCCTGGAAGGTTCTATCAGGCCCATATGCATCCTGCCGAACAGCTTCTTGGTCGGCATGGTGCGTAACGGCCTAGGATTCGTGTTTGAGTCCGTCTCGAACAAGAGTTCTACACGGCTATGTGAAGACCCGGACGTAGCTTTCCCGGATTGGAGTAGGAGCCGTGATCCTCAAGACTAGGAGTATGCCTTATCTGCCTCGGGATATATTTGGCATGTCGAGTTCGTTACGATCTCGTAGTTAGCTCGGCCCGATATTCCCTCGGTAGATCGGTTTGCTCTGCGCTATATAAACAAGGCCCCTACGGCGTGTAGAGGGACGAGAGTTACGCACTTGATCTTGCATCATAGCTTATTGCGCACTTGTACACCATAATCTCGCCGAGACTTGTTCATCTCGTCGAGCCACCTCTTGTAATCATCTTTGATATATAAGAAAGGCTGGACGTAGGGCTATTATCTCTCCCGAGAGGCCTGAACCAGGATAAAAACCCCTGTCTCCTGTTCGTTGCTGTTCGTGGTTGTTCGGCGTGTCTCCTATCTCAATCTTCAAGAACCTTAGTGACTTGAGATCGTTATCTCAACCGTCGACAAGATCTGACCGAGACGTTCGAAAGCCTAAGGGCGTATCGGATGAAACTAAATCCCGAGAAGTGCGTTTTCGGGGTTCTGTCTGGTAAACTATTCGGATTCAACATCTGCAACCGAGGGATTGAGGCCAATCCAGAGAAGGTCAACGCCATCATCAAGATGAAGCCCCCGACCAATCAGAAGGATGTGCAGAAGCTCACTGGATGCATCGTGGCACTCAGCCGATTCGTTTCCCGACTCGGGGAATGAGGCATGCCTTTCTTTAAGCTTTTATGCCGACAAGACGACTTTCAATGGACGGTTGAAGCACAAGAAGCCTTCGAAGATCTAAAGAGGTTCCTCACCACGCCTTCGGTGTTGGTCCCTCCCATGCCCCAGGAGCCCCTCTTACTCTACATCGGCGCCACGACCCACGTCATCAGCAGCGCCCTGGTGGTTGAACAAGATGAGGAGGTACAGCGTCCGGTCTACTTCGTAAGCGAGGTATTGGGCGAGTCCAAAATAAGGTACCCACAAGTTCAAAAGCTTCTGTATGCTGTGTTACTCACATCGCGGAAGCTTAAACACTATTTTCAAGAGCATGAAATTTCGGTGGTCACCTCTTTCCCGCTTGGAGACATACTTCATAATCGGGAAGCCACTGGGAGGATTGCAAAGTGGGTAGTTGAGTTTGGAGCCTTCAAAATAAAGTTCAGGCCTCGACTAGCCATCAAATCTCAAGCATTGGCCGATTTCATTGTGGAATGGACAGAGGCTCAGACCCCAGCAGCAAAGAAAAATCTCGAGTACTGGGTAATGTACTTTGATGGTTCCCTCATGCTCAGCGGCGCGGGGGCTGGGATTTTGCTCATATCACCGACTGGAAAGAAGCTACGCTACGTCCTCCAGATACTGTTTCCCATCAGCAACAACGCCGCTGAGTACGAGGCACTCATCCACGGGCTACGCGTCGCCATCTCGCTTGGTGTCAGGCGGTTAATGGTACGCGGGGATTCCCAACTCGTGGTCAACCAAGTTCAAAAGGAGTGGTCTTGTATTGGCGACAGCATGGCGGCTTACTGCCGGGAGGTACGAAAACTAGAAGACAAGTTCGACAGACTGGAGCTGACACACGTACTCCGTCGGGACAACAAAGCAGCGGACGAGCTAGCTCGGATGGGATCCACTCGGGCGCAAGTCCCGACTGGTGTTTTCGTCCAAGAATTACATGCGCCGTCTATCAAGCTACCATCTGCACCCGGAGGAGATCAAGAGAAGCAGCCAGAACCCAATGCAGAGCTACTATCGATTAACCCCGGGTGGACGCAGCCTTACTTAGATTATCTTCTTCGTGATGAGCTGCCCGATGATCGAAGCCTCGCCGAGTGCATTACACACTGAAGCAAAAGCTACAAGGTAGTCGGGGATGAGCTTTTTAGAAAAAGCAGTTCTGGGGTACTAAGACGTTGCATATCAGAGCAAGAAGGCAGAGACCTACTCAATGAGATCCACTCTGGAGAATGCAGGCACCACGTAGCGGCCAGCACTCTGGTGGGAAAAGCCTATCGGCGAGGATTCTTCTGGCCAACCGCGGTCATAGATGCGGAAGACATAGTACGCGGATGTGACGGTGTCTGTTCTTCGCACGGCAAATTCACATGCCGGCTCAGGATCTACAAACAATTCCATTCTCTTGGCCCTTCGCCGTCTGGAATCTCGACATAGTGGGTCCCCTCAAGCGGGCGCAAGGTGGATTCACTCATCTCTTCGTCACCATCGACAAATTTACGAAGTGGATTGAAGCCAAGCCGGTTGCTGTAATCACGGCGGCCAAAGCACGCGAGTTCTTCTGAGACATCATTGTGCGTTTTGGCGTACCCAATTGCATCATCACCGACAACGGCGTTCAGTTCAAAAGCAGCGAATTTCAAGATTGGGGCGAGGAGCTGCGCATCAAGATCTGTTATGCCTCGGTGGCCCACCCAAGGAGCAACGGACAGGTTCAGCGTGCTAATGGATTTGTCCTACAAGGGCTCAAAACTAGAATCTTTGATCGCCTAAAGCCGTACGCTACGCGCTGGGTTAAGGAGTTGCCTTCGGTGCTCTGGGGCTTAGAACAACCCCAAGCCGAGCCACCGGGCGGACACCCTTTTTCCTAGTGTATGGCTCAGAGGCGGTCCTCCCGACTGAATTGAAGTTCCGGTCCCCTCGGGTCACCAGTTTAGACGATAATCAGTCGGATGAAGCAAGATACGAAGACCTCGATCGGCTCGAGGAAGCCAGGGAAGCAGCATTGATCTAGTCGGCAAAGTACCAACAGGGCCTGCGTCGCTACCATCAGCGCAACGTGCGGGGCCGTGCGTTCTCCAAGTGGGATCTGGTCCTCCGAAGGAATCAGAAGCACGAGCATAAACTTTCCCCACTCTGGGAAGGCCCCTATGTGATCGCTGAGGTGACCCGCCCGGGGCCTTACCGGCTACGACGCGAAGACGGATCTGAAGTGCCCAATACCTGGAACATCGATCAGCTACGTCGTTTTTACTCTTAATTCGTGTATTCAAGCAGCATTGTGTAATTAGTCCCTTTTTTCTGACTTGCTACTTAGCCGTAAACGGTTAAACAGTAAGTCAGGGGCTACATTAAATAGTGTGCGGAGTCAATCGCACCCTATCATATTAAAAGTTGTTTTCTCTTTACATGTGTTGATCAAATTCGGGTGTTATGAAAATTCTCGAGTAATGACGCTCGTATTTGCCAAAGGCAACGTTTAGCTACTCTGTTGCTGCATAGGGATAAAGCCAAGTGTGAATTCCTGGCACTTGGGGGCTGGACCAGTCGGCAGAAGCGTTTCACGAAAAAGGATAAAGCTTACTACGGATAAATAAGATCACCAGTATCGAGGATCGATCGAACGTTTCGACCAAAGTTACATTTACAAGTCCAAGTCTTCAACAATCTGGGTAGCAGCCGGGCGGACTTCCTTCAACAAAGCACAGGCCTTCTCCTCGGTGCATGCAAACCCTTCCTTTACAGCTTCGCAGTCTAGGCGTGGAAAGTTTGACTTCACGATTGCGAGGCCTTGGCTGGTACATGTTATTGCTGCCTCCCGCGTGAAGACTTTGATTCGCTCAGGAACATCGTCGAGACGGGCCACGAGGAGGTCGGGATCAGTCGGTGGCTCTTCTTCCGGATAGAGGCGTTGAAGTGTTGGGACTATTCCAACTAGAGCACGGCGTCGAAGCTCATGGGAGCCATCACCTCTTCTTCGAGGACCTGGAATTGCTCCCTGGTCTTCTGCCGATGCTCTGCACAACCAACCAAGATTGACAGATCAGTCGGATTTCAGTGAGGCTGAGCCAGGGAGAGCCAGCGGAGGAAAGTTACCTTCTAGCTCTTTAGCCGATCTTTCGGCCTGAGCGTTGTTCTCTGCCTCCAGGGCCTTCTGCCTCACCTCCAGCTCTACATTCATAAGGCAAGTTTCAAAGATTATCGTCTAAGGAACATTCTTTTATAAAGGTTTGGCATTGTTCGGGATTTGTACCTCAGATGGTGTTGGATTCTTCCAAGTGGCGGAATCGAAGTTCGGTGACTTCTCGTTGGAGCTCTTCGATCCGGCCGCGATATTGTGACTTAGTGGCGTACAGCGCGTTGTCGTATTCGTCGCGGGTCTTTAGTTCACCCATCGTTTTCTCCATGCATACGGACTTCTGCCTTGACCTCTCTTTCATGCGCTGCATGGGGATGGGAAGGAGATTGGCGGGATTCCTTTATGCAGAGTGAGGATTCAGGGCATGAAAAGGCTTTACCTTGTATATCATGGCTTGAGCCGCCGCCATGTTGTCCAGCACTTCCCATTCTTCGGCTTCCTGCCCATCATCGACCTCGTAGCCCTCCATCTCCTTTCTCCATTTCAGTCGGAGGGGTGGAGTGTAAGCTTTGGCGGAAGGGCGAGGAATTTCCTCGATTTCTGGCTCTGTGCTCCTTGGAGCTGGAGCTGGGATTTTCCCCTTCGCTAGCGAGGATCGGCGAGTGGTAGCAGATGGACTGGAGTCTTGGCGAGGTGGGGCACTCCGAGTCGAATCCCCTGCCGTTTGGGGCCCGGCTTGGCGATCGGATTGTGGAGGCGCTGAAGCCGGCACTTCGTTGTCATGCGAGCTTGGCGGCTCATTATCGTCGACAGGTTTTTTGAAAGTATTTGGAGACTATTCAAGACACAAATCCCTTGCAAATCGTGAAGGGGAGAAATCGTGAGGGAGTACCTTTGCGATGACTTAAAAGATCTGAACCCAAATCAGATGCCCGAACCACTAGGGCCCGAGTCGGGAGGTTTCTCCGCCCCCGACACGGCCCTTGGGTCAGCAGATTGGGGAGAGGGAGGACTTCGTGGCTGCGTCGCGAGAGCTGAAGGCGATTTGGTCGCTGGGCGCCGGCGACGGCGTAGGAGCGGGACGTTATCTTCGTCATCATCTTCGTCCGAGTCCCCCGAAGCGGCTCCCTTGCCTTTCTTGGCTGCAGGAACACTAGCCGAGTCCTCCGCAGGACGTTTGCGCGGTGCCTCCTTGGGGTGTGGAGCCTCTGGGACGGGATAGGTAGAAAAGAAGGCCGTGCGTCCCTGCATGTGCATTGGATTAAAATCCATCTCCGTATCATCCTAAAAAACCGCGGTTGAGTTAAGAAGGATCTTTAACTTACCGCTAGTGGTAAAAACGTCAGGTGGTACACAGCTAGGCAGTCGGTATGGACTATTTCAGAGCCAGGAGCAAACAGCTCAGCCACTCGGCTGACGATTTCCTTCTGCGAAAGAATTTCCTCGGTCTCCCGAGTGGAGTCTTGGAACCCCGAGTACTCGAAGGCAGGTTGCACCCTCTCCTTGATGAGCTGGATATGGCGCTGAGTGTAGTTCCAAACTACGCCAATGCCAGTCAGCCCGGCAGTCTTCGCACGCTAGAGAAGAACGAGAAGTTCCTGTACTTGGCCTCCCTCATCATCGGCGAGAGGAGAAGACCAGGAGGGATGAACCGTGGGGCACTCTCCAGAGAAGGAAGGGAGGACTGGAAGAGAATTTGCGCAGTAGAACCACTCCGAGTTCCAACCCTTATTGGAGGTTCTCAAGGGATGATCAAAATAGTATTTTCGGGCCCCTTCCCATAATTGAAATCCCGCGCCGCCAGCGGCCTTGGGAAAGTTGTTGTTGGGGAAGGGCTTGAGGATGTAAAGAAATCTAAAGAGGTCAAAGTGAGGAGCAATCCCCAAATAAGCCTCGCAGATGTTGAAAAAAATGGCAATTTGGAAGATAGAATTGGGGTTTAGGTGCGAAACCTCGATCCCATAGAAATACAGCAATCCCCGAAAGAAAGAGAGCACGGAAGGCCGAAGCCGCGGAGGAAGAAGGATTCGAAGACCACTACCTCGTCGGAGCGAGGGGTGGGGCAGGATTCTCCAGCGGCGGGGCGCCATGATAGAAATTTTTCGGAGGGGAGCACACCAATGGAGACCAGCTTCTGTAGCCTCCGTTCGGTCGTGATGGACTTCATCCACTTCTTTCCGCTCTTCGCAGCCTTCGGGGCGGCGGGAGAAGGTGGAGCCATTGCGAATCGGAGACGGTGGCGGCGGAGGTTGCGACGGAGAAGAACTCTAGCGGCGGAGTTCGCTGGGAGAGACTAACAGACTGGCGTGAAAAGTGAGTGAGGTGAACCAATTTCGTTCTCCTGTTACGAACTTATCGCAAAGGGCAGCGTTCGCATTCTGGGCCGGGCCTTAGTTCAACGCTGGATGCGGCCTTTTCGAGAAGGGCAAGACCACTCGGCAGCCCGAGTGGCTACCTTCGAGAGGTTCAAGTTAAGTGCTAAACGCCGGTCTAGGAGCAGGCGGCCCTGACTACTCTGATGAAGCAATATTGCGGATTCAAGATCAGAAACGAGAAGAGGCGATGTTGCGGATTCAAGATTAAAGCAAGTTCGAGAAGAAAGACATCTGGATTTTCAAAAGTTTTTCATTAAAAGGCACTTAGGCCTAATTACATTTTCCGCGGCGCAGCACATCGAGCTAGGGCTCGTTGCTGGCTCACGGGGACACGGAGAAGAGACAAATCACTCTGATGGCCATCTCACGTCGAGAATTGAGGAGACGAGAGTGTCCTTCAATGGAGTGCGAACAGCATAAAGTCGCGGATGGCCGCTGACCATGATCCTGACGGCTCTTTGGGCTGTGTTTTCCGCATAGTCCTCCCGCCACTGCTGCCATCGTGTAGCCGTAGAGGCCCTGGCCGCAGCGGCACGGGCATGGAACCCAGCGACGACGGCTTTCCACGGATCCATGATCCTCCTTCGAACTTCCGATTGATCGGCGGTGAAAAGAGAAGAAGAGAAAGACTCGAAAAATCGAAGGCTGGAGGTGAAGTAGTACTCTGCCCCTGAGGTTTCTTTTATACGCCAAGGGAGTTCAAAGGGCGTGCCTTGTAATCCATTTCGAACACAGTAAAAACCATCTTGGCGATGGGACGAAAGTGGATGCGAATACGGTTTTCGACCGAAGCGCGTGTCGTTTCGGCTGTGTGATAAAAGGGCGCGAAAAACGCTTCGCCTCCCCCTAATTGGGTTTGGGCTAAAACTGCAAAGGGCAATCCCCTTAACAGGCTTTCTTAACACGCCACTGACGGTAGCAACGTGTTAAAATCAAGCCTAATTCGGCCTCGGTACACCCTTGAGGGAATATGACCAGAAGCGCCAAAATTAAAAATATTTCACAACATACCCCATGTTGGGTCACTAGCCAACTTCGCACGCTCGAGGTTGGGCGTTGGTGAAATCTGGGTACAATTTCGGAGATATGCCTTTTATAAGGTCGCCAGTTGTACACCGATACCCGGGTACAAATGCCTCTCGGCCAAATTGCATCCAATCGGTATGCCCCTAGGGGCCTATGCTAATCCCTTATCTGGTTGGGACAGGTACCACCCGGCTGAATGGTGTGCCCCATGTTGGGCCGAGTGCTGGTTTTTACATGTTAAAGGCCAGGCGCCAGATGCCGGTACATCTTGAAACGCTGAAGTTATGGCATGCTGCAAGACAGAAGTTGTAATGGCGTGGCTTAAGGCATGCCCCATGATGGGCCAATAGCTGCTTTTGTACTGCAAGAGCAAATGCCCATGAGCCAAATTCTTTTGTTGAGGTGATGTGCCCAAAGGGCCGAATAATCTGAAGTTTGGTATTGCCAACCCAGGCGTTGCTTCAAGACAATAACTTAAGATTTCTTGAGTCCTTTATAATCTCTTTTCAAATTACAGGAGATATTGGTGAAACCAGTCGGCCAGACATCTAATTCGATCGTAAAGCACTCGGGGCTACTATGGACTACATGGGCCCCGGGTATCCTCTAGAAGGTCCATAAGGGAGCAAATGAGGGGCGACCCAAGTCGGCCGATCAAGAAAAGAGACCACTCGGGCCACGCGAACCTTGAGCTCCAAGGAAGTCCCCGAGGATATGATCTATCTCCATGAAATTAGGAGATCAGCACATGCATGACATGTAACGGCATAACGGAATTAGCCACGTGCTATCCTATAACTCTATCTCCCCCTACACTATATAAAGGGAGGGGTAGAGGCCATAGGCAAGTAAGTTCATCTGATAGAGCATACATTGTAATCGCCTTGGTCATCTTGCATCCCGCAGGTTGATCAATCATAATCCCAGAGCACAGGAAGTAGGGTATTACCTCCATTGAGGGCCTGAACCTGTATAAACCTGTTCTTGTGCTACCACCTAGCTTAGTTCTCGATTAGCGTCCCCTCGTACAAATTCATTGCCGGCGGTGACCCCCAGTTAGTCACCAGTCGACAAAGGTGTCACCATTTGAGTTGGTACACGGTCAAGAAGAAGTTTTACCAGTTGAGGCTATCATCGGACCTACGAGAGTCGAGGAACAGAACAACGTAAAAGCTGATGATTATAGAAATTTGATGGTGGATAAACTGGATGATATGGTGGCCGTTCGTTTAAAAGCTTTGGAGCACATTGAGCGTGATAAGCAAAGAGTTGCTAGGCATTATAACAAGAAGGTTGTACCGAAAACTTTTGAAGTGGGAGATCTTGTATGGAAAACGTTTTTACCGATTGGGTCCAGAGATCCTAAGTATTGGAAATGGTCTCCGAATTGGGAAGTGCCGTTTAAGATCAATCGGATTGTTTCTGGAAATGCGTATATTTTGGAAACGCTTGAACGGCAAGTTTTCGGTAAAGCGATTAATGCTAAGTATCTGAAGAAATATTATCCAAGTGTTTGGGTTGGAGCTTGAGTAGGGATTTTTATAAAGCCGATTTTCAAACAAATCGCCTATAGCTTAAATGTCGATTAACAGTATAGACACGACGTTAGTGTTTCGCTCAACGCGTTGCTGTTAAGGAAAAGCCGATTCTAATGAATCACCTATAGACAAAAACATTGATAAAAGCGAAAAGGATTGCATAAAGAAATAATATTGTTACAAAGGCGCGAAGGCCTTAACTGTTTTCGCCCTAAGGGGCAGAGTGAAACATTGTTTTACGATCGGTAAAATACCGATCCACACACAGATAAAAGTTTAACCTTTGCTCGCAGGCCAATCATTCGCAAAATTCAAAAATGGCTGCGGTGGCGCTGGATATTGTATCACGGATCTGGTTAACACCAGTCTCAGTGTTTTCCTCAACTGATCCGGATATAATCGGAATTTTCTTTTTAGCGTCCAGCACAGCCAAGCCGCAAGCCTTCACGATGCTGTAATGCTCTTTAGCTGCCGATTTAGACTCCTCGAAGCTTGAGCGAGCGGTGGCTTTGACTTTCCTTGCCTTCTCCAACTCTTGTTCCAAGGACTTGACCCTTGAAACTGCTTTGGAGGCAGCAGTTTTTGCAAATTCCGCCTCTGGCTTTAGCTGGAAGAGCTTGTCGTTTTGGGCATTAGCATCTTGGATGAGCCCCTTCAATTCTACCTCAGCATCTTTAAGTGCTTCTCTTTGATGGAGCCGATCCAACGCAGCATCGAAATCGGCTTTCTTTTCTCTAAGGGGCGGCAATTTTTGGATGGCCAAAACCACCTGCTCGGGGAGAACCTCTTTGATGGAATTGGCTATCCCCCGTATGGCAGAAGGATTGGCCAGGAGAGACGATTCGTTGCTGATAAGCTCCCATATCTGCTTTAGCTTGGCGAGGGTGTCCGGAGAAAACCGATTCTTCTTGATTGGTTCTGTGGCAGGTGGCTCAATGACGACGACTGGAGGCGATGGAGTCTTGATCGGGTAAGAGAGAAAGTCCAGCTCATCGTCGAGCCAATCCTTGCTGGATGGATCGAAGTTCAGCTCATCGGTTTTCTTCCAGTCGTATGTGATCACCTGCGTGGAGACCATTGTTACCCGAAACTGGGCTTCGGGGTTGAAACATGTATTGGAAAGAAGGAATATTTAAAGTTACAAGGTACCGGAATTTAAGAATTTTATAAGATTGAGATAAGAAAGTTCCGATTACGTCTTGGGGGTTGAACGCCGGTGGAGTCTGTGATTCCGGTGGTGGAGCAGGTGTGGCGTCCTTCCTTTTCTTGATAGGGGAGGTGTCCTGAAATCAGAATTCCGATAAGCAGAAAGCCGAAGGAGAGTTGTGAGAATTTGGGGAAATCAAGTGTTTACTGTGTCACATACAGACTCGGTGCTATCGGGTGTATGCACCTTTTGGGGTCTTGGCTTCTTGGCAGCCAATTTCTTCCTCTGGCCGGGTTAACCTTAGGGTCTCCCTGTTGATCAAAAGTGATTAAGAAATCGGATTTTGAGGAATTATATACTGTAAGCTGATGGTACCTCTTTTCTTGTGCTGTTGGGAGGACCCTTGAGTGAATTCCGATGCAGACTTTGCCGTTGAATGTAGGCGGCCGGCTTCCTCGCCAACGAGTTTAGCCCTGGGGCACTTGTCTCTGCTCTGAAAAAGGATATAACACAAGGTTAGTCATCGGAAAAGAAGAACAGTATGAGTTAGTAAACACACACAAGTTAGTAACCTCGCTGTCAGAAGACGATGCGTGATTGTGAGACTCTGTTGTTTCATCTGAGTCCGATGAAGAGGGTTCAGACTCAGAAGAATTTTCCTCTTTGTCATGGTCATCGTCGGAATCAGAATCGGAGCTTTCATTTCTGCTTTCTTCCGATTCTGATTGGAGCTCTACCATACCAGCAATTTTTTGCCAGTTGGGTTTGTAAATTTCCTTTTTACCAGTGAACCGTTCGATTAAGGCTGTAGCTCCGCCTTCTGTGACATAGATATTTTTGGCAATGGATTCCCACCAGATGTCGAATTTCGGCGAAGTGTCGGACCACATTATGAGTTCTATCGGCATTTCGAAGTCAACATGTGCAGCAGATAAAATTCCATATGTCGTTTGAGAGTTGAGGTCCTCTCTGGCTGTTGAGACCCATGTGGTGGGTCCCCTTGTGTTGTGATGAATATATGTGACGGGTTTGATTTTGATATGATTTTGATGTGCTTTAAGTAGCATTTGGTGAAACAGGCACGAGTTGTGTTCATAGCGGACGGTGTCCGATGCTGACTGGACACGTCGAGTTGTGTCAGGTTTTTGCGTTGTTGAGCGAGACCGGACATTGTCCGGTGGGGTCGTGTCAGGGTGACATGTGTTGATGTTGAGTTTTCCTTTGAATGATCTTATGTTGTGCTAACCTTGCAGGAGAGGTAAGGTGTCGTGGATAAAAATACGGCCCATTGCCATGGCCCACTCCCTGACGGCCCAATCGAACAGCCTACCAGGGCCCAGCTCCCTGGAAGGTTCTATCTGGCCCATGTGCATCCTGCTGAACAGCCTCTGGGTTGGCACGGTGCGTAACGGCCAAGGATTCCAGTTTGAGTCCGTCTCGAACAGGAGTTCTGCACGGCTACGTGAAGACCCGGACATTGGTTTCCCGGATTGGATTAGGAGTCGTGATCCCCAAGACTAGGAGTATGCCTTATCTGCCTCGGTATGTATTTGGCATGTCGAGTTCGTTGCGATCTCGTAGTTAGCCCAGCCCGATATTCCCTCGGTAGGTCGGTTTGCTCCGTACTATATAAACAGAGCCCCTACGGCGTTTAGGGGGCATCTAACCCTGGCCAAGAGCTTTCGCATCTTAGCACTTCGTATACACCACAATCTCGCCGAGACTTTTTCGTCTCGTCGAGCCACCTCTTGTAATCATCTTCGATATATAAGAAAAGGCCGGGCGTAGAGTCATTATCTCTCGAGAGGCTGAACGAGGATAAAACCCCGTCTCTGTTCGTTGTTGTTCGCGGTTGTTCGGCGTGTCTCCTATCTCAACCTTGAAGAACCTTAATCGACTTGAGGTCATATCTCAACCGTCGACAGTTGGCGCCGTCCATAGGGATACGCAGATCAAACATGTCGAATTCTATCAGCGATAAGGAGATTCTCCCTGAGGACTACGACTCAGAAGGGCAGGATGTCTCTTTCCCTGCCAGCTTAGATCGGTCTTATCGATCTAGATCGATGTCTGTATCTGAGACAGAGCCTTTTGGATACGTTCCGGAAGTGGTCTCAGGTCAGACTCCCGTCATCGACGACGAGTACGGAACCGACGATCTTTACGTTGGTTGCCGACTGGTGACTAACTGGGGGGTCACCGCCGGCAATGATTATATATGGGGCGATGCGCGCAAGATCTAAACTCGATGGTAGCACAAGGCAAGGATTTATACATGTTCAGGCCCTCATGGCGGAGGTAATACCCTACGTCCTGTGCTCTGGGATTATATGGGGTATATGTGTACAAGATGATGATCAACCTGGGAGGTGATCAAGCTGTAGATGCGATTCTCTATCTGCCGAAGATGTAGATCTAGGAGATGCCGAACTATATTTACCCCTTTATATAGTGAAGGGGGTAGGGTTACAAGGAAGAGTCCTAGTCGGTTACGAGGTAGGAATCCTATCTCTATCCTCTAGTAGTTATCCGGGATTACAAGTATATCTTCCCTATTAATTAGGGATAGGCTTCTATCTTCATGTCTTTTCTTGCCGAGCAAGTCTTCTAGAATCCGAGTGGTACCGTCCTTATCCACCCGACTTGGTCCATCCACATCGGGTGGTCTTTTAAACCCCGTGTGGATACCCGGGTCTATGTTCTCCACAGTAGCCCCTGAGTGCTTCATAGTCGAGTTGCTGCTCTTATTCATCGCACCTTGGATGAGTTATGCTTCATGCCGAGTGCTTGTAGGTTGTTGCTGCTCCTTCCCGACCGGCTTCTGCCTGTTATCTGCAAGGAGACTATGAAGGACTCATAGAGAGTTGTTAGTGACACCCAGCCCGGGATTGCCGGAGTTCTGGCGGTAGGCTCTTTGTAAGGCGCATCACTATAATTTTGATGAAATGGTACCTGTACTCGTCTTGCGATGTACAGCTGGCGACCCAACATGGGGCTTACCTTTAGTTTTGGCTGAAGAGCCGGGTGATACCTGTACTCGTCTTGCGATACACAGCTGGCGACCCAACATGGGGCGTACCACTAGGTTGGCTGAAAAGCCGAGTGATACCTGTACTCGTCATGCGATGTACAAATGTGGCGATAACATGGGGCGTACACTTTGGTTTTGGTTTGAAGAGCGAGCGGCACTGCATGCAAGCAGTAGGATACACCGGTAGCCCCAGAGGGCATACCGTATTTTTAACCATCTGGTACCTATACTCGTAGAGTAAAGCTTGGCCCAACATGGAGCATACCATCTGGATAGGGTTTGGCCCAATGATACCATATCCGATGATGCGGTAACACGCCTAGTGTCCCAACATGGGGCATATCATTGTTGTCGACAGCGGTACCGTATCCCATCAGTAGCGGAATCGGTGGCGACCCCACCACGGGCGTACCTTAAGGAAAGAGTTTAGCCGTATGGTATCCATACCCGTAGCGGTACTGAGATAGGCCCCAACTGGAGCGTACCATCGAAACTCAATCCCGACATCACTGGTATCTGATCCCGACGTGTAGCGACCAACTAGTGACCCAACATGGGGTATACCAAGAGATGGGTAATTTTTGTAGCTCTGCCGGTGATATGCCCTCGAAGGGGTGCACCGAGGCTGAATTTGGCTTAGCCCGGCTGCGCATGTAGCCACTGGTTGTGACACGCAGCTGGAAGGCCGTAGTTAGCGCTCAGGGCGCAGGATGGCTCATGGCCAGAGGCGTAAGTGTATAGCCGTACCAGGGTTGGTGTAGGCGTATAGCCGTACCGAAGTTGGCATGGGCGTATATCTATGCCATAGATTTGAACACTCGAGGCGCGGACGTAGGCTTGTAACCATGCCGGGTGCACGCCGAGATATAGATTTGGACGGTCGAGACGCAGGCGTAAGCGTGTAGTTGTGCCAGGCGCTCGCCGAACCGTAGTTGTTGCTCATTGCGCAGGTCCTTCTTACTCGTGTACGGAGTCATAGAAGGTACTTGATGAGGTAAAAACCCTGAACCCCTGTAGCATGTACATGTAGGATTTAGGCGGTATGTGAAAAACAATCAATCGGATGTAAGGTCCGACTGCTTTAATTAGATCATTTTTACACTTTTGCCATTTTTCCTTTTTGATATTAAATTCCTCCAAGTAATCTTCCTTTTGTTAAGCACTCTGCCCGACTAGTCTAGCCCCCGGGCGTCGGGAATTGGCTCATCGCCCTTTTCCCAGGCACGCGTATCGAGTGACTAGAGTTCACCGTTTGTGGGTCAGAGCTTCACTACTCAGAATAACCACTCGGATTCATTCGCGATCATTAAGAGAAAGCAACAAAAGAGTGCACGCAAGTGCACCAGTTAGGTGTAGCCCCCGACTTACTGCTTAGTTGGAGACCGACCAACTAAGTAGCAAGTCAAGAAACAATTTAGATTAATATGAAAAAGGTTATGGTAATGAGAACTTAGCTCTGGTGTAGGCGTAGGCGTGTCGCCGAGCCGTAAACTTGGCTGCTCGTGGCGTTGGCGTAGGCGTGTCGCTAAGTTGCGTGTCGCCGAGCCGTTGACTTGGGCGCTCGTCGCGCTGGCGTAGGCGTGTAGCCGAGTGGCTTGTCGCCGAGCCATATATTTGTAGCTGCAGGCGTGTAGCCGTACCGGGCGCTCGTGGCGCGCGATGGTGTACAGCCGCGCTAAATACTTGGGCGCTCGTGGCGCGGGCGTAGGCGTGTCGCTGAGTAGCGTGTCGCCGAGCCGTAGACTTGGCTGCTCGTGGCGTTGGCGTAGGCGTGTCGCTGAGTAGCGTGTCGCCGAGCCGTAGACTTGGCTGCTCGTGGCGTTGGCGTAGGCGTGTCGCTAAGTTGCGTGTCGCCGAGCCGTTGACTTGGGTGCTCGTCGCGCTGGCGTAGGCGTCTAGCCGAGTGGCTTGTCGCCGAGCCGTATATTTGTAGCTGCAGGCGTGTAGCCGTACCGGGCGCTAGTGGCGCGCGATGGCGTACTGCCGCGCTAAATACTTGGGCGCTCGTGGTGCGGGCGTAGGCGTGTTGCTGAGTAGCGTGTCGCCGAGCCGTAGACTTGGGCGCTCGTGGCGCTGGCGTAGGCGTGTGGCCGAGTGGCTTGTCGCCGAGCCGTAGATTTGTAGCTGCAGGCGTGTAGCCGTATCGAAGCGCTAAATGGCGCGCGATGGCGTCTGACCGCGCTGAATACTTGGCGCTAAATGGCGCGGGCGTTGGCGTGTCGCTGAGTAGCGTGTCGCCGAGCCGTAGACTTGTGCGCTCATGGCGCTGGCGGAGGCGTGTAGCCGAGTGGCTCGCCGCCGAGCCGTAGATTTGTAGCTGCAGGCGTGTAGCCGTACCGGGCGCTCGTGGCGCGCGATGGCGTACAGCCGCGCTGAATACTTGGGCGCTCGTGGCGCGGGCGTAGGTGTGTCGCTGAGTAGCGTGTCGCCGAGTCGTAGACTTGTGCGCTCATGGCGCTGGCGTAGGCGTGTAGCCGAGTGGCTTTGATAGGCTAAGTGTCCCGATCTTTCGATGAGAGATGAGGAAACTCTCGATCTGATTCGGAGTTTGACGTTAGCGGCCCGACTACAACCGTCCACGACGCTTGCGCCTTAGCAACCGGTACACCAATCTCCTGATTTGTTGATCCTGCCGGAGCACGAACAACGATCCTGCACGCAATCGAGAACGAGCAAGAACAAGATAACAAGCAATCTGAAATTGCTAATGTGAATATTTGAATTCAGGCAAACCAATCTGAAAGTTGGAGTCTTGTTTACACGTGCGCAGACGGTCTAATCGACACGTGCTTGCACGGACAGTAGCAAAGAAGCTAAACTGATTCCTAAACAAAACCCAAGTCCTTTGTGGCGCCTATTACATGCTTTATATAGTGTAAGGGGGCTGCCAGAGATCAAGCACTAAGCAATATGGTACTAATCTGTTGCAGTTGGGCCGTGTGGGCTAGTAGTGGGGGGGCGCCTAGCCTCCTTGGGCCAACCGTGAGCTAGGCCCAACCTGGCCATGGCGCCTCCTTATGGGCAGGCCCATCTTTATGTAGAGTCTTCATCTTCTTTACATGCTGGCGTATGATGTACGCTTCACGAGATGGTGCTTCTCCATAATTCCATAGCACCATGTTGACCATTTGCTGGCGTGCGAGCTCTCGTAACTGGTCCCTTCATCATTCTATCTTGTCGTTGAGTTGTCGGTGTGGCTATATCGAAGATAGTGATGTCCTCATCATCCTCCCCTTCTTGCATCGGAGTCGTCCTCGACTCAAGCTCCTCCTCGGAACCCAAGTATGGCTTTAAATCTGCAATGTTAAATGTGGGGCTAACCCCAAAATCTGCAGGCAACTCAAGCTTATATGCATTATCGTTAATCCGTTCGAGTACCTTAAATGGACCATCAGCTCGCGGCATTAACTTAGATTTCCGTAACTCAGGAAAACGATCTTTGCGCAAATGTAACCAAACAAGATCTCCAGGTTCAAATATTAATTGCTTTCTTCCTTCACTACCAGCAAGTTTATATTTAGCATTAAATACGTTCAATGTTCTCTTTTGTTGACTCATGTATTTTTAGCATCAAATCAGCACGTTGCTTAGCATCAAAATTAATCCTTTCAGAAGATGGTAGTGGCAATAAATCAATCGGAGCACGAGGGACAATACCATATACAATCTCAAAAGGGCACATCTTGGTAGTAGAATGCATTGATCTATTGTAAGCAAACTCAACATGAGGTAAGCATTCTTCCCACATTTTAATGTTCTTTTTTAACACAGCCCGTAGCATGGTAGAAAGTGTTCTATTAACAACCTCGGTTTGTCCATCATGCAGGGATGACAAGTAGTTGAGAATAATAATTTAGTCCCCAATTTAGCCCATAGAATTCTCCAGAAATGACTAAGAAATTTAGCATCTCTATCTGAAACAATTGTATTTGGCACACCATGCAAGCGAACAATTTCACGAAAGAAAAGATCAGCAACGTGAGTAGCATCATCAGTTTTATGGCATGGTATGAAATGAGCCATCTTAGAGAATCTATCAACCACCACAAATATGCTATCCCTCCCCTTCTTAGTTCTAGGCAATCCTAAAACAAAGTCCATTGAAATGTCTTCCCAAGGTAAAGAAGGAACAGGGAGAGGCATATACAAACCGTGGGGTTGAAGATTTAGATTTTGCCTTTTGACAAGTTATGCAGCGAGCTACATACCTTTCAACGTCTCTTCGCATCTTGGGCCAATAAAAATGGCTAGCAAGTAAATCCTCCGTCTTTTTGACACCAAAGTGTCCCATCAAAGCGCCTCCATGTGCCTCCTGCAAAAGCAACAAGCGACGGACCCAGCTGGAATGCACAGCTTGTTAGCGCGAAATACAAATCCATCCTTGGTGAGGACAAATTTGTTCCATGTTTTTCCGTCTTTACAATGCAGCAAAACATCTTTGAAATCAGCATCAGTAGCATATTGTTGTTTAATGGTTGCTAATCCAAAGATTTTGAAGTCAAGTGTAGAAAGTAAAGCATAACGTCGAGACAAAGCATCAGCAATCACATTGTCTTTTCCTGCTTATGTTTGATAACATAGGGAAAAGATTCTATAATTCAACCCATTTAGCATGTCTACGATTCAATTTGTTTTGACTTCGAATGTGTTTGAGAGACTCATGATCAGAGTGAATCACAAATTCTTTGGGCCATAAATAATGTTGCCAAGTTTCCAAAGTTCGAACTAAAGCATAAAGTTCCTTATCATAAGTAGAATAGTTCAAACTAGGCCCACTCAATTTCTCACTAAAGTATGCCACAGGTTTTCTTTCTTGCAAAAGAACACCTCCCAAGCCTACTCCACTGGCATCACATTCTAGCTCAAATGTTTTAGAGAAATCTGGAAGTTGGAGTAAGGGTGCATGTGTCAACTTATCTTTCAAGATGTTGAAGGCAGTCTCGTGATCATCAGTCCAAACAAAAGGAACTCCCTTCTTTGTTAGTTGATTCAGCGGCGCGGCAATGGTGCTAAAATCCTTCACAAAGCGCCGGTAGAAGCCTGCAAGACCAAGAAAACTTCGCACCTGTGTCACCGTCTTAGGTACTGGCCATCCTTGTATTGCTTCAACTTTTGACTGGTCAACTTCAATGCCCTGCGGAGTGACAACATAACCAAGAAAAGAGACTCGATCGGTGCAAAAGGTGCACTTCTCAATGTTACCAAACAAGCGTGCATCACGTAAAGCAGAAAAAACAGCACGCAAGTGATCTAAGTGTTCCTCAAGTGATTTGCTATAGATCAAAATATCATCAAAGTAGACCACCACAAATTTCCCAATGAATTTTCGTAAAACCTCGTTCATTAGTCTCATGAAAGTGCTAGGTGCATTAGTTAACCCAAAAGGCATCACTAACCATTCATATAACCCAAACTTGGTTTTAAAAGCAGTTTTCCATTCATCGCCCAATTTCATTCTAATCTGATGGTACCCACTTCGCAAATCTACTTTTGAAAACACAGTAGAGCCACTTAATTCATCTAGCATATCATCTAACCTAGGAATAGGATGACGATATCGAACAGTGATATTATTGATTGCTCTACAACAACACACATACGCCATGATCCATTCTTTTTGGGTACTAGGATGACAGGGACAGCACAAGGGCTAAGTGATTCACGTACATACCCTTTGTCGAGCAATTCTTGAACTTGGCGTTGTATCTCCTTTGTTTCTTCAGGGTTTGTTCGGTATGCTGCACGGTTTGGTAAAGATGCTCCAGGAATGAGGTCGATCGATGCTCAATCCCGGACTGGTGGTAAACCTGGAGGCATCTCCTTTGAAATACATCATTATACTCCTGCAAAAGGTTAGTGATAGCAGGAGGCAAAGTAACGGCAAATCGTCTAGAGCAAACAAAGCATCTGTGCAAACCAAAGCATAGCAGGTAGAATTGTCATTGATAAGCTCATGCAAATCTGATTTCGTAGTCAATAAACAAGCACCTTTCAGTTTGATCTCATTTTTAGATTTAGCCACAATTTGACTTGCATTTTCAGTTTCTCGCAATTTGTTAGCTCTAGCAATCTCATCTTTCAGAATAGCAGTTGGCAACATTGGATGCAAAACAATTTTCTTTCCATGATGCACAAAGGAATATTGATTGGATTGGCCATGATGAGTAGAATTGTTATCGTATTGCCATGGTCGTCCTAACAATATAGAACACGCTTGCATCGGCACAACATCGCAATCAACAGAATCATTGTATGAACCAATAGACAAAGGAACTGTAACGAAGCGTGTTACCTTAATCTTACCAGAGTTGTTAAACCATTGAACATAGTATGGATGAGGATGAGGTCGAGTGTTCAAAGAGAGCTTGTCCACCATGTCGAGCTAGCCAAGTTGTTGCAACTGCCACCATCAATGATCACTCGACACTAACGCTCCTTCACCACACACTTAGTTTGGAATAAATTGTGTCGTTGATTGTGTTCCGCTTGTTCCATTTGAACACTCAGGACCCGTTGTACGATGAGGCTTTTGTAGCCATCGGCATGATCAGCCACAATATGGTCCTCCTCGTATTCTGCAGAATTAGCTAGCAAAGCATGTGTATCTTCATCAATATCACTAGCAGAAGAATACTCACCGTTATCGCAGATGACTAAAATGCGCTTGCTTGGACATTGGCTCCTGATATGTCCATAGCCTTTGCATTGATGACATTGCACATCTCGAGTCCTGCCAGTTGATGCTACAGATGATGAGCTCTTAGGAAGTACCGGTGCCATTGTTTTCTTTACCGCGGATGCTTTGGAAGCATCAACGGAAGAAACCCGAGGCTCGTCTTTTGTCGAAGCAGGAGCAGAAGGAGTAGCACGGGCAGCAGTAGTACTGGGTGTACGAGGTGTCCAATTGTTAGCACGACCTACAGAAAAGGTAGCTCTTGTGCTTGCACGTCGACCCTGCACTTCCCGTTCAGCTTTGCAAGCAAGATGAAACAAACGGGTGATGGAATTGTACTCTTTATAGTCGAGAATATCTTGAATTTCACGGTTTAACCCACCCATAAACCTAGCCATGGCAGCTTCTTCATTTTCAACTAGCTCACATCTAAGCATACCCATTTGCAATTCTTGATAATATTCTTCTACAGAGTTACTACCTTGCCTCAATTGTTGCAATTTATTTAAAAGATCACGCGCATAATATGAAGGAACAAATCTAGCACGCATGATTCTTTTTAAGTCTTCCCAAGTACGTGCAGCATTTGGATTTTTGCGTTTATATTCACTCCACCAAACAGAAGCAAAAGCAGTAAATTCACTAGTGGCAGCTTTAACTCTTTTGTCGTGTGGATAATCATGGCAATCAAATTTTTGTTCGATTTCTAATACCCATGTAAGATAAGCATCAGGATCATATTTGCCATCAAAAGGTGGGATAGTGAATTTGATCTTACCAAGTGAGGCTGCAATGGCACGTACGTTATGTTGCAAAGGAACCATACCAGTGCGATTGCGTTGAAGTCGACGACGTAGACGTGCGTCTACCTCGTCAACCTCAGTGTCGGCAACATATTCATCATCATTATTGTCGGCAACATCACTGCCCAATGCTCCATGACTGTCATCCCGTCGTGGTCGGTTATTCACCTCGTGAACTATATTGGTATCGCCCAATCCATCAAGGCGAGTGAGAATTTGGTTAAGTGAAGCATTGACGGCTGTGAGAGACAAGTTAGTCTCAATTTGTGCAGCTTCAAGCTGACCAAGTCGCTCATTGGTCACGCGTACATCCTCTTCCAGATTTTCAGTACGCACCCGTACTTGTCGATCAAAGTGTTGTATGATGCGTTGTGTACGGGGTGAGTTAGGGGGCACATTATCGTCTGTTCCTGACATGGTTAGATGAAAAACAAGAGAGGGAAACAAGCAAACACAAGAGTTAAATTGCCCTATCAACTACTAGGATGTGGCTAACAAAGGCACTCAACTCTCTACTTGTTAATGAAATTCTTACCAATTCTTACCAAACGGAACAGGAGTTGTCGGCAACCGGCAAGTCAAACATCAAAAGATATAATGTACCGATGCAAGTAGCAAGTATCGAAACAGTTGGAGGATGTGTGTAGCTATAGGTGGCTAATATGGTAGCAAATGAAAACGCTAATGCCAAAATAGTCACACAAATTGAATAAACATTCAAGCCGATATATGCTGATCATAGGCCTAGACTGAAATAGAGACGCGAACCGTATCACAGATGTATGTCACAGAACAGATGCTGAACACGAAGATGAAACTCTTCAAATTTTTCCATTTTCCTTTTTTTCACTTTTTTTTTTATATGGTGCGGCTCTTTCTAATTTGCACCTGCCCCTTTTTTTTTTTTTTTTGCTTCCGATGGAACTTATGCAGCCAACGAATTGTTTCCGTGATAAAAAGTGCACAAACAACAGGAATATTTAATTAGGTGCGCAGCAATTTGGAATATTTAATTTGGTGGCACACAATGGAAAGATAATTATAGCTAGCTGCACGCAAGGAAACTTGGAAACTGTGTGCAGCAAAAAAATTCCAGCAATTATGGCACTTGATTTGGTAAGATTGCTGAATTCGGGGAGCAAATATAAAACTGATGCCGTGAATTGGTTTTGCGTTGCAGGAAATTGGTGGCTGTGATGAGAAAAAATTGAAGTAGCGTGACGCCTAGGTGACTACGAATTCGAAACTCTAATCAAACTAGACACTACGACCAGCAACGAATCAACACGTAATGCAAATTCAATTTATGTAACTAAAAAAAACATAGCGTGAGGCTCAAACTGGCTTGGAATTAGAAATTGATAATCTGGCACTTGCTGGACAATAGGTAGGAAAAAAATCAATCTACTAATTAGCGAGGTGGAATCTCTCACCGAGCAACCCAAGGCTCGATACCAACTGATAGGCTAAGTGTCCCGATCTTTCGATGAGAGATGAGGAACTCTCGATCTGATTCGAGTTTGACGTTAGCGTCCCGACTACAACCGTCCCACGACGCTTGCGCCTTAGCAACCGTACACCAATCTCCTGATTTGTTGATCCTGCGAGCACGAACAACGATCCTGCACGCAATCGAGAACGAGCAAGAACAAGATAACAAGCAATCTGAAATTGCTAATGTGAATATTTGAATTCAGGCAAACCAATCTGAAAGTTGAGTCTTGTTTACACGCATTGCAGACGGTCTAATCGACACGTGCTTGCACGGACAGTAGCAAAGAAGCTAAACTGATTCCTAAACAAAACCCAAGTCCTTTGTGGCGCCTATTACATGCTTTATATAGTGTAAGGGGGCTGCCAGAGATCAAGCACTAAGCAATATGGTACTAATCTGTTGCAGTTGGGCCGTGTGGGCTAGTAGTGGGGGGGCGCCTAGCCTCCTTGGGCCAGCCGTGAGCTAGGCCCAACCTGGCCATGGCGCCTCCTTATGGGCAGGCCCATCTTTATGTAGAGTCTTCATCTTCTTTACATGCTGGCGTATGATGTCTGCTTCACGAGATGGTGCTTCTCCATAATTCCATAGCACCATGTTGACCATTTGCCGACGATGCACGAGCTCGCGTGAATCTGGTCCCTTCATCATTCTATCTTGTCGCTGAGTTGTCGGTGTGGCTATATCGAAGATAGTGATGTCCTCATCAGGCTTGTCGCCTAGCCGTAGATTTGTAACTGCAGCGTAGCCGCACGGGCGCTAAATGGCGCGCGATGGCGCATACCGCTGAATACTTGGGCGCCGTGGCGCTGGCGTAGGCGTGTCGCTGAGTAGCGGTCGCCGAGTCAGTGACTTATGCGCCATGGCGCTGGCGTGGCGCGTAGCCGAGTGGCTTGTCGCCGAGCCGTAGATTTGTAATCGCAGCGCAGTAGCCGCACGGGCGCTAAATGCGCGCGATGGCGCATAGCCGCATCAGACCTTGGAGGCGTAGGCGTGTAGCCGAGTAGAGGACGTAGTCGTTCAGATCTCGATCAACACCAAGTGGCACACGTCGTGGTCGGCGACGGACAGCACGTGCTTGCCGAGGTCTCGCCCGTGGTCGACGGAGTTGGCCGTAGTCGTAAATGATCTCCATGCGGTTGGTGTAGCTTGACGAAAATCGATGAAAGTCCTTGCTGGTCTTCAACGTCCCATGAGATGTGGCACGAACAATCCTCACGCCGTGGCCGGCACCGACGAGCTTTACGAGCTCGCCGAAATTCGCGACCTCTCTGCGCAGACTTCCTTGTAAAAGGGGTCATGATCGCATCCGAAGTCGGAATTAGCTGTTCTTGGATTCGTTGGAAAGATAACGAGATAAGCTTTCCAACGCATCTTTTATCACCCCGAAACTCCTCCTGAGTCAGCGGGAAATAGCAATACAAGTTCCGTCCAATATCTAAATGGGAACAGATCGCATTTTCTTCTCATGTTCGTCTCGCGGTTAATGAAGCTAGCGTCGCATGATGGACGCCATGGTCGTCGAGTCCAAGTGATTTGCTGCTGATGACGATTACCACCCGAGATTCGTTCTCCATCGGGACCTCACCGTATCCGAGTCGGGAATCAAGCCCCCGGCGCACTACTCGTCGGTAGGCGGCGGTGGCGTTCCAACACGACCGGAGTCCTAGTGACGCCATTGTCGATTCCTCCCACGGATTGATCATGTCCGAACCCGCGAAAGTGTTGTAGAAGTTCTTGGTTGAGTTCTCACCGTATCCGAGTCGAGAATCGAGCCCCCGGCACACCACTCGGGAGTAGATGACGGCGGCGTTCCTCGATCCGAACGGGAGTCCAGACGAAGCGATGTCGATGTTCTCCTCAGACTAGATCGGATCCGAGTCCGGAAGAAGTGTTGGTCGTCGATTATTTGGAGAAGCTCCTTGCTGATCCTTGATGTCCTTGGAGGTGTATCATGGCATACCCGCATGCCGTAGCCTCCGCAGATGAGTTTTAAGAGCTCGCCGAGATTCGCGATCATCCCGCGCAGCCTGCCTTCAAACGGATGTCCCGGACACATCCAAACTCCGTTTTGGGCGTTCTTAGGCTTCACGGAAAGATGATGAAATTATCTTTCAAACGCATCTAGTCTCATCCCGAAATTCCTTCTGGATCAGCGGGAATTGAAGAAACAAGATGACGTCCAGAATCTGTCTTCTAGCCTCGCCGTATCCGAGTCGGGAATTGAGCCGTTGGCGTGCTACTCATGAGTAGATGGCTGTGGCATTCCCCAACCCGAGCGGGAGGTGTTGTTATAGTTCTCCCCAGATTGGATCTATTCCAGATCCGAGAGGTGGAGCTCGCCGGAGTCTCGAAGAAGCAGTCGGCTCCCGAAGCGAAGAGCTTGGCCGAGATTGGCGATCTTTCCACGCAGCCTGCCTTCAAACGGATGTCCCGGACACATCCGGACTCCGTTTTGGGCGTTCTTGGGCTTCACGGAAAGCTAACGAAATTATCTTTCCAACGCATCCAGTCTCATCCCGAAATTCCTTCTGGATCAACAGGAATTGAAGAAACAAGATCGCATCCAGAATCTGTCTTTGAGCCGTCGCCGTATCCGAGTCGGGAATTAAGCCGTTGGCGTACTACTCATGAGTAGATAGCCCTGGTGATCCCCAACCCGAGCGGGAGGCGCTGTTGTAGTTCTCCCCAGATTGGATCTGAACCGGATTAGGGAAGTGAAGCTCGCCGGAGTCGTCGAAGAAGCAGTCGGCCCCCGAAGCGAAGAGCTTGGCCGGCGGCGGAGACGACGTCGACTCCGTTGATCGATGCCATCAAGCTTGCTGAAGATGATCTTGACGCTGCCCCTACCTAGCGCGCTAACTGTCGACTGGTGACTAACTGGGGGGTCACCGCCGGCAATGATTATATATGGGGCGATGCGCGCAAGATCTAAACTCGATGGTACCACAAGACAAGGATTTATACAGGTTCAGGCCCTCATGGCGGAGGTAATACCCTACGTCCTGTGCTCTGGGATTATATGGGTTATATGTGTACAAGATGATGATCAACCTGGGAGGTGATCAAGCTGTAGATGTGATTCTCTATCTGCCGAAGATGTAGATCTAGGAGATGCCGAACTATGGCCCCCTACCCCCTTTATATAGTGGAGGGGGTAGGGTTACAAGAGTACTAGTCGGTTACGAGGTAGGAATCCTATCTCTATCCTCTAGTAGTTATCCGGGATTACAATTATATCTTCCCTATTAATTAGGGATAGGCTTCTATCTTCATATCTTTTCTTGCCGAGCAAGTCTTCTAGAATCCGAGTGGTACCCGTCCTTATCCACCCGACTTGGTCCATCCCCTGTCGGGTGGTCTTTTAGGCCCCCCGTGTGGATACCCGGGGTCTATGTTCTCCACACTAGTTTAGATCTATCGGATTCCAAGGCAATGTCGGTTGATTCTTCCTGTGGCGACACAGCGATGACACCGTCTAGCGCACAAACAAACGGTTACCGCGGCGTCAACATGGCCGGTGCAGGAACCTCAGGAGATCCTGCGCGGGCCGCGGCGGCCGGTGAGATCAGGCAGTCCAATTCTGCTCGACTACCAGATGAGGCCGCGATAGTTGCTCGCGAGCAAGATATTGTTCGCCGCACTTTCGACGAGTCCATCAACCAAACTTTGGCGCAGATCCGCGATCAGTACAAGCGTCAACGACGCGATCCGCCTCGCGCACCCACGCCAAGACTCCCGGCAGAAGTTCATCCTGCCCGGGAAGAATCCCCGCGTGCCCGCACTCCGGTCGGGCAAGACGCGGATGCATCAGGGATCCCAGTACCAATTCAGCAGAGCCGGGAACGGCTCCAGGCTCTGGCGACCGTGATCAGATCCGCCCATCAGGACAACCTCGTCCTTGTAGGCGATGCTGTGGCTAGTCACCTCGAGAAACTGGCCGAGGGCCTTAAATCTGTAGGTGAAGCCTCTTCCGGACAGCGCAGCGAGCCTGTCCAGTTGAATTCAGACATCGAACAATCCGGTCGATCGCGTGACCGTCGTCACCGTCGAAGGATCACTGTACACGAGCAAGCTGCCCATGGTCGCCGTCGCTCGCCAAGTCCCCGTAGTCATCGCGACCACACGGGCAAGCGAGCGCGCGACGATCACGGAAGATCCCCTCGCGAGGAGCGCGTTGTCGCGACCACGAGGAAGGAGCGCGGAGGCTTATCACGGAGAGAGTTCCTCCAGGCAGAAACCTCCCGCTCAGCTAGAGTTCCCCCAGCCAGCAGGACCAACTAACGGCGTGTTCTCCGCTCAACCACTGCGGATCACACCCCTGGTCAGATTTTCAGTCTGCCAGCCAACTCGATCAAGCTCGGTTCGATTTGAGCGTCGGGCACAACAAGGAGCGACTCGCAGATTTACCCAGGTTCGGACCCCCTCGCGGGTAATAGTCCTACTCCTGCTGAGCCTTAGCTCTTTTCTGATTGTGGTTGAATGGGAATGTGTTTACAGGGTGCTTGTGAACTGCGTGTGTTCGGAACCTCTCTTTTGCTCGTCCTCCTCCCCCTTTTAAACAAGCCTCGAACCGACGGAGAGAGCTGGGGGAGGGGTAGGCAGCACAGTACTCTACAGTATTCGGACAAGACAGGTGAGACACGACAGGAGAGACGAAAACGCAGCACGTGCGCCAAGGCGCCGCCCTCGCGTGCCATGGCGACCTCGACCCGCAGACACACCGGTGAGACTGCGGGCGGGGCCCAGCCTGCTCCTCCTGACGCGGGTGATCATCTTAAGCAAACCTCTCTGCCGGTCAATTCTTCTGCGCCACAGTGATGCCGCCAGCTTCGAGACCGCGAGGTCATCAGAAGCGGTAATCATTTCTTCACCGTCTATCCGCTGCGTGATGTCGCGATTAAATGCGCTTCGTCCTTCGCATCGGGGAGCCTTCGTCACGAAGACTCATTCGCAACGTTTCGCTGCTGGCCCCACTCGACGCGTGGGACCCTCGCCTGGTCTTGAGAGGGGCTCGCCCACGCACCCCGCTCGGGCGCGGGGGCCCTCGCCTGTCTTCGAGGGGGCTCGCCCACGCCACTGGGCCTGACGCTCACTTTGACGCGTGGGGCCCTCTTGGCCTCTGCGGGGCTCGCCCACGCCAGGGGCTCGACGCCCCGACGCGTGGGGCCCTCTTGGCCTTCGAGGGGCTTCGCCACGCCACTGGGCCCGACGCCCGCCGACACGTGGGGCCCGCCTTGAGGGCCGAGGGCTCGCCCACGCCATTGGGCTGATCGCCCGCTTTGACGCGTGGGCCCGCTTTGTCTTCTCGTGACTCTTTGTACCCCAGTATTTATTACACCGACAAGAGTCCCCGGTCCACCATGATACGCGAACCGTCACAGGAGACACTTTTCCGCTTTTGTGCGGCGGAGACGAATCGTGGGGGCCCACCACCGCGGCGTCCAGACGCTGATGTCGACATGGTGACTAACTGGGGTCACCGCCGCAATGAATTTGTACGAGGGGCGCTTATCAAGAACTAGGTCGATGGCTAGCACAGATGGGTTATATGTGTTCGTGCCCTCAACGGAGGAGGTAATACCCTACTTCCTGTGCTCTGGAATTATATGGTGGATCAGGATGCAAGATGATGCTCCTAATGATGATTTTATGGCTTCGTCCCGATGGCGTCTGTCCCCTCCCTTTATATAGTGCAGGGGGGATAGAGTTTACAGTAAGTCGCGAGGTATATGGCAACTATTTCCGTTATGATGTTACATGGAATGCATGCATTGATCTGCTAATTACATGGGGATATCCCATAAACTCGGACCCTTTCTTGCGGCTTAAGTCTCGCCCGATCCGAGTGGTTTCTATCTTCGCCAACCGACTGGTCGCCTCTTTCGCTCCCTTATGGGCCTTCTAGAGGATATCCGGGCCCATGCACCCCAAGAGTCTCCCGAGTGCTTTACGATCGAGTCAGATGCTTGGCCGATTGGTTCCGCTCGAATCCCCTGTAATCTGAAAAGAGATTGTAAAGGACTCCAGAAATTTTAAGTTTTTATGTCGAAACAACGCCTGAGGATTCGGCTCCTGGGCATCCACTCTTGTAATACAAGAATAGCTTTTGGCCCGTCATGGGGCATGCCTTAAGCCACGCCATTACAGCTTCTGTCTTGCAGCATGCTGTAACCTTAGCGTTTTAGGAATATCGGCATCAGGCGTCCGGCCTTAACTTGTAAGAACCAGCTCTTGGCCCAACATGGGGCGCACCTTTCAGCCGAGTGGTATCTGTCCCCACCATGGCAAGGATCAGCGTAGGCCTTTGGAGGCATACCGATTGGACGCAATTTTGCCGAGAGATATTTGTATCCGCGTAGCAGTATACAACTGGCGACCTTACGAAGGCATACCTCAAGAAATTGAATCCAGATTTCACCAACACCCAACCTTGAGCGTGCAAAGTTGGCTAGTGACCCAACATGGGGTATGCCGTGAAATATTTTTAACTTTGGCGCTGCCGGCGATATGACCTCCAGGGTGCACCGAGGCCGAATTAGGCTCGATTTTAACACATTGCCACCGTCCGCGGCGTGTTAAGAAAGCCTGTTAAGGGGGTCGCCCTTTGCAGTTTTAGCCCAAGCCCAATTAGGGGGAGGCGAAGCGTTTTCGCGCCCTTTTCTCACACAGCCGAAGGGGCGCGTGTTTCCGTCGGAAACAAGATCCGCTCCCGCTTCGGTCCCATCGCTGTGATGGTTTTACTGTATTCGAAACGGATTACCAGGCGCGGCCCTTGAACTTCCTTCGTGTATAAAAGAAATCCCAGGGGCTAAGTATTACTTCACCACCAGCCTTCGAGTTTTTGAGTCTTTTTCCTTTTCGGCGACTTCTGGGGAAACTTCCACACCTGTCCCACAGATCTTCATGGATCCATGGGAGGCCGCCGTCGCCGGATTCCGCGCTCGCGCCGCTGCAGCTCGTGCGGCTAAGATCACCCGCTGGCAACAGTGGCGAGAGGAACACGCGGAGGAGGTCGCCCAGAGGGCCATCAGGGTCCTGGTCAGCGGCCACCCGCGGCTCTTTCCGGCGCGCACCCCATTGAAGGATGCTCTCGCCGCTTCCATCCTCAGTGTGAGGTGGTCGTCGGAGGAATGATCTATTCCAGTTGGCATTCCCGCGAGCCAGCGACGAGCCCTAGCTCGATGTGCTGCGCCGCGGAAAATATGTAATCGGGCCTAAGAGCCCTTTTTAATGAAAGTCTTTTTGGGGAATCCTGATGTCTTCTGCTTTTGGCCTTGAATCTGCAATGCTGCTTCTTCTCGATTTGATCTCGAATCCGTAGCATTACTTCGTCCGAGTAGCTAGGCTCGTCCGCTCCTAGGCGGGCGGTCAATGCGTAACGCAGACCTCTCGGGGGGAACCACTCGGGCAGCCGAGTGATTAATGGGCCCCTCGCGGAAAGGCCGCATCCGACGCTAGACCTAGGCCCGGCCCAGAATGCGAAACTCTGCCTGTTGTTATAAGTCTGGAACAGGAGAACGAAATGGGTTCGCTTTGCCTGTTTTTCGCGCCAGTCTGTTGGTTTCTTCAATAAGCTCCGCCGCAAGGGTTCTTCTTCATCGCCACCTCCGCCGCCACCCGTCTCCGATCGCTATGGCTCCGCCATCCCCCTCCACCCCCAAGGCTGCTAGGAGCGGGAAGGAGTGGGTGAAGTCCATCACGACCGAACGGAGGCTACAGAAGCTGGTCTCTCTCGGTGTGCTCCCCTCCGAAGAGCTGTTGTCTTGGCGTCCTGCCGCCGGTGAGTCCTGCCCCACCCCTCGTTCGGACGAGGTGGTGGTCTTCGAATCTTTCTTCCTCCGCGGCTTCGGCCTTCCTTGCTCCTCTTTCTTTCGGGGTCTGCTTCATTTTTACGGGGTTGAGATTTCGCACTTGAATCCCAACTCCATTCTTCATATCGCGATTTTCACCCACGTCTGTGAGGTCTATTTGGGGGTCGCTCCCCACTTCGATCTTTTCAAATTCCTTTTCCTTCTCAAACCCTATCCCAACAAGGACAACCCCAAGGCCGCTGGCGGCGCGGGATTCCAATTGCGGCAAGGGGTTAAAAAGTACTACTTCGATCTCCGCTTCAAAACCTCCAACAAAGTGATGTGACCATGCACATCATAGATAGGACCAACACTACGTCAACATGGTGGTCATCAAGAGTTTCATTCAATTCTTCGCCAGCATGGACGTCGATGAGTTTTCGATCGACTACTTCATCTTCAACCTCTTCATCTACGACAAGTTGGCGACACTTCACCGCATCCTCTACATCATCTACATCAGCTATGGTGGCATCAT
Organism: Raddia guianensis; assembly: GCA_036346415.1. Taxonomy (NCBI): domain Eukaryota; kingdom Viridiplantae; phylum Streptophyta; class Magnoliopsida; order Poales; family Poaceae; genus Raddia; species Raddia guianensis. The sequence continues at coordinate 16,702,158 of CM070534.1, read as the reverse complement.
CAACCACATGGCATCATCGACCCGCACCATGGCCAGGTCGCGTGCACAGCCAGCAAGCTCATCATGTTGATATTGCACTGTCGCCACTGGCAGTTCAGCCTCCACCATGGCCACCTCCCCATGCTCAAGACGTATTCAAGGAAGGCGCATCTCCACCTCTTCGGCACCCTCTGGTCCCACAAGTCACGTCCTTGCAAGACCGGCTCAAGAAAGAGCCCAATTTGTCCACGAGTCTGGTTCGGCCATTTCCGTGCACTCAACTTAAAACGGATGCCCTGACCTCATACGGACTCCGTTTTGGACGTTCTTGGTATGCACGGATAAGCCCTCGACGAGATATTTCCAACGGATCCAGTCACACATCCAAATTCCTTATAGATCAGCGGGAATCGTCGAAACAATATTACGACCAGAATCTGCCTGGATCTATCGAGCGCTGCGCCGCTCCACATTGGGCCCATGGCCCATGTACCATAGGGGCTGCGCCCCAAACCCTAGCCGTCACTATAAATTCAGTAGCCGTCGCTAGTTTAGACTTGGGTTTTGCTTAGATTATTCTGCCGTCGCAGTTTCGCCGTGTATTGGTTTGCTGAACCCCAACTTTGTGTGCTTATTCGGTAATCAGTAATTTCAGATTGCATCTACCGTGTTCTTGCTCGTGTTCTCGATTCGCTTGCAGGAACTAACCTTCGTGGTGAGGTCAACCGTGTCTTGGCGTGGTTGATAACGAACGGAGACAGTGGTGTAGCGATTGCAGGCTTAGATCTGTTCTGATTGGAAGCCGGATCGTCAACGTCGAGTTCTCCACCAATCGTGTTTATCCATACCTGTCGGAAGATCGGGACCCCCGTTCCCCATCACAAAGGCTGGCACTCCGAGTGGTTTTATTGCGCCAATTCTCCTCCGGCCCTCCCTTCCTTCTCCGGCGAGCGTCCCACAGTCCGTCCCTCCTGGTCTTCTCTCGCCGCCGATGACGGGGGAAGCCAAGTGAAGGAACTTCTTGTTCTTCTCCACAGAGCCAAGTCCGCCGGGCTGACCGGTATCGGGGTAGTGTGGAACTATACCCAACGCCGTATCCAGCCCATCAAGGAGAGGGCGCATCTCGCCTTTGAGTACTCGGGGCTCCAGGATGCCACTCGGGAAACCAACGAGAGCCTCGCGCAAAAGGAGATCATCAGCCGAGTGATCGAGCTTTTTGCTCCGGGCTCGGAAATAACCCCCTCGGAATGCCCGGCTCCGTATCATCTGGGATTCTTGCCACCAGCGGTAAGGAGAAGGACCTCCTCAACTCAACCGTGGTTCGTTGATGTAAGGCTAGAGTTAATGTAATTTGATGCGTTGCAGGGGCGCGAAGCCTTCTTCTCCTCCCCCCCGGTTCCAGAAGCTCCACCCCACAAGGGGGCGCCTCGCAAACGTCTTGCTGAGGGCTCAACGAGTGCTCCTCCGGCCAAGAGAGGCAAGGGGGACGCCTCAAGGGACTCGGACGAGTATGATGATGAGGAGGACACCGTCCCGCTTTTGCGCCGCCGTCGCCCAGCAGCGAAGTCGCCACCAGCCCAGGCCACGCAGTTGCAGGTCCTCTCGCCACGCCACCGCCGCCCAAAGGCCGCGTCAGAAGCGAAAAACGCTGCTCGGGTCCGAGTGGTTCAGCATGAAATTCAACATGAAATACTTCCGTCGCACACAGTACTTTTTCATAACGCTGGGATCTTATAATTTGTAAAGATGCATGTCTTGAAAGAGCTCCAATGCTTGCAGAAAGCCGGTAGATGACGATGACGAGCAGCCTCTGCCTCCCGGAGGCTCGGCTCGGCCCGCTTCTCCTCGTCCAGACTCAGGCCCATCCGCCACAAGCCGTTCATCCTCGCCGGGCGAAGGGAAGATCTCAGCCCGGCCCAGAGCTCTGTGAGTCTGGAATCGAGGAGATTCCTCGCCCCTCCGCCAAGGCTCCCACTCCGCCCTTCCGACTGAAATGGCGGAAGGAGATGGAGGGCTACGAGGTCGACGATGGGCAGGAAGCCGAGGAATGGGAAGTGTTAGAACAAGTGACCGCCATCCAAGCCGAGATGTATAGGTAACTTTTTCTCGAGAATCTCGCTCTCTGCTGGGATCCCACTAACGATCCTCTATCCTTCAAGCAGCGCATGAAGGAGAGGTCGAAGCAGAAGACCCGGTGCATGGAGAAAACGGTGGGCGAGTTAAAGACGCGCGACGAGTTTGACACAAGCGACAATTCCGCGGACGGATCGAAGAGCTCCACCACGAAGTCACTGAGCTTCGATTCCGCCATGTGGAGGAGTCCAACACGAACCGAGGTAAAAACCCCAACCCGTGCTAAATCTCTAAGGAGGATATTTCGTAGGTGATGATTTCCAATGTTTGCTGTCAAGTGCAGCTCTGGAGGCGAGGCAGAAGGCTCTAGAAAAGGAGGTTCGCCAAGCCAACGCTCGAGCCGACCGGTCGGCTAAAGAGCTGGAAGGTAACCTTTCTCTACTGGCTCTCCTAGGCTCAACCTCAATGACACCCGACTGATGTCTTATCCGACCGGTTGTGCAGAGCTTCGCCGCCGGACCTCGACGGGGATTGCCCCAATAATTGAATGCCTCTATCCGGATGAAGAGCCGCCAAATGATCCCGACCTCCTGGTCGCTCATCTTGAAGCCATTCCCAAGCGGATCAAGGTCTTCACTCGGGAGGCCGCGATAACGTGCACCAGCCAAGGCCTCGCCCTCGCAAAATCAAACTATCCTCGTCTGGACTGCGGGGCCGTCAAGGATGGATTTGCTTGCTCGGAAGAAAAGGCCGTAGCTCTGTTAGAGGAGGTTCATCCGACTGCTGTCCAAATAGTGGATCAGTTGGACCTGTAACCAAGTCTGTAATAAAAACTTCTGGTTGATCCTCAGTACTGGTGATCGAGCTTATCCGAATAATATGCTTTATCCTTTTTCACGAGACGCATTGACCGACTGGTCCAGCCCCCGAGTGCTAGGAAGCAGCACTTGGCTTTCTTCCCAAGCAGCCGCGAAGTAGCTGAACATTGTCGAAAGGATATAAACGCGCCATTACTCAGGAATTGTCATAGTACTCGAATGCGATCAGCATATGTAGAGAGAAAACAACTTTATTAAAAAGAATAGGGTGCGGTTGACTCAAGACACTATTTAGTAGCCCCGACTTCATCGCTGGTCGCTACGCCAAGTAGCAAGTCAAAAGAAAGGGAACTAGTTACAAGCTGCCTGAATACAGAATTCTAAGAATAGAAACGACGTAGCTGCTCGATGTTCCAGGTGTTAGGCACGTCAGATCCGTCTTCACGTTGCAGCCGGTAAGCCCCCGGGCGGGTCACCTCAGCGATCAAGTAGGGGCCTTCCCAGAGTGGGGAGAGTTTATGCTCGTGCTTCTGATTCCTTCGAAGGACCAGATCTCCTTGAGAACGACGCCCCAGACGCTATGCCGATGGTAGCGACGTTGGTACTTTGCCGACTGGATCAATGCTGCTTCCTCGCTTCCTCAAGTCGATCGAGGTCTTCGCGCTTGCCTCATCCGACTGATTATCGCTAGTGTCCGCAACCCGTGGGGACCGAAACTTCAATTCAGTCGGGAGGACCGCCTCGGAGCCGTAGACAAGGAAAAAGGGTGTCTGCCCAGTGGCTCGGCTTGGGGTTGTCCTGAGCCCCCAGAGCACAGAGGGCAACTCCTTAACCCAGCGCGTGGCGTACGGCTTTAGGCGATCGAAAATCCTGGCTTTGAGCCTTGTAGTACCAATCCATTGGCGCCGACCGGCCGTTGCTCCTCGGGTGGGCCACTGATGCATAGCAGATCTTAATGCCCAGTTCCTCGCCCCATTCTTGAAACTCGCTGCTCTTGAACTGAACGCCATTGTCGGTGATGATGCGATTAGGTACGCCAAAACGCACAACGATGTCCCGGAAGAACTCGCGTGCTTTGGCCGCCGTGATAACAGCAACTGGCTTGGCTTCAATCCACTTGGTAAACTTGTCGATGGCGACAAAGAGATGGGTGAACCCGCCTTGCGCTCGCTTGAGAGGGCCCACCATGTCCAGATTCCAGACGGCGAAGGGCCAAGAGATCGGAATCGTCTGTAAGTCTTGAGCCGGCATGTGAATCTGCCAGGCGAAAATCGACACCGCCACATCTGCGTACCATATCTTCCGCATCAGTGACAGCAGTTGGCCAGAAAAATCCTTGCCGATAGGCTTTCCCCACCAGGGTGCTAGCAGCCGCGTGGTGCCCGCACTCTCCCGAGTGGATTTCATTGAGCAGATCTCTGCCTTCTTGCTCAGATATGCAACGCCTTAGTACCCCGGAACTGCTTTTTCTGAAAAGCTCGTCCCCGACCACCTTGTAACTCTTGCTTCGGCGTGTGATGCACTCAGCTAGGCTTCGATCTTCGGGTAACTCGTCATGAAGAAGATAATCCAAATAAGGTTGAGTCCATCCGGGGTTAATCGCAAATACCTCTGCATCGGGCTCTTGCTGCTTCTCATGGACTTCTACTAGTGTAGAGGGCAGCTTGATGGACGGTGCGCGTAGCTCCTAGACGAAAACACCGCTCGGGACCTGGGCCCGAGTGGATCCCATCCGTGCTAGCTGTCTGCTGCTTCATTGTCGCGGCGGAGCACGAGAGTAAGCTCCAAACCGTCAATTTGTCTTCTTGTTTTCAACCTCCCGCAATAGGGTCGCCATGTTGTCGCCAATACACGACCACTCCTTTTGGACTTGATTGACCACGAGTTGCGAATCCTCGTACCATTAACCGCCCGACACCAAGCGAGATGGCGACGCCAAGCCTCGTGGATGAGTGCCTCGTACTCGGCGGCGTTGTTGCTGACAGGGAACAATATTCGAGGACGTAGCGCAGCTTTTCTCCAGTCGGCGATATGAGCAAAATCCCAGCCCCCGCGCCGCTGAGCATGAGGGAACCATCAAAGTACATTGTGCAAGACTCGAGAGTGTCTCTTCTTTGGGGTTTGGGCCTCTCATCCACTCGGTGACGAAGTCAGCTAACGCTTGAGATTTGATAGCTAGTCGAGGCCTGAACTTTATTTCAAAGGCTCCAAGCTCAACCGCCCACTTGGCAATCCTCCCAGTGGCCTCCCGATTGTGGAGTATATCTCCAAGCGGGAAAGAGGTGACCACCAAATTTTATGTCATTGAAGTAATGTTTTAGCTTCCGTGATGTAATTAACACAAGATACGTAAGCTTCGCACTTGTGGGTACCTTATTTTCGAGTCGCCCAATACTCGCCACGGCGTAGACCGGACGCTGTACCTTTTCGGAGGGAGCCCACTTCGTCTCGCTCCACCACTAAGGCGCTGCTGATGACGTGAGTCGTTGCACCTATGTAGAGTAGGAGGGGCTCCTGGGGCATGGGAGGAACCAACACCGGAGGCGTGGTAAGGAACCTCTTTAGATCTTCAAAGGCTTGTTGCGCTCCGCCGCTCATCGAAAATCGTCTTGTCGGCGTAAGAGCCTAAAGAAAGGCATGCCTCGCTCCCCGAGTCGGGAAACGAAACGGCTGAGTGCCACGATGCATCCAGTGAGCTTCTGCACATCCTTCTGATTGGTTGGGGGCTTCATCTTGATGATAGCATTAACCTTCTCCGGGTTTGCTTCGATCCCTCGCTGGAGATGATGAATCCGAGTAGTTTACCGCATTTTAACCCCAAAGACGCACTTCGGATTTAATTTCATCCGAAATACCCTTAGGCTCTCGAATGTCTCGGTCAGATCTGTTATGAGATCCCCTCTGGATTTAGTTTTTATGACGACGTCGTCGACATATGCCTCCACGTTGCGTCCGAGTTGAGTGTGAAAACACCGCTGTATGGTGCGCTGATAGGTTGCACCAGCGTTTTTCAACCCGAATGGCATTGTGATATAGCAGAAAGCACCAAAAGGGGTGATGAACGATGTTTTGATGCAATCCTCCTCCTTCAGACTGATCTGATGATAGCCTGAGTAGGCGTCCAGAAAACTTAAGAGCTCACACCCGGCGGTGGAATCCACCACTTGATCAATGCGGGGAAGCCCAATGGGATCCTTAGGACACGCTTTATTGAGGTCTGTGTAATCGACACACATCCGCCATGTCTTGTTCTTCTTCTTCGCACCAGACCGATTGGCAAGCCACTCGATGATACACTTCGATGAACCGAAAGCGCCAACAGCTTGGTGATCTCACCCTAATGGCGCTTTTTCCGATCCTGGGCAAATTCGCAGGCGCCGCTTATGGGCTTTGCCTTTTCATCGACGAGAGAGAGTGCTCAATCACCTCCTCGAACACCGGCATGTCCGAAGGCTTCCAGCGAACACATCCTTGTGGGTCCGGAGGAAAGTGACGAGCGCGTCTTCCTATTTGCTATCGAGCCCTGTCCCAATCACGGCTGTTTTGGCCGGATCAGACGGGTCCAACAGGATCTCCTTGGTTTCTCGCCGCTGATGGAGGTTTTGGCCTGCTTCTTGGCGGGGACGTCTCCTTCCTCCCGAAGGGATGCAACCTCCAGTCGGATCTTTTCCATCTCAGCAGATGAATCGAGTGCCTGCGCCATTTCGCAGCTTTCGCTGTCACAGAGCAGGGACTGTTTAACGTCACCAGGGAGGGTGATTACACCATTGGGACCTGGCATCTTTAAGACGAGATAGGTGTAGTTGGGGACCGCCATGAATTTGGCAATCCCCGGCCTTCCCAAGATAGCATGATATGCCGTCTCGAAATCAGCCACTTCGAAACTCAGACTCTCGGTCCGATAATTCTCCTTGGTCCCGAACGTGACCGGTAGGTAAATCTGTCCGAGTGGTACTGCGGACGTCCCGGGGATTACCCCGTGGAACGGAGACAACCCTTTCCGTAGCTCAGAACGTGGGATATTCATTTGGTCGAAAGTCTTGGCGAAAAGGACATTAATCCCACTCCCGCCATCAACCAGGACCCTTTTTAATTTGCTTCCTTGAACGACTGGATCCAAAACCAGCGGATACCTTCCAGGGAAAGCGATCCGATCTAGGTGGTCCAATCGATCAAAGGTGATGGGCACCTCGGACCAGCGCAAGTATTTTGGTGTAGCAGGCATGATAGCGTTGATCTCCCGAGTGGTAAGCTTACGCTCGCTTGACTCAGACGCATCGAGCCCCCAAGATATAACGATCTCGCCAAGGCCCCTGGTAGTCCCCATCGTGTTTCTTGCCTTGACCGCCTTTGGCCGATCGGTTCAACTCTAGGCGAACTTCGCAGAATAAGGCGCCTTTTGGCGAGTGTTTGCCTCGAGGATGGAAGGGACATACCGAATCCATCACCTTTTTGTAGTCGTTGTCGTTGGGGGGCTTTGGTCGGTATGGCTCCATGCTGGCGACCATCTCGTCCCTCTTTCGCTTCTTGTCTTTGGGCTTGCCTTGTTCTTCATTAGGCTTCTTCTTGGGGCCTCCGTCGTTGACACCGCGGTGGTCACGATGGCCTCCTCGGCTTCGGCCTCCTGGTCCGCCATAGTGAACATGGCCTTGAGACTGCGCGGGGGGTCCCGGGTCATCTGCCTGATCAACTCCTCGGACTTGCATCCGGCGAAGAAGGCGTCAATGACTATTTGCTCCGAAACGTCCCGGATCTCATTCTTCTTTTTGGTGAAGCGCTTGATGAACTCGCGGCTTAAGTCTCGCCCGATCCGAGTGGTTTCTATCTTCGGCCAACCGACCTGGGTCGCCCCCTTTCTGCTCCCTTATGGGCCTTCTAGAGGATACCTGGGGCCCATGCAGTCCACAGTAGCCCCCGAGTGCTTTACGATCGAGTCAGATGCTTGGCCGACTGGTTCCGCTCGAATCCCCTGTAATCTGAAAAGAGATTGTAAAGGACTCAAGAAATTTTAAGTTTTTATGTCAAAACAACGCCTGAGGATTCGGCTCCTGGGCATCCACTCTTGTAATACAATAATAGATTTTGGCCCACATGGGCATGCTTTTGTTCACGCCATTACAGCTTCTCGCCTTGCAGCATGTCAGTAACCTTAGCGCTTAGGAATATCGGATCAGCGTCCGCCTTAACTTGTAAGAACCAGCTCTTGGCCCAACATGGGGCGCACCTTTTCGGCCGAAAGTGCTATCTGTCCCCACCATGGCAAGGATCAGCGAGGGCCTTTGAGGCATACCGATTGACGCACTTTGCCGAGAGATATTTGTATCCGCGTAGCAAGATACAATCGGCGACTCCACGAAGGCATACCTCAAGAAATTGAATCCAGATTTCACCAACACCCAACCTTGAGCGCAAAGTTGGCTAGTGACCCAACATGGGGTATGCCGTGAAATATTTTTAACTTTACGCTGCCGGTGATATGCCCTCCAGATGCCAGCCGCCGATGGCGCCCAAACGCAGCAAGGATCGCCGTGGGGGCGCTGTAGTCGCCGGGCCAGGTTTTCCCACCTCCGCCGCCGACGAAGACGAGTGAGGCGGCTTCAAGTGTTCGTGCCGCCAACCGCCGCCTGTTCCGCCTCGCACCATGGCGCCAAGCCTCGCGACGGGAGATTATCACCTTCGTTCGGGCGGCACAAGGGGCTCATCCCGTCAGACTGAATTTTTCTTGGGGTGCTCGCTTACGAGATCCAAAGTGCACCTTCCCCTAACTCCATCATTGCGCTGGCTATCTTCGCCCACCGCGAGATGTTCGTGGGGACGATGCCAAGCCTCCCACTCGGGCGCCGTTTCTTCGTGCGCACGCGAGGCCGCTGCTCGGAAGGGGCCATCGGAGCTGCATACTTCACGCCCGCCAAGTCACCGCTTTCATCCTCTCGCTGGCCCAAGTCCAACTCGAAGGATCGCACCGGCTAATGGCTGTACGAGAGGACTCCAGCGGCCGCGACGATCTTTCTCTTCCCGAGGGTCCCGCCGAGCCCACCGCCAACCGGGAACTACGCTGACGCACTCCAGCCGAGCTGGAGTTGATGCTGGCGCGCCGCGATCGCCGATTCGCCGCGGGCTCACCGAACCCTCGTCATGGTGGATTTTTTGCGCCGACCGCCTGCCCCGCATGAGAGGACTCGCCCACTGGATGTACTATGGCAACAACGATGGAGTCCGCCGCCCTCGGCGGTGAGTGCTCTTTAGTCTTTTGGGTCTCCCTGCCTTTCTTGAATCTTTTGTTGCCGACCTTACGGCTTTTTTCTTACTCGCCACCGCAGGAACGGTTTGACGATAGCCCGGATCGGTCGGCGGGACTATCGCCCCCACCAACCAGCGACACTTCGCTGCTCGCAGCATGCTCCCCCTTCGCGATCGATCCACGGAGCGCAACCAACACTTGCGTGCGCCGCCCCTATGGAGGTCTTCGTCTCATGTCCAAGTGGCACAGGGCTACTACAGATCCGTGGATCGGCCCGCGACGCGCTTCAGCTTCGCGGCCGCTGGCGGCCGATTCGACTCGCGGCTTCCGGAAGCGCCTCATCTCGCCAGGACGACGACGAAGAGGAGGGAGACGAGCCCAAAGAGGGCTCGCCTCCAATCTCTGAAGCTTCGCCGCCACCGCGGCATTCTTCCAGCGGGGCCCTGCTGTTACCGCCGCCGCTCCGCCACCGGTGAGAGCGCGATTTCAGAACCGGGCGCCGCAAGCGCCGCTTTTTCGCCTTTCTACGCCGACGCTTCTCGCGCCGGGCGCTGCCGACACGCCGCCTCTCGCTGGCCACTGGTGCTTCCTGCACGGCACCACTGCGCCAGCCATTGCTTGACGGGGTGACCGCAATCACGCCACCACCGCCCGCAATCAGCGATTTACGCCCCCTTCAGCTGCTGTATGCCGCCACTTCAAGTTGGCTTTCCCTGCGCCTACGCCCATTTCGCATTAGGGTTAGTATGCTACATGTTTTTTGCATACCTGAACCCTGTTTGTCCTTCTGGGAACAGGGCGGACGCTTAGGGCATCGAGCCTTCCGCTCGCTGACTTGCCAGCCTCAAATTTCTGCCCGCCGCTTCCTTCGACGGGGTTGCTTCACAAGGCGGCGGAGAGTTCGCCGCCGCCGCAGCCGAGAACCTCTCGCCACCTGCTCGCTGGTGCCGCCGCTTATCTCGGCCGGATCGCCGACGAGGGCGCCTTCGAGGCGCCGCACCTCTCCCGCACCTGGGCAACGCGGAGGAAGTTTTTGCTTTATGAGCGATCCGCTGGCGAAGCTGCGGCCCTTGCCAAGAAACCGCCATGGCGAGGCGATGACTCGCAAGGCTGCGGCAAGACAAGCCGCCGCCGCTTTCGCCGCCAGCAAATCAAGACCTCCGCTCGAACACTTCGAAGCGCCCAACTCGCCGACATGCAGCGACCGCTTACCACGGTTTCTCGACGCCTGCATCCACTCAAGCGTTACTTTATTCTCATGGAGGAGAGGCGGCTGCAGTACGCTGGCGCCAGGATTTAGCCGCCCTCGCGCGTCTTCCGGTGGCGATGGACGGACGGGCGATCAAGACGGCCGCCAAGGCGCTCGGCGGCGCTGTTCATCTTGGGCAACCGTCTTGCTCGAGACGCCGCTGCTTGATCTCGACGCCGCCACGGGGAGCTTTTCGGCCCAGTTGGACGGATTGAGCAGCGCTGGTTGACACCGCTGCCGTCACAGATTCATGATGGGCGGCGCTGCTCCATCGGAAGATCGAAGACGAGGAGGAGTAAGCGAAACTCCCGTTTATTTTGCCTTGTAAACATTGCCTATCAATGCAAACAAACTTTTGTTCTTTTGTTGTGAGTCCCACTTGAACTTCGCACAATTTTAACTTAAGAAATTGAATCGGGGCACTTGACCGCCAAAGGCTTTAGATCGAACGCTTCGCCGCAAGTGAGCGCTGCTTCTTTAGGCATCTGAATACTTCAACCCTTATGGCCTCTCGCAACCCGACTTAAACATTACGTGGCGAAGCGCTTAGCTTCCGGAAGTGGTCTAGTCGCCCGGTGCATGTTATGCATTGCCTAGACCGAGCCGACACACCGGGCTAGAACTCCGCTTTCCGTCCGCTTTTGCTCGCACCAGTAGTTATGTTGCTTGTTTTGCGACTAAGGGCCATCAGCCATAAGTACTTTCGCTACCGCCTTTTTGGCGTAATGCTTTCTAACACATTTTTAAGGCTAAACCACCGATCGCCAAAAAGCTTTAGACAGAGCTTCGTTGAAAGTGAGCGCTTTTTCCTCGTGCATCCGGGTTACTTCAACCCTTATGGCCTCATTACGAACCGACCCTAGACGTCGCGTGGCGAGCACTTAGTTTTCGGAAGTGGTCTAGTCGCTGGTACCATTGGCATGATTGCCTAGACCGAGCCGACACACCAGGCTCGAACCCGCCTTCCGTCTCGCTTTGCCTCGCCTAACCAAGAAGTCGAGGCGTCGTCTCAGAACTAAGGGCCATCTCGCTTAAGTACTTTTTCGCTACCAGCTTTCAACAAAATGCTTTCTAACAGACTTGAGGCGAAAAAAGAAACAGATGCCCACAAGGAGATATAACTTATCTCTTATTGAAGATGGCTTTGTACAATGCAGCCCCCGAGGCGAAGCGAAGGAAGAAGACTCGCCGCCGGCTCCAAAGGAAGGCCAAAAAGGCTTGGAACTGCTACTCACGGTAGAACTTCCTCACCGCCGACGCTCCAAGTGTTCGCCAATTTGCACCATCCTCGAATGCGAGCCCGACCGAGTTCAAGGGAGATCGAGACCACCTTGAAGGGCCCTCCCATGGGGGAGAGCTTGTTGCGCCCGCCGCATACCGGATTTTGCGCAGAACCAGGTCGCCATCGCCAAGCAGTTCTCACACACACCGCCTTGCTTGGTAACGGCAAGCAGGTTCGCTGATACTTGGCGGCCTAGATCGCCGCCTCTGTCTCGATCTCCTCTAGGAGATTCACTTGCCCCGACGCCGGTCGTGGTCTTTGTTCGCTGAACGCCGCCACCCTTGGGGAGCCAAGGCCAGCTCCGATGGGAGCACCGCCGAGCCACACCAGAACAAGGTTTCGCGGTGGCTCTGTTAGGAGTTGTCCGCAGCGCCCACAACACAGCTGGGGACTTTTCAGCCCAGCGCTTACACGCTTCTCCAGCGATCGAACGCCTTGTCTTGAGCCCCCCGAGTACTTCCGCTCGCCCGCCAATCCTGCCCATTGATCTTCGGATGCGAACGGAGGCAAAGCACCTTGGTATGCAACTCTTCGCACCGCTCTTGGAAATCAGCGCTTTTGAATCGAGCGCCGTTGTCGTTGATGATTCGCTGGCAACACCGAACCGGACGAAGATGCTCGCCATAAACTTGATAGCCGCCGGATGTGATCGCCGGACTCAGGCGAGGCTTCAACCCACTTAGTGAACTTGTCGATGGCGACGAACAGATGTGTGTAATCTCCTGCCGCTCAAGGAACGGGGCTGTAATGTCCAGCCCTCTGCATCATGAACGCCAGAGAGAGCGGAATAGTTTGCGCTACCTGGCCGGTTGGTGGATCTGCTAGCATGAAATTGGCATGCTTCGCATCTCCTCACCAGCTCGAAGGCATCCAGGAGGGCAGTAGGCCAATAGAAGCCGTGGCGGAAAGCATTCCCAACCAACTCCCGGCCACCGAATGGCTCCTCGACGCGTTCTCCATGGATCTCAGAGAAATTGCACTCCCGCCTCGAAAGTGACGACTTCAAGAGAACTCCGCTTATGCGGCGGCGACATGTGTCCCCACCTACTGTGTATGTAGCGCTTGGCCTTGCGCGCTATCTTCTCAGCTGATGCGTCATCGTCGGGGATCACTCCATCCCGCAGGTAGGTTAGGATCGGATCCATCCACTGACCTTCCCAGATGAGCGTGACGACGTTCTGTACATTGTCGCCGACGTACTCTGCCTGGCCTGGCATTTTCGCCTCAACCGCCTCAGCAGTTCTTCCGCCTCCTCCCTCCAACCGGGGAGCTGCAGCAGGATTGGTGACGTCTCCTCCAGATGTGGGAGCTGCTGGAAAGCGCCGCCCCGCCAGATTGGGGCTGCGACGACGGTCACAGAAGTCTTTTCTTCAAAGACCCTATTTAACAGTGCCCTTGATGAGGCGTTTCGGGACAGCTTCATCCGCCATATAGTTGTCACCACAGGGACGCAGCACGGCCCAAACCTCAAAGTACCGGCCCAACCGGGCGCACTCTCCGCTGTAGGCCGCCATGACGGCATCCGAGCAGAGAAATCCTTCCTCGCTCGTTGATGACCAGAGAGAGTCGCTTTACTTGTAGCTCCGGATGCCAAGGGTCGGCCACCCCGAGCCCCGGGCGAGCAATCTTCAGATTCCGCGACGTTGTTAGGCGCGGAAGTCCGAAGACTACTGTGTGCCGGACGACATCGCTGGTGGGAGACACTAGGACGACGCCAATTTCAGCCCCTCCAAATTTTAATGAGCCGTCAAGAAGAGAGTCCACGGCGAGGGTGCAGGGGTGTCTTCAGCCTGGGTCCGCCGGAGTCCATTCGCTGACGAACTCCGCCAGAGCTTGCCCTTTGATGGCCGTTCGGGGAGCGAACTTGAGATCGAATTCTGCCAGCTCCATGGCCCACTTGGCGAGCGACCTGTCACCATGGGTTGAAGAGAATCTCCGCAGGGATACTTTGGTCAACACTGTGACTTCTCGTCCCTGGAAGTAGTGGCGTAGCTGGACGCCGCCAAGACGGCGTAGAGCATCTTCCTCGGTGCTGTGAATACCTTGTTTCGGAGTCGTGGAGGACCTTGCCGACGAGTAAATGGGGCGCTTGAACGCTCTTCTTTCCGCCACCAGCACCGCGCTGACCGCTGGGGTTTGCTGAACGTAGAGGATCAATGGCTCGCCCGAGTCTAGGGGCGACCAAGACGGGCGAGGTGAGATACTTTTCAGCCTGGCCGAACGCCTCCCCGCACCTCCGCCGTCCCACTGAACTGGTTGGTCTTCTTTAGGAGTTTGAGTATTGGGAGACTTTATCCCCAAAGCGAGCTATAAAGCGCTCAGTGGAGGTCAAGCAGCCACCAAGCACCGCAGATCCGCCAAGTCGGCTGGGCTTCCTGCTCGATCGCATGATCTTGTCGTGGTTCGCTCTATCCCTCTCGGGAGACGAGGAATCCCAGCAATTTGCCCGACGAATCTGGCGAACACGCATTTCTCCTCGATTAAGCTTGATGCAGATTTCTCAAAGTTGGTGAAGGTTTCTTCCAGTCGCGATCAACTCCTCCGCCTTCTTGGACTTCACCACCAGATCATCGACATACACCTCCTGGTTTCGCCCTATTTGGGGGCGGTGAGCGATATGCATGGCCCGCTGATAGGTTGGACTTGCATTTCTTCAGTCCGAACGCCATCCTTGTAGCAGCAGAGACGCCTGGGCTACCACGTAAGGCAGTCTTGTCTTCAGCTTCTTCGGCCATGCTAATCTCGGTGGTACCCGGAGTACGATCCGTAGCAAACCGCCGCACTTCGCTGTTGAGTCGATTTATAAGATTAATGCGGGGCAGCGGATACGGATCCTTCGGGCACGCCTTGTTGAGGTCGGTGAAGTCCACGCACATCCTCCAACACCCGTTGGATTTCTTGAAGAAGACGGGGTTCGCGAGCCACCCGGGATGGGCGACATCGCAGACGCACCCCGCCTTAAGAGCTTGTCCACTTCCCCGCGGATAACTTCTCGGCGCTTCCACCGATCGCTTCCGACCTTCGCGATGACCGGTCGCGCGCCGGGAACGCCGCCAATTTGTGCTCAATCACCTCTCGGGGACCCTCAGCCATGTCGGGACGGTTGCTACGCAAACACGCTCATGGCTAGATCGAGGAAGGAGACGAGCGCCTTCCTATTTGGCGCTGAGAGAGGCGCCCACCTGAACGGTTCGCCGTTTGACTTCGCCAGGAGACCGCTTAACCTCCGCGACGAATCGGGGAGGCACGGGTTCGCCGAGGAGCCCTGCAGTCGGCCTCGCCTTCTGGGCACCGACGCCTACCAAAGCGAGAGCGCCTTGTCGCAGCGGAGCGCCCGGCGTCTTACTTTCAAGACGATGGGGCCAGCTGGCCCCGGATCTTCACCACCATGTACGATAGTGGCAAACCGCCATGAACTTGGTCAGCGCCGCTGACCTAGTATGGCGCTAGAGGAGGTCAAGTCCGCCACCTCAAACTCGAGCATCTCTTGCGGAAGTTGTTGGAGCTCCAAACGTCACCGGGAGATTGATGCGCCCGGACGGACTCACTTCGCGCGATGCGTCAAGAACGGAGTGTTGGACGGCTCCCGCTGCTGGATCCGGAGCGCTTTGGCGACCGGGCGACAGGACGTTGAGGGAATCCCTCCCGTTTACCAAAGCACCGCCTTAGCTTTTACATTCCGGACCGTGGGCGCAACCACGATCGGATGTCCAGGCCGCGGTATCGGGCCGGGTGATCGGCCCGATCGAACGCGATCGTCGTTCGACCACGCCACCGCTTTTTGTCGACCAAAGCCGGCACGGCGGCGACACTTCCTCATCGCACGCTTAAAGTTAGCATGGACGGATAGGTGGCCGAACCGCCAGGATGACGGCAACTTCGCCTTCCGCCGCTGAAAACCAAGCGAAGCCGCCTTGCTCCTTGCCATCGCCGGACGCTCGCCGCTGCTCGTGGACTCGCTTGTCCACCATTCTTGTCGGACAATACATGGCAATCCGCTGTCGGGAGTTGTTGCGGTGAATGGGACAAGAAGGCTTCCGTCCCACTCACGGGGCGACGGTTCGCCGTCAGCGTCATGGGCCGCCGCGCCACGGCGATCGCTATGGCCGCCGCTTCGCCGCCTTTACGGACCGCAGATCACGGGCGCCACGACCTCCTCCTTTTTTCACCCGCCATTTATTGCGCTGCCGGTCGCAGCTGTCGTTGCTGTCGTTGTCGTCCAGCCAGCGGCCAAATGCTATGACCTCGTCCGGCTCTCGGCCGCTTTGCGCTTCTTTCTTGTCCATGCCGGGGTTCCTCAAGGTCCTGGGCCACACTGCTAGCCTGTCCTCGCCACAAGCAATGGGCAGATGCGAGAGCTCATCAAGGGCACACTTGTGCGCCAAGGTGAAGAGTTCCTCCGCTGCTTTGATCTTTGCGGTGGCCATCTTCTCTTGACCTTGGGGTCTCGGTGCCTCTCCTGAATGTCGCGGACTACTGCGGCCGATGGAGATGTCGTGGATGGTGTTGCGGACCTGATCAAGCGCCAATATAGTCGCCAAGAACGACTCTTCTTTCTTTCTTCCGCTTCCACGCTAGGAGGTCGCCTTCACACCCCGCTGCTCAAGGTGCCCCGAAGTTGGTGATGAAGAGCCCGAGAGCTCCTTCCATGACCCCACGGACTCGGGGCAGGTTCATGAGCCACGAGCTGGCTCCGCGGTGAGGACCGCGGGAAGTAGTTCGCCGTAACCTTCCCCAACCCTCCCGCTGGCGTGCATCACCGCTGTAGATCTCAAAACTCGCTTGGGTTGGTGGAGCTGCCATACTTTTCGATGGGGGCGGACGAAACTGCTCCGCCATCGGACGCGGCGCAGCCTCTAGAAAAGGCGCGCACCGACGCCGGAGCCTCGCCCTGACGCGGTCTCGCCTCGCCGCCTCTGCCGCCAAGGCGGCGCCAAGAAGCACCACCTCACGGGTCGGGCAGCAAGGAGCTCTCTTGCTGGTCCTCAGGCAAGCAGCGACAACATGGTTCGGCTGGTCGGCGTCTCGGGAGCTTGTCACGCAGGTCTTCTCCATGTAGCAAGTGGCGGTCCTCCGTGTGGGACCGAGATCACACCACTGACGCCGCTTCGGCCGAGCCCCCCAGGGGTCGCCGACTTGTTGTTCTTGGCTCACCTCACCAGAGATTCAGAGGAGGCGAGGATAACAAAGAACGGGAGGAAGCGGAACACGGTTCCCACGCCCCAAATCTTGCACCATTACCGCCAAGGGCATGCATCGACGAAGGGCTGTTGCCAACCACGGCGCCGCCGGAGTCCGGAGTCACCGAACCGTGGGTTTTCCAGCAAGGCCCTGGCCGCATGGAGGTTCTGTGGTCCGAGTGCACCTCCAAGGCCAGCGCCGCTTAGCTTGGCCGGCGCGCTGCTTTCCGCCAGGTTCCGACCTTAGGCGGCGGCTACCGCTCAGTGATTCATCGCCATCGCCGCTGCCGACTGCGGGTCAGCTCTAGCGGCCGCTTCGCCCATCGCGACCGCCGCCCGCCATCGCCAACAAGAAGGGTCAAGAGCTTGAACCGGCGCTAGCGCCTCTACCGGGCGCGCTGATCGACGGGCGTGTTCTCCGCCAACCATCATGATCACACCCCTGGTCAGATTTTCGGGCCACCCAACTCGATCAAGCTCGGTTCGATTTGAGCGCCGGCACAACAAGGAGCGATCAGAGATTTACCTGTGTTCGGACTCGCGGGTAATAGTCCTACTCCTCGCTGAGCCTTAGCTCTTTTCTGATTGTGGTTGAATGGGAATGTGTTTACAGGTGCTTGTGAATCTGTGTGTTCTAACCTCTCTTGTTTTCGTCCCTCCTCCCCTTTTTATACAAGCCTCGAACCGACGGAGAGAGCTGGGAGGGTAGGCAAGACAAAGATTTCACAAGATTCTGGACAAGAGAGGTGAGACACGACAGAGAGATTTAAACGCAGCATCGTCAAGGCTTCAAATGGCCGCTCACAGTGGCTTCACAGAAGCGTTTACTCGACCAAGATAGACACACCGTGAGATCAAGCGAAGGGGCCCAGCTTGCCTTCCGACGCAAGCGATCATATTACAAACCTTCTTCTCGCCGGTCAATTCTTCACAACAAAGGATGTACCGCCAGACCGTAGGGTCATCAGAAGCGTAATCATTTCTTCACCGCTTCATCCGCTGCATGATGTCGTGACAATGCGCCGCCCTTCGCAGCAGGGGAGCCTTCGTCCCAAGACTCCTTCGCAGAACGCTCCCGCCAGACGGACCCCACTCAGATAGCTGGGACCTCGCCTCGGGTCTTCGAGGGGGTTCGCCACGCACCGCCTCGGGCGCGTGGACCTCTCCGGTCTTCGTGAGGGGGCTCTGGCTGCCTTGAGCGCTTAGTGGCTCGCCCACGCGCATTGGGGCCTTGGCCGCCACGACGATGGGGTCCGCTTTGTCTTCTCGTGACTTTTGTACCTCGGCATTTATTACACCGACACCAACGCCTTTTCAAGGCTAGGTTCAGCCGGGAAGGTGGCCGGTCTTACGCCTTTGGGTCAGTAGGCATTCTCTCGACGAAGCTTCGGCCTGTCCCGTGGGCCCTCAAAGTTCAAGCCCGACATGGAAAGGTACAATGGGACCCGTAACCTGTAAGAATTCCTCCATTCACGCCACGGCCATCATGGCGCCGGGTGACGAGCTTGTCATGGCAAATTACCCCGATCCGTCTTGAGGGCGCCGCCGGACGTATGTTCAATCAAGAAGAAGGTTCCATCGGCTTTGGAACCAAATATGACCTCTCTCGATTGCCAATTTCCAGCTGTTACGCATGCGCTCGGGCAAGGAGGATGATCTACACCAGATGATCCAGATGAACGGGAGACCCTCCGCAACTTCGTGAAGCGTTTCATCAAGATTCGCAACACGATCCCGAACATCTCGGATGAGTCTGTTGTCCGTGCCTTTAAAAACGGAGTCCGCGACGAGCGGTTCACCCAGGATCTCGAGATCAATGAGACCTGGACCGCCAATGACCTATTCAAGGCGCTGATCACTATGCCAACGCTGGCAGAGCGTGTTCAAGATAAGAAGGCGTTTCGACAAAGGCGAGCTGCCCGCCAAACCGTGTGTGGAGGAAAAGAAGAAGAGTAGCAACAATCCTGACAAGAAGTCCTGTAAGAAAAAGAAGGGTGATGCGAGCAATACCGCCGCCGCATAGATCGTGACACCTCCTCCCAAGGATGGGCGTAAAAGCCCAACAATAACTATAAGGGCAAGAAGCCCGCCAGGAGGCAACTAAGGCAAGAAAGGTCCAAGTGACCGATATTGCAAGTACCACCGTAACTACGGCACGACACGCACCATTGCAGAACTCCGGCCGCAAAGCTTGAGGATTTCTACAACGCAAGGGCCCAATGCCCACCCTGCCCAAAAAGGTGATGCTTAAGGCTGCGCCAAACCGATGATGGTGATCGACGACGATGAGTATCAAGAGCCCGTGGAACCATATCGCCGCCATCTTCGGGCGGTTCTTCGCTTATATTCTCTTGCGCAGCCTCAAGGAAGCCGCTCGGAGGTCCACAACGCTGAGAAGGGTAAGCCTCACCAATCGATGAAGTGGACCGAGGTCCCCATCTCCTTCTCTCGAGGATTGTCCCACCGAGATGACCAAGCCTCACCGCTCCCATCGGTGGTCGCCCACCATCGCTGAACGCCAGTAGTTGGCCGCTGCTTTGATCGACGCGGAGCGCTTTTGACTTACTCTCCGCTAAGGTCTTGACGAGATGCAGATTCCTCGCTCCAAACTTAAAGAGGTCGCGATGCCTTTCTACGGCATTGTCCCGGGAGAAGCTGTTCAGCCATTAGGGCAGATTGTTCTGCCTGTTACCTTCGGCAGTCCAAGCAACTTTCGGATGGAGTTGATCACGTTTGACGCCGCCGATTTCTCCGCTGCATAATGCGATCCCGGGCCGCCATCTCTTGGCAAGTTCATGGTCGTGTCCCATCATGGATACCATTGCGGAAGATACCGGTCCCAATGGCGGATCACGGTCAAGGGCAACTATAAAGCCGCTCGATCATGCATTTAGCAGTCCTCGACCTGGTCGACCAGCTTCCACCACATGGTCCCGAAGTTCCGCAGACCAAGTCTGCACGCCCTAGAGTCTCCCTTCAGCCAGGAGGAGAGACCAAGGAGGTTCCGCTGTCTCTGGATGACTCCTCCAAGACAGTTCATTTGGGGGCCAATCTGAACCCTAAATAGGAAAGCGAGCATTGCCTTCCTCCGAGCTAATGCAGATGTGTTTGCCTGGGCGCCATCTGACATGCCCGGAGTCCCAAGGGAGGTTATCGAGCACAAGCTGGCCGTCCGGCCGGACAAAAAGCCTGTTCGCCAGAAGCTTCGTCGCTTTTCAGACTTCAAACAGGGGATCATTAAAGATCAGCTTGGCAAGCAACTCGCCGCTGGTTTCATCCGCGAGGTTGATCACACCGAGTGGCTAGCCAACCCTGTCATTCTAAAGAAGAAAGGCGGCAAGTGGAGGATGTGTGTTGATCACACAGATCTGAACGCTGCTTGTCCCAAGGACAATTTCCCCACTGCTCAGATAGACCAAATTGGTCGATGCGATCGCAGATGCCCAGCCTTTAGGTTTTTTGATGCTTACTCCGTTATCACCAAATAAGCATCTCCCGAGGATGAAGAGAAGATCGCCTTCATCACCCCTTTCGCACTTTCGCTATAATGACCATGTCTTTCGGTTCAAGGCAATGTCGGTGTTATGCTCCAAATACTTTAATGGAGAATACTTTCCCGCAATAATGCTGAAAAACCTAGAGGTCTATGTCGATGACATAGTTGTAAAGAGCAAGTATGCTCTAGATCATGTAATAGACCTGGCCGAGACTTTTCGTAATCTCGCCAGGCATCGAATAAAGTTAAATCCAGAGAAGTGTACCTTTGGTGTTCGATCTGGAATGTTGCTCGGTTACGTTATTGGTTCGCAAGGTATTTCTACCAACCCTGAAAAAATTGAGGCCATTGAAAACATGCAGGCTCCGACTACTGTCAAAAAAGTCCAGAGCCTCACCGGACGGATGGCTGCTCTAAGCAAATTTATTTCTCGTCAGGGCGAACGCGGACTGCCTTTCTTCAAGGCCCTGCGCAAGCACAATGGTTTCAAGTGGACAGAGGAGGCTGATCGATCCTTCCAAGATCTAAAGCAATACCTGCCAACCCACCTGTCTTGACTACCCCGCGTCATGGCGAGCATCTCTTGTTGTATCTCGGCTGCATGCCACAAGTGGTGAGCGCGGTCTTGACGGTGGAAAGGGAAGGCATACAGCGGCCAATCTATTACGTGAGCGAGGTGCTTCACGGATCTAAGGAGCGTTACCCTGAAGTCCAGAAGTTACTCTACGCCTTGCTCATGTCCTCTAGGAAGCTTCGGCACTACTTCCAGGCGCATCAAATACTGGTCCCGACCAAGTTCCCTTTTGGAGAAATTCTAAGAAACAAGGAAGCTAGCGGACGTATAGCTAAATGGGCAATGGAACTGGCAGAATTTGATATTCTGTTTGCTGCCCGAACTGCTATTAAGTCTCAGGTCTTGGCTGACTTTGTCGCCGAATGGACTTGCCCGCCCAAATCCCAGGAAGCCACCGAGCAACCTGATGACCCCCCTTGGACCATGTTTTTTGATGGCTCACGCACTGGAAACTCGGAGGCTGGTTTTGTTCTCATCTCCCTGTGAGAGCAACTCCAAGATTCTATCCAATTGCACTTTGCGGCGATTAACAACGCCGCAGAGTACGAGGCCTTCCTCGCTGACTAAGAGCATGCAAGTCGCTTTGCGGCCCAACGATCGACCGTGGAAGGAAGATTCACACTAGTCATCAACCAGTCAACAAGGAGTATCGCCGCGATGACTCAATGGCGCCGATACCGTTGAAGTGAGGAAGTTGGAGCGCACTTTCGATTTTTCGAGGTGCTCTTCGTGCCTGTGAAGGACAACTTCCGGCCGACCAGATATCCAAGTATGGATCCTCACGCCAACCTGCTTTCCGCAGGGTGCTCGCCGAGCACCTTCACAAGCCCTCAATCACGCTCTCCGGACGAGGCAACAGAGACAGTGGTGTCGTCTCCGCTATCGCAGTTGAGGCCGCTGGTTGACAACGCCATTTGTCCGGACCTTGCAGATGGGACCTCGCCAAGACAAAGCCGAGCTGCCCCGCTTATAAGGCGGTTGCTCCATACAAGCTTATGGACGGCATCCTTTACCGCCGAGGTGTTTCCGGGAGTTCTTCCAAGTGCATCTCGCTGCAGGAGAGTGTGTTCCTCTCAGGGACATACACGGGCGCGCTCAGGCAACCACGCCTTCTTCAACTCTGGTCGGCAAAGCATTTCGCATGGGCTATTACTGGCCAACCGCGTTACAAGATGCCGGGGATATCGTGACAAAGTGTAAAGCTTGCCAGTTTCACGCCCGGAAGGCACATAAGCCTGCCCAAGAGCTCCAAACGATCCCCCCATCATGGCCTTTCTCCACATGGGGTCTGGATCTGCTCGGCCCGTTCCCTAAGGGGTACAAGGGCTATACACACCTGCTCGTCGCCATCGACACTTTTACAAAGTGGATCGAGGCAGAGCCTGTGTCATCTCTTCATGCCAAAACGGCTGTCCGCTTTTTCAAAAGCAACGTGGTCACGCCGCTTTGGGATCCCCACAAGCTGATCACGATAACGGTACTCAGTTCAAGTTTAGCTATTCTGTGAATATCGCGAACAGCCGGGCACCAAGGTTCGTTACCGTGGGCGCATCCACAGAGCAATGGAGCAATGAAGGAGCTAACGGACAGATCGCCCAGTATAAACGGCGGGTATTTGCCATTTAAGCGAGCGCAACAAAGCCTCGGTCGACGGTTCCGCCCGTCCTTCCGGGCAGCTTCAGACTACGGCCACCGCAACCGGGAAACTCCTTCCAATTGGTCACTACGGTAGTGCCCGCTGAATAGTACTCGCTCGCCTCAAGACGAATCCCGGTCAACTTGGTTGACTACGAGCAAGAGCGCTTTACTCGATCTCGATCTCCTCAAGGCACACGCAATCGGGCATTAAGTCGAATGGCGCGCTACCAAAGAAGATCTTCGCAAGACGCCAAATCAGTTCGAATAAGGGCTTTGCAGTGCAGACGACCTCGCTCGCGCCAAGGCCCGTAACTCCGTCCAATGCCAACAAGCTAACTCCTCGCTGGGAGGGCCCAGACACGGTCGCTTCTTCCGTCGCCCGGGCTGTTCGCCTGCTATGGAAGACGGAGAGAGTGACTGTAACATGGAACATCGACCAGCTTCGTAAGTTCTTGTGTAGGTCTTTTTGTGTCTTCTTATCCCCGCGTTTTGTAAACTTCGTGACCTTAGTTCGTCCAAGTCTTTCGGGCCGCCATGTAAAGTTCAATCCAATCTTCAGTGAATTTTCGCGGCCCCCCGTGGCCCTTTTTCACTTCTTGTCTCCTCGCACTATCCCTCTCCGTAACACTTGATGGCTGCCCGCCTTATGCATTTTTGGTTCCGCTGATCTTCGTGGTTTCCTCGCTCAGATCTAGTTTCAACAAGTTCCTGAACTCAGTGGTTATGTAACACGGCTTTTCTACCTTTATGCTAAGTCTGCTCGTGAAGCCCTCCGCGGCAGAGGCACTTACCGTTCAAGACACAACCACTTGGCAAAGCCTGCTCTTGTAAGCCCCCTACGGCAGAGGCACTTTCCTTGCTCGGTTCACACCATGAATCGCCTAACTTATGTCGGCGAGCAGTTCTCGTGATAAGTCGATCAGATACCGTGTCGCTTATCTCTACGCGACGTGTTCGAATTCGCAAACGAGGTCTTCGAGCATCGTCTGCACTGGGGCTAGGTGTCGCTTTTCTCTTGTGCACTGCTCGGTTCGCAAACTCAGGTTTCCGAGCAGCTGCACAATGGGGCCGGGAGTTAGGCTGTTGCCTCACCGGTTTTCTCAAACTTTCTAGCGCTGTGTCGCCTTTGCTCTTGGTTTCCTTGTCGTTCTTGTCTTTTTTGCTGCTCTTTCATGCAGGGAAAAGGTGAGTTTTTTATTAATCAAAAGTTTCAGGTACAAGGTATTTTTGTTACAATTGCATGTGCTACTTTAGGAGCAAGTCTCCTTCAGCCCCTCAACTTCTAACTTGAGGCGCACGACTCACCTTAAGCCTTGATTCCTTCCGGCTTCAGCCTGGAGGATGCTCAATCTCCTCCTGTCTGCTTGGTCCTTGTCCGCTGCCTCCGCTCAGATGGCTTCGACCTTCTGGTCTTGGCTCGCTGACGGCTTGGTGCGCTTTGACTTCTGCCCCTGAGGGCTTCGACCTCCTCTTCAAGTCGCAAGAAGTCCCCACGACTTACCCTCTGACTAAGGCACTTCTCGGTCATCTTGAGCTGCTCGGCTAGCTCCTTGACCCGTTCTTCCGCGGCGCGCCCTCTCGCGGCTTGTTCGCGAAGTTCCTCAGCCACTCTTCGGGGGAGCTGCTGAGATGATCGCCTTTCCTCGGACAATTGGGCCTTGAGCTTTCTCACCTTCGCCTTCAGCCTGCTCCGGCCCATGGCCGGTGTAGAGGACTCCCCCGCGAGTCCCCTCCTCCCGAGGTGCTCGTGGAAGCCCGCTGTCGGTGTAATAAATACCAGGGTGCAAAGAGTCCTGAGAAGATCAAGCGGGCCCTACGCGTCAGGCGGGCGACAAGGCCCCAGCCAAGGGCGAGCCCCCTCATATGCCGGTGAGGGCCCCACACGCCAGCGGGCGACAAAGCCCTAGCGCAGGGCGAGCCCCTACAGGTCAAGCTGGCCGCATGCGCCAAAGGACGACAAGGCCCCACAGGCGGGTGAGCCCTCACAGCAGTCAAGCTGGCCCCACGCTGTCAGCGGGCGACAAGGCCCCAGCTGGGCGCAGCCCCTCAAGGCTGCCGAGGGCCCCACACGCCAGCGGTGATCAGCCCCAACAGGTGGGCGAGCCTGCCTGCAGCGCCGCGAGGGCCCCATACGCCGCGGGCGGTAGGGCGAGCCTCACTGGGCGTGTTTAGGGCCCCCACTGGCAAGTGGGGCCTGCGGGTGGAGCGCCGCAGATGGAGTCTTCGGGCGGGCTCTTCGCCGCAAGCAGACGAAGCGATGATTAATGCGCACATCACGCGATAGACAACAAGAGATGATTACCGCTACAGTGATCCCTGCAGGTTTGAGCGGCTGTCACTGTGGTGCAGCGGAATTGACCGGCAGAGAGAAGGTTTGCTTGAGATAGCAGCCCACGTCAGGAGGAGCAGGCTAGGCCCCACCCGCAGCCTCACCGGTGTGACCGTGCGGGTCAGAGGCCACTTGCGAAGCACGCGAGGGCGGCGCCGCTCAGCGTGGGCAGTAGCACGTTGCCTCTCCCGTCAGGTCTTGTCGCTGTACTGAGAGTATCAGACGCCTACCCCTCGCCTCCCTCCGCCGCCAAGGCTTGTATAAAAGGAGCAAAGAGAGAGAGAAGGGGAGTGGTGCGTTTTTCACACACACATTTCGTAAGCATTCTGTAAACACATTCTATTCAAGCACAACAAGAAAAGAGCTAAGGCTCGGCAGGCGTAGGACTATTACCCGCAGGAGGTCCGAACCTGGGTAATCCCCGTGTGTTGCTCTTTGCTGCCCCCACGCTCAATCGAACTGAGCTCGGCCGATAGGCTAGCAGGATAGAAATCTGACCAGGGGTGTGATCCGCGGTGGTTGAAGCGGTGAACACGCCATCAGGGGCGCGCTAGGTAGGGAGCGCTTAGCTTGTTCGAGCTCTTCACCTCTTCTTCAGCAAGAATGGCGGATCAACAGCCCACGATGGACCAAAGAGGCGGCTGCAGAGCCGCTGGCACAAGGCCGACCGCGGCAATGGCGGTGGATCACCGGCCGACGGCCGCCGGCTTGTTAGGCGGCGCCTGCCTTGGAGGAGTGCACTCAAAGACAGTAACTCCATGCGCCAGGGTCCTCGGCTGACAACCCACCGTTCCGGTGATTCCTGACTTTCGGCGTCTGGTTGGCCACGGTTGGCCATTCACGACATACGCCACGGCGGTGGTGCAGTTTCGAGGCGTTGAACCGGCGCTTCGCTTTTTCCCGTTTTTCTGCCCCCGCCTTCTCAAGATCTCTCGGCGGAGGGAGCGGCCTAAGACGACTGTGAGCTGAGCGACCTCACGGGTTCGCCAGCAGCGACAAAGGGAGTGGGATCTCCTGGCCCCACTTGAGGACCGCTATCCGCGACAGGAGAAGACTCGCGCGACAAGCTCCGCAGTGGCACGACTCAAGGCGCGATCATACGCCGCCGCCTGTGGGGGACCAGGAGGGTTCTCGACGCCGCCTCCGCCGGGAAGGAGGTGTTTTAGGCGCCGTCTCGGACGGCGGCACGGCGGATTGGAGGCGATCCAGAGCAGGAGGCTCCAAGTCACCGCCGCGCTTTTTCAAGGAGTCGCACAAGGCCCAAAGGGCCGGGTGAGGTTCCGCCCACCCCATCGAGAAGTATGACGCTCCACCAACCCCGACGAAGTTCTTGCAGATCTACACTACGGTGATGCAGCCGGCCGAGGGTCGGGAAGGTTCGCGAACTACTTCCTCGCAGTCCTCACCAGTGAGCCCCGCTTGGCTCATGAACCCCCCCTCGAGTCCGTGGGTCATGGAAGGAGCTCCTGAGCTCTTTCATCACCAACTTCCAGGGCACGCTTTGAGCAGCCCGAGTCGAGGACGACCTCCACAACGGGAATGTGAAGAGAGTCAGCGCCGACTACATCCGGGCGCTCACCAGTCCGCAACACCATCCCCGACATCTCCATCGACGCCGTGGTCATGGCATTCGGGAGAGGCGCCTGAGACCCTGTGGTGAAGGAGAAGATGGCCACCCGCAAGATCAAGACGACGGAAGAGTTTTCACCTGGCGACAAGTGCGCCTTCAAAGGAGGTTGCCCGCCTCGGCTGCACGGGCGGGCACAACATGGAGCGGCGAGGCCGGACTTCAAAATCCCGCGGCAAGGACAAGAAGAAGCGCAGGCGTCGAGACCGGCAGGTCATGGCCGCGAAGCGACGACGACGACGACGATTTATTAATGACAGCGGCCGGTCATGCGATGGGCGCGGCAGCGTAAGAAAGGAGGAGGTCACGGCGCGGGCGGGAGCGGCCCCGCAGGGGTGGCTGCGCAGCGCTATGGCGATCGCTGTGGCCGCGACGGCCCTCAAGGCCGCGACGAGGGCGTAGACCGTCAGCAGCCGAGTGGAGCGGAAGGGGCTTATCGCCCCATTCACCGCAATAGCTTCCCACGACGGCCGACATGTCATGTCGCCAATAAGTTGGACAAGCGCTGCCCACGAGCAGCAGCAACAAAGGCCCCGCAACGGTAAGGGTAAGGAAGCGGCCTCGCTGGTTTCCAACAAAGCGGAGCGCCGGTTGCCGTTATCCACGGGCGGATCGGCCACCTATCCGCCCCACGCCAGCTTTAAGCGCGGCGATGAGGGAGGTGTGCGCCGCCATGCCCGGCTTTTGGTCGGCAAGGCAATCGGGCGTGGTCGAGTACCGATCGCGCTCGGTCAAAGCCGACACCCGCCAAAGACCGCCGTTTAGGACATCTCCAGATCGTGGTTGCGCCACGGTCCGGAATGTAAAGCTAGGGCGGTGCCGGTAGACGGAGGAGTTCCTCAACCTCCCGTCCGCCGGTCGCCAAGGCGCCCAGATCCAAAGCAGCAGAGCTTCGCCGGCGCTCGTTTCTTCGGCATCGCGCCGGGCCGAGTCCGCCTCACTTGGCCAGCGCCACCCTCCTGATGTTTGAGGTTCGGCAACTTCCGCACCGAGATGCTCGAGTTCGAGGTGGCGGACTTCGACCTCCCGCATAACGCCATACTGGTCGGCCGGGCGCGACCAAGTTCATGGTGGCTTGCCACTATGCGCACATGGTGGTGAAGATTCCAGGCCGGCTGGCCCCATCGCCTTGAAAGGGGACCGCCTGAGGCGCCCGCATGCACTCAGGACGCTCTCTTTGGCGGGGCAATCGGTGCCCGAAGGCCGAGGCTTCGACTCGGAGCTCCTCCCATGAAGACCCGCGGCTCCCGGCTCGTCTGCACGAGGTTAAGGCGCCTCCGAGTGAGTCTGGCCCGCAAGACTGCTCGGTAGGCGCCTCTCGCCAACAGGAAGGCGCGCTGCCTCTTCCTCCAGCCTAACGCAGACGTGTTTGCATGGCAACCGTCCGACATGGCCGGGTCCCTGTGGAGGTGATTGAGCACAATTGGCGACGCTCCTCGCTGCGATCGGGTCATCCAATGTCCCAAGTAGTCGGTGGAGCGCCAGAAGTTATCCGCCAGAGGTGGACAAGCTTTAAGGGCGGGGTCGCCCGCAGGTCGCCCATCCTGTGGCTCGCGAACCCCATCCTCGCCAAGAAATCCAACGGGCGGTGGAGGATGTGCGGACTTCACCGACCAACAGTATGCGTTCTGGCGACCAGACTCGCCGCCCCGCATTGATCTCATCGTCGACTAACGGCGGGTGCAAGCAACAAGCTTTCTGGATGCGCATTCGGTAGCACCAGATTAGCATGGTCAAGAAGATGAAGACAAGGTCGCTTCGCGGACGCCTATGGGCGCTTCATCGCTACACAAGGATGGCGTCGATCAAGAATGCAGGCCCAACTTATCGAGGGCCATGCACATCGCTTCATCGCCTCAAGTAGGACGGAACCTCGAGGTGTATGTCGACGACCGTGGTGAAGTCCAAGAAGGCGAGGAGTTGATCGGCGACCCAGAAGAAACCTTCGCCAACTTGAGGAAGTACGCATCAAGCTCAACCCCGAGAAGTGTGTATTCGTCTGTCCGGGGCAAGCTGCTAGGTTTCCTGCTCCCGAGGGGGGATTAAGGCTAACTCGACAAGATCGCTGCGATCGAGAACATGAAGCCCCCGACGCTGCTTCGCAGATGTAGTGCTTGGTGGGTGCTTGACCTCCCGGGCCGCGATAGCTCGCCTGGGATAAAAGTCTCCCACTACTCAAGCTCCTGAAGAAGACCAACCAATTCGAGTGGATTTAGGAGGCGCCAGGAGGCGCTCGACGGTTGAAGAAAATCTAACTTCCTCCCTGCGGTTGGTCGCCTGACCCGGGCGAGCCGCTGATCCTTTATGTCGCGCGAACCTCAGTGGTCAGCGCGGTGGGTGGCGAAAGGGAAGGTGTCCAGCGCCTGCTTACTACATCAGCAAAGTCCTCCACGACGCTGAACAAGGTATTCACAGACCGAAGATGCTCACGCCGCTAACGGCATCCCTAAGTCGCCACTACTTTCAGGGCGAGAGATCACCATCTTGACTAAGTACTTTATGGAGATCCTCTTCAACCGCGAGGCGACGGGTCAGACGCTAAGTGGGCCATGGAGCCGGGCAGAATTGACCTCAAGTTCGCCTCCCGAACGGCCATCAAAGCGCAAGCTCGCGGAGTTCGCAACGAGCGGACTCGCGGACACGTGTCAAGACGCCCTAGTACCTCGCCGCGGACTCTCTCTTCGACGGTTCGCTCCGCTTGAGGGGCCGGGGCAGTGTCGCTCGGTGTCTCCCACCGGCGACATTGTCCGGCACCTGGTGGTGATGGAGTTCCGTGCTACAAACAATGTCGCGGAGTATGAAGGATTGCTCGCCGGGCTCAGGGTGGCTTCGACCCTGGGCATCCGGCGGTTGCAAGTCAAAGGCGACTCTCTCCTGGTCATCAACTAGGCGAGGAAGGAATTCACCTGTTCAGATCCCATCATGGCGGCCTACCTGGCGGAGGTGCGCCGGTTGGAGCGGCACTTTGAGTGTTTGGCTTCATGACGCCCCTCGCCGCGACAACTATATGGCGGATGAACTCGTCCCCATTGCCTCGCCAAAGGCACCTGCTCCGCCGGGTTTTTGAAGAAAGACTCACGCGACCGCTCGTCGCAGCACCTAATCTCGGCGGGACGACGCTTCGACGCAGCTCCCACTAGGGATGAAAATGGTACGGATAATTTCCGACCGTCCAACCGGATCGAGGCATAATAATATCCGAAAATATAGAGCCGGATAATTTATGGATATCCGAATCCGATAAGGCGGATACGCACGGATACAATAATATCCGGCGGATATTATCCAGCTTTTCTTGATAATATCCGATGGATATTATCCCATTAGCTAAATCCATCTATAAACTATCTCTATTATATTTCTATAGGATGAATGACTAACATATATAACAACTAGATGCATGTGATTTTATATTTTTTTTGTTTTATCGGGTATGATACTTACACACCATCATTTTCATGACTATGAGCCATAAAGTTGAGTCACAAAGAGATCACTATATGTATTTGAATATACTTATTTCTTTAGTATATGTTTTCACAGACATCCGAGAGAGTATCCTTGTCCGATCCGATTTGTATCCGATATTATTCAGATCCAGATTTGTATCCGTACTATCCAGATCCGAATCCGTGATCCGATCAAACTAAATGGATCAAATACAATATGAGTGGTTTCCGATCCAGATCCGATCCGCTTTCATCCCTAGCTCCCACATCCGGAGGAGACGCCACCAATCCTCGCCACAGCCTCCTGGCTGGAGGGAGGAGGCGAAGAACTCGCCGAGGCGGTTGAGGCGGAAATGCCGTGTCGGGCAGAGTACGCCGGCGACAATGCTAACGCCGCCACACTCGTCCGGAAGGTCGCGGATGGATCAGATCCCAGCCTACCGCGGGACGGAGGATCCCGACGACGACACGCCGGTTAAGAAGATAGCGCAAGCGCTGCGCTAAGCCCTCGTAGGTGGGGACCTGACGCCAGGCGCAAACGGAGTTCTACCAAGCGCGCCACCGGGAAGCGGGAGTGCAATTTCTCTCAAATCCATGGAGGCATGTGCGGAGCCATTCAGGAGCCGTGCTGGTTGGGAAAGCTCCGCCACGGCTTTATTGGCCTACAGCCTCCAGATGCCTTCGAGCTGCGAGGAGATGTGAAGCGGCCGATTTATGTTAAGCAGATCCACCGACCGCCCAAGCGCCAACTATCCCGCCTCCCCGCCGTCATGTCCGGGCCGACATCCGGCCTGCTCCGCTGGCGACCGGAGGTTACACGCATCTGTTCGTCGCCGTCGACAAGTTCACCAAATGGGTTGAAGCCACGCCAGTCCCGGCAATCACGTCCGCTGCTGCCATTAAGTTCATGAAGAGCATCTTCGTCCGGTTCGGCGTCACCAACAGGATCATCACCGATAACGGCGCACAATTCAAGAGCGCCGATTTCCAACACTGGTGCGAAGAGCTGGGTACTAGGCTGTGCTTCGCCTCCGTTCCACATCCGAAGACCAATGGGCAAGTGGAGCGGGTAAACGCGGAAGTACTCAAAGGGCTCAAGACAAGGGCTTTCGACTGTTCGAGAAGCGCTGCAAGCGCCGGGCGGAAGAAGTCCCCATCAGACAGGGCGCCATGGACAACTCCCAATAGAGCCACCGGCGACCCTTTCTTCCTGGTGTATGGCTCAAGCGGTGCTCCCATCGAGCTCGCTTTTGGGTCCCCAAGGGTGGCGGCGCTCAGCAAAGATTTGAGACCTCGACCGCGCCAGATGAAGTAAATCTCCGGAGGAGATCAGAGATGTGGCGCGATCCGCCGCTGTGTATCAGCAAACACGCGCCGCTTATCAAGCAAGACGGTGTGTGAGAGGACACCGGTAGTGGGCGACCTGCTCGCAAGCAAAATCCAGCGCAGTCGGGCGCAATAAGTTGTCTCCCTATGGGAGGGCCCTTCAAGGTGGTTTCAGCCTCCCGCCTGTGCCCGCTTAGGCTCGCCGAGGATGGTCGCAATTGGCTTAACACTTGAACGCCGAGTACCGAGGAAGTTCTCACCCGTAGGTAGCTATTCCAGAGCTTTTTGGTTTTCCTTTGGAGCCGAGCGGCGAGGTCTTCCTCCTTCACGCCTGGGGCTGCATTGTACAAAGTCATCTTCAATATAAAGATAAGTTCTGCTTCTCTCAAGCATCTGTTTTGTCGCCTCAAGTCTGTTAGAAAGCATTCTGCTGAAAGTCGATAGCTTAAAAAGTACTTAAGGCTGATGGCCCCTTAGTAGCAAGAGCTAACGCTTAAGCTATATCGGGCGAGGCGACGCGACGAAGGCGGTTCTAGCCCGTGTGACCGCCGGTTCAGGCAACGCTGCCAACAACGGCACCAGCCGACCAGACCACTTCCGAAGGTAAGCTCTCGCCACGTAACGTTTAAGGTCGGTTCGCCAAGAGGCCATAAGGGTTGAACTAACCTGATGCCTAAGGAAAAAGCGCTCACTTGCAGCAGAACGTTCTATCTAAAACTTTTGGCGATTATTTGCTTAGCCTCAAAAAGTCTGTTAGAAAGCATTCTGTTGGAAGCTGGTAGCGAAAAAGTACTTAAGGATGATGGCCCCTTAGTAGCAAGGGCGAACGCTTGAACTTGCGGCTGGGCGAGGCGACGCGGACGGAAGGCGGGTTCTAGCCTGGTGTGTCCGCTCGGTCTAGGCAACGCGCCAACGACAGCACCAGCGACTAGACCACTTCCGGAAGCTAAGCTCTCGCCACGTAACGTTTAAGGTCGGTTCGCCAAGAGGCCATAAGGGTTGAAGTAACCAGATGCTCAAGGAAAAGCGCCACTTTCAATAGAACGCCTATCTAAAGCTTTTTATGCTCGGGTGCCCCGCTTTTTCAAGAAATAAAAGTTTATGCGAAGTTTGATCGAGACTCACGGCAAAAGAGAAAAAGATTGCATTAACAAGATTTGTACAGACAAAAACAGATGAGGGAGTTCGCCTCACTCCTCGCCTTCTTCTTCGTCGCGTTCCGCCGGCAGCGCCGCCCATCATGGAGACGCTGTTGGTGGTGGTGTCAACCCACGATCGCCGATCCGCCCAGCTTGGCGCCAAGGCTCCCATGGCGGCCGAGGTCAACGTATGCTTTGGGCAAGGCAGCTGCTTAAGACGAATCAACTGCAGCTCGAGAGCTGCCGTGCACCATCTTCGATCGCCCACGCCCGCAGCACCACCAGAGATCGCGAACGCCGACGGCGCTACCCCACAGCCCCAACAGATCAAGCAAGGCGGTCTCTCCAATGGAGAGTACAAGGTAACGCCCAGCGGTACAGGACGCCCTCGGTTGTGATAGGCGGCGCAAGAGATGTCGGCGAGATTCAAGACGCCTGGATTGCTCCGCTGAGGTCTTCGACGGCTTTGGTGGCCGAGGCGGCGTGGCTTGCGCCGCCAGCTCAGCAAGCGCTGCCTCACAAGGCGGCTCTCCCGCTTCCAGTACAAGGCAGCTCACGACGGTCCGCGCCGGCAGGTTAAAGCGCTTTTCCCGTCGCCGCCTGTGGGCGAGGCACGGAGTCCTCGGCGAGCGCCCAACGCCGGCGGGCGATGGCGCCCACGGCGCTGGCGCTGCCACCGCGCAACGCCGGGGTTCTTCCCGCCTCGCTCCGTGCGATCTCAAGGCGAGAGGCCTGCTCTCCGGCGAGCCGCTGGCGAGCTGGGGTCAAGTGAAGTCGGGCGTGATGGAGCTTGAGGCCCAGCTGGCCCACTCTATCCAATGAAGATGAACAAAAATGGGGTCGTGTATGCGAAAACATGCAGCATGCTAACCCTAGCATAAAGTGTGCATAAGTGCAGAGAAGCTACCGGCGCTGCGCCACCAAAAGCGGCGTCTGGCAGCGCCAGCTTGGCTGCAGGAGGTGCGACGGCGTAGTCGCGTTGCCACCGCCGGCAGGGCTGGCGCGAGTGGCGCCGCGCTGAAGCGCCGGCGCGACGCCGGAGGCCGCACGCCGGGCGAAGGGCCGGGCGCAGGAAGCATTGGCGCGAAGGAGCAGAAGAACCGCGAGGCGGCGCCAGCTCAGCAAGAGTCGCCGCGCTCGCCGGTGGCATGCTGCGGCGGCAGAGAAGCAGGTGGCTTCACCGAGGGGGGCCAGAGGAGGCGGCGAGAGCTCAGGGCTGGAGGGCGAGCTCTCTTTGCTTCCTCCTCCTCGCTGCCGCCGGCGAGGATGAGGCGGCGCTTCCCGAGAGCGCGGTCGGAGTCGGCAGCCACGCCAGGAGCGGCAGCAGCCGCGGAAGCTTTGGCGGGGGCTGGAGGCGGTTCGCGGATCTGCAGTGGTCCCCGGGCCACTTGGACCGTGGGACAAGAGACCTCCATGTGGGGCAGCCAATGCAAGTATCGGTTGCGCCCCGTGATCCCCATGCCGAGAGGGAGCGGATGGTCTCCCAAGAAAGAGATGTCGCCGACGGCACGGCCAGAGCCCTCACACCATCGCCGAGCACGTTTCTCCCAAGACATTCTCGCGGTTGGACGCAAGAGAGAAGAAGAAGCCATAAGTCACAAGGAGTCAAAGGAAAAGACATTCCAAAGAAACAAGAAACCCGGGAGATTGAAAGAACATTTACCTCCGGGGACAAGGCGAGCTCCATCGTCATCGCCATAGTACTGCCAGGCGGGGCGAACCCTCATGCGGAGTGGGCAGAGGAGGCGCCGCAAAAAATTCGTGGCAACGTGGGTTCCGGTGAGCCTGCTATGCGAGCTCAGCGATGCGCCTCAAAGATTCTCCAGCCCGCCGAGTCGCCGTGCAAAGACCCCACTGCGCAGGATTCCGCAGACCCTCGGGAGGTCCAGTCGCCGCAGCTACCGGAGTCCTCCACGTACACCATTGGCGGTGCGCCCTTCCAGCTTGACTTGACCGTGACCGGAGAAAGGCGGCGCGCCACGGAGCGCAGTAGCAGTTTCATCGGTTCCCGCCGGGCGCGACTCGCATGCAGCGGAAGAGCCGGGCCAGAGAGCGGAGGTTTGGCATCGCCCCACCAACATCTCGCAGAGGTGGACGAAGATGGTCGTGGCCACGACAAGTTGTTGGGGGGAAGGTGCGTCGCCTGGATCTCGTAGAAGGCGAGCACCGCTAAGAAAAACTCCGAGTACGGAGGTACGAGCCCCGCCAAAGACGCCTGTGAAGGTCACAATCTCCTGCCGCGGGGCTTGGCACTATGGTGCCGGCGCGGAACCGGACGGAGGTGAGCGGCACGAACCCTTGGAGCCGCGTCGCCACTTCCTCATCGACACCAGAGGAGGGCAGAGCTGGCCCAGACGATGGCGCGTCCCCGCGGCGACCCTTGCTGCGTTTGGGCGCCATGGAAAACGGTGGAGGAGTTGGCGAGAAAAGAAGGTGGCAGCGGCGGAGAAGGCTCTGTGGCAGCGGCGAAGAAGGTGAAGGGCAGATTGAGGACTTAGCGTGCGGAAGGATTGGTCGCGGCGCCAAGAGAAGTATTTATAAGCAAGGCGCGCGGGTGCGACGGTTTGGATTCCGTCCCCACGCGCGCATGCGCTATCATTGCCCCGCGTGTTTTGATTTCCGGTAAAGCGCGCGGCTCCTCAAGGAAGATCGTGCAGTGGAGAATCAGCGATGGTCACGCAGGAGGTGGGCCCCCACGATCTGCTCACCACTGCAAGAGAAACGGAAAGTGTCCGCGCGACGGTTCACAGATCATGGTGGACCCGGCCACTGCTTGGTAATAAATACCAGGTGCAAAGAGTCCCGAGAAGACTGCTGCTCGACGCTGTCAAAGGGCGACAAGGCCCCAAATACAGGCGAGCCCCTCAGGCGCCGGGCGAGGGCCCCACACGCCAGCGGGCGATCAGCCCCAGCTGCAGGGCGAGCCCCTCGGCGGTCAAGCTGGCCCCACACGCCGCGGGCGACAAGGCCTCAGCCACAGGCGAGCCCCTCAGGCGCCGGCGTAGGGCCCCACACGCCAAAGCGGGCGATCAGCTCCCAACAGGTGGGCGAGCCCTCCACAGGTCAAGGGGGCCCCACGCACAAAGGGCGACAAGGCCCCAGCCTGTGGGCGAGCCCTCGTAGGTCAAAGCGAGGGCCCCACACGCCAGCGGTGATCAGTGCCCCAACAGCAGGGCGAGCCTGTCAAGCGCACGGGCGAGGGCCCCATACGTCAGCGGGCGTGGTGGGCGAGCCCCT
Organism: Raddia guianensis; assembly: GCA_036346415.1. Classification (NCBI taxonomy): domain Eukaryota; kingdom Viridiplantae; phylum Streptophyta; class Magnoliopsida; order Poales; family Poaceae; genus Raddia; species Raddia guianensis. Next base: position 16,666,521 of record CM070534.1, on the reverse strand, counting down.
CACGCTTAGGGCCCCCACTTTCAAGTGGGCCCGCGTGGGTGGGAGCGCTGCAGATGGAGTCTTCGGCGAAGGCTCTTCGCCGCAGCAGACGAGCGCATTTAATGCGACATCACGCGCGGATAGACAGCTGAAGAGATGATTACCGCTACAGTGATCCTTGCAGATCTGAGCGGCTGTCACTATGGCGCAGCGGAATTGACCGGCAGAGAGAAGGTTTGCTTGAGATAGCCGCCCGCGTCAGGAGGAGCAGGCTGGGCCCCACCCGCAGCCTCACCGGTGTGACTGTGCGGGTCAGAGGCCACTTGCGAAGCGCGCGAGGGCGGCGCGCCAGCAGGCAGGGCAGCAGACGCTGCCTCCCTGTCGTGGTCTTGTCAAGCACCGAGAGTATCAGATTGCCACTCTCCTCTCGTCTCCCTCCGCCAGTTCAAGGCTTGTATAAAAGGAGCAGAGAGAGAGAGAGAAGGGGAGAGGTGCGTTTTTCACACACACATTTCGCAAGCATTCTGTAAACACATTCTATTCAACCACAACAAGAAAAGAGCTAAGGCTCGGCAGGAGTAGGACTATTACCCGCAGGGGGGTCCGAACCTGGGTAATCCCCGTGTGTTACTCTTTGCTGCCCCCACGCTCACTCGAACTGAGCTCGGCCGATAGGCTAGCAGGATAGAAATCTGACCAGGTGTGAGCCGCGGTGGTTGAAGCGTGAACACGCCTGGCACCCGCTATGATGGCGCTGGGCCGATGGTGACTCCATCTCGAGCCCTCCATGGTGTCCTTAAAGACCCAAGGAGATGACCAGTTAGCCGCCATGGCGATATAGCTCAATGAACTAAGTTTGGTTTTGGGGCTTACCTTGCTGCCGGCTTTTCAGCCCTCGGCAGCGATCTTCGAGACCGTGAGTCACGGCTCGCTGGCGCGGATGAGACCGCGCGCCGCCCTTGCCGCCGCCTTTCTTTCTTTTTGTTCTCGGAGCCCGTCTGGCTGGGAGCAGGAGCAGCGGCTAAGAACTTTCGCCCCTCGGCCTCGCCTGTTTTCCTCTTCCGCCGGCCACCTTTCGGCGAGTCGGTGTCGCCACGGGCGACGCTGGGTTTCCAATCGGTGGCAGCTTGTGCGCCTGCTCGTGGCCTTTCTGTTTCCTTGGCTGCAGGCTACCGCCGCCTACCATCTCTTCGCCGCCAGGATGGATTGCCCCGCGACGGCGTTGTGCGCGACCGCCTCGCTTCGGTCCCACTCGAGCAACTTGCGGAGCTATCGCTTTGGCCCCGCTGTCCGGGCGCCAGCATCGCTTCTTCGCTTCCCACCACTCCACCGCCTCCCTTCAGCAGGTCGAAGTTGGTCGCTGAGTTCGGGCGGAGCAAGCTCCACGCCGCCAGCTTGTCCTGAGGTCAAGGTTAGCCTTATCGCTCACGACTGCGGTGCAGTGTCGGGCAAGAGAGACGCCGATTGCCGCCAACGCCGCTCGTAGCAATCTCCTCCTGGGCAGCTGATGAAAAGGAGGTTATTTGAGCCTAACGCAGTCAGGAAGATAGTAAGGTCGAAAGATTTGTTACTACGCACTCCTACCTGCCGTGGAGGGTTCGATCTTCTTCTTCGCCGCCAAGACTTTCTCGCTTCTTCCTCGGGGCCTTAGCGGCTTGTTCGCTTTGGCCCTTGGGTGTTAGCGCGATGAACTCAGCCCCGGTGAGTCGAAGGCCCTCTCGCGCAACGCAAAAAGTTTTTCCTTGCGCGACTTCTTTCTCGAGCCTCCTCCGCCGGGCGACTGCCAGAGCCGCGCTATATGGCTCCGTGAGCCCGCTGTAACGCCTAAGCCAAAGGGTCATGTTTTTACCTCTTCGCCGCTTTGCTCGATGTGGAGGGAGGGCTTGGTCTCTTCCTCATTGGCTCACTCAGCTACGCTTGGTCCGCCTCGGCGAGCCTGCCGCCACGGGCGTTCCTTCATGAAGCTAGCGGTCGCCGTGTTGCGGCGAAGCCAAGGCTGGCTCGCCGCCATCTTGGGCTTTAGGCCACCTTGGCCTTGCCCTTCTTCGCTTTCTTCTCCGAATTCCGGAGAGCTCTTCCACGATCCCCGAGGATCGGGCTTGGTCCTCCCGCATTGGAGAAGCAGATGTTAGCATTTAACGACGGTGCGGATTCGGCAACACGGACCAGAGTTCAAGCAATTTACCTCGGTCGTGCGGACGAGCACATTCCGCGGACAGGTGTAGGCCACCTCGCCGGTGACCTCGCCGTCCTTCTTCGCTGCCTTCAAAGATGGCGCCAATTCGCCACCACCTATGCGCTTGTTGGCTTGTCTCGCCTGAAAGCAGGAGAGCCTCGTTAGTCCATGTTCGGATGAGTTATCGAGTAAAGGTTGAGTCTTAAAGGCACTTACCCGTGCTTTCCTCGAGATGTCTTCCCATCCTCTATCTTATAGAAGGGATAGGTTTTTCTCCGCAGCCGACAGATCCTGCTCACGTGAAGTCCCTGATGATCTTCGCCTGCGGAGCCCGAGGCTCACGAGGGAGGCGATCTTCCTCGCTGGTACCAGTCCTCGGGTCATCTTCGCCGAGGCATTGGCGCTCCTTCGCCGGGCGCTTCCCGTGAAGACGAGCTTGTTTGCCGCTCCGCTCGTGTAGAACCACTCGCCCACCACGCGCCCATCGAGTCGAAAGCAAAGGTGGTCGGGGTACGGCGGTTGTCGGCGGTAGCCCGGAGCTTGAGGTAGTAGCACCCTCAGCTGAAAGCGCGCGAGCTGCTCCTCGTTATCGGTAGTAATGGAGGAACAAATTTCACCGGTGGATCGATGCTCAGATAGCCCTCGCATGTGTGCGAAGACGGCCATCCGGAGGATGGAGTTCGATTAAGGTTCGCCACCTCCAACTACCGATGTTCAAGAAGGCCTCGACGGTTGCTCGTGAGATCTTAGCCCTAACAAGGCGATCGGTTCAAGTCGATTAACTCTCCGCTGCTGCCCGAGTATCCTCCTCTCCCGCAGCCTCCAGCCTAATGGCAGTCGATGTGGCCCTCATCCTCCCTGACCTTCAGTCCTCCTGTCAGCCGGTGCCAGAACTTGGCCATGGCAGTTCCTGTGGCTAGACAAACAGCCGGAGGGTGGAGTTCGGTTTTTGATGCCGAGCGTGGTTGGATTCGGTTCTTTGATGCCGAGCGTGGTTGATTTAGGGCTAGGAGAGGAAAGGCGGAGAGCGTATGGTCAGTCATGCAGCTTGGGTGCTTTTATAGTCCCATATGAGCAACTCGCGACGGCTTTGTCACAAAACGGTTAGTTTTTTATCAAGAACGGCTAGGTAAAACAATACCGCTTTTCACCGCAGAAGGATTTTAAGTTACTGCTGGAATCGCCAACGGCTATTTTTTCTAGTGTTTGCAATCAAGGTCGAGTGCTCGCCAGCAGATGTGATTCCTCGCTCGACGCAATGAAGTTGCTCAAGATCGACCAGGTTTGTTCGGTCCCTGACGAATCTTGTTCTTGCTGAACCATAACCTGCTCGGCCACCGTTGCTTCGACTTTGTAGCGGTAGAATTTCCTCTCAGGATTTGAGTCTCAAGAGGAAGACCCCACTCTAGTGAGTCCTTCCACTTGAGTCTCGGGCTAGCTGTCGGGATAAAAATACGCCCATTGCCATGGCTCCACTCCCCGACGGCCTAATCGAATACCTACCAGGCCCAGCTCCTCGAAGGTTCTATCTAGCCCATGTGCATCCCGCTGAACAGCCTCCGAGTTGGCACGGTGCGAACGGCCAAGGATTCCAGCTTGAGTCCGTCTCTAACAAGAGTTCTGCACGGTTACGTGAAGACCCTTGGACGTTGGTTTCCTGATTGGATTAGGAGTCGTGATCCCCAAGACTAGAGTATGCCTTATCTGCCTCGGATGTATTTGGCATGTCGAGTTCGCTATATCTCGTAGTTAGCCCGCCCGATATTCTCTCGGTAGGTCGGTTTGTTCAGCATTATATAAACAGAGCTCCCCACGGCGCTTAGGGGCATCTAACCCTCGCCAAGAGCTGTGATCTTAGCACTTTGTATACACCACAATCTCGCCGAGACTTGTTCGCCTCTGGCCGAGCCACCTCTTGTAATCATCTTCGATATATAAGAAAAGGCCGGACGAGGTCATGATCTCGCCGAGAGGCCCGAACCGTAATAAAACCCCTGCCTCCCGTTCGTTGTTATTCGCGTTGTTCGGCGTGTCTCCTATCTCAACCTTGAAGAATCTTAATCGACTTGAGGTCATATCTCAACCATCGACATAAGGTGTATGGTTTTGGTATGTGTTCACCGTGATGCAAACGGTGGGTATGTGGGTCGACGCTCGGGGACACTGAGGTCAGGTGCGTCCGGGCGCGGCAAGCGATCGGATTCGATGACTCGCGGTCACATGAGGTGGTGTACTGGAAGCTTCACCTATGTGATGGAGGTATCGGCACAGACGTATCGGGACGATCGCGGGGACAGCTAGAGGCAAAGGCCCCGGATGCGGCAGACGATCGGGTTCGGCGACTGGCGGTCACACGGGTGGTGTACTCAAGAAGCTTCATGGCAAGGAGTCCGAGGCACCGGAGGTCAGGGCGCTTGTGAACTATGGTGGCGGTTGGTCAATCCGTGGGCCTGTGCATGGGCCGCAATCGAGGAAGTTGTACGGAAGGTTCTGGTTATCCTGCTGTAAACACCGTTAGGTTCGGGTTAGCGGTATCAAAACCCGGTCGTTCTCGGTTAGCCCGTGGAAAACCCCCGGTTCGGCTCGGGTTATCCGGTGGTAAAACCCTGTTCGGTTCTGGGTTATCCGGTGTGTGAGAAACCCTGTCAGGTTCTGGGTGAGCCCGTGGAAAACCCTGGTTCGGTTCTGGGTTAGCCGATGTTGTTAAAACCCTGGAGGTTACGGGTTAGCCTCTGCGAGAAAACCCCTGAGGGCCTCATGGCTTGGTACCTAATATTCTGTGATGCCAAATATTCGGGGAATATTCCCTAGGGTGGCTATATAAGGAGAGGGGGTGGAGGCTTGGGAAGCCAATTTTACCACCATGTAGCCCTAGGTGAGAGGTGTGAGGAGAGGGGGAGAGAGGGGTCTCTCAATGGTTGTAAGGTGGAAAATTCCAGAAATAAAATACCAACTAATTCCCAAAATATTTGTGAGCCTTGTCCTTTTATTTTCATCGGTTTTTGTGAGAAAAGAAATTAGAAATGAAAAAAAAAAGGAAAGAGAGAGGGGCGGCTAGGGGGAACCCAGCCGCCGCCACCTCCATCTGTGAGAGAGGATGAGAGAGAGGGAGCAGGCCGGCCATGGCGGAGGCGCGTCAACCAGTGGCGCGCGAGCCTGAGGCACGGCGGTGGCGAGGCGGCGCTGGGCTTGGTGGCGACCGGCGTTGATGCAGCCTGTGACCGGTCAGGGGGCGGCGTGGCCTGGACACGGCCGCAGGAGGAAAAAGGGAAAAAGAAAAATAGTAAATTGTTGAGCTCCTGTTCCCTGTTCATCTAGTGCGCCTGTGTCTTGTTCTTCCCATACTGCAGTACAGGGTGAAAGGCGGTATCTTTCTTCAGATTGGGAAGGGGATTTTTCTCTCTGTGTACAGCGCCATGCGAGAGGAAGTTTCCCTCTCTAACTCAGCATGCTCCCTGCTTCATGCTCTTGTTTTTGGCCCTCTGTTCTTGCCGCATCACAGATCTCAGAGAGAGAAAAGAAATAGAGGAGAGCACGTGCATGCTCCTGTGTTCTTGCAGCAAGAAGGAGAGAGAAAGAGATTGAGAGGAGAGAGAGAAATCAAGGGCAGCTCCCTGATCCTTCTCCACGGCATAGTAGGATAATGAAATCCCTCTCCATCTTTGTTCCAGTGCATGAGCTATAGAGAGATGGTGGAGAAAGAGGCCACGGGATTGAGAGATTACTAGAGAGAGAATCAAGAGAGAGAGCTGTAGATCAGAGAAAGAAGAGGGAGGCACAGAGAGGAAAGCTGAGAAGGGAAATCTGGATGGAGAGAGGAGTGAGCAAGATCCAGCGTCCTCTTTGTTCTCCTGTCCACGGCGGCTTGTAGGAAGAGAGAGGGAAGAGATGCAAACAGCTCGGCTAGGGAAGTCCCTTGCGGCGTGCTGGCCCTAGGTGGCGCGGCAAGACCGTCCATGCCAAAGGCGGGGGCTCAGATCAAAGATGGTGCTCGGGGCAGCAAGGAGACAAGGAGGACCGTGACCTTGCTCCACCTCGCAGCAGTAGAGTGTGGCGGTGATTATGAGTTGGTAGCGAGATCAAATGGCCAGTGTTTCTAGACTCCGATGGTGGGCACACGACGTATGTTCGATCAAATGTCTAAAAGGAAATTTGCGGATGGTTTGGTCGGAAAATTAGGTGGGCTCTTATTCACCCCCCCTCTAGTCGCCGATCCCGGTCCTTCAACTGGCATTCTGGTGGCGATATATAAATGAGTCAGGAATATCCTGTCTCAGATTAAATTGCCGAGCGACCACAGCAGGGTGATAGAACTTGACGGCGTGTTCTCCGCCGAACCACAGCGAATCACACTCCTATCAGATTTCTAAACTGCTAGCCGATCAGCCCGAGTTCGATCCGATTCGAGTGTCGGGCACGACAAGGAGCGACGCACAGCGATTACCCAGGTACGGACCCCCTCGCGGGTAATAGTCCTACTCCTGCCGAGCCTTTGCTCTTTTCATGATGTGGTTGAGTATGAGAATGGTTACAGAAATGCTTCCTCCCTCTCTTCTTCTCTCTCATCTCCTTTTAGACATGCCACTGGTTGGCGGAGAGAGCAAAAGGGGTAGTATAGTACACTGATAAGACTAGGGAGACAATACCGGAGAGACGAAAACGTGCTGCCGAAGCGCCGAGCGGCGCCGCCCACGCACGCTCGCAAGTGGCTTCTGACTCGTGTGAACGCGCCTGCCAAGTAACAGGTTGGGCGCTGCTCCACCGCCTGACACGGGCGGCCAATTTGGTGACTGCAAGGCCTCTCACGGCTCGGCCCACGAGCCACAAAGGATGCTTGGTCGAACCACGAGGTCATTGTAGCGTAATCATCACTCTTGGTCCATCCGCATGACGTCGCATTAAATGCTTTCTCCTTCATAGCGGGGAGAGCCTTCGCCCAGAAGACTGCCCTCTGAACGCTTCCTACCGTGCGGGCCCCACCTGTCAGTGAGGGGGCCTCCGTGCTTGGGGAGAGTTCGCTTGCACGCTGGGGCCTGATCTCCCGCCTGACACGTGGCGGCCTCGCCTGGAGCGCTATAGAGCTCGCCCATGCGCTGGGGCCTGATCGCCCGCCTAACGCGTGGCAGCCTCGCCTGGAGCGCTACGGAGCTCGCCCATGCTCTGGGGCCTGATCGCCTGCCTGACGTGTGGCGGCCTCGCCTGGAGCGCTATGGTGCTCGCCCACGCGCTGAGGCCTGATCGCCCGCCTGACGCGTGGCGGCCTCGCCTGGTCTTCTTTAGTGCTCTTAATACCCCGGTATTTACTGCACCGACAGTAGCCCTTGGGTCCACCGTGAGACGTGAACCGTCGCGCCGATATTTTGCCATTTCTCGCGTGATGGGAGATGAATCGTGGGGGCCCACCATATGCAGCGGCCGCCCATCAGATTCTCCACCTGCACACGATTTTCCTTAGATCGCGCTTTTGCGGAAACCGAGACGCGACGGGACATAATGGCACACAAGGCGTAATGGGGACGGAATCCAAACCGTCGACTCACTCTTTCTACCTATAAATACTTCACTTATTTATGCCGCGACGAGTTCTTCCACTCGCCAAATCCTCAAATTGCCATCCGCTTTCTCGCCACCGCGGCAGAGGTTTTTCGCCAGTGCCACCGCACTTAGCCTTCCTGCCGCTGCGCTTCCACCGCCTTCCCATGGCTCCAAAGCGCAGCAAGGATCGCCATGGAGATGCCACCCGCCGCCACTCGACGCCGCCAAGGCCACCGAGCCAGCTTTGTCCGCCTGCTGTGATGAGGAGACGGTCTCACGGCTCCAGCGGCACGTGCTGCCGTCCGCCGCCCAGTTCCGCGCCAGCACCATGGTGCCAAGCCCCCGCCACGGGAGATCATCACCTTCACCTGGGCTGTCCTGGCGGGGCTCGTCCCTGTTGGTGATATGCCCTAGAGGCGATCATGTGAGATGATTGTATCATACGTCTATGTTCATGTACTTATGAGTTCCCTGAATAAATGTCACTGCTTTGTTCATTAAGTACGACTTAATTGTGAAACACATTGTCAATATGACATTATTCTAAATGATCCCTGGTCACATACCATTATATGGAACAATAGTGATTTGACCAGCACATGTATTTATTGATAGTAACGCTTCAATGATCATTTATATGAAGATATGAAATCAATAATGTGGGCACATGTTAGAGAACATGGGGTTGATAGACCCGCTCCGAGACACTGCTGAGATAGTTATCTTAAAAGTGCCATCAGGGTTAGTCTCAAGTGGTATACCTATACGGTCCTTCGACCTGAGATCCTTATTGATTCTCAAAGATGCGAGTCGATACTTTGGGGCTATTAAACGCTTCACCGTAACAGGAAGTTATAAAGGTAGCTTATGGTATGCCATGAAACATGACGGAGGTGTAAGAGATCAAGATGGAATTTGCCCTCCTGATAACAGGAGAGATATCTCCGGCCCTCGGTGTGGATGGATAAGGAAAGTGCATGGCCATGCCAAAGTGATTAAAGAATTAATCACAATTATATCCATTACATTGACGAGTGAATGGGTCGAGCTATCACAAGGGTGGCACACTTCTTGCCTTGAGCTTGACTGATGTCTTATGGCAAAAAGGATCCTATATGAGTGTATCGAGGTTCAGCTGATTCGATCATCGTGTGCATTCGGGGGTCTCTATGTGCTGCTAGGTACCGCTATTGACTTGTGGTCTGGAGAAATGTTTCTCCGAGATCGCAGCCGACTTGTACATGAGCCTAATGAGTCACACACTTAACGGGTTGGAACATTACTAATAGATTCGATCCATTGGTGGGTTTGTGCGGAGTTAGATCCACTACGCACTAATGGGTTTCTATTGTAGAAGATCCATTAGCGCGAGACATAATGGGCTTCTCTAGTAGAAAGCCCGTTAGTGCACTCTATAAATTGGAGAGGTGGGCGCGGGGTGGGAGAGTCTCCCCACCATGAAACCATGGCCACCACCACGCCCCACTCCTCTAAACTTTAGCCGTCGCGAGCACGGGTGATAGCACACCAACGCGCAACGTTCCTTCCCTAGACGTGTGGATACCGTAGAGGCGTCATCGCTCCTGCACCGGCGCTGATCGAGAGGACCGGCTACATCCGCAAGAAGGAGGAATTGTACCGCGTCGAGTTCGACTACGTACAGTGCTTTGCAACACGCGGGGAGGCTTCACCCACTCTTCTTCCGCTGCTAACGTGCTGCATGGGTAACGATCTGTGATCCCTGACTCGCTTCCTTCCTGGGTGGTCGTGGTAGAAAATTTTATTTTCCGGCTAGCGTAGCACCGCGTCCTCTTTCAGTCCTGCCGTATTCGGAGTTCTTCTTGGGACCACCGTGATAGTCGCAGTAGCGGCCGTTAATTAAAACGTGTTCACATCGCAGGGTAGAATACGATTCTACGCCTAACTTGTTTTTGCAGGGAATGATGTGAATGGTATGGCTCCCTTGTATGTGTGTGATGCATGATGTAATTTTCATAGCCTGCGTGCTATAGTTTATTGCGGCTTGGGCTGTCATGTTATTGTATAACAGCCTGCGTGCTGATTTGTGATGCTTGATATTCTCATGTATTATTCACTAGCTATTAGATGTAGTAGCTTGGTGCTTCATCATGGAGACTTCTTGCATGATGGCCCAAGGATCTATTTATGGAGATCGGAACGCCATGGGCCATACTATTTCACAAGTCAATATGATTGTTTGTGATTATATCTGTCTTGCTATTCCGCCATATTTCATATTTGGTGGATGTGATTCCTATATGATAGAATATTTTCCTCAAAAATTAAGAGCTTGATGCCCTTCCAATAGCTGCACCCATAAAGGTCTTGTACATTAATTGGCGTTTCAGCATACAGCAGGTGCCATTAGTTTCCTTGACTAAGTGGGTGAAGTCGTACTTCACATGCATAGTATTGGTTTACTTATGGAGGCTATCAAAATGGTTTTGGGCCTGTGGCGTGGTGTTGGGAGCCGGGCAATGGATGCCACCCAACAAGCAAGAGTCACATACGATGTGATTGGCAAGGGGTTGCCTACTATGTCACTTAGTTCTAGGAGTCGCCTCCACGCACTAGTTCTTTGAATGACTATGGATCTTGTCCTACTAAAATGCACCGGAGGGAAAGTGATTTTAGTGGGAGCATCTTTTATTAAATTGTTTAATGGAAGATTAACATGAACATTGTGCTAAGACTTTGCCTTTTTATTACTGTTGTAGATGGCGCCTAACAATGTCAATAATTTTGGTTTTAACTTGCGATCGATTCTGGAGAGAGAGAAGCTCTCTGGAACGAATTTCATTGACTGGTATCGTAATTTGAGAATTGTTCTCAAACAAGAAAAGAAAGAGTATATCCTTGAGGAACCATATCCTGAGGAACTAGCTGACAATGCTACTACTGCTGAACGACGTGCTTATGAGAAGCATGTCAATGATGAGGTCGATGTTGGCTGTCTCATGCTTGCTACTATGTCCTCTGAGCTCTAGAAGAAATATGAGAACACGAATGCCTATACTATGATCACGGGCCTTCGCAGCATGTTTGAGAACCAAGCAAGAGCTGAGAGATTCTAGATCTCAAAGGCTCTGTTTGCGTGCAAGCTGGCAGAGGGAAGTTGACGGCGTGTTCTCCGCTCAACCACTGCGGATCACACCCCTGGTCAGATTTCTAGTCTGCTAGCCAACTCGATCAAGCTCGATCCGATTTGAGCGCCGGCACAACAAGGAGCGATCACAGATTTACCTGTGTTCGGACTTCTCGCGGTAATAGTCCTACTCCCGCCGAGCCTTAGCTCTTTTCTCGATTGTGGTTGAATGGGAATGTGTTTACAGAGTGCCTCAATGCACGAACACTTCGTGATGTGTGTGTTCAGATGCCTCTCCTCTCCTTTTTTTTTCTCTCTCTCCCTCTCTCTCCCTCCTTTTATACAAGCTTTGGGCTCAAGGAGAGAGCCGAGGAGTAGGCAAGATGAGGCTCTCAAGACAATCGACAAGACACGACGAAGAGACGAAAACATGCCACGCCACGCCAAGCAAGGCCGCTCTCGCGTGCTTCGCAGTGGCCTCGACCCGCATAGTCACACCGTGAGTCTGCAAGGGGCCTCGCCGCCTCCTCGACACGGCGGCCTCCTCAAGCAAACCTTCTCTCACGGCCAATTCTTCTCATACCATTGGATGTGCCTCGCCAGACTGCAGGGTCATCAGAAGGTAATCATTTCTTCCTCCGCTTATCCGCGCTGGTGTCTCATTAAATGCGCTTGTCTTCTTCAGAAGCAGGGAGCCTTCGTCCAAGACTCCTTCGCAATGCTCTCGCCGCTGGCCCCGCCGGGCGCCAAGGCCTCGCCTGTCTTCAGAGGGGTTCGCCCACCCACCCGCCGGCGCGGGGCCTCGCTTTGCTTCTGGGGCTCGCCACGCACCCGCCTGCGCGCGGGGCCCTCCCGCCTCGAGGGGCTCGCCCACGCTGGGCCTTGCTCGCCCGCCGACGCTGGGCCCTCCCGCTTCGAGGGGCTCGCCCACGCCACTGGGCCTTGCTCGCCTGCTGACGCTGGGGCCCTCCCGCCTTCGAGGGCTCGCCACGCCACTGGGCCTTGCTCGCCTGCCGACGCGGGGGGCCCTCCCGGCCTCGAGGGGCTCGCCCACGCCACTGGGCCTTGCTCGCCTGGGCCGACGCGCTGGGGTCTCTCTACTTCCTAAGGCTCTTTGTACCCCGGTATTTATTACACCGACAGAAGTCCTGTGAGTCCTCATGTGATCAAAATGATTGGTTACATTGAGAACTTGGAGAAACTTGAGTCCCCTTTGAGCCAAGAGTTGGCCACTGATGTGATTCTCCAATCGCTTCCTGCAAGCATTGAGCCTTTCATTGGGAACTTTCATATGAATGGCATGGAGAAAACCATGTCCAAACTGCATGGGTTGCTAAAGACAGCAGAAGAGAGCATCAAGAAAAGCAACAATCATGTGATGATGGTCCAAAAGGATGGTGGTAAAAAGAGAAAGCGTGGAGCAAAAGGCAAGGGTAAGGATGTGATCTCGAACCCGAAACCTAAGCCTGATGGTAAGACCAAGGGTGGCCCTACGGCTTCTGATGAATGTCACTACTACCATAAACCCGGTCATTGGCGTAGGAACTGCAAGAAATATCTAGAGGATAAAAAGAAGGGAACCTTGGCTTCCGCTTCAGGTATTAATGTTATAGAAATTAATCTTGCTACTTGTCCTAATGAGTCATGGGTATTTGATACCGGATCGATGATTCACACTTGCAAATCGTTGCAGGGCTCAAAAGGACTAGAAGATGTGCAAGTGGTGAGGTGGAAGTTCGCGTCGGCAATGGCGCAAAAGTTGCTGCGGTGGCCGTCGGCGTTTATCCCTTATCTTTACCGTCGGGATTAGTTTTGGAATTAAATAATTGTTATTATATTCCATCGTTGAGCAGAAACATTATCTCTTCTTCATGTTTGGAAGAAGATGGTTTTGAGTTTGTAATAAAGAACAAGCGTTGTTCGTTTTATTTCAACAATATGCTCTATGGTCATTATTCATTATTGAATGGATTATATGTGCTAGATCTTGAGGATAAGTCTGTCTATAATGTTAATGCGAAAAGACTTAAAACAAATGATTTGAATCGCACCTATCTGTGGCATTGTCGCTTAGGCCATATAAATGAGAAACGCGTGCAGAAGCTCCATAAAGATGGTCTTCTTGATTCATTTGATTTCGAATCATTTGATACATGCGAATCTTGTTTACTTGGCAAGATGACTAAGACGCCATTCACTAGTTCTAGTGAGAGAGCTAGTGAATTGTTGGCCCTAATACATACTGATGTATATGGACCAATGAGCGTTGTGGCTGGAGGTGGATTCCAGTACTTCATCACTTTTACTGATGACTTTAGTAGATATGGCTATATCTATTTGATGAGGCATAAGTCTGAAGCCTTTGAAAAGTTCAAGGAGTTTCAGAATGAAGCACAAAATCATTTGGGTAAGACAATTAAATTTCTACGATCTGATCGTGGAGGTGAATATTTGAGCCATGAGTTCAATGATCATCTTAAGAGTTGTGGAATTGTTTCACAATTGACTCTGCCAGGGACGCCTCAGTTGAACGGCGTATCTGAACGGAGGAATCGGACTTTGTTGGACATGGTACGATCTATGATGAGTCAAACCGATCTTCCGTTATTTCTATGGGGACATACTCTAGATACTGCTGCATTCACTTTAAATAGGGTTCCATCAAAATCCGTTGATAAGACACCATATGAGATGTGGAAAAGGAAACGTCCCGATTTGTCTTATCTAAAGATTTGGGGCTGTGAGGCTTATGTTAAACGTTTGTTGTCAGATAAGCTCCACGTCAAATCGGACAAGTGCTTCTTTGTGGGGTATCCAAAGGGTGTTGGGTATTACTTTTATAACCGGGATGAAGGCAAAGTGTTTGTCGCCCGGAATGGTGTATTTTTGGAAAAGGAGTTTTTCAAAAGAGCCAGTGGGAGCAAGGTGCAACTCGAAGAAATTCGGGAAACATCGAAAAATGTTTCTGCTCCTTCTGATTCTCTAGAGGAGATGCAAAATGTTGCAGAACCTATAGAAGAGGCACCATCCCCACGAAGGTCTACAAGGGCGAGCCGCGCTCCCGAGAGGTATATGTTCCTCGCTACGGAGCAGCGTGACATTTTATTGTTGGACAATGATGAGTCTAAAGACTATGCGGAAGCGATGGTGGGACCGGAGTCTGAGAAATGACTGGAGGCCATGAGATCTGAAATAAAGTCCACGCATGATAATCAAGTTTGGAACTTGGTTGATCTGCCTGATGGTATAAAAACCATTAAGTGCAAATGGGTTTTTAAGAAAAAGATAGATGCCGATGGAAATGTTCACATCTTTAAGGCATGGTTAGTGGCTAAGGGGTATAGGCAAATTCATGGTATCGACTATGATGAAACCTACTCGTCCGTAGCCATGCCGAAAACTATCCGGATCATGCTAGCGATTGCTGCATTTCACGACTATGAGATACGTCAAATGGATGTCAAAATGGCTTTCCTAAATGGAAACCTGAGTGAGGACGTGTACATGACACAACCTCAAGGTTTTAACGATCCTAAGAATGTTGCAAGGTATGTAAGCTTCAGAAGTCCATTTATGGACTGAAACAAGCATCTCGGAGATGGAACCTTCGTTTTGATGAAGTGGTCAAAGAGTTTGGCTTCATCAAGAATGAAGAAGAGCCTTGCATTTATAAGAAGGCAAGTGGGAGCGCAATTGTATTTCTAGTCTTGTATGTGGATGACATTCCATTGATAGGGAATGATATTCCAATGCTAGAAGCTGTTTAATCTTATCTGAGAAAATGTTTCTCAATGAAAGATTTGGGAGATGCAGCTTACATTTTGGGCATAAAGATCTATAGAGATAGATCAAGGAGGTTAATTGGATTAAGCCAAAGTACGTACATTGACAAGGTATTGAAACGGTTCGATATGCAGAATTCCAAGAAAGGTTTTCTGCCAATGTCACATGGTGTCGGGCCTCAAGAAGACTCAAGGTGCTTCAACACCTGATGAGCTGGAGAGAATGAGTAGGATTCCATACGCCTCCGCTATTGGATCCATCATGTACGCCATGCTGTGTACACGCCCAGATGTTTCTTATGCTCTAAGTGTTACGAGCCGATACCAATCAAATCCAGGTGAGAGTCACTAGATGGCTGTAAAGACCATTCTCAAGTACTTACGAAGAACTAGAGAGATGTTCTTAGTCCTTGGAGGTGAAGAAGAGCTCGTCGTAAAGGGTTACGCCGATGCTAGCTTCCAAATTGACAGAGATGATTCACGATCGCAATCCGGTTTTGTATTCTGTCTCAATGGTGGGGCAGTGAGCTGGAAAAGTTCTAAGCAAGAGACAGTAGCTGATTCCACGACGGAGGCCGAGTATATTGCAGCTTCTGAAGCAGCAAAGGAGGCTGTTTGGATCAGAAAATTTGTTTCTGAGTTGGGAGTTGTCCCTAGTGCATCCTGTCCAGTGGACCTCTATTGTGATAATAGTGGTGCCATTGCACGAAGGAGTCTAGGTCTTACTAAAATCCAAACACATACTCAGCGTTATCACCTCATCCGGTAGATCATCGATAGAGGAGATGTGAAGATTTGCAAAGTGCACACAGATCTGAATGTCGCCGATCCGCTAACAAAACCTCTTCCACAGCCGAAGCATGAGGCACACACAAGAGCCATGGGTATTAGATACTTGCATGATATACTCTAGTGCAAGTGGGAGATTGTTGATGATATGCCCTAGAGACGATCATGTGAGATGATTGTATCATACGTCTATGTTCATGTACTTATGAGTTCCCTGAATAAATCACTGCTTTGTTCATTAAGTATGACTTAATTGTGAAACACATTGTCAATATGACATTATTCTAAATGATCCCTGGTCACATATCACTATATGGAACAATAGTGATTTGACCAAAGACATGTATTGATTGATTGTAACGCTTCACGAACATTTATATGGAGGTATGAAATCAATAATGTGGGCACATGTTAGAGAACATGGGGTTGATAGACCCGCCCGAGACACCGCTGAGATAGTTATCTTAAAAGTGCCATCGTGGTTAGTCTCGAGTGGTATACCAGACGGTCCTTCGATTCGAGATCCTTATTGATTCTCAAAGATGCGAGTCGATACTTTGGGGCTATCAAACGCTTCATCGTAATGTGGAAGTTATAAAGGTAGCTTATGGGTATGCCATGAAACATGACGGAGGTGTAAGAGATCAAGATGAAATTTGCCCCTCCTTGATAACAGGAGAGATATCTCTGGGCCCCTCGGTGTGGATGGATAAGGAAAGTGCATGGCCATGCCAAAGTGATTAAAGAGTTAATCACAATTATATCCATTACATTGACGAGTGAATAGGTCGTGCTATCACAAGGGTGGCACGCTTTTTGCCTTGAGCTTGACTGATGTCGTGTGGCAAAAGGATCGTATATGAGTGTATCGAGGTTCAGCTGATTCGATCATCGTGTGCATTCGGGGGTCTCTATGTGCTGCTAGGTACCGCTATTGACTTGTGGTCTGGAGAAATGTTTCTCCAGGACCGCGGCCGACTTGTACATGAGCCTAATGGGTCACACACTTAACGGGTTGGAACATTACTAATGGATTCGATCCATTGGTGGGTTTGTGCGGATTTAGATCCACTACGCACTAATGGGTTTCTATTGTAGAAGATCCATTAGCGCGAGACATAATGGGCTTCTCTAGTAGAAAGCCCGTTAGTGCACTCTATAAATTGGAGAGGTGGGTGCAGGGTGGGAGATTCTCCCTACCACGAAAACCTGGCCACCACCACGCCCCACTCCTCTAAACCCTAGCCGCCGCGCGCACGGGTGCTAGCACACCAACGCGCAGCGTTTCTTCCCTGGACGTGTGGATACCGTAGAGGCGTTGTCGCTCCTGCGCCGGCGCTGATCGAGAGGATCGGCTGCATCCGCGACAAGGAGGAATTGTACCGCGTCGAGTTCGACTACGTACAGTGCTTTGCAGCACGCGGGGAGGCTTCACCCACTCTTCTTCCGCTGCTAAAGTGCTGCAAGGGTAACGATCTATGATCCCTGACTCGCTTGCTTCCTGGGTGGTCGCGGTAGAAAATTTTGTTTTCCGGCTAGCGTAGCACCGCGTCCTCTTTCAGTCCCGCCAGACGGAGTTCTTCTTAGGGTGCTTGCCTCTATGAGATCCAGGCGATGCACCTCCCTCCCAATTCAATCGTGATGCTGGCCATCTTCGCCCACCTCTGCGAAATGTTCATGGGGGTGATGCCAAACCTCCCGCTCTGGTGCCGGCTCTTCACACTGCACGTGAGCTCGCGCTCGAGCGGGCCGGGAGTTACTACTTCGCCCGCGATTCCACCTCCTTCATCTGGCCAAGGCCAAGTCCAACTGGAAGGACTGGTCGCGATAGTGGTTGTACGTGGAGGACTCCAGCAATTGCGACGATCTTGTCTTCCCTGAGGCCTTCGCAGAATCCCTCGCCTACTGAGGGGTCTCTGCTCGACGATGCAGCGGAGACGGAGGCGATGCTGGCGCGCATTGCTGACCTCCGCCACAATGGGCTCACCGGAACCCATGTGGTGGCGGATTTCTTGCGGCGCCGCCTCTGCCCGCTTCGCATGAGGGCGCGCCTCGCCTGGCAATACTATGGCGACGATGATGGGTCCCGCATTGCCCCCGGAGGTGAGTGCTCTTGCTCTCTTTTGGGTCTTCTGATTTCGTGGAACATTTTTTTTCCTTTCTTCTTTGATTTTTTTGCTAATTTCGCAGTCTCTTTTCCTTTCTTGTGTTCAGCCGCGAGGAACGTGTCAGAGGAGGTGATTCACCAGATGGTCAGGGGCTCCCGCACACGCCAACCGGGCGACGCCTCGCTTTCTCGAGCATCCGCCTTTTTATGGGACCCACGGAGTGCAACCTGCAGATTTATGCGCCGCCTACCTTGAGGCTTTTGGTCCTGCGGCCTGTGGTCCAAATGACCCCTCGCAAATCCACGACCAACCTCGACGATCACAGAAACTCCTGTCGCGCTCTTTCCGGGTCCAAGGCTTCCTTCGCCGCCACCGACACCGATCAAGGCTTGGGAAGCGCCGCTCTTAGGAAGCGCCACCTCATCCTCTCCCAAGATGATGATGACGATGAGGGGGAGACGAGCCCGAAAAGGCCTCGCCCCGCGAGCCCTGAACTGCCTCCACCTCCTTTGGCTCCCTCCAGCGGGGAACTTGCTGCTGATGCCGCTGCTCTGCCTCCTGGCGAGAGCGCGGTGACTTCTTTGGAGCCGACGCCACCTGCGCCGGCTTCTTCCGCGCAGGCACCTCCTGTGTCGGCGCCCGCCTCGATAGCGCCTGTCAAGGGCGATTCCGCTATCAGCCTCGCCCGCCAACGGGAGGAGGAATGGTCACGCCGTCCTGCTGCCGAAGCGCCTTAAGGCTGCCCTCCGCCGCCTTCCGGAGGGCGCCTGCTGTGTAACTTTCTGCATGCATGCATTTTCACGTTAGGGTTGGCATGCTGCGTGTTTTTCACATACCTGAACCCTTTTCTCATTTTTCATCTCGTGGAGTAGGTCAGATCCTGAGGCTTCGAGCTCCGACCCGCGCGATCCGCCTGCCCCCGCATTGCCCCCGCTTCCTTCGACGGCGACGGCGCCTCCCCCTGCGGAGAGCACCGTGGTGTCTTCGTCGTGGCTGGAGCACCTTCCGGCTGCGGCCGCAGCCGACATCGACGCTGCCGCCATCGCCGACGCCGGAGCTCTTCGAGGCGCCCGCCTCGCCCACACTGGCAAAGGCGAAGGCGCTCGCTTCGGCGACACAAGCCGCCGAAGCCCGGGCGGATTCTTGACCGGGAGAATGCCGCGAAGAAGGTGGCGACTCGAGAGGCTGCGGCGGCGCAAACCGCCGCCGCCTCTGCCGCCAAGGAAACAACGAACCTTCGCGCGGCGCACTCTGAACACCTCCGGGTCCTTACCGCCATGCTGCGGACGGCTTACCGCGGGCTGGCGCAGGTCCTGCACCCGCAGGGAGTTACCCTGTACCCCCCGCTGGATGAGACGGCTGCGCAGTACGCCGGCGCAGTGGGGCGCGCCGCCGAGGATCTTAGCGACCTGCCGGTGGTGATGCGGACGCGGGCGATCGAGGATGGTCGCCACAGCGCCTTTGGAGCAGCGCGGTTCATCCTGGGCAACTGTCTTGCCCAGAACGCCGCGTTTGACCTCGACACTGCCACCAGGGAACCTCCAGCCAGCTGGACCGGGACGAACAGTCTCGCGTCGAAGTCGCCGCCGACCGAGTGTCCATGATGGGCGGTGCTGCACCGACGGAGGACGACGACGATGAGGAGTGATCGGTGTCCTTCATTGCTTGTCTTGTAGATAAGACCTGTTAATGCAAACTTTTGCTTTTCCTGCCAGAAGTCTCATTTAAACTTTACGCAATCTTTTTAATTGCGAGAAAAAAAGTACTTAGGCAACCGGTCGCCGAAAGCTTTAGACAGAATGTTCTGTTGAAAGCGAGCGCTTTTTCCTTAGGCACCTGGTTACTTCAACCCTTATGGCCTCTCCGCAAACCGACTTAAACATTGAGCGGTGAGAACTTAGCTTCCGGAAGTGGTCTAAGACACTGGTGCCGTCGTTGGCACAGAGGGCCCAGACCAAGCAGACACACCAGGCTATGACACGCCTTCCGTCTGCCTTGCCTTGCCCAGCACAAGTTCAAGCGTTCGCCTTTGCTACTAAGGGGCCATTAGCCTTAGAACTTTCTCGCCACAAGTTTTCAATGTATGTTTTCTAATGACTTTTAAGGCGAAATGTAATGTTCACAGAGTGACGTAACTTATCTTTATATTGCAGATGGCTTTGTACATCGAGTCCCCGAGGCGAGAGGTGAAGGGGAAGACCATGCCGCTTCGGCCCAAGGAAGGCCAAAAGCTTCAAACAGCTACCCACGGGTAGAACTTCCTCACCGCCGACGCTCCTGTGTTCGCCGATTCGCGACCATCCTCGGCGAGCCCGACCGAGCTCGGACGAGATACTCGAGAGCACCTTGAAGGACCCTCCGGGAGATAGCTTGTTGCGGCTCGCCTATGCCTCGAACTCAACAGACAAGGTCGCCATCGCCAAGAGTTCTTCAAGACACCCTTCTTGCCTCGATAATGGCGCAGGATTGCTGATATCCGCGCCCCCGGATTATGGCTTTCTATCTCTGATCTCCTATAGGAGATTTACTTCATCCTGACGCCGGTCAGTGTCACCATCTTCACTGTACGCCGCCACCCGTGGGGATCCGAAGGCGAGCTCCGACAGGAGCACTGCTTCAGAGCCATACACCAGGAAGAAGGGGGTCTCGCCATTGGCTCTGTTGGGAGTCGTCCGCAGCGCCCAAAGCACAGTGGGGACTTTTCCGCCTAGCGCTTGCCACGCTTCTCCAGACAATCGAACGCCCTTGTCTTCAGTCCTTTGAGCACTTCTGCATTCGCCCGCTCCACCTGCCCATTGCTCTTCGGATGCGCGACGGAGGCGAAGCACAACTTAGTACCCAGCTCTTCACACCAATCTTGAAAGTCAGCACTCTTGAACTGAGCGTCATTGTCGGTGATGATTCTGCTGGCGACGCCAAACCGGACGAAGATACTTCTCATAAATTTTATGGCAACAGCGGAGGTGATCGCCGGGACCGGCGAGGCTTCCACCCACTTGGTGAACTTGTCGACGGCGACGAACAGATGTGTGTAGCCCCTGCTGTTCAAGGAACGGGCTCAGATGTCCAAATTTCTAGACCACGAACGGCCAGGAGAGCGGAATGGTTTGCATCGCCTGGGCCGGTCGGTGGATCTGCTTGGCATGAAACTGGCACGCTTCGCATCTCCTCACCAGCACGAAGGCATCCTGGAGGGCAGTTGGCCAATAGAAGTCGTGGCGGAAAACCTTTTCGACCAGCGCCCGGCTCCCTGAGTGGCTCCCGCACATGCCTCCATGGATCTCAGAGAGGATTTTGCTCCCCGCTTCCCGAGTGACGCACTTCAGTAGAACTCCATTAGCGCCCTGGCGATATAGGTCCCCACTTATCAGGACGTAACGCTTGGCCTTACGCGCTATCTTCTCAGCTGACGCATCATCGTCGGGGATCACTCGATTCCGCAGGTAGACTAGGATAGGATCCATCCACTGACCTTCTCGGACGAGTGCTATGACACTAGCATGCTCGCCGACGTACTCTGCCTGGCCTGGCATTTCCGCCTCAACCGCCGCAGCAGTTCTTCCGATCTTCCTCGAGCCGGGAGCTGCTATGGGACATCGACGCTCCGCCAGACCGGAGCGCGCCGAGAATCATGTCGTCCCCACCAGAATCGGGGGCTGCGACAGACAGCCGCGTGAGTCTTTCTTCAAAGACCCCAGTCGGGACAGGTGCCCTTGACAAGGCAATTTGGGACAGTTCATCCGCCATGTAGTTGTCACGGCGAGGGATGTGTGCGAAGCCCAACCCCTCGATGTGCCGTTCCAACCGGTGCACCTCCGCTAGGTAGGCCGCCATGGTGGGATCTGAACAGGTGAATTCCTTCTTCGCCTGGTTGATGACCAGAAGAGAGTCGCCTTTTACTTGCAGCTGCCGAATGCCCAGGGTTGAGGCCACCCTGAGCCCAGCAAGCAGTCCTTCGTATTCCGCAGCATTGTTAGTAGGGCGGAACTCCAGCACCACCAGGTGCCCAACAATGTCACCGGTGGGAGACGCCAGGACGATGCCGGCCCCAGCCCCTCCAGCCGGAACGAGCCGTCGAAGAAGAGAGTACACGGCGAGAGTGCTGGGTGTTTCAACTCATGTCACCGAGTCCATTCATCGATTTAACTTCGCCAGAGCCTGCCCTTTGATGGCCGTTCGGGGGGGCGAACTTGAGGTCGAACTCAGCTAGCTCCATTGCCCACTTGACGATGCGGCCCGTTGCCTCACGATTGAAGAGGATTTCTCGCAAGGGGTACTTCGTCAACACTGTGATTTCCTGCCCCTGGAAGTAGTGGCGCAGCCTCCTGGACGCCGTCGGCACAGCATATAGCATCTTTTGGTGCTGCGAGTATCTTGTCTCGGTGTCATGGAGAACTTTGCTGATGTAGTAGATGGGGCGTTGAACTCCTTCTCTTTCCGCCATCAGCACCGCGCTGACCACCTCCGGGCTTGCCGCGACATAGAGAATCAGCGGCTCGCCCGGGTCTGGGGCGACCAGCACGGGCGGCAAACTGGGGTACTTCTTCAGCCCGTCGAACGCCTCCTGCGCCTCCTTGGTCCACTCGAAATGATCGGTCTTCATCAGGAGCTTGAACAGGGGGAGACTCTTATCCCCCAGGCGAGCTATAAAGCAGCCCAGGGAAGTCAAACAGCCCACCAAACACTGCATCTGCCGAAGCCGCGCCGGTGGCTTCATATTCTCGATCGCCGCGATCTTGTCAGGGTTCGCCTCAATCCCCCTCTGGGAGACAAGGAAACCTAGAAGCTTGCCCGACGGAATGGTGAACACACACTTCTCGGGGTTGAGCTTGATGCAGTACTTCCTCAGGTTGGCAAAGGTTTCCTCCAAATCGCTGATCAGCTCCTCCGTCTTCTTGGACTTCACCACCAGGTCGTCGACGTACACCTCAAGTTTCGCCTGATCTATGGGTGGTGAGCGATGTGCATGCCCCTCTGGTAGGTTGGGCCTGCATTCTTCAAGCCGAATGCCATTCTTGTGTAGCAGTAGACGCCCATGGGCGTCACAAAGGCAGTCTTGTCTTCATCTTCTTCAGCCATGCTAATCTGGTGGTGTCGACGGTTGAGATATCGATCTCAAGTCAACTAAGGTTCTTGAGAAAAGGGAGATAGGAGACACGCCGAACAGAGCGAATAGTGATCAACGAGCAACAGGGAGACAGGGGTTTTTATCCTGGTTTGGGCCTCTCGAAGAGATAATAGCCCTACGTCCAGTCTTTCTTTATATCAAAGAGGATCACAAGGTGGAACTCGTCGAGATTAACAGGTCTCGGCGAGCAGTATGCGACAATACGATCTTCGATCCCCCTAAACACCATAGGGGCTGGTTTATATAGCGGTGAACAACCGACCTACTGAGGGATAATCGGGCCGGGCTAACTATGAGATCGTAACGAACTCAGTACATGCCAAATACATCCCGAGGTAGATAAGGTAAACTCCAATTCTTGGGGATCACGACTCCTATTACAATCCGGGAAACCACGTCCCGGTCTTCACGTAGCAGCAGATCTCTGCTCGAGTCTGACTCAAACACGAGGCCTAGGTTCACAGATACCGTGCTGCCTAGGAAGCCGTTCGCAGATGCACATGGGCTCGATAGAACCTTCCAGGAGCCGAGCCCCGTAGGTCGCTCGATTAGGCCACAGAGGGCCATGGCAATGGGCCGTAATTTTATCCCCGACAGCTAGCCCCGGAGACTCAAGTGGAAGGACTCACTAGAGTGGGGTCGTCCTCTTGAGACTCTAAATCACGAAGAGGGAAATCTCGTTGCTGCAGAGACATACAACAAACGACCAAGCAGGTTAAGTTTTTCCCGAACAGATCTTGTCCGGGATCGAACAAAACCGATCGGTGCCGAGCAACTCTGCTGCGTCGAGCAGGGAACAACATCCATCCGAGCAGAGCATTCGGCCTTCAGTGCAGACACTGGAAAAAGCAACCATTGGTAGACTCCAACGGTAACTTCATTGCAGGAAAAAAAGCGACTGCTTTTACCTAGCTGCTGCAAAGAAAAAACTAGCCGCTTTGTGGCGAAAACTGCTGCTTAGCTGCTCGGCTGGGTCTATAAAAGCACCAAAACCGCCCGCGGCTTGCCACTTCCGTTCTCACGCACCTTTCCCTCCCAAGCCCTAATTCCAGCCGCGATGAGCATCAAACAGCCAAACTCCGCCCCCAAAGCTGCTCGTCCAACCTGAGGATTGTTATGGTCAGATTCTTAGCCACTAGCTTGACCGAGGAAGACCTGAAGATCTGGGAGGAGGAGGGCCACGTCGACGCCGGTAGCTGGAGGCTGCCCGGAGAGGAGGAGATCCCGAAGCCGCTCGAAGGAGTGTTTGTCAACTTCGAGCAGTTCGCACTGTTCGGGTTGAGGTCTTCCGAAAGCGACTTCGTGGAGGCCTTCTTGAACATCAACGGATTGGAGGTGGCGAACCTCAATCCGAACTCCATCCTCTAGATGGCCATCTTCGCACACCTATGCAAAGGCTATCTGGGAATCGATCCATCAGTGGGGCTGTTCCTCCACTATTATACAGTGACGAGGAGCAGCTCCGCCGCTTCGGCGCTCGGGTGCTACTACCTCAAGCTCCGGGCCACCGCCGACGACGCGCCGTACCCTCGCCCATCCCTGCTTGACTCAATGGGCACGTGGTGGGCGAGGTGGTTCTACACGAAGCGAGGCGACGACAGCAAGCTCAGCTTCACCGGACAGGCTCCGGCGAAGGGGACGCCAATGCCTCGACCGGAGTTGTCCGACGAGGATTGGTACCTGACGCGGAAGATCGCTTCCCTCGTGAGCCTCGGGCTCACGGGCAGGGAGATCATCAGCGACTTCACGGCGAACAGGATCTGTCCGCTGCGGAGAAGGTCCTATCCCTTCTACAAGACAGAGGGATGGGAAGACTCAACCTTTACTTAGTGACTTCATCCGAACAGGTACTGAAGATCTCTTCTGTTCGGGCAGTGCAACCGATAGCTGTGTGGGTTACCGAGCTGGTCGATGCCATGCTGAAGGCTGCCAAGAAGGACGGAGAGGTCACCGGCGAGGTGGCCTATACTTGTCCGCGCAACGTGCTTGTCCGTACACCCGAGGTAAGTCACCTAGAGCCCCGTTTGTATCACTAGACTTGCACTGTTGCAAAACGTTAACCCTCGCTTCCCAAACACACGGGAGGACCAGCTGATCCTTGGAGGGATCGTGGAGGAACCCTCCGGGTCAGAGAAGGATAAAGCGAAGAGGGGCAAGGACAAGGTGGCCGCGAAGCCCAAGGTGGTGGCTGAGCCGACGCGGAGCTCGCCGCGCCACGGCGGCCGCCAGCTGTGGATAACACAGACACCGGGTATCCACACGGCGGGCCTAAGAGACCACCCGATAGGGGATGGACCAAGTCGGGTGAATAAGGACGGGTACCACTCGGATTCTAGAAGGCTTGACCGGCAAGGAAGCATATAAAGATAGATGCTTATCCCTAATTAATAGGGAAGACATACTTGTAATCCCGGATAACTACTAGAGAATAGAGATAGGAATCCTACCTCGTAACCGACTAGGACTCTTCCTTGTAACCCCACCCTCCACTATATAAAGGGGTAGGGGCCATAGTTCGTAGATCGATCTTCATCTACATATCTCATCTAGAGAATCACACATCTACAGCCTTTGATCATCTCCCGCTTGATCATCATCTTGTACACATATACCCCATATAATCCCAGAGCACGTGACGCAGGTATTACCTCCGCCATGAGGGCTCGAACTCAGATAAATCCTTGTCTTGTGCTACCATCGAAGTTTAGATCTTGTGCATCGCCTCATAGATAATCATTGCCGACGGTACCCCAGCTTAGTCACCAATGACAGCTGGCGCACTGTAGGGCAAGGTCAAGATCATCTTCGCTGCTTGATGGCATCGATCATCGGTGTCGCCGCCGCCTCGCCCGAACCGATCAATCATCAACGACTTCGCGAATCGCCCAAGTATATATTTCACCAGACGCCATCGCGCCCACGAGCGCCTCGGTATGGCTGCATGCTCAGAATTTTAAATCTACGGCTCGGCGACAAGCCACTTTCGGCTACATCGCCACGCCAATACCCACGAAGCGCCAAGTTCACGGTTCGGCGACACGCTGTTAAGGACACGCCCACGCCACGCCACGAGCATCCAAGTTTTTAGTTCGGTCAGACGCCATCACGCCACCACGAGCGCCCGTAGACGGTCAGATGCTTGCAGCTTCAAATCTACGGCTCGGAAATAAGCCACTCGGCTACACGCCTATGCCAGCACCACGAGCGCACAAGTATACGGCTCGGCGACACGCTACTCAGCGACACGCCTACGCCCGCGCCACGAACGCCCAAGTCTATGGCTCGGCGATACGCTACTCAGCGACACGCCTACGCTAGCGCTATGAGCGCCCAAGTATTCAGCTCGGCAGTACACCATCGCGCGCCGCGAGCGCCCTGTACGGCTGCACGCCTAGAGCTTCAAATCTACGGCTCGGCGACAAGCCACTCGGCTACACGCCTATGCCAGCGCCACGAGCGCCCAAGTCTATGGCTCGGCGACACGCTACTCAGCGACACGCCTACGCCGGCGCTATGAGCGCCCAAGTATTCAGCTCGGCAGTACGCCATCGCGCGCCGCAAGCGCCTGGTACGGCTCCATGCCTGTAGCTTCAAATCTACGGCTCGGCGACAGGCTACTCAGCGACACGCCAACGCCTGCGCCACGAGCGCCCAAGTATATAGCTCGGCTGTACGCCATCGCGCGCCACGAGCGCCCGGTATGGCTGCATGCCTGTAGCTTCAAATCTATGGCTCGGCGATAAGCCACTCGGCTACACGCCTACGCCAGCGCCACGAGCGCCCATGTCTACGGCTCGGCGACACGTTGCTCAGCGACACGCCTACGCCCGCACCACGAAGCGTCTGTTTTTAGCTCGGCAGACGCCATCGCGCCACGAGCGTCCCAGACGGTCAGACGCTGCGCCTTCAAATCTACGGCTCGGCAATAAGCCACTCGGCTACACGCCTATGCCAGCGCCACGAGCGCACAAGTCTACGGCTCGGCAACACGCTACTCAGCGACACGCCTACGCCCGCGCCACGAGCGCCCAAGTATTCAGCTCAGCTGTACGCCATCGCGCGCCATGAGCGTCTAGTACGGCTACACGCCGGCAGCTACAAATCTACGGCTCGGCGACACGCTACTCAGCGACACGCCTATGCCAGCACCACGAGCAGCCAAGTCTACGGCTCGGCTACACGCCTACGCCTGCATCAGAGCTAAGTTCTCATTACCATAATCTTTTCATATTAATCTATGTTGTTTCTTGACTTGCTACTTAGTTGGTCTCCAACTAATCAGTAAGTCGGGGGCTACACCTAATAGGTGCACTTGCGTGCACTCTTTTGTTGTTTTTTCTTTATGATTGCAAATGAATCCGAGTGGTTTTTTCGAGTAGTGAAGCTCTGACCCACGGACGGCGAACTCTAGTCACTCGATACGCGTGCCTGGGAAAAGAGCCATAAGCCAATTCCCGACGCCCGGGGGCTAGATTAGTCGGGCAGAGTGCTTAACAAAAGGAAGATTACTTGAAGGAATTTAATGTCAAAAAGGAAAAGTAGCAAAGGTATAAAAGTTATCTAAATGCTTCCAGATACTGCCTAAACTCTACATGTACATGCTACAGGAGTTCATGGGTTTTTTACCTCATCAAGTTGGCACAGCTATACGCCCACACCAACTTCGCACGGCTATACGCCTACACCAACTTTGGTACGGCTATACGCCACGCCCGCCATGAGCCATCCTGCGCCTCGAGCGCTTAACTTCACGGCCTTCCAAATTGCACACACAACCAAGGCTACAAGCGCAGCAAGCTAAGCTAAACTCAGCCTCGGTGCACCCTTTGAGGGCATATCACCGCAGAGCTACAAAAATTACCCATCTCTTGGTATACCCCATGTTGGGCCACTAGTTGGTCGCCGATGTCGATTAGATACCAAAGATGTCGGGATTGAGTTTCGATGGTACGCCCAGCTTGGGGCCTATGTTGCACACCGCTACCCGGGTATGGATACCATACGGCTAAACTCTTTCCTTAAGGTACGCCCTGTGGTGGGGTCGCTAGCTGTATTCCGCTACAGTGGGATACAGGTACCGCCTGGCTGCCAACAATGGTATGCCCCATGTTGGGACACTAGTCGTGTTATCAAGACCACCGGATACATGTATCATTGGGCCAAACACTATCCAGATGGTATGCTCCATGTTGGGCCAAGCTTTACTCTACGAGTATAGGTACCAGATGGATTAAAAACACTCAGATGCCCTCCACCACCAACAGATCCCACTCCGGTCGGGTACAGTGGTACGCCCTATGTTGGGTCGCCAGGTATCACTCGGCTTTTCAGCCCAAAACACGGTATGCCTTCTGGGGCCACCACCAGATCCCACTCCGGCCGGCATAGTATCGCTCGCTTTTCAGCCAAAACTGGTACGCCCCACGTTGGTCGCCAACCGACATCGCACGATTTAGCACAGTATCACTCGCTTTTCACCAAAACCAGTGGTACGCCCCATGTTATCGCCACCGACATCACACGGCATTTAGCACAGTATCACTCGGCTTTTCACCCCAAAACACCAGATGCCTTCTAGGGCCACCAACCGTATCCCACCCGTCGGCATGTATCGCCGCTTTTCAGCCAAAACCAGTGGTACGCCCACGCTGGTCGCCACCGTACATCGCACGCACGAGTATAGGTATCACCGCCACCAAAAACCGAGGTACGCCCCATGTTGTCGCCACCGTGTACATCGCATCGATTTAGCACAGTATCACTCGGCTTTTCAGCCTTAAAACCAATGGTACGCCCCATGTTGTCGCCAACAGACATCGCAAGACGAGTACAGTACCACTTCATCAAAATCAAGGTGATGCGCTTACAATGGGCCGCTCGCCGTAACTCCGCAATCTCGGCCGGGTATCACTAACAACTCTCTATGAGTCCTTCACGCCTCCCTCGATATAACAAGCGTGGTTACCGAAGGAGCAAAGAATAATTTACGAGCACTGCATGAAGCATGACTCATCCAAGGTGCAAGAAAGAGCAAAGAACTCGACTATGAAGCACTCGGGGCCATCAGGATAACACGCACACCGGTATCCACACGGCGGGCCTAAGAGACCACCCGACAGGGGATGGACCAAGTCGGGTGGATAAGGACGGGTACCACTCGGATTCTAGAACGCTTGACCGGCAAGGAAGCATATAAAGATAGATGCCTATCCCTAATTAATAGGGAAGACATACTTGTAATCCCGGATAACTACTAGAGAATAGAGATAGGAATCCTACCTCGTAACCGACTAGGACTCTTGCTTGTAACCCCACCCCCTCCACTATATAAAGGGGGTAGGGGGCCATAGTTCGGTAGACTGATCTTCATCTACATATCTCATCTAGAGAATCACACATCTACAGCTTGATCATCTCCCAGGTTGATCATCATCTTGTACACATATACCCCATATAATCCCAGAGCACAGGACGTAGGGTATTACCTCCGCCATGAGGGCCTGAACCTGTATAAATCCTTGTCTTGTGCTACCATCGAGTTTAGATCTTGTGCATCGCCCCATATATAATCATTGCCGACGGTACCCCCCAGTTAGTCACCAGTCGACACCAGCCCTCGAAGAAGCCCCCCGCGGCAACGGAGTGCACCGAGCAAACCAAGCGCGCGCGGCCAACCAAGCGGGAAACGACCAAGTCCCTCCCTTCTCGCCGAGCAAAGTGACGAAGAGGTAAGAAACATGACCCTTTGGCTTAGGCGCTATGCGCAGGCTCACCCGGGCCATATGGAACGGCTGCAACAGGTCGCCGAGCAGAGGAGGCTCGAAGAAGAAGTCGCACGCAAGGAAAAGCTTCTTGCGTTGCGCGAGAAGAGCGCTTAGCTCAGTAGGGAGCTGAGCCTGTCGCCGCCAGCATCTGGAGGTCAAGGCGGACAAGAAGCCAAGGAGCCCCCGAGGAAAAGGCGGAAGGTTCTAGCGACGAAGAGGAATACCAAGCCCTCTGCGGCAGGTATGTAGTAGTAACGAATCTTTTCGACCTTACAATGTACCGAACTGCGCGGGGCTTAACTCATCCCTCTTTTTCATCAGCTGCCCAGGAGGAGATCGCTACGGACAACATAGACGCAGCGATCGAGCGATCCTTGCTGCCCGAGCACCTGCACGATGCGTCGCGGGCAGTGAGGTTAGCCAGCCTCAAGGACAAGCTGGCAGCTTGGAGCTTGCTCCCGCCGGGCTCCAGCGAGCAGTTCGACGCGCTGAAGGGCGCGGTGGAGTGGCTGGAGGCGGAAGAAGCGGCGCCTGGCGCCACGGATAGCGGGGCCAAGGTATTGGCTCCGCCAACTGCCCGAGGTGGGACCGAGCAGGCGGACCTACCGGGCGCTTCGTCGCAGGGGCAGCCCGCCCCTGAAGCGACGGTGATCTCCAGCGAGCAGGGAGAAGTCCCTGCCACCGGGAAACAAGACGAAGAACGTGGGCAGGGGGTCAAGCCACCCTGCCCGTTACCCCACCGGCGTCTCCGGTCGGAGAGGCGCCGGTCCTGCCCGAAGGCGAACGGGAAGAGGAGCAAGAGGAGGGACAGGAGCCCGAGGGTGGAAGCCCCTCGCCTGTCACAACACGGAAAAGACAAGGCGGAAAGAGCATCGCACTGGCCTCATCCCGCACAGTCGAGGCTTCGTGACCCACGGCCTCGAAGATGGCCTGCGCGGGGCTTAAAGCGTCGGCTTGGAGAGGTAGGCTTCCAGAACCGACCCTAGTCCACTCGAGCTATAACGACTCAAAGCGGCTGACTCGGTCTTCTCTCTCTCAGGTCTTGAAGGGCACCATGGAGGAGCTCGAGGAAGGCGTCACCGTCGAGCGGAGCGCGATTCTGGCGGGCTTTCGGGAGCAGCTCCGGATGAGGGGCCTTGAGGGGGAGGCCTCTGCACCGGCCAAAAGCCGGAGCAGGCTGAAGGCGAAGGTGTGAAGACCCGAGCTAGGCGGCTAGAGGGGGGGTGAATAGACGCCACAACATTTTTTTGACGTTTCCACCAAAAACCCGAACAACTTGACAACTATGTGTACCCTTCACTTGGGTGCATGAGAGCCATGAAATATTTGGGATTTTAAAAACACAATCTTGGTTGTCAAGTGTTCAAAAGAGAGGAATCAATTCAAATCTTGCTTTAGGAAAGGAGATCAAGCCAAATGACCAAAGTGGCTTTCAGTAAAGCAAAAGCAGATTCTTTCAGAACTTGTCCTCTAATGGAGCAGGAGGTTGGTGGCTTTCTGGTGCTCTAAAAATCGTGGGAATTTTTCTCCCTATGTGCAAATGTGTCGTGAAGCATTCCACCAAAAATCTACTCAAAACTCCTTACAGAAAAATCATGAAAAATCAAACAACACAAGCTGCTTTCTGGAAAGCAAAAGCAGATTCTTCAGAGTTTGTTTCTAATTGAAGCAGAGAGATGATGGCTTTCTGTTGCTCCAAAACTTATGGGAATTTTTCTCCCTATGCAAACATGAGTCTTGAAGCACTCCACCAAAAATAATCTGAAGAATCCATCCACAGAAATGATAAAAAATCAAACACCACGAGCAGTCAAGAACTTCGAGTAGAAAGTTTGGGGCTCGGTTTTCACTTCATAGCTCCCAAATGGAGAAACCAGTGGACTTCAAATTTTTACCACAGGTGGGTATATAAGTCACGCATCTTTTACAACTGGAATCATCCCAAAATGATTTTTCTAGATTTTTCTAAAAATCTTTTACTGACTGTTGCGCGGATGAAAGTTTCTGGACAGATTTGCAACAAGACAAGAACTTGATCTCTTGCCTCTCATATGGTTGCAAAGAGTGTGGCAAATCATATTAGCGACCTCAAGGCTTCATAGACCATCAAGAACCAGCAAGAAATCACCAAGACTCATCTCCAAATAAGAACTCCAAAAAGGGGAAACAAAAGAAAGAAGAACTTGGAGCAAATCAACATAAGATGATCATGAAGATGAGAGATTTCATTGCATAGGAGTTGGGGAATTACAAACCACACTCCATATGGTCACAAGCACTCTAAGTGCCACCCTTACACACCCAACTCACCCTCTATATTTCTGAAATTTCAGTTCTAAGGGAATGACGAGGAGGTGCTCCCCTCCACCTCTATTTATAGCCCATGGGTGAGATGCCCTAACACCTAGAGCCCATCTCCACCCTTCATTTGAGGATGAGTGGTGTACAACACACACACACACACTACAAGTCACATTCCCGAGAGAGAATATTCTCCACATATTCCTCTGGGAAATAACTTCGCAGCATCTTCGGTCGCCAGCCCACGCCTGGGCCCACCGGTCAGAACCAGCTTCGCCACCAGGTTACCGACGCCGCAGCCTCTAGCTGCCTCGGATTCCTCGCCATGGCTAAGCTTCTCGAGTGCACCACCTCATGTGACCGCCAGATCATCGAACCCGGTCGCTCAGACGCCTCCGGGCCTTTGACCTCTAGTCTGTCCCCATGCCGTCCACCACGCACTACCGACACACATCACTGAGGTGAACACACACGAAACCAACACACCTTACCTTACCTGCAAGGTTAGTCCATCACAAAATTTTCAACACAATAATTCGTTCAAGACATCACAATTAGGAAGCCCTAACACACCACGTGTCAGCTTAAATTCCACCAGACCACTTTCAATCAAAACTATTACCTAACCCAAGCTTAGCACAATGGTCCGGTACCAATTCCACGGCAATTTCCACAAATGCACCATTTAACATTCTTCAAAACACTTCAAATTTCATCTTGTCACATATATTCATCATCAAACCGGGGTACCCTCCACATGGGTCTCAACAAGGTGAAAAAGCTCAAGGCCCGACTGACCGAGGAAAGGCAATCCTCCGAGGCTCTCCGAGAAGAGGCCGAGGAGCTTCGCGCGCTGGCCGTTAGGGCGAACGTCGCGGAGAAAAGGCAGGGCCGCATGAAGTGGCTCGAAGAGCAGCTCGACGACACGTCTCAGTGGCGGAACCTTCTCGCGGCGGAAGTGAAGGACCTCAAGGCCCAGCTCGCCGAAGAGAAGCTGATTTCTGCGGCGCTCCAAGAGAAGATCTCCACCTTGTGGGTTTCACAGGAGGAGGCCGAGGAGATGCGCGGGCTGGCCGCGAGGGCGAGCACTGCGGAGAGAAGGGTCGAGGAGCTGGACGAGCAGCTCAAGACTGCCGAGCAACAAGCCAGTCAGAGCGAAGATCTGACCGAGCAGCTGCGCGCCAAGACCGAAGAGGTCGAGGCTCTCCGTGCAAAGGCGACGGAGCAGGCTAGGCACAGCAGGGAGTAAACCGAACGTCTCCGAGCTGAGGCCAGAGAAGGGTTCAAAGCCCAAGCGGAAGTCCTGCGCCTCAAGGAAGCAATTGAGGAGCTAAAGGAGCAGCTTGCTTCTAAGTAGCGATAGGGTAGTAGGGCTTGTACCTGTAAAATTTTGGTTAAAGCAATAAAGACTTACCTTTTCCTGCAAAAAAGAGCAGCAAAAAGACAAGAACAGACAGGAAACTGAGAGAGAGGCGAAACAGCGCTAGAAAGTTTAAGGAAAACCAGTAGAACGCTTAGCCTAACTCCCAGGCCCCGTTGTGCATCTGCTCAAATACCTGAGTTTGCGAACTCGAACAGGTGCACAAGGAAAAGAGCGATACCCTAGCCCCCGGTACGGACGATGCTCGAAAACCTAAGATTGTGAATTCGAGCACGTGCATAGAGAGATAGAGCGATACCCGTATCCTGATCGACTCGTTCCAGGAACTGCTCGTTAACGTAAGTTAGGCGATTTCCAGAGTAACCGAACAAGGAAAGTGCCTCTGCCGCGGGGGGCTTACGAGAGCAGACTTCGCCAAGTGGTTGTGCCGTGAGCGGTAAGTGCCTCTGCCGCGGAGGGCTTACGAGAGTAGACTTAGCCGCGAGGCTGGATGCCATTTTACGCAACTCGAGTTGAGGGACTCGTTAAAAATAGATACGGGCAGGGAAACCCTGAAAGTCGCGGAGCCAAAAGTTCGCAAGATCGGGCAGCCATCAAGTGTTACCAGAAAGGAAGGGTAGTCTGAGAAGACAAGGAGTGAAAAAGGGCTGCAGAGGGCCGCAAATATTCACCGGTTATTGGATTGAACTTTACATGGCAGCCCGAGAGACTTGGACGAACTAAGGCGCGAAGTTCCAAGTGTTTCTCTCCTTGAGGGGAGATGAGAACAAAACCAGCCCTCGAGTTTCCCGTGCGCGAGCCATCAAAGAACATGGTCCAAGAGGGTTCGTCAGGTTGCTCGAGAGCTTCCTGGGACTTGCACGGGCAGGTCCAGTCAGCGACAAAGTCAGCTAGGACCTGTGATTTAATAGCAGTTCGGGCAGCAAACAGAATATCAAATTCTGCTAGTTCCATTGCCCACTTAGCTATACGTCCGCCGGCTTCCTTGTTCCTTAGGATCTCTCCTAGAGGAAACTTGGTCGGGACCAGTATTTGATGCACTTGGAAATAATGCCGAAGCTTCCTGGAAGTCATGAGCAAGGCATAGAGCAACTTCTGGACCTTAGGGTAACACTCCTTTCATCCGTGAAGTACCTCGCTCACGTAATAGATTGGCCGCTGAATGCCTTCCCTTTCCACTGTCAAGACAGCGCTCACCGCTTGTGGCATGCAGCCAATATATAATAAAAGTTGTTCGCCAAATCGCGGGATAGTCAAGACCGGTGGGTTGGACAGGCATTGTTTCAGATCTTGGAAGGATCTATCAGCCTCCTCTGTCCACTCGAAACCATTGTGCTTGCGCAGGGCCTTAAAGAAGGGCAGCCCGCGTTCGCCCTGATCGGAAATAAATCTGCTTAGAGCAACCATCCGTCCTGTTAGGCTCTGAACCTCCTTGACGGTGGTCGGAGCTTTCATGTTTTCAATGGCCGCGATTTTTTCAGGGTTAGCAGAAATTCCTTGCGAACCAATAACATAACCGAGCAACATTCCAGATCGGACACCAAAGGTACACTTCTCTAGGTTTAACTTGATTCGATGCCTGTTGAGATTATGAAAAGTCTCAGCCAGGTCTTTTACATGATCTGGAGCAAGCTTGCTCTTTACAACTATGTCGTCGACATAGACCTCCAGGTTTCTTCCGCGCTGTTCTGGAAAAGTCTTCTTCATTAAGCGCTGGAACGTGGCACCAGCATTGCGTAGACCGAAAGACATAGTCGTATAGTAGAAAGTGCCGAAGGGGGTGATGAAGGCAGTTTTCTCTTCATCCTCGGAGGAGATGCTTATTTGGTGATAACCGGAGTAAGCATCCAAAAAACTCAAGAGCTGGGCATCCGCGGTCGCGTCGACCAGCTGGTCTATGCGAGGCAGCGGGAAATTGTCCTTAAGACAAGCTGCGTTCAGATCTGTGTGATCAACACACATCCTCCACTTGCCGCCTTTCTTCTTCACGATGATAGGGTTGGCCAGCCACTCGGTGTGGTCATCCTCGCGGATGAAACCAGCAGCGAGCAGCTTTCCAAGCTGATCTTTGATGATCCCCTGCTTGAAATCGGAAAAGCGTCGAAGCTTCTGGCGAACAGGCTTTTTGTCCGGCCGAACTGCCAGTTTGTGCTCGATAACCTCCCTTGGGACTCCGGGCATGTCAGATGGCTCCCAGGCAAACACATATGCATTAGCTCGGAGGAAGGCGATGAGCTCGATTTCCTATTTGGGGTCCAAATTGGCCCCCAAATGAACTGTCTTGGACGGATCCTCGAGGGACAGCGAAACTTCCTTAGTCTCGCCTCCTGGCTGAAGTGAAACCTTGGGACGTGCAGACTTGGTCTGCGGTACTTTCAGTCCGCGCGGCGGAAGCTGATCGACCAGGGCGAGGGACTGCTCATCGCAATCCAGAGCAGCCTTATAGTTGCCCTTGACAGTGATCACGCCGCTAGGGCCCGGGATCTTCACGCAATGGTATGCATGGTGGGACACGGCCATGAACTTACCGAGAGATGGCCGGCCCAAAATCGCGTTGTAGGCAGATGGGAAATCAACCACGTCAAACGTGATCAATTCTGCTCGGAAGTTGCTTGGGGTGCCGAAGGTGACGGGCAGGAAGACCTGCCCGAGCGGCTGAACAGCTTCTCCCGGAACGATCCCGTAGAAGGGCATGGCGACTTCCTTCAACTTAGAGCGAGGAATCTGCATCTCGTCCAAGACCTTTACCGAAAGCAAGTCCAAAGCGCTCCCACCGTCGATCAAGACGCGGCCAACTCTAGTGTTGCTGATTGTCGAAGCGACCACCAGTGGGAGCCTCTGAGGCTTGGTCATCCCTGTGGGGCAATCCTCCTTAGAGAAGGAGATGGGAACCTCGGTCCACTTCATCTGTTCGGGCTGAGGCTTGCCCTTCTCGACATTGTGGACCTCCCGGGCAGCTTCCTTGAGGCTGCGCCGAGAGAGATAAGCCGAGGAGCCGCCGAAGATGACGGCGATGTGGTTCACGGGTTCCTGATAATCATCCTCATCGTCCCGATCACCACCATCGGCTTGGCGCTTGTCCTTGCTGGCATCACCTTTTTCGGGCAGGGTGAGCATTGGGCCCTTGCTGTTGTAGAAATCCTCGAGCTTTACAGCCCAGGTCCTGCAATGGCGTGTATCATGCCCGTAGTTCTGACGGAACTTGCAATATCGGTCATTTGGACCTTTCTTGCCTTGATTGCCTCCCTAAGCGGGCTTCTTGCCCTTGTAGTTGTTGTTGGTCTTCTTCTGCCCGTCTTTGGGAGGAGGTGTGCGATCTATACCAGCGACGGTATTGTTCGCATCACCCTTGTTCTTCTTCTTCTGGGACTTTTTGTCACCAGGATTGCTACTGCTCTTCTTCTTTTCATCTACACCAGGCTGGGCGGGCAGCTCGCCCTTGTCAAATGCCTTCTTGTACTGAACGCGTTCTGCCGCATTGGCATAGCGATCAGCCACCTTGAACACAGTCGTTGGCGGTCCAGTCTCGTTGATCTCGAGATCTGGGTGAGCCTTCGTCGCGACTCCATTTTTGAAAGTGCGGACAATGATTCATCCGAGATGTTCGGGATCGTGTTATGGATCTTGATGAAATGCTTCAGAAGTTGCGGAGGGTCTCCCGCTCATCTAGATCATCCGTGCGAGATCATCCTCCTTGCCTGCATACACGTAATAGCTCTGGAAATTAGCAATCAGAGCGTCACAATGTTGGTCCCACGAGCAGATGGAACCTTCCTGCTGATTGAACAGCCACGTCCGAGCAGCGCCCTCGAGGACAGTCGGGAGGTAATTAGCCATGACTAGCTCATCACCCCCGGCAGCCACGATGGTAGTAGCGTAGATGGAAAGGAACTCCTCTGGGTTTTAAGTCCCATTGTACCTCTCCATGTGGCCGGGTTTGAACTTGGAAGGCCACCGACAAACATGAGCTCATCGTAAAAGCCTTACATTAAGGCATAAGACCGCCACCTCCCCAAAGACACCTAGTCTTGAAAAGACGTTGGTCCAGTTGCTCGGAGGAACCCTAGCTGAGCGGGAGGACTCTGCCTGGAGGAACTCTCTCCATGATAATCCCCCACGCTCCTTTCTCGTGGTCGCTACAACGCGTTCTTCACAAGGGGATCGTCCATGATCGTCGCACGCACGCTTGCCCCTGGGGTCACACTGACCACGAGGGCTCGGTGAGCGTCGCCTTTCACGGGTATTCTGTTCGTGACGAGTTGATCTCCGCCGGTGACGATGGTCACGCGATCGATCGGAGTGTTCACTGTCCGAATCTCTCCGGGCAGGTCAACTGCGTTGCCCGGAGGAAGTGTTGGCTTCACCTATGGACTTAAGACCCTTGGCCATCCGCTCTAGGTGAGTAGCAACAGCATCGCCCATGCGAGCGAGGTCAGGCTGGTTGGTGGATCTTATCACCGAAGCCATGGCTTGGAGTCGTTCCCGACTCTGCTCGAGGGGTTCTGGGATCCCTGAGTCATCCACGTTTTGCCCGACTAGGGTCTGGTTGCGCGGGGATTCATCCCGAGCAGGCTGAGCTTCTGCCGTGGGGCTTGGCGTAGGTACGCGAGGCGGGTCGCGTCGTTGTCGCTTGCGCCGATCGCGAAATCGTACCAAGGTTCTGTTGATTGAGCATCTAGGCTACGGCGAACAACCTCTTGTTCATGAGCAGCCTGTGCAGCCTCATCGAGTCGTCGAGCGGAATCGACATGCTTGACTTCTTCGGCCGCCGCAGCCCGTGCAGGATCTCCTAAAGTTCCCGCATCGACGATGTTGATGCTGCGACGACCGTGCGAAGGTGCACCAGACGGTGTCATCGCCGTGTCTCCACAGGAAGAATTGACCGACATGGTCTTGGAATCTGAGAGATCTAGACCGTCGTACAAATCATCGGTTCCGTAGTCATCGTCAATGACGGGAGTGTGATCTGGGACTATCTCCGAAACATAGCTGGAAACTGCTGTCCCAGATACGGAAAGTGATCGAGATCGAACAGATCGATCAAATCTGACTGGGGATGCGACATCCTGTCCTTCTGAGTCATAGACCTCAGGAAGAATTTCCTGGTCGCTGATGGAGTTCGACATGCTCGATCTACTAGGTCCCCACGGACGGCGCCAACTGTCGACGGTTGAGATATCGATCTCAAGTCAACTAAGGTTCTTGAGAAAGGGGAGATAGGAGACACGCCGAACAGAGTGAACAGGGAGACAGGGGTTTTTATCCTGGTTCGGGCCTCTCGAAGAGATAATAGCCCTACGTCCAGCCTTTCTTTATATCAAAGAGGATCACAAGGTGGAACTCGTCGAGATTAACAGGTCTCGGCGAGCAGTATGCGACAATACGATCTTCGATCCCCCCTAAACACCATAGAGGCTGGTTTATATAGCGGTGAACAACCAACCTACCGAGGGATAATCGGGCTGGGCTAACTACGAGATCGTAACGAACTCAGTACATGCCAAATATATCCCGAGGTAGATATGGTAAACTCCAATTCTTGGGGATCATGACTCCTATTCCAATCCGGGAAACCACGTCCGGGTCTTCACGTAGCCGTGCAGATCTCTGTTCGAGTCGGACTCAAACACGAGGCCTAGGCCATTGCATACCGTGCCAGCTAGGAAGCTGTTCGGCAGGATGCACATGGGCCTGATAGAACCTTCCAGAGAGCTGAGCCCTGGTAGGCTGTTCGATTGGGCAGTCAAGGAGTGGGCCATGGCAATGGGCCATAATTTTACCCCCGACAGGTGGTACCCGCAGTACGCATCCAGAAAGCACAGCTGCTCGCATCCTGCCGTAGAGTTGACGATGAGGTCGATGCAGGACAGCGGATACGGATCCTTCGGGCACGCCTTGTTGAGGTCGGTGAAGTCCACGCACATCCTCCATCGCCCGTTGGATTTCTTGACGAGGACGGGGTTCGCCAGCCACCTGGGACGGGCGATGCTCCAAACGACCCCGCCCTCAGAAGTTTGTCCACCTCTTGCGGATGACGGCCTGGCACTCCACCGACTACTTCCGAACCTTCTGCATAACTGGTCGCGAGCCGGGGAACGTTGCCAACTTGTGCTCAATCACCTTCCTGGGGACCCCAGTCATGTCGGATGGTTGCCAAGCAAACACATCTGCGTTAGACCGGAAGAAGGTGATGAGCGCGCCTTCCTATTTGGCGCCGAGAGATGCGCCCACCCGAACGGTCCTCGCCGGGTCTGACTCACTCAGGGAGATCGTCTTAACCTCCGCGGACGAGCCGGGGGAAGCACGGATCTTCGCCAGAGGAGATCCCAGTGTCGAGGCCTCAGCCTTCTTGGCACCGATCACCCCTGCCAGAGCGAGAGCGTCCTTGTCGCAGCGGAGCGCCTCCGGGCGGTCTACCTTCACAATGATAGGGCCGGCTGGCCCCGGGATCTTGACCACCATGTAAGCATAGTGGCAGGGCGTCATGAACTTGGTCAGCGCCGGCCGGCCCAGTATGGCGTTGTACGGGAGGTCGAAGTCAGCTACCTCGAACTCGAGCACCTCCGTGCGGAAGTTGTCGGAGCCACTGAAGGTCACCGAGAGACTGACGCGCCCCAGAGGGACGGACTCAGCCCCCAGCGTGACGCCGAAAAAAGGTAGCGCCGGCCGAAGCTCCTGCTCCTGGATCTGAAGCGCTTTGGCGACATGGGAAGACAGAAGGTTAATAGAACTTCCCCCATCTACCAGCACCCGTCCCAGCTTAACATTTCGGACCGTGGGCGCAACCACGATCGGGAGATGTCCCAGGCCGGCGGTACTGACGGGTGATCGGCCTGACTGAATGTGATCGAGTGCTCCGATCACACCAGCTGCCTAGCTGACCCAACGCCGGGCACGACGGCGCACACTTCCCTCATCACCCGCTTGAAGCTGGCGTGAGAAGGATAGGTGGTCGACCCTCCATGGATGAAGGCGACCTCGCGCTCCAACTGTTGAAAACCAAGCGGAGCCGTATCCTTCCCCTTGTCACTGGCGGATGCTTGCTGCTGCTCGTGGACTCGCTTGTCCACTATCTTGCTGACGACCTAGCAATCGGCCAAGTCGTGGGTGTTGCTGCGGTGGATGGGACAGTAGGTTCTTCCGTCCCACTCGTCGGGGCGAGCTCCTCGCCCTTCGCCGCGGCAGCAGCGACCGTCATGACTGCCTCCGCGACCTCCTCCTTTCTTCCGCCCGCCGTGCCCGTCACGCGGCCGGCTGCTGTCGTCGTTGTCGTCGTCGCGCTCGGCGGCCACGACCTGTCCGGCCTCGGCCGCCTTGCGCTTCTTCTTGTCCTTTCCACCGGGACTTTTGGAGGTCCCGGCTTCGCCACCTGCGGCGACCCCCGTCCTTCCAGCCTGCGGAAGCGGGCCTCCGCCTGTAAGGCGCACTTGTGGGCCAAAGTGAAGATCTCCTCCATCGTCTTGATCTTGCGGGTAGCCATCTTCTCCTTGACCTTGGGGTCTCGGGCGCCCCTCCTGAAGGCCGTGACAACGGTGTCGATGGAGATGTCAGGAATGATGTTGCGAACCTGACGGAAGCGCCGGATGTAGTGGCGCAGCGACTCCCCCTTCTTCTGCTCCACGTTGTGAAGATCGTCTTCGACTCCGGGCTGCTCGAAAGTGCCCTGAAAGTTGGTGATGAAGAGCTCCTAAAGCTGCTTCCATGGCCCTACCGACTCCGGGGGTAGGTTCATGAGCCACAAGCGAGCTCCGCCGGTGAGGACTGCCGGGAAGTAGTTCGCCAGAACTTTCCCCGACCCTCCCGTTGGCTGCATCACTGTGGTGTAGATCTGTAGAAACTCGTCGGGGTTGGTGGAGCCGTCGTACTTCTCGATGGAGGCCGGCCAGAACTTCTCCGGCCACTGAACGTGGTGCAGCTCCTTTGAAAAGGCGCGGCAACCGACGTCTGGAGCCTCCTGCTCCTGTGCGCGCCCCTCGTCCCGCCGCCCCCGACGCCCAGACGGCGCGGAAGAAGCGCCGTCTTCATCGGCGGAGGCGGCGTCGCGGGAGCACCCCTCCGTGCCTCCACGAGCGGCGGCGATAGCACGATTGCACTCTCGATCGTTCCGTCGGCAGAGCTTGTCGTGTAAGTCTTCTCCGTGCTGCAGATGGCGGTCCTCCAAGTGGGACCGGAGATCCGGCCCACATCCTCGCCTGTCCTGTCGAACCGCTGGAGGAATTGCCCTGCTTTGGCCATCCTGGCCCCGCTCCCTCCTACCAAGAGTTCCGCGGGAGGGGTGCGGGGAAACCAAGGAACGGGATGAAGCGGAAACACCGGTTCCCATGCCCCCTGAAGCTTGCACCATCGACGTGGCGGCGTCGACCTAGCAGGCCAAACTGGCAAACCACGGCGCCGCCAGGGAATCCGGAGTCACCGGAACCGACGGGTTGTCCAGTAGGGCCCTGGCCGCATAGAGGTTCTGTGCCGGGGAGCACTCCTCCATGGCCAGGCATCGCCTAGCCAGACTAGGACGGCTGCTCTCCGCCAGGGTGCCGACCCTAGGCGGAAGGCTGCCGCCTGGCTGGTCCACCGCCGTTGTCGAGGCTACTGAGGCAGCCGCGGCCTTGGCGGCCACTTCCTTATCTGCTGCGGCTTGCTGATCCGCCATTGCCGCCTGAAGAAAGGTCGAACAACTCGAACTGAAACTAGCGCCCCCTACCTAGCGCGCCACTGACAACGTGTTCTCCGCCGAACCACAGTGAATCACACCCCTATCAGATTTCTAAACTGCTAGCCGATCAGCCCGAGTTTGATCCGATTCGAGCGTCGGGCACGACAAGGAGCGACGCACAGCGATTACCTAGGTTCGGACCCCCTCGCGGGTAATAGTCCTACTCCTGTCGAGCCATAGCTCTTTTCTTGATGTGGTTGAGTATGAGAATGGTTACAGAAATGCTTCCTCCCTCTCTTCTTCTCTCTCATCTCCTTTTATACATGCCACTGGTTGGCGGAGAGAGCAAAAGGGGGGTAGTACAGTACACTGATAAGACTAGGGAGACAAGACCGGAGAGACCAAAACGTGCTGCCGAAGCACCGAGCGGCGCCGCCCACGTACGCTCGCAAGTGGCTTCTGACTCGTGTGAATGCGCCTGCCAAGTAACAGGCGGGGCGCTGCTCCCACCGCCTGACACGGGCGACCAACTTGGCGACTACAAGGCCTCTCTACCGGTCAGTTCCGCAGAGCCACAATGACAGTTGGGCAGAACCGCAGAGGTCACTGTGGCGGTAATCATCATTCCCTTGGTCCATCCGCATGACGTCGCATTAAATGCTTTGTCCTTCGCAGCGGGGAGAGCCTTCGCCCAGAAGACTCCCATCTGAACGCTTCCTGCCTTGCGGGCCCCACCTGTCAGTGAGGGGGCCTCCGTGCGTTGGGGAGAGTTCGCTCGCCCGACCCGTGGCGGCCTCGCCTGGTCTTCTTTAGTGCTCTTAATACCCCAGTATTTACTGCACCGTCATAACTCATACGATGGTTTTCGGATATGGGTTCTTGTTCTCAAGATGGCGAAGAAAATACCCGGAGAGATGAACTCTTTGTGTGCTGATAAGACGTCGCCCCTTAAAGTGTTGTCCAATCGAAAAAAGGAGGGAACAGGGTATTTGTCCAAATCAGTATATGGGTTGAACTGCTCTGCGCCATATTCGGATTCAGACATTGTGAAAAACACAACCAAGGAATGAGATAAGTCATGTTGGTTTAGGCTCTTCTGTTGCAGTTGACTGAAATCATCTCTCCATAAGATCTGCATGAGCGCTCGTTGCCATCGGATTCTTGTTCACTCGAAAATTCTAGGCTAAAGTCCAGTTCTCTTATGGAGTTGTATATTTGGAGCTTCAGAAACAGACCGATGAACCAGAAAGAGCCACCTAGGTTTCCTATTGAGAAATCGGCTTTCTTGGAGCAGAGACCTTCTCTAATCTCGTGCATCATCCGATAGGTTGCTCCCAGCAGGTATTTTCCGATTGCCAGTTTCTGACCTGCTGCCAGTGCTTCGGCTACTCCTTGGTAGACCTTGCTGGGACTGAGGGATTGTCCACAGAAAAAGAACCGATCCAGCCACATGTTCAAAAAGGCGATGTGCTCTTCGTCCTCGACGTCACCTGTTTGCTGGTGGGTGCTGATGTAACGTTGCTAGCCGAAGTTTTTCTCGGGAACCAGCTTGAGAGTGGTGGACAAATCAAAAGCCGATAGCATTTCGCCATCGGGACTAAGACCGGTTAGCATTGCTACATCTAGGAGCGTAGGGCTTATCGGTCCGGTCGGGAAAAGAAAGGCGTTGGCTGTGTCACACCAAAAATAAGCCGATGCTGCCATCAAGGGTTCGTTTGCTGGCGAAGGATGTAAGGAAAGAAAGATAGCATCGAATACAGAGCTTCAGTGTCTGAGCATCGGAATAGTACCTGAGACATATTGCCGATTGGAAGTTGAACGGGAAGTGGCTGTGCGCTGGAGATCCTGAGGGCTCCGGAAAATCCGATGCAAGAGGCTCGTGCGTATGAGAATGGGTGAAAGTGACACGAGTGACTGCCTATTTATAGCCGCGGTAAAACTAGGGTTTTTACTGGGGGTTTCGGCGTTACTGTTTCGGCCCACATCGCGTGATGGGCTGACACGTGTTCTCAAGATGGGCCGAAAGTGAAGATTACATAGGTAAAACGGTTAAGTGTTCCAAGGTAATTCACCAAAAATCCGATTTTTGGTGAAAGTTCGGCTAATGAGAAAACCCATTGCCAAACTTAGGGGCATATGTTGACACCCAAATTTGGCAGAAAAATCGGATATCGTGAAATGGCTAAATATATCAGAATTATTGGACTGAATCAAAAAATGGGCTTCATTGGCAAAAGGTGGAAGTATATTAAGAGATACATATGGTTACAAGACTCCCGAAGAAATACGCTCTGATTAGAAGATATCTTTCGCGACGCGGTAAAATAGGACGTATCGGTATCGAAATTGTAATAGTATAAATAGGACCTTAGGTCTCGGGAAAATATACATCATACACAAACACAACTACTTTCTCGAATCCGATCGACCTCGTCGAAAGGCTTCAATTTGCAAGTAAAGCTATCTCGATGGGATAATCGATTCTCTTCTTGTAATCCGTATGCATGGCTGTATCATGTTGATCTCGTGTATACAAAGCATTTTAAACTGTCTCGGGTTTTACCGATCTTTAATGTGTTCTTGCATATTACACTGTCTCGATTTAATCAATCTGTAATGTGTATTTATCCTGCAATGCCGACTGTCAGGCATCTTATATGCTTTTCCTGAATCCGACATATGCGACTGTCTCGTTTAATCGATCTTGCTTATACCTCATTTAGGATTTTGCATGTTTAGATGTTTTCCGATTAGTGTTGTATTTACCTATATTAGTCTTGAACCTTTAAATTAGTTTGTTGATTTACATCTAGATTTAGATCTGAATACTGTCTTGGCCTGACCAATCTATTCAATCTGTTTCTTTGATTTTAATCTGATACATTGATATAAAGGTTTATTGTTCATAAAAAAATACCAAAAAGAAGTAAAAGATTTTTAATTGAATACATATTAATATTTAGTACCTCTATCAGGCGTTAAGCCGATAGATCTTGTAATCGGGTTATTTAAAGCCGATTCACAATAACCTGATCTGGCTATTTTAAAAGCCGATTAGGGCTAAGTCGCTGATAATTTATTCCTTATCCATTTACAGGCCAAATTGACTGGCACGCTTGGTTCTTGGTAG
Organism: Raddia guianensis; assembly: GCA_036346415.1. Lineage (NCBI taxonomy): Eukaryota > Viridiplantae > Streptophyta > Magnoliopsida > Poales > Poaceae > Raddia > Raddia guianensis. The sequence continues at coordinate 16,621,692 of CM070534.1, read as the reverse complement.
CGACGCAAGCACAGACTTGACGCTTCCGCACGTGTGTTCGCGAAAAGCTCACTTTTTGTGTCAACAGTGGTATATCTCCTTGATGAACCGTGCTGCCAACAATTCGGTAATTTTCTCTCGGATGGTATCCTTCTGATCTGGTGCAAATCTTCACAGACGTTGCTTGATTGGTTTCGCCTTGTCGTCAACGTGCAAAGAATGCTCGATCACTTCCCTCGGAACACCAGACATGTCCGAAGGTTTCCAAGCGAACACATTCGGGTTTGCCCGGAGGAAAGTGACGAGCGCGTCTTCCTATTTGCTGTCGAGGCCTGTCCCAATCACGACTGTTTTGGCCGAATCAGATGGGTCCAATGTATCTTCTTGGTTTCTTGGCCGCCTGGATGGAGGTCTTTGCTTGCTTTTTGGCGGGTATGTCTCCCTCCTCCTGAAGGGAAGCAACTTTCTGCCAGATCTTCTACATCTCAGCCAAGGTGTCAAGCGTCTGCGCCATCTCACAGCTTTCGCTATCGCAGACTAGAGATTTATTTACGTCGCCAGGGATGGTGTTTACCCCATTAGGGCCCGGCATCTTCATGGCGAGGTAGGTGTAATTAGGGACGGCCATGAATTTGGCGATCCCCGACCTTCCCAAGATGCCATGGTAGGCCGTCTCGAAATCAGCCACTTCAGAGCTCAGATTCTCAACCCGATAATTGTCCTTGGTCCTGAACGTGATAGGTAATGAGATCTACCCGAGTGGTACTGCGGACGTCCTCGGGACTACCCCGTGGAAAGGAGACGATCCTTGTCTAGTTCGGAACGCAGAATCTTCATCTGGTCGAAGGTCTTGGTGAAGAGGACGTTAATCCCGCTCCCACCATCAACCAGGACCCTCTTCAATATGTTCCCTCAAAAAACCTAATCCAGCACCAGTGGATAACTCCCAGGGAAGGCAATCCGATCAGGGTGGTCCGATCGATCGAAGGTGATGGGTACCTCCGACTAGCATAGGTATTTGGGGACGACTGGCATGATCGCGTTGATCTTCCGAGTGATAAGCTTCTGCTTTCGCTTGGACTCATAAGCGTCAGAACCCCCAAATATGTAGCTGATCTCGCGCTCGGTGTCTTGGTAATCCCCATCTGGCTTTTTGCCATGGCCACCTTTGGCTGCCGACTGCTTGGAGTTGTCGGCGAACTGCTGCAGAATAAGGCAGTCTTTGGCAGAATGCTTACCATATGGGTGAAAAGGACATACCACTTCCATGACCTTGTTGTAGTCGTTGTCATTGAAGGGCTTAGGTCGATTACACTCCACGTTGGTGGCCATCTCATCCCCTTTACATTTCTTGTCTTTGGGCTTTCCCTGTTCATCATTAGGCTTCTTCTTAGAGCCTCCGTCGTGGCCACCACGATGGTTCATTATGGCCTACTCGGCGTTGGCTTCTTGATCCACCATTGTGAACATGGCTTTGAGAGTTCATGGGGTCCCGAGTCAACTGCCTAATCAACTCCTCGGATTTACATCCGGCAAAGAAGGAGTCGACGACCGTTTGTTCTGAAACGTCCCAGATCTCATTCTTCTTCTTGGTGAAGCGTTTGATGAATTCTCGGAGCGTCTCGTTCTTCCGTCGATGTAGTTGTCCGATCTCCCATCTCCCAGCAGGTATTTCATAGGTCCCTTGAAAGTTGGCGATGAACTACTCCTAGAGATCGTCCCAAGACTCAATAGAGTTCTCCGGGAGCCCCGTGAGTCAGGTCTGGGCGGTTGGGGTAAGAGCGACTGGCAGATAATTCGCCATCACGTTCTGATCACCTCCTGCCGTGCTGACTGCTAAGGCATAAACCCGCAGCCAGTTCTTTGGGTCTCTCACCATCAAACTTGTTGATGCCTTTGAGGTTAAAGTCGTTTGGCCAAACCACTAGGCAAAGATCTGGGGTGAACGCTTGAATATCCTCCAAGGGTCGTGGCCGATGTCGCCGTGGGGATCTGTTGCGATGCTCCCGCCGCGGGTCTCAACGATTATGTTCGTGGTGATGGTCACGCCGGCTGGCGGTGCTCTCGGCTTGATCATCATTGCAGCGACTGTGGTAGTTGCGGAGGCACGTGCCTTCCTCCGATTGCGCGCATAGTGGCTATGAGCCATAGCGGTTGGCGCCGGGTGTGCCTCGTTCTGCTGGATAACCGCCATCTCTACCATGGTCGTTGCGCGAGGCAACGTCTGGACAAGTGGATTGTCTTCTGGAAGCTACGGCGTGATGGTCTCGAGATGGGTCTTGGAAGCGACGATGTTTTCTTGAGGAGTCGTATAGACGTCTTGATCCAGCAGCTTTACCCCCGCAAAGCTCGTTCTGGACATTGCGGCCGCGAATACGAAGTTGGTGCATGCGATCTTGGTCTTTAGCGCGGCGCGGGTCCGGTTCAACCGCCTCAGTGGCGGCTGCCTCATTCCCGGCTAGTTGAGAGGTAGAGTGGTGGTTGTCCGCGCCAAAGACGAAGACTTCGTTGCAATTACAGACCTCCGTGCTCTCGTCAGACTCAGAATCTGAGAGAGACAGAGAGAGAGAGGCTGACCTATTCACTTTGTCCAATGGGTTGGCCAGCATTGATGACACCCACGAATGTGGTCGGATCTGATCGGACGAATCCGACTGTTTGAGGAGATCGATCCTCCGCATGGTCACCTCTTTCCCCAATTCCAGGAACAATCCACACGAAGGTCGAAGCGGGGTTCCCGAGACCGGAGGGAGATCCAATCTAGGGTGTTGAGTCTTCTTTGTGCCGGAGGACGTCCGTGCCCAAGTAGGAAACTCCGCCGAGTCCTTCTCCACACTCTTAGAGAAATGGCGCGAAGTGGGAGCGGAGACGGATTATCTTGCCGAAAGCACGTGTTGAGTTCTCCAAGCCGAAAGGCAAGGGATGTGGTAGGGGGCGTGTACTTTCTTGCAAGATGATCCCTTCAGGAGGGGAGAGATAAAGACTGCCGATGCCGTCAACAATGAAGTCCAGGGCACCAAGCGTAGCGATTGCCCCGTCATGAGGGCGACGGACGGCAATCCTGAAAAAGCCATCTAGCTTGATCGATGATCTTGACGCGCGCCCTTACCTTGTGCGCCAACTGTCGATTGGTGGCTAATCGGGGGTCACCGTCAGCAATGAATTTGTTATGGGGCTATGAGCAAGAAACAAGCCAGATGGTAACACAAGACAGGGATTATGCAGGTTCGGGCCCTCAACACGGAGGCAATACCTTAGTTCGCAGATGATGGAAATGTTTATACTGATACAGCTATCAGATGTGGGATGTCATGATCTATGCCCCCTACCCCTCCTGTTGGTGATTGATAAGCAGCCCACCCCGAGATGGGCCTTGGGCCGATTTCGTACCGGCCCACCGCGTGTACAAAAGGTCCAAAAGGCCACCCTTGGCCGTACCGAAAGAAACGTCCAGCTCGCCAAGGTCTCCCCCGGGCTTGACTAGATCAAACCGCGCCCCCGGAGGCGTTACGCACCACCCGGGCTATCCTTAGCCTGGGAGATGGTCCCGCGGATAGTCCGTCTGTCCATACGCAGGTGGCGACAACTGTCATGTCTCAACGCACCGGCCTTGACCGGGAGGAACTATTCCTACCCGAGGATCCACAGCTTAGGGAGAAGCATGCGGGCAGCTCGGTTTGTCGTTTGCCCCCTTTGGTATGTGGCGACGGTTGTTACGCTACGCGACGCCTCCAACGGGTGGCGCAAGGCTGGCTCGGTCTAGTCAATGCTATATTGGGATAAAGGGAAAGTGCTTTCTCCCTAAAGCACGTTTCTCCCCTGTATAGGCGCTCCCAGACAAACACGTGTCCAGTACTAACCTGACCAGCTTCTCCCTGCAGGCTCCAGACCAGACAGAGCCCTGGAATGAGATAAGGGCACCGCCACTAAAGCAAGAACGGGTGCGGGGCCCGCCGCATGAGCTCCGGACGACCCGCTGCGCCTATAAAAGGAGGACCTGCCCAACGTGAAGCAGGAGGATCTTCTCTAGGCAACAACTTCTACGTGTCCAAAGCTTCCTCGGCAGTAGTCTTAGTTCTTAGCCACTTTAGTGTCTAGAATCCCTGTAAGATCGGGATCGGTGCCTTCAAGCCCGGTCTCGGCATCCTTGTACTGTTTTCCACCATATAATCAACAAGAGCTGGAGTAGAGCTATTACCCGGCAGTGGGGCTCGAACCAGGGTAAACCGCTTGTGTCTTCACGGTTTGTATTCCTTTCTTCCTTCTTCTCCCCCCTTTTCCTCTTTCTCTCACTGTACGACGGACTTGTACCCGGATCGCCAAGTCGCATAAGAGCTGTCTGGGAAGACCGCGCGACCTGAGCTTCTGTGAGCTCGACCGCCGCCCCGGGTTGGCTGAGAAGGGTTGTCGTTGGGCCTCACTCCAACTACAAATTCGTCTGTCGGTCCGTGGACCCGCTGCCCTTTATGGGCGCGTTTCCCAGACACCGACGCCTCCCTTTATATAGCGCAGGGAGGATGGGTTACATGGTTCTATCCTATACATGCTACCAAATTTGGTTATACTGGTGTATGATATTCGAGTAAGAATCTCCTAATTACATGGAGCTTGACTCTATCCTCAGGAGCAACCTTGGCGATCAAGTCACGCGTACCCCGAGTGGTCTCTATTCTTATCTGACCAGCTTGAGTCGCCCCCTATCTACCTCCTCATGGGCCTTCTTACCTGGGGCTCATGTAGTCCACAGTAGCACTTGAGGGCTCTCATACGACACGATGCTAAAGGTTTTGTGCTTACAACTATGCAGGGATTAAAAGCGATCACACAAGCTTTATGTTTCTTTTAAAAATTTTATGATTTTTTCATGATTTTCCATGATTTATTTTTAATATTTTTTAATGATTTCCCATATATTTATGATTATTTTGATATTTTCTATATTTTTTAATTATTGTCCTGTATTTTACGCTTTTTCATTTTCATGATTTTATTTAATAATTTCCCCACATTTTAATGATTTTTCATTTTTAATGATTTTTTACATGATTTTCCTTTTTTATGTTTAATATTTTTCCTTTTCTAAAACTAATTTACGTGCCATGTCAATGCACGTCAGCTCTATGTTGTCACGTGGCAAGTTTGGACCGAGCGGACCCACTTAGGATGATTAGGGACCCAAAACTGCTATTTCAAAGAATGGGGAACTAATTGAGAATTGATTAATAGTTTAGGCACCACCTGTGTATTTTACTCTTTTATATATAAGAAGTGCATAGGTAACATGGGAATGCATATTAGAAGCTAAATAGAAGCTGACTGTGGTTATGTGGACCTGTTCTTCTTTGCTTGTTCTTTGCAGGGGCCAAACACAAGGAGGACCTAGAGGTGGAGGTCGTGGTTGGCGTGGCTCATTCTATGGTGAAGGCGCACCAAGGAGTCGTGGTGGACCTCCAAGGGTGGAGGCCATAGTTGTAAAGGGCGAGGCAATTTTTAGAATCCAGTTTAAGTTTGATGTTTCCTCAAACATCTTGATGCGCACTAGGTCGGCCCGATCATCTGGTGAGGAACGATACTTCGATTTGGTGTAGTGACGGCGCTACTAATCCACGGGATCAGCAACCGAACAATCGCAATGTCACCACACGAGTCGATCAACCGAGCAAGACACGATTGATCCTTGAACCTGCTAGCAATCGAGAACAAGCAAGAGGAAGATGATAACTGATAATTCAACTCATAAAAGGGTGAGGTTCTGTTTCTCGTCACGGGTGGTCTAGTCGATACACGCGAACACGAGGAGGGGCGATACGGGTCAACAAAACACAACAAAACCTAAGCGTAAAGAGAGGCACCGCCACATATATAGCGCGGCCAGGGGGGGGCGGCCAAAACAGGGGCACCCACCAAAACCCTAAGTTACATGGGCCATAGGCCCAAAGATAAGGTGACGCAGCACTCTGAAATTGTGGCCCGTGAACTTCTTCTGTGTTTTCCTGATGCTTTGGAGTGAATCTGGAGGTGGGGCCGGATCCATTAGAAAGCTTATCTCCTAAGCTTTCCAACGAGTGGTCACGCGCTGAAATCGGAGTTCGGGAGCCCGATTTATGTCTGTTTGAAGTTGGCGTGCTGCTGGATGGCCGAACCGGGCTGTTTGGCATCTTGGGCCTCCATGTGGGCTTTCCTTGATATGTCAAGGCCTTGTGGGTCTTGGACTTGTGGTGTTTCTTCTTTGGAGAAGGCTTGTAAGGCTGGGCTTTAGGATTAATGCCCCTCAGTGATGAAGATGTCGCAACGTCAATTGTAGGCGACAAAGATGGAGCGGCATCAGTAGTTGTTGGAGTGGTCGAAGAGGAAGGAGGGGCAGCGGTCACACTGATCGTATCCATACTAGTGATGTCCTCATCATCCTCCCCTTCTTGAATTGGAGTCGTCCTCGACTCCGTCTTATGCTCCTGCAAAAGGTTAGTGACAACAGGGGACAAAGAAACATGTGTTTCCAATACAATATTAGGGGAGGTCACAGTTTTATCTAATTGAACTACCTCCTTTATCTTTGTTTCAGTGTTTTGTGCATCGCAACCAATCTTATCACCCTCTTGCACAAGATTTTTAACTCTATAAGCATTAACCTTATTTATTTCAGCAGGAGTCATTGGTTCCAAAATCATTTTCTCACAATAATGCATAAATGAATATTGATTGGTTTTACCATTGTGAATAGCTTCCATGTCGTATAACCAAGGTCTTCCTAATAAAAGTGAGCATGCTTCCATGGGTTTGACATCGCAATCAACGAAATCATAATATGAACCAATAGAGAAATTTACTCTCGCAGTGTGTGTTACCTGAACCTAACCATTTGAATTGAACCATTCGATCTCAAAAGGTTGTTCAAGTGGTGTCGTGGGCGAGCCAAGCTTCTCGACCATGTTTTAACTTGCTAGATTGCTGTAATTTCCTCCATCAATGATGACTTCTACCCTCCGTTGTCGCACAACAAACCTAGTGTGGAATAGGTTGTGGCGCTGAGTTTGACTAGCGTGTTCCGGCGGTGCACTAAGTATAAGTTGGGATGAAAGACTTTTGTAGTTGTTCGTCATTGCAGCACTTAGATGCACACCATCTTGATCATTCTTGCCTCTTGATTTCTTCAGAGACTCAAGACACTCCTTTTTAATTTCCCGGAAGCATTTCTTTTCTCTTTCTGTCAAGTATGGGGAATCCTCAATATCATTCTCCATGGAAGAAAATTTTTTCTTCATATATGGACCTGCCATTGTTAGTAGTAGACAAGAAAATACACAAAGAGATGTATAACCCTATCTACTAATAGGTGCTGGAATCGACAAGTCTCTCACACTCGAAGCTCTCACCAAGCTCTTACAAGTTCTTACCTGCAGACTTGTCAAGGTCAATCGATAACTGGTGGTATCCTCGCTTTCGTAAGGTGACAAAGCGATTGCACGGTACTTTTTCTGTAGGTTAGTAGTATGTGGAGCTTGGACAGGTTCAATATGTAGCAAGGAATATGCGATATCGAAAACAGAATAGCAAAGCTGAAGAAATATCCAAAGTAATTGTCAAAGTTGCTGGCCTAAACTCGTCCTTAGACCTAGCTCAAGCAACCAAAACGAATAACACAACACTTTAGATACAAAAGAATGCAAGCACTTCTGATTTCTTTCTTTCTTTCTTTTCCTTGCTTTTTTTCTCTTTTTGTTTTTTTTCTCTTTGTGCGGCTTTTTTTTATGCACTTGCCTTTTTTTACCTTTTCTTTAAATATCAATAGTGCCGCACAATAGAAATTACAAGATATATACACCAACACTCAAATTTCTCCTGCTGGAAAAACAGATCTACTAATTCAATAAATTCCAATGCAGTTTTCGTGTCTTTAGAGGCCTCAAACACGAAAACTCACAACAACAAAGTTGTAGATCTTCTCTTCTTGATCAATTTGCATATATGGAAGTTCTAATTTGGATAATGGATCTAGGAGATATGGGCCCCACAATACAGACTGATCAGACAAATCCGAGACACATACAGAAACAATTACAACGCGAATTTGGATCTGAAGATGGCGTTTCTGGAACTTGGTACAATGGACAAAGTTGTAGAGAATTTTTGGGGCTACAATTTGGGCTATAAAATTATCCAGATCGGAAAATATATGACGGAGATATTGCCTCTGGAATAACAGATCCGAAATAACTACGAACCAAATCAACTCGAATTCTTTCGGTGCTCGGGTTTGATGTCAACAAAACGGATGAACTTCACGGCTAAGGACTAAATCTAAACCAGCAACAAAACTATAACCATGGACACAAATTCAACAAAGCGAAATTGAAAACGAAAATTGTGAATGCACAAAGTGGCTTGGACGGTGGACGTGATGACGAACTCAAATCTTTTTTGTGGGGCAATTTTCTGGACTCTAGGACAAATAAGAACAGATCTAAAATAAGATAAGGGGTGTTCTCACCAGGCAACCGTTGCTCTGATACCACTTGATGCGCACTAGGTCGGCCCGATCTTCTGGTGAGGAACGATACTTCGATTTGGTGTAGTGACAATGCTACTAATCCATGGGATCAGCAACCGAACAATCGCAATGTCACCACACGAGTCGATCAACCGAGCAAGACACGATTGATCCTTGAACCTGCTAGCAATCGAGAACAAGCAAGAGCAAGATAATAACTGATAATTCAACTCATAAAAGGGTGAGGTTCTGTTTCTCGTCACGGGTGGTCTAGTCGACACACGCGAACACGAGGAGGGACGCACACGGGGTCAACCAAAACACAAGAAAACCTAAGCGTAAAAGAGAGGCACCAGCCACATATATAGCGGCGGCCAGGGGGAGTGGGGCGGCAAAAATAGGGGCACCCACCAAAACCCAAAGTTACATGGGCCATAGGCCCAAAGATAAGGTGGCGCAGCACCCTGAAATTGTGGCCCGTGAACTTCTTCTATGTTTTCCCGATGCTTTGCAGCGAATCTGGAGGTGGGGCTGGATCCATTAGAAAGCTTATCTCCTAAACTTTCCAACGAGTGGTCACGCGCTAAAATCGGAGTTCGGGAGCCCGATTTATGTCCGTTTGAAGTTGGCGTGCTGCTGGATGGCCGAACCGGGCTGTTTGGCATCTTGGGCCTCCATGTGGGCTTTCCTTGATATGTCAAGGCCTTGTGGGTCTTGGACTTGTGGTGTTTCTTCTTTGGGGAAGGCTTGTAAGGCTGGGCTTTAGGATTAATGCCCCTCAGTGATGAAGATGTCGCAGCGTCAATTGTAGGCGACAAAGATGGAGCGGCATCAGTAGTTGTTGGAGTGGTCGGAGAGGAAGGAGGGGCAGCGGTCACACTGATCGTATCCATACTAGTGATGTCCTCATCACATCATGTCTTATTTGCTCTACTCAATTGTCAAATTTATGCTTTTGTAGTCTGATGTTAAGTAAACATATCACTCAACTGTTTCTGCGTGTAAGTTGTATTCTTTATTGAACAAAATTTTCATATCTTTTATTATTAAAAAGCCATGCATTTAATGTTAATCTATTTTAAGAAGTTGTATTTAACTTGGCAGATTCTTAAGGCCATTACATAGTAAGTTTTTTGTGTTGATTCTTAGATCATGCGCAGGAGGCACCCTATCACGTGGCCTCGCATCGTCAAGGCTCAGTGGCGGAAAATTTTTTGAATCTGGGCGATCGCAGGCATCAATGCAAGGAAAAATTTTGAACCGTCTTGTGAGTAGAGGCGATGATGCATTCTTTGAGGATGCTCTTAAGGGCATATCAAAGTATATTTTTTTATAGCCCTCTTTGATAGCTTGTTTAGTTTTAGTTTAGTTTTTGTTGGGAAAATTTGACCACCCTTAAAAGTAGTATGAAAAGGCTAAATAAATTATTAAAAAAATATTTTTGAGTTCTTTGAGAAAAACCCTACAAAGTTATAAAAATATTTTCAAAAAATAAAGTGAATGGTGTCTAAAAAAATAACAAAAGTTGCAATTCCAACAAAAACTAAACTAAAACAAGGCCCTAAGTAAAAAAAAAACAATTTCATTATGACCCAGCCCGGAAAACCTTGTCCGGGCTGGGTTTGTGTAGAAGCACCGCAATTTCAAAAGACAAGCTAACCCTAACGCTAACCCCAATCCAGCGCTCGCTCCAGCCGCCGCCCGCTCCATCGACCAGGCGGGCGACGCGCCGCCGCCCCTCTCCACTTCTCGGGCCACCAGGCCGGCGCGGCCCCTCTGCAGCCATCACGGCGATGGCGCCCCGCTCGAGCCACCAGGGCGACGGTGAGTGTCTCCCCCGATCTCCCAAGCCCTCGTTTCCTCAGATCTGTGATTTGCACCGTTGGCCGCCTCTATACATGTCCCCTTACTGACGCCGTCATTACCTTGCAGGCAAGTGCTGTGAAATTATGGAACCTGACATTGATAAGCTTCAGAACCTTCAGATCAACTCCGATAAAGAAACAAAGCTTGCCGCCATATTCAAGAATGACTACATAGATGACGATGATGGTGACGACGTGGAGCCTCAAGTAACCTTAGGATTCATAGAAGAGCCGGAAGGACCAGAGGACTGCCATCTTCTTCTCCCTCAACACTTTGAACGCCATTTGAACAATTTCTAAGTGAAATTTTTATTACTTTGTTCAGGCCTGGCTTGATCCTGTTAATTTGCCATCTAGCAAGTCCAGTCGCTGTGACTTCTGTGGCGAACAACTACGTTTTGTCCTCCAGGTCTTTTTCATTTACATCAGTAGCTGCAGCTACTTGTGTATGCTCAAGATTGGTAGCAAATTTTGTTGTTTATATTTAGGTTTACGCACCAATTCAGTGGAAGGAGACAACCTACCACCGCACACTGTTTGTGTTCATGTGCCCATCCATGTCATGCTTACTACTAGACCAGCATGAGCAGGGGAAGGATAGGGCAGGGAGTCCTGGAAGAAGGTGAAGCTGGAACAAATTTTGGTGGTTCTTGTCTTCTAGACAGTTTTTTTTGTGTTTCTTCTGTTGACTGCTTCTGGCAAATTGTTGCAGTGTTAGAGTTTTCCGGTGCCAGCTACCACAAAACAATTCTTTTTATTCACTGGAAGAGCCTGAGGGTCGTGGTGGATCCATCGCATCACAGTGTGCAGAAGGTAGTCTTGTTTGATATAATTTATGCTTACTTGATGCTTGCAGTGTGGTGTTCACTGTCTGACAATTTTGGAACATACTTACAAGAATCCCCCTTGTTAGTGTTATTTATTTGTATTATTGCATAAATTGCCTTTAGATAAAGGAGAGTCGCATGATTTTTTGTGTGCTAATCATTAATACGCTGAATTCCAGAAACTATCACCATCTTTTTTTGTGAAACTTGCGTGAGCTTGGTGAAATTATCTTTCAACATGGCCTAGACAATACACATTTTGTTACCACTTCTATAAAACACTATCCTTTTGATAATTTTATGGACAGCTTTGCGACCAGTAACCACTTTGCTTTGATGTGATTTATTGCTTAAGTGACTCAGTTTGCATACCGCGTGTAAATCATAAACACAAACTTGTGTTGTTTGTCTTCAAATGTTTCTATTAGGACCCCAAGCCCGGCTTTGTTGTTGGTGTGGTACATGGAAAGGTGAAAAAATTTGTAGTCGCTGTAGGAAGGCAAGTTATTGTTCAAAGAAGCATCAGGTATCAACGTACCAGGCAGTCATCTTGTATTTGAGCTTGATCTATTTGTCTCTGCTGCTTGAGTTATTAAATATCGCTATTTTGGATTATTCAGGTATTGCATTGGCGCACAAGGCACAAGAACGAGTGTTGTCAGCCACCAGTTTCACATGACGCATCTGCTATTCCGCCAGATGCAGGAAAAGGTCATTTTCCGTTGTGTTTTCCTTTAGCTCTTAATTGTTCTCCATGTGATTTCTTGTTCTAACTATGTGCAGCATTTGCTGGCAATGTATGGCCTGAATACATGGTGGTTGATGAAATTGAAAAGGTGCCTTGTCTTGCTAGTCGTGAGAATAGGCCAGAATTGTTTGTGGCACAAGGTCAAAGCAAACAGGATGACATTATGATGTCATTGATGGATCAGTTTGAGGTAATTTTTCTGTTATGCTTTGTTATATGTTTGCTAATGCGTTAGTAGTGTGTTCATTTATTAAAATTTATGTGTTACAGGCTGATGATGACAACAGATGCTGGGCGTCTTTTCTAGAACGCATCTCAAGATATAAACATCAAGTTTTGAGGTTTTAAAGGCCTTTTTTGGGTTATTAATTTTTTTTATTGGAACTGTATGTGAATTAATAAAACTATAGCAATGTCCTAGTGCCTGAAGATCATCTACCTTCTAAAGTTGAACCGATGCATTGATTAACATCATCATCATTATTATTATTATTATTATTATTATTATGGTGGCATGGCCTACATATATCAAAAGTTGAAACTGTATGGGTACCTAAGTTCTTCATTATGATGTTTGGAACTTTAAGATATGGATTGTCGGATCTACCAGGACAGGTAAATGTGGATTGAGGGGTCGGTTGATGGGGAAGCCATAACAATTGGGATTATTCTTGGCATGTTTTCTTGTAATCATGGGAATTTCTGAGGTTATTCTAGCACCAAATAGCTGGAATTTTACATATTTGTACATCAGCTCATTTGCAATTCCACTTTGTAGTTTATGCCTTTATGCAATTAAATAAAAGTGCCATCAGTAGCATGTTGTAAACTTGCAATAATCTTACTCAGTCCTCCACCTCCCTTGCATGTTCACAGACAACTTACCTTGATCATAGTTTTGATTACTTTGTTATGCAGATACTGCAGGGATTCAACAGCAAAACCTCTTTGGGCAGTATCTTTTGGGTCTCTAACCAATGCAGCTATCCCATGCTGCATATACTGTAATGGTCCACTTTGCTACGAATTTCAGGTTGGACAGGTTTTATATTTTAGATTATTGAATTCCCTAATTTCTATCCAAGGGCAAACGGAAAAGACTTGCAGTTGCATGTTTTATGATCCTACATTTTAGGAAGAACGTCTACATCGATCCTCTCATGTGAAAAATAAACAAAGAAAACAGCATCCACCTACTCTCAAATACTTTTGTTAGATTTGATCCTCCTAGCCACCCAAGTTGTATCCAGCTGCAGGGATACACCTTATACAACATACTTGATGTGTCACAACAATACTTGTAGTCTTGTGTGGCTCGGTCACTGTAGTAACCACAGTAAATGGAGGGCCTGTTTGGTTCTCTACCTAACATTGCCACACCTAATGTTAGTCATGCCACAGCTGCTTAGGCGTTTGTTTGGTTCTAAACTAAGCGTAGGCAAGCCGCAGACTGTTAGGCAACACTGTATTGTGTTGCCATTGAAATTTTTGCCTAAGCTGCGGCGGTGAAAATGGCCGCCACAACTCTTTGGCTTGCCACCATTGCGGTCCATGGGGAGGGGAAAGGAGCCGGTGATGTGGGGATGGAGTGCGGGGAAGCAGTGGAGGTCGCCGGAGCCAAGGATGGAGCACATAGCGTCGCCGCAGAGGCAGAGATGGAGCGCTGGAGAGCTGGCCCGGACAGCGACGGCCGGTAGCGGCGAGTCATGGCGGCGACGGCGAGTCTCCCGTGCCGCGGACAGCGATGGCCGGCAGCGGTGAGTCACGGCGGCGACGACGAGTCTCCCGTGGTGCGCATGGAGAAGGCATGGCAGCATGGCTGCGACGGCAAGGACCAGAGCGCCGTTGATCGTGGTGGCTCAGTTGGTTAGCAAGCAGTCCGAGCAGAGGAGGAACGAAGATGAACAGAGCAACGGGGAGTCAGGCGATGGCTGATGGTTTGCTAGCTTGAGCTGGAGGACGAATAGTTGGGCATCATCTCCTTTGCTTGCATGCAGCAATGGCAGCTGGAAGGGTGTCCTCCGGAGATACACAGAGGAAGAAGATGATGCTCGACACATGCTTGAAGAAATGACAAGCCGGCTTAGTCAATTTTTTCTCCAAGCAACCAAACACCAGACGCAAAATCTCGCCTAGCCTAATGTTAGTTGTGGCCATGAACCAAACACCTCCTAAGCATAGTAAAGTTAGTCGTGCCATACATGTGGCAAACTACTAATGTTAGGCTAGGCAAACTTAGCCGCGAACCAAACAGGCCCGGAGTTTGCGAGTTGCAACTTTGGTTAGAACAGTACTATAAATGAAATATCTTTAATGCAATTATAGTATATTTAATTTTAGCCACTAAGAGAATATTGAATTATCGAACCTATGATATCATTGTACCACCATTTATATCGGTATTGCGAAGCTGCAAAGCCTCTCCATTATCAGTCACATCACTAAAATCACTAGGGATGGTTCTTACTGTGGCAAATTTCCATTGCTATTTGGTAATGCCTATTTCAAGCACTTTTTTATTTCACATATTTAGCTATATGTTCAGAATCCATTTACATAAGATAATGTTAAGGACACATTCTAGCAAGGAAGTGTTAAAGCCAAATACTGACCATATTAAAGCCTTTGTAAAATTGTTTTGGGTCTTATGAAAGGCATTGTTGTAACAAATGGGCTGTTTTACCACTATAGATTTCACTGATTGGCATATATCATACAATTTGTGCTTTTGGTTCCATCCTTCCATGGTCCCATTGCTATTTCCTTTTGTATGCAGATAATGCCACAACTGCTCCATTACTTTCATGTTGAAAATGAACCAGACTCGCTTGATTGGGCAACAATAATTGTTTATACATGTAAAGGGTCTTGTGATCAAAATGTCAGCTATATGGAGGAATTTGTGTGGGTTCAGTTATATCCAACAACTAGGACATACAAAAGTACTTGCCCCCCTCCTGGTGCGTAACTTTCCTTCATCAATACGTATTTCTGTGTTCGATCCATTTTGCCAAATTACTCCCTCCGTTCAAGAATATAGAGAATGGGCAAATTTTTTTATGCCATTGCAGAAGTTTCTAATGATCCTATATGCCATTGATGTGTCTATCACATGTGGGGCCATGACCAACCTGTCATTGACACATGCAATTATGAGACCAAATGCAATGGCACATAGTATATTTTCCCAAGAATATATGGTGTATTTTGATTTGAAAAGTTCTTTTAAGCTAGATTTTGACCATAAATTTCGCTTATTATACATTATTAGTTTCTATAAAGTAATAATGTATTAAAAGCTATTCAAAATACAAATCTATTGATACAACTTTTGCACAGTAAAATTTATATCATTGGACTAATTGTTGGTCGAAACCTATAAAGTTTGACTTTTACAAGTCAAATACGCTTTATATTTTTGAACGGAGGGAATAATAACTTGTGATCAATGCTTATTCGTAAATGAGGTGTTTCTTTCTCTTTTCTTTCTTAGTTTGACTTTTACAAGTCAAATACGCTTTATATTTTTGAACGGAGGGAATAATAACTTGTGATCAATGCTTATTCGTAAATGAACTGTTTCTTTCTCTTTTCTTTCTTAAACATCTGCAAATGTTAGTAAATGTAATCTCTCAAAAATGCATTTCATCTGGTGTGGCCGCATTTTTGTATCTTCCCTTAAATAAATATTTCTATGTTTCATCCGCTTTTCCAAATTAATTACTCATGATCAATGCAAGCGTTTATGCATAAAGAATTGTTGTTTTTTTTTTCTTTCTCAAAGATCTGTGATAGCAGTAGTTGTAATTTCCTAATAATGCATTTCTGCTGCTTTTGTGATGTGGGTCTATCTGGAACTGGGTGGTTGGCAAAAGTACGCTTGTTTGTTAGTTGTAAATGTGATGTTCTCACCTAGGCTGCCTTGATACGGGGACACGGATACGCGATACCGCGATACGGCAATTTCTCAAAAACAACGATACGGGGATATGTTTTTATATATATATATGTTTATATATATATAATTTTTTTATATATACTATATATATTAACTAGTGGCTGACAGACTGCAATTGAACAAAAAAAATACAACCACATCATCATTGACACAGCACATAGCGTGTACATAAACGTATAAGATCCATGCCACATTGCCCCCACAGCAAAAAATTCAACAAGAAAATACAACCACACACAACAGTGCTAGAGCAACAATTCTATTATCTATAAGATCCATGCCACATTGCCCCCCCACAAACACAACACTCAAGCTCTAGCACAATAAATCTCACCGAGCGAGCACTTGAGAGGCGAGCAGCAAGCAAGACTGGAGAGTGAGAGAGAGAGGTAGAGGGAAGGAGAAAGAGAGTACCAGCGCGTGAGGCGACGGCGACCTCACCTGCGACGGGCTCCCCTAGATCCGGCCGGCGGCGACCTCGCCTGCGACGGGCTGGCCGGCGGCGACCGCCGCGGCGGCGGTGGGCCAGTGGCTAGGGAGGGCCTTGGGTTACACAGAAAAGGGGGAGCCGGGGAGGCATCGGGGTGGACTGGGTTGGGTATCAGTTGGGTGACACAGGAGTCGGGGAGATGTATGGGCTACGAACGTATCCCTCAGTTATCGATGCTGTATCGCAAAGTTATCCGAATTATTTTATTTATTTAAAAATTACGAAATTATCTAATACGTCCTGGATACGTATCTGGCCGTATGCGATATGTATCCGTATCGGATACGTGTCCAGATACAGATATGCTGATTTTTGGCTCTATCTAGGTATCATAGGTTCTCACAGCCTCATGCTAGGCCTTCTGTTTAGAAGATATTCTTTTGGATTGATTTATGTGGTGTGCTAAACGTATGATCTGCAAATGATTATATCATTATACATGTTATTTGCAAGCGATTGGTTGCCTTCGTGCAAATCATGTATTCAAGTTATAAGATTTTTCAAATTTATAAATTATGTATGTCTGCTTGAATTCCATTGCAACATGCTAGCACTATGCTAGTTCCAAAAAGAGTAAATTGCATTTTTACCCCCGAAAGTTGGACGAAAATCTCACTTAGCCCCCTAAACTTTATTTTCTCTCACTTGGCTCCTGTAAGTTGCTTTTGGGTGCCACAAAGCCCTCTAGAAGTTGGATCCTGTTGCAACACAACCCCTAGAAGTTGGCTCTGGCTGCGAAAAAAATTAGCCTGTGTGGAAACTAAGTTGGCTCCGGCTGCGAAAAAAATTAGCCTGTGTGGAAACTTTAAGGGGCCAAGTGAGACAAAACAAAGTTTAGGGGGGTCACGTGAGATTTTCGTTCAACTTCCGGGGACAAAAGTGCAATTTATTCTTCCAAAAATTATGGCTATCACATCGTGCCATTTACACCTGAACAGGCCGTTTTATAAAATTAGAAAAAGGATGTTGCAGCATTTCCAGCAAAATCTGGACATATGCTGTTGCGTTTTCTTGAACGCTAGTAGATCATAATGTAATCATGTGGAGTTGTATGGTGCTTTGTCTAAATACAGTCATGCTTTATATACTGCAAGCACTCTGTTTACATTTGTTCTTGTTTTGTGAAACCTTACAAATTGTGTTTTGATTTGCCAGGTAACTTAATCCCTTCCATAGGATACCCTTGAAGGGTTATGCACTCGGAGCTATAGATGCATGTGGGTATATCATCATTGGGTGAACTGAAGTAAAAGCTGCGCGTTATCAAAGTTCTTTCCAGTCTATATTCCTTTATTCTGCTATTTAAGTGTCATCTACTGATATTTTGTGAGTCTATGTATTAAGTTCCGTACAACGGTGCTACTTCTATTACATTTTTAGGAATAAGTGGTTATCTGGATAGACGCATCAAGTTTGTATTGTCTGCTATTATCGGACAGTTCATTACATCGTAGCAGTTTAATACCCCATATGAAAATAAAGAATTATACAGGAACGGTTCTGCTTTGGGAATTTTCTCATCTACATCGCAGCTACTTCAACATTGTTTTTTCCTTGCATTTTTTCTTTACATACTAGAATTGAAGTTCCTCGTTTTGAGTGATTAACATGCGTACTTTTTTCCTTAAAACACTATAGTTGATTAATCACACAGAAGCATAACTGGTGTAGTGATGCCTTGATAGTTGCACTCAGTAACATTTCACTGCTGCCAACAAATCAGCCGTACAATGCTCAGATTTCGAAGTGGATTCCTCGAGTGCTTTTGTGTGTCCTTTCTGTACAAAAGCATCATTACGCTCTATGGAGTCGTATATAAGGTAGTCAATTTTTGCTTAAGTGCTTGTCATTGTTGAGAAACCTTACTACCGGATGTAGTCTGAGGTTTAAACGTTGATAATCAATCACAGAGAAAGATTAAGAACACATGGGATACAGAGATATTGGGTGGAGCTTCTCTTTATTAAATTTTAGATCTGTTATACAACTAGGTGCTCCACCTCTTCTTTTATAGTATTGCTTAGGGTTTACGCCAGATCCAATGTGGGACCCACTGTGGGGGGAGCCGCCGGTTGTCTCTAGCCGCGCCGTGCCGCGCGTCAGCCCTAGCCGAGCCGGGCTTCCACCCGGCAGTTTCCCAACACTCCCTTGGACCTTGTGTCACAACCCCGGCTTCACCGGGATCCACTCACAATCAATTGCTAGTCCCAGAGATCAATGCTAGCAACTTGTGAGCGACAGTTTGTTGAACATCATCACACAGTCATAAATAACTAAGAGAAATTACATATTATGTAAAAGTAATTGTTACACAACCACTTATTACAATAGTTTTCATAACTCCATAGAGTATTAATAATCAGAGTAGCGGAAATCTAAATGATATGCAATAAATAAACATGACGATGCTCTCTATCCAACCCTTCAGCGATAGCTATTCCTCCGCGAAATCCGACGCAGAACCCTCCCCGATCCTGTGGGCGGTCCGGAATTGAATCTTCTCCTGAACAAATATATCCGTGGTTTTTGTATAGTGAGTACACGGCTACCCAGCAAGAGTCCTTATAAATGATGCAAAGATATAAACAAGAATACGGTGGCTATTTTGCATAAACACCTAAACTAGTCAATATTAATTAAAGTGTTGTAAAACAATTTGTAGAGCAATTAGTATTGATATAGACTCCCAAAGATAACACGCAGAGCTTGGCTTCGAAAGCCCCTCTGAAGAACAAGACTTGCCTCGATCAACTCAAACTACACCAACCCATCAGGTTAATTATTAACACATAAGACTACCATGTACGACCTTCCTCCCCTCCCATAACCGTGGGAACGGCTATCATGATAGTTTTAACTCTGCAGAGTGTAGCACACTTTACCCATAAGCCGAGTGGTACTTTTGCATCTTAGCTCTTCCTTAGGAGCCTGCACCAAGTAACAATGCAAGGCGATTCATTAGTTCCTCTGTTAACACCGATACCCCTCTAAGGATTCGCACTCGGGCCCCTCTTGAGCCAACGGACATGACCGATCTTTTCAAAGTAAAGTGTGTTAATAGCCTTCCCTAACTACTAAGTCGGGACTAGCACATGTCACAAGAACATGTTAATGCTAGCACTTATGGTTGCGCTTGTATGGTTTGGCCGGATAAGCACACGCCCAAAGTCCTTAGACCAAGGTGACTACCTCCAACAATCCACGATCCACAAAACCACCCGACTATGCCACCTTTAGTCAACACACGCCACGTAGGTTTTAATTGATTAGGTTAAAGTAACTCAAAGATCTCCAATCATACCAAGTCACAAGAATAATTAAATGATGAACCTAAATCAACTACCAACCCACGAGCACTAGCACTATGCACAAGGATAGGCTAGGAATAACAAATAAGGCAACAATAAAGGGCTAATTCACGGGGTCAATGACGCAGATGTGAATATTAGGTTTCTACCGCTCCCATCAATTTATGCATGAGAAAATAAATAGAAACAATAAGCGGGTGAGTTTTGTAAATTGGGAGAGCAAGATGCAACTATCTTGCCTTGGTAGTACTCCGGTCTTGAATCCTCCTCCGATCGACTCACGAAACCTCCAGCAACGAGAATACGACGATCTACACGTATATGCATATATGCAAGAAACAGAAAAACAATCAACATAACATATAGCTAAATAAATTATATAAAATTCTAGGGATTTATGGAAAATAATGGCTCGAATCACCTAATTTGGAGTTCGGATGCTCTCGGAACAATTCTGGAAGTTTAGGATAAATCGGAAAAGCCGAAAAGAATAAACCGGTTAACGAAGAAAACCGCCCAACCGGCGGTTCACGCAGCGAAGCGGCGGACGCAGACGCGCTGGGCGAAGGGGACACGCGCGCAAGCCGACAGCGGGCGCGACGCAGCGACGGCGGCAAGCAAGCGACGCGGCGGGCTAGGAGTGGCGGGCGGTGTTAGTGAACCCGACGCCGACGCGGCGGTGGCCAAGTGAAGGCTGGGCTGGCTGGGGTGGCAGGCGGGCGGCGCGCTGGCGGGAGGGCAGCAGCGCCAGGTGGCGAGCGGGTAGGCGCGGCGCTGAATCCGGGTGGCGGCGGCAAGATGGGATAGGCGCGCGGGCGGCGATGTCGGAGCGGCGGCGCCCGAAACTTCGGCGAGCTTTTTCTCCCTCGTTTCTTGGCCAAACTGGGCGATCCATATATCCATCTTGACCGTCTCGACGAGATCTTCAACATGGCACCATCTAATCTTGAGTTTGGGCACGGCACAGAGAGAGATCTGTAGAAAAGGGTTTCGGTGGGAAGGATTTTGATGGCTAGGGTTTGGGACTTAGGGATTTCGTGATGAGGACTTGGGACAGGGGTCTTGGGTGGTTTATATAGTGTCTTGGACGACCTGGGTTGGGCCTTGGGCTAAGAGGGGTTGGATTAGGACTCGAATTCTAATCCGGGTAGAATTCAGATAGGTCATGGGCTTGTTTAACAAGAAAACAGAGTTTACTTTGCTGGATTGGGCTGAAATTTGGAGGGTAATTCGGATTAGGCTTCAAAAAGGTCCCCTCCAAATTTGAGCACGAGATTCCCTCGTTTGCTCATTATTTGATGGATTTGACGAGCTCCCGACAAAACGGTCAAAACTTCAAGAATTCACGAGCTAGCTTTGGAATTTGGACATGAAATTTTGAGGGTTGCTAAATCATGGCATTTAGGGTTTTTTAGAATTTTTCCAGAATTTGTAAAAAAAATCTTCTAGGGTTTTGGCTTAAACCTTAGTTTAAATTAATTTAAAACAGGGTTTCGTATATAACAATTCCCTTTTAATTTACTTTTGGGTTTTTGAAAATACAAGTGACATACGACAAAATAGAGGATGTCACAAACCTCCCCCCCTTACGGAGAATCTCGACCCCGAGATTCAGAGAAATCCTGCTCGAACAACTCTGAAACTCACCGCAAATCTTCCTCTTTTCCCAAGTCGCTTCGCCTCAATGGTTGGACCATCGCACTTTGCAAAACTTGATAGACCGACTCGGTGCACCTTTCGACACATCCAAAATCTTAAACGGCCTCTCTTTATAGGATGATCCTCTTGCAAATCCATGGCTTCGATCGCATCTGCTCCTCCGCACTCTCGAGACACTTCCGAGCTAAGATACTTGGAACACATTATGCACTCGCACAAATGCTCAGCAACTCCAACCGATAAGCAACTTCTCCTCTCCTTCCCGTTATTGAAGCGGACCAATATATCTCGGGGACAACTTCCCAGAGACATGGAATCGACGCAGTCCTTTCATGGGCGAAACCTTTAAATAAAATGGTCTCCAACCTCAAACTGCAATTCTCTTCTTTGCTTATCGACATAACTCTTATCCCTCGACTGAGCAGTCTTCATCCTTTGCTGAATCATTTTGACTTGATCCTCGGCCTCCTTCAAAGCATCTGGGCCGAATAACTTTCGCTCTCCAGTCTCATTCCAATACAATGGCGTACGACACTTCCTTCCATAAGGAGCTTCAAAAGGCACCATCTGAATACTGGACTGATAACTATGATTGTAGGAGAACTCTGCATATGGCAATGCATTATCCCAACTCTTCGAATCTGACAGAGCCACTGCTCTCAGCATATCTTCCAAAATTTGATTTGTCCTTTCAGTCTGCCTGTCGGTTGAGACTAATAGGCACTACTGAAAGCAAGATGCGTGCCCAGCAGAGAATGAATCTTATCCCAAAACTTTGACGTGAACTGCCTTCCTCGATCCGACACGATCCTCTTAGGAACTCCATGCAGACACACAATCTTTGACATATAGATCTCTGCCAACTTAGCACTATCATACCTTGTCCTCACAGGAATGAAATGAGCCACTTTGGTCAATCGGTCAACGATCACCCATATCGAATCAAAACCTCTCTGGGTTCTCGGCAGGCCCACAATGAAATCCATACCGACTTCTTCCCACTTCCATTCAGGCACTCTCAAAAATTGAAGCAAACATGCCGGTCTCTGATGCTCTGCTTTGACCCTTTGGCAAATATCCCACAAAGCAACAAACTCTGCCACATCCTTCTTCATTCCCAACCAACAGTATCTCTCTTTCAGATCCAGATACATCTTGATACTCCCGGGATGAATAGAATACGCTGAATCATGAGCTTCTTCCAAAATCAACTCTCGAAGATTCTTTTGAGCAGGCACAACGATCCTTTGGTCAAACCAAGCAATACCTTCCTTATCCATCACAAATCCTGGCACTTTCTCTAGGATTATTCCAACTATAATGTCGAGAATTCCATCATCAACATCTTGAGCCTTCTTGATCTGATCTTGGAGATCTGACTGCACTTCCATCATATACAGGTGACTATGCACATAACCGTGCGGAACAATCATCAGATTCAACTTCTCCGCTTTTTCTTGAATATGCTTGCTTCTTGGCTTCCGATTTAGAGCATTTGGCAACCACATTAGCTTTACCTTCGTGGTAATGGATACCCACATCATAATCCGCTAACTGCTCCAACCATCCTTTGTCTCATATTCAAATCTGGCTGGGTGAATATATACTTCAGGCTCTTATGGTCCGCATATATCTCGATGCGATTATCAATTAGGTAGTGCCTCCATATCTTTAAAGCATGCATCACTGCAGCTAACTCCAAATCATGAGTAGCATAATTCAACTCATGGGGCCGTAGTTGTCGCGAAGCATATGCAACAACTCTCCCTTCCTGCATAAGCACACATCCGATTCCCAACTTCGAAGCATCATAATACACCTCAAAGTCTTTATGAATATCATGCAAAACCATTACCGGTGGCGATGATAACTTCTTCTTCAACAACTCGAAACTATCCTGGCACTGAGCTGTCCACTTGAACTTAACATCCTTCTTTAACAACTGGGTGAGCGGTCGAGAAATCTAAAAAAAATCCCTCGATGAAACGATGATAATAACCAGCTATTCCAAGAAAACCTCTGACCTTGGTAACTGACTTTGGCACCTTCCATTCCAAAATCTCAATGACCTTAGACGGATCAACGGACACTCCATCTTCCGAGATAACATGACCAAGAAATGCTACCTCCTTGACGCAGAAGTCACACTTTGAATACTTGGCATACAATTGATGCTCTCTCAACTTCTCTAATACCAGTCTCAAGTGCTCGGCATGCTCTTCCTCATTCTTAGAATAAATGAGAATATCATCAATGAACACCACGACGAATTTGTCCAAATACTTCATTAGGACCTTATTCATAAGCATCGTAAAATGTGCCGAAACATTAGTGAGTCCGAACAACACCATAGTATATTCATATAATCCATATCGGGTAGTGAACGCTGTCTTTGAAATATCCTCGATCTCAACTTGATCGATGATAACCGACCTTAAATCGATCTTGAAAACACCTTGGCTCCTTCACCGATCGAACAAATCATCCACACGAACGGATACTTATTCTTGATGGTCACTTCATTAAGCTTCCGATAATCCACACACATCCTCGTGGTCTTCTCATGCTTCTTCTCCACGAACAACACAGGCGATCCCCACGGAGAAACACTTGGTCTGATAAAGCCCTTGGCTTTCAAATCTTCAATCTGCGTCTTCATCTCCGCAAGCTCTTTAGGATTCATACGGTACGGACGTTGAGAGATAGGCTCCGTACACGAATACAAATCAATGATGAACTCAACCTCCCGATCTGGCAGAATTCCAAGCAAATCCTTTGGAAAAACATCCATGAACTCATTCACTATCGGAGTCTCTTCCAATGGCAGACGCTCTTCTCCGACTCCACGCATCATCTTCAGGTGATACAACTTGACAACTGAGCTTTCTCCTTATACTTACTCAACCAATTCATTCCCAAAATCACTTGGATACCTTTGGAAACGATCATAACCAAATTAGTGGGAAACTTATAACCTTCAATGTCCATATCCACATTTGAACATCCCACATTCGCATTCATTGCCCCACCAGGCGATTGAACAAGCAAAGACTGCCTAAAGGGTACTACCCTCCAACCATTATCAACAACAACCTCTCTTGCAATAGAAAAATGTGAAGCTCCCAAATCAAACCGAAACAGGGATTGAGTTTGCCAAGAACGTACGAAGAATGACGTCTTGAACATTCTGCACTTCTTCAACCGTGACTTGGTTCACACGTCCACTTCCTTGGGGTGTCTTGAATGCACTCCCACGATTCTCGCCTTTGAATCACCGACGAGCAAAGGCCCCTCCTTGGCTCTGCTGAGGTTGGCCTCCTTATTGAGCGGACAATCATACGATAAGTGGCCTCGCGATGGCACTTGAAACAGTCACACCAAAGAATCGAAGTTTTGGCCTGATTCTGCACTTGGCCTCGACTTCTGTCGGACCGCAAACTTGTTGAAAATTACCTCCTCTTTGGGAGTAAAGGATCGCTTGAAACCCGCGTTCTGAAACTGCCTCTGCTGACTCTGATTCTGCCTGAGACTTGGAGCTTGATAAGTCCGGGGCCTTGAATTGCTGCTAGACTGCCGAGAAGTGAACTTTCTCTTCTTCTCATCATTGTGCTTGCACTGGGCTCCCTCCAGAATACGAGCCCTTTCAGTGACATCGTCGAATGTCTCGCAACGAAGCGGCTTCAGCTGAACACCATACCAAGTGTCAAGCCCTTCAGTGAACCTCCAGACCTTAGCCTTTTCAGTAGCTACTAGATCTGGTGCATATCGAGACAACTCGATAAACTTGCTGATATACTGATCAATGGATCTGTTATTCTGGCGCTACTCCTTGAACCCGCGCTTCTTCTCCTCTTGGATTCTCATCGGAACATGGTGGTTCTTGAAGACCTGAACAAAGTCAACCCATCCCATGTTCACATTATTTGGGTTGGTGGCGCAATAATTCTTCCACCAATGGGCAGCATTTCCCTTCAACACATGAGCAGCGTACTGCACACTCTCATAATCATCACAGTTAGCTAAGTAGAGCTTATTCTCTACATTCTTTATGTAATCTTATGCTTCTATTGGGTATCCACGGCCTGAAAACTCCGGTGGTCGAGTCCCCATGAACTCTCTGAACTTAGACTGCGGCAAACCTGGCATTGGCATCGGCTGCGGTGGCGGTTCTTGAGCAGCGACATTGACCGGTCCTGCTAGGTTGACTATCCCTTGGTCATTGGCTTGACCACACTGGGCTGCTGCATTCTCCTGGTCGGCTGGCTGATCCAGCTCCTCTTGTAGATTGATGGGTAACGGCTGAACTCCACGGCCACGACCCTGACCTCTTCCACGGCATCTTCCTCTGCCACGAGCTTCACTTCCACACCCTCCGGCCACCATCGGGACGTAAAGAATAGGAAAGAAGACTAACCGGTATGCGACATCCTTAGAATATAATAGTTTTATAAACGCTTTTATCACTTCATTCAAAGATCCAAATAAGAAGCAACACTCCACATGCTAACGAAAGCATGATCCAAATAAATCCAACTCAAGCATAGTTTACAATCATAAACAACAAATTAGTTGTTATACTATTGTTTGTCATTATCGACTATTTATTCTCCATACATAGGAAGTACTAAAGTTTATTTAGTGAAGAACTCTCTTTTAAAACCAAATACAACATTTTTTTAAAGTGTACTTGACTGTACTAAAAGGAAAAACAAATCTTGCATCACACAAGTTTTTTTTTTTTTAATTTCCTTCTTCATTTTTTTAAAAACATTTTTCCACTTACCTCGATCCTCGTACATCGCCTTCCTTCAGTTTTTATTTGTAGTGGCGGGTCTTGCGTCATCTTATTGTCGATCTCCTTGTCGTTGCATAAATTAAAGGCAAAGCAATACACCAAACAATTTACTACTTAAATAACTAGATACTACTATTAACCTAGTTAATGAATATCCGTATCTCACATAGAAAGCCAAAATTTGATACGGTATACTCCACACAAAAATATATAATAATTTGTTTTACTATGCGACTTCTACACTTAATCTTTTAAAGGTGACGGCTCTTCATCTTCATGAAGTAGTCTTCGCTTTCTTCTTTCCTTCAACGACAGTCTCTTCTTCTTCTTCTTCGATGTTGGTGTTGGAATCAATATAACTTCTTCTTCAACAAATTGGGTCCAAATGACTAAACTTTGAATTATGGGTGGATAGAATAAAACTTTCTAAGATGAAAGAATAGACAAGGATAGGATGAAATTTAGAAGATGAGTAGGGAAGAGTGAAAGCAAAGAATTCCTAGCTAGTAGAGAGATACTAGACTTTAGAAAGATCAGAAAGTAGCAAAGGAGTTTAAACACAATTTTTATTGCAAATAAATCCTTAAGGTTTAGAGGTCGACTAGCTACGCTTCCTAGGGTCAGACTGGCTCTGATACCAACTTTTGTCACAACCCCGGCTTCACCGGGATCCACTCACAATCAATTGCTAGTCCCAGAGATCAATGCTAGCAACTTGTGAGCGACAGTTTGTTGAACATCATCACACAGTCATAAATAACTAAGAGAAATTACATATTATGCAAAAGTAATTGTTACACAACCACTTATTACAATAGTTTTCATAACTCCATAGAGTATTAATAATCAGAGTAGCGGAAATCCAAATGATATGCAATAAATAAACATGACGATGCTCTCTATCCAACCCTTCAGCGATAGCTATTCCTCGCGAAATCCGCACGAACCCTCCCGATCCTGTGGGCGGTCCGAATTGAATCTTCTCCTGAACAAATATATCCGTGGTTTTTGTATAGTGAGTACACGGCTACCCAGCAAGAGTCCTTATAAATGATGCAAAGATATAAACAAGAATAGGATGGCTATTTTGCATAAACACCTACACTAGTCAATATTAATTAAAGTGTTGTAAAACAATTTGTAGAGCAATTAGTATTGATAGACTCCCAAAGATAACACGCAGAGCTTGGCTTCAAAGCCCTCTCAAGAACAAGACTTGCCTCGATCAACTCAAACTACACCAACCCATCAAAGTTAATTATTAACACATGAGACTACCATGTACGACCTTCCTCCCTCCCATAACCGTGGGAACGGCTATCATGATAGTTTTAACTCTGCAGAGTGTAGCACACTTTACCCATAAGCCGAGTGGTACTTTTGCATCTTAGCTCTTCCTTAGGAGCCTGCACCAAGTAACAATACAAGGCGATTCATTAGTTCCTCTGTTAACACCGATACCCCTCTAAGGATTCGCACTCGGGCCCCTCTTGAGCCAACGGACCGCAATTCGATCTTTTCAAAGTAAAGTGTGTTAACAGTCTTCCCTAACTACTAAGCCAGACTAGCACATGTCACAAGAACATGTTAATGCTAGCACTTATGGTTGCGCTTGTATGGTTTGGCGGATAAGCACACGCCCAAAGTCCTTAGACCAAGGTGACTACCTCCAACAATCCACGATCCACAAAACCACCCGACTATGCCACTTTTAGTCAACACACGCCACGAGGTTTTAATTGATTAGGTTAAAGTAACTCAAAGATCTCCAATCATACCAAGTCACAAGAATAATTAAATGATGAACCTAAATCAACTACCAACCCACGAGCACTAGCAGCTATGCACAAGGATAGGCTAGGAATAACAAATAAGGCAAGAATAAAGGGCTAATTCACGTGGTCAATGACGCGATGTGAATATTAGGTTTCTACCCTTCCCATCAATTTATGCATGAGAAAATAAATAGAAACAATAAGCGGGTGAGTTTTGTAAATTGGGAGAGCAAGATGCAACTATCTTGCCTTGGTAGTACTCGGGTCTTGAATCCTCCTCCGATCGGCTCTCGAAACCTCCCGAGCAACGAGAATACGAGACGATCTACACGTATATGCATATATGCAAGAAACAGAAAAACAATCAACATAACATATAGCTAAATAAATTATATAAAATTTAGGGATTTATGGAAAATAATGGCTCTGAATCACCTAATTTGAGTTCGGATGCTCTGGAACAATTCACGAAGTTTAGGATAAATCGAAAAAGCCGGAAAAGAATAAACCGTTAACGAAGAAAACCGCCCAACCGGCGGTTCACGCAGCGAAGCGGCGGACGCCTTGACGCTGGGCGAAGGGGACACGCGCGCAAGCTGACAGCGGGCGCGACGCAGCGACGGCGGCAACAAGCGCGTGGCGGGCTAGGAGTGGCGGCGGTGTTAGTGAACCCGACGCCGACGCTGGCGGGTGGCCTTGGCGAGGCTGGTTGGGGCGGCAAGCGGGCGGCGCGGCGGGAGGGCAGCAGCGCCAGGTGGCGCAGCGGGTAGGCGCGGCGCTGAATCCGGGTGGCGGCGGCGCAGCGGGATAGGCGCGCCGGCGGCGATGTCGGAGCGGCGGCGACGGCGGCGGCGCCCGAAACTTCGGCGAGCTTTTTCTCCCTCGTTTCTTGGCCAAAGTGGGCGATCCATATATCCATCTTGACCGTCTCGACGAGATCTTCAACATGGCACCATCTAATCTTGAGTTTGGGCACGGCACAGAGAGAGATCTGTAGAAAAGGGTTTCGGTGGGAAGGATTTTGATGGCTAGGGTTTGGGACTTAGGGATTTCGTGATGAGGACTTGGGACAGGGGTCTTGGGTGGTTTATATAGTGTCTTGGATGACCTGGGTTGGGCCTTGGGCTAAGAGGGGTTGGATTAGGACTCGAATTCTAATCCGGGTAGAATTCAGATAGGCTGCGGGCTTGTTTAACAAGAAAACAGAGTTTACTTTGCTGGATTGGGCTGAAATTTGGAGGGTAATTCGGATTAGGCTTCAAAAAGGTCTCCTCCAAATTTGAGCACGAGATTCCCTCGTTTGCTCATTATTTGATGGATTTGACGAGCTCCCGACAAAACGGTCAAAACTTCAAGAATTCATGAGCTAGCTTTGGAATTTGGACATGAAATTTTGAGGGTTGCTAAATCATGGCATTTAGGGTTTTTTAGAATTTTTCCAGAATTTTTTTAAAAAATCTTCTAGGGTTTTGGCTTAAACCTTAGTTTAAATTAATTTAAAACAGGGTTTCGTATATAACATTTCCCTTTTAATTTACTTTTGGGTTTTTGAAAATACAAGTGACATACGACAAAATAGAGGATGTCACACCTTGCCAGCGAGATGTATATGTCTCATCAAAACTCCATCAAAAACCAAATGGAAAAAAAGGATTGGAGAAATAGTACATAGCATACGTTTGCCGTGCGCACGATTTGCCTCATTAAGAGTCTCAGGTGAGAAAACTTCAGAAAAAACTCACTAAAGTAAAAAGAGTGCAAACCACCCAACATTGTATTTAATTTTTTAGATCGAGTTGGCTACTTCGGCTTCATACCAAAGTTTTAATTCAGGACATGTGAAATATCTTCCTCTGAATTCAATATTTCTTTGAGCCTGATTATTCAAATGCCTCTAACACACCTTTCAAACGAGACAGTAGGCAATGATTTAGTGAACAGGTCAGCCAAATTTTTACAGAATTTGGTGTGCTGGATACTAATTTTGTTCAACTTATACAGTTCATGCGCATAAAAGAA
Source organism: Raddia guianensis (assembly GCA_036346415.1). Taxonomy (NCBI): domain Eukaryota; kingdom Viridiplantae; phylum Streptophyta; class Magnoliopsida; order Poales; family Poaceae; genus Raddia; species Raddia guianensis. The sequence continues at coordinate 16,591,781 of CM070534.1, read as the reverse complement.
CTTGGGGTCGATATGCTTAGTAAGATTATTTTTCACATAACCCATTTGTATTTGTGCAACACAAGCGGCATTATCTTCATAGATAATTATAGGGGTTTGCTCAATAGGTAATCCACATGACTGCAAGATGTGTCACCATTCTTCTCAACCATGCACATTCACGAGATGTTTCAATTAATGCAATAATTTCTGAGTGGGTTGTGGACGTAGCCATTAGCGTCTGCTTGGACGAGTTTCATGACATTGCAGTGCCATCACATAGAAAACATACCCAGTTTGTGATTTACCAGAATACGGGTTCGAAAGATACCCGGCATCGGCATAACCAACAATATTCATATCTTGGTTCTTCCTGTAAAACAGACCAAGGTCAATGTTTCCACGGAGGTATCGAAAGTAATCTTTAATCGGTTTCAATGCCTCTTCATGGGCGCTGCACTGTATCAAGCCAAAGTGTTCACGGCAAATGCTATGTCAGACCGTGTACTGTTAGCAAGATACATGAGTTCTCCTATTGCACTCAAGTACGGGACTTTCTGCCCGAGGATTTTCTCCCTCTTCCCTAGGTCGGAAGGGGTCATTTTCTTTCTGCAAAGATCTCCTTATATAGGGGTTCTAGAGATATATGCTTTGTCAAAACAAAACTTTTCCAATACTTTCTGAGTATAGGTAGCCTGGTGTACCAAGATTCTTTGTGGTAAATGCTCGAGCTGCAAGTCTAAACAGTACTTAATTTACCTAAGTCTTTCAATTCAAAACCATACTTTAAGTATAAGCATACTTATTCTAATTCTCTTTTTCATTTCATATAGTGACTTTCAGAATTTCACACTATATGTTTCTATTTGCTCTACCTTGGTTATGAAAGGTAATACTTCAAGTATCTTCATTCATAAATCTGAATCCAAGTCTCTTATACATATTAACAACATCCTTCACAAATTTTATTCTTAACTTTACGTTGAATACTGCCAATAATAAGATATATTTAAAGGAATACCATGGCAAGGGAATAAGCTTCTTCATGAAGCGTCAAACTATCAGCCTTATTATGTACCATACCAATTCATTATTCTCATTTCTCTTCTAGAGAGAATGCTAGTATACCGCAGTAATTGCCTTTTTTATATGGCATATATATGTCGTCTTTGGCTGTTGCTCTATTCATAATTTCTCTTAATAATACAATTCATATGGCCATTTAGTCATGGGGTGCTTCGTGCACTTCTACTTGCTCTGCACTGCTATTTCTCATCACGGGAGTAAGTTCCTTTAGTTCTTATTAGGGGTGAAAACGGGTAGGGTACGGGTCGGGTAGGAGTGTTTCCGTACCCTATCCTATTTATTTTTCTTCGGGTACGGGTACGGATACGGTTAGTTAAAAACCGGGTAGGGTACGGGTACGGGTACGGGTACGGATACGGATATTTACGGATGGGTAGAAAACGGTTTTCGAGTATAATACGAACGGGTACAATACGGACATCGGATACTTAGCGGGTAGTACGTGAATTACCTATAATCAAAAAATATAATAAAAATTTTCATGTTACATAGATAGTTACACACAACAATTTAACACATAGGATCAATTAACATACAAGACATAGTTCAATTTCATGAAAGAAATAGCCCAATTTCATGCAACACATAGTCCAAATAACAAAGATGACATAGTCCAATTTCATGCAACACATAGTCTAATTAACATAGAAGACGTAGCCCAATTTCATGCAATACATAGTCCAATTAACATAGAAGACATAGTACAATTTCGATACACACATAAAGTTCAAATCACACAAAATAGTTCATGTAACCATGCATGCTCGAATATGTCAAGTCTCAACATCTTCCTCCATCTCCGTAGCATTCATCGCATCAATCATAGTTTCAATAGCCTCTAAATCTAAAATTAACAAACAATATATTAGTAGACAACAATAAAGACAAATGTAATGCATAATGAATAAAAAGATAAATTGAAACAAACTTTTTTCCGAAGCAATCATCCAATCCTTGGTATAAACCAAGGCTTCAACAATGTCAGGAGCAAGTCGACTACGAAATGCATCAATAATGTGCCTACCGGCGCTAAATGCTGACTCTGAAGCAACCGTAGACACTTGCATAGATAACACATCACGAGCAAGACAAGAAAAAATAGGAAAATTTGTCATTTGCCCTTTCCACCATGATAGAATATCAAATGCCACATCACTTTCATTGATCTTCAATGGCGGCTCATTCATATACACATCCAACTCTGATAGATTGCTCTTATTATTATTATTTGTAGATTGATACAACACATCAATGTCCACCTCATCATCATCATCGAACGAGCAATCTTTTGGATTAGAAACCAAACCACTCTCTTTTGAGCTAGACACATTATTTGTTGATGTTGCATTGATGGTTGATGAATAAAATACAAATAACTCATTCCCAACATTCATAAATTCCATCATCTCTATCTCAACCATCTCCTGGTTATACATCCTAGACATGTACAACTCAACCATTTTATGTTTATACCTTGGATCAAGGATGGCTGCCACCGCCAAAGCCATATTGCTCATATCCCAATACTTTTGAAACTTATCTTTCATTATGTTGGCCATACTAGCAATCATGTACTCATGACTGTCACACCATTTTACAATAGCTATCTTGATATCACAAAATTTTCGATAGAATTGATTTGCAGTATGGTAAGATGTGGCAGAGAAAAGCAATGTGACATCATAAAACCTTTTCAAACATTTGCTAATACTTGATGCATTCAACCAATCCTCACTTGAGGGGATGACATGTGCATATCTAGCCCTATATTTGAGAGCAAGACGATCAAAAGCATCCTTATAATAAATAGCATCCCTTATCATGATATATGTAGTGTTCCATCTCGTGGCAACATCTAAGGAAAGAGCTCTTTTTGTGTCTAGATCACATTCTTCAGCACACTTTTCAAATGCCTCTAACTGTTGAGGTGATCTTTTGATAATTGTTATGAACTTCCTTATGTTTTCAATGGCATCTCCAATCAATTCTAACCCATCTCTAGCAAAAAGGTTTAATATGTGATTTGCACATCTAACATGAAATTTTTTTTCACCACATACAAGCAAGCCTTGTGCATTATCAACAATCACATCAACAGCAACTTTGTTTGAAGAAGCATTGTCCAAAGATATGGCAAATAATTTCTTATCAAGGTTCCAATTCAACACATTTGAAAAAAATATTTCACCCAAGTTTATTCCTGGATGACTGCCTTCTACATGGATAAAATTGATAATCCTTTTTTGCATGTTCCAACTATCATCAATCCAATGAGCTGTCACACACATGTATGGTTTATTCTGATTTGATGTCCATATATCCATGGTAAAGCTAACACGACAAGAGAGTGTTTTGAAGTATTCATACAACTTGTTTTTACCCTCTTTATAGATATCCATGATATCTTTACGAACAGTAATACGAGATTTCAAAGGAAAGCTGGGTCGTAAAGACTTGATAAATTTGATAAAGTACTTATGTTGAGATATATTAAATGGATACTCATGCATAATGATGGCATCATAAAAATATCTCAAACTAGCATCTTGATCATACCGATATGTTGCCATGCCGCCCTCATTCTGAGTTAGAAGTTGTTGACCTTTCACCACACTGTGCTTGTACTTCAAGTGATTACTGAAAGCATTTGTACCATTTGAACTTTCAGCTCTAGCTTTATGTGTGCACCTATTACATTTTGCCCATATCGCCACTTTGATTGAACCATCATCCTGTTTCACCTCTATCTCAAACTTAGTGAAATGTTGCCACACCCATGAAGTGAGTTTTTTTTTTTGCTTTAGGATTTCCCTCTTCTTCTTCTTCAATTGCTTGTACATTTACACTTTCCCTTGCACTTGCACTTGCACTTGATTGAACAACTACAAAGATAAAACGATGAATTGACAATTAATGTACTTGGAACAAATAAACCACATACACATACAACATATTAATTAAAAAACTTATACCTTTCAATGGCTTTGTGGATGGCACCAAAACCATGTCTTTGCTCGAATTTGCGGCTTTGAACGAGCTCGCCATAAACTTGCTAGTAGGGGTAGTAGCACTCTTGTTACTGTTGGATGATACCATCGGCGCCTTAGCCTTATTAAGGGTCGGTGTAGTCTCCACAGCCTTACCTTTTAAACTAACCGTCGTAACCTTAGTCTTTTTGCCTTTGCCCTTGCCCTTGCCCTTGCCCTTGCCCTTGCCTTTGACGGTCTTGTCCTCGCCCTTTCCTTTGTCCTTACCCTTGCCCTTGTCGATGTGGTCCTCGTCTATGCCCTTCGCTTGAGGTTAATAATGTTGGCACCAATGTTGAAAGCGGCACAGTTCGTTGTTCTTTCTAGCACGACTAACTGCATCTACAACCTCTTCACCCTCACCACCCTCCTCCATCCAAACTTCAACCTCAGGGGATGCAGAATCAGAATCGTTGCCCTCCATTTAAACTCCAAGGCAAGCTGTAAATCAAAGGAAAAGTATTCAGTAAAAAATATTCATGGAAAGCAATGCAAAATTCTACTTTCAGCCTGGAACCCAATGCAAGGCAAGCTATGGATGCTGTTCAGTAAAATGCCTACTTTTTACTGATAATTTATTCAGTCCAATGCAAGTCATTTGATAATTTAGTAAAAAATCAGTTGCAGTTCACTCAACTCGTGCTTAGTGTGATAATTCAGTAAAAAATCAGTTAAAGAGCGTCATGTGCACTCACATCACGTATGCATACAAACACACTGCGGCAACACATTTTAACTGTATATACAACCTTTACATCACAGTCAGTCAGGCTCGCTACACCAAACAACACTAATCTTCTTTGGAAAAGGAATGAATACTTCCCAAAATGAAGCAGATGCTAACCTCGGCGTGGCAGGGATACTCGGCGCGGGGAGGCAGCGTGGAGGCGGAGGACCTCGGCGCGTGGAGGCTCGGCGCGGGGAGGCGGCGTGGCGGCGAAGGACCTCGGCGCGTGGACCTCGGCGCAGGGGCGGCGGCCTCGGCGTGGAGGTGGCGGAGGGCGGTGGACTTGGCGCAGGGGCGACGGAGGACGGCGCCGTGGGGAGGCGTGGATGGCGGCGGAGGGCAGCGGCCTCAGCGCAGGGGCGGCGGAGGGCGGCGGCCTCAAAGCAGGGGCGGCGGGGGGAGGCGTGGATGGCGGGCGGGCGGCGGCGGGACGGGATGGAGAGGGAGAGGAACTGAGGAGTGGCCAGAGTGGGGGTAAAACCCTTGGGCTAATGGGCTGCTGGGCTGAACCGGTTGAATTGCTAAAGAGGGTTTCCAAAAGGTCGGGTATCCGTTTTTTAAAAAAACCCGGGTACCCATACCCGACCCAATAGATCGGGTATTTGTCCGGGTATCGCCCGAACTGTATCCGACCCGTATCCGAACGTCTACAGTCCGGGTACTACCCGTACCCGTACCCGATAGTACATTACCCGTACCCATACCCGTTTTTGCTGGCAAAAAAATACGCCAAACCGGATACGGGTCGGGTATTACCCGACCCGTTTTCACCCCTAGTTCTTATCGTCGGTGTGTGCACACACTTTGGTCGATACATTCATGCATTTATTTCTGCCATGTAATATTCAAAACTGGGAGTGCCTCGCTAGCAGGCTTCTCTTCAGCTGCCAGGTCTCAACTGGCTCACCTTCACTACTTTGGCCATTTTAGTGATTTGGTCATGATAAGAACTCTTTCCCTTTTTCCCTAGGCGTCCCAGATACTTCTGGTCGGAGAAACCAGACTCTCTACTCATTCTAAGGCCTTTGAATAGGTTGATGGGTACCTTCAATTCTTTGGTACTGCAACCGTCCTGGCGCATTATTTGTAGTAATGCAATTTAATCATTCCCTTCATATCATAAAATGGTCATATAATGGCAGTTTTATATATACTTCAATTGTCTCCAAGACTTTTATTTCTCTACTAGCACAATGGTCATGCACGAGAATTCTATATGCTTTTTTGCTCGGCATTCTCATTCAGGAGTTCTAATTCGCCTCCTAATGACGGAAAAATATTCCTCGTCAATAGTGGTATGGTACATATTATTCAAAGTGAAAATTTTATTATGACCCTTTGCATGCACTAGTTGGATGTTGTACAACTGCATGTTCTTTTAAATAGTGATTAGGGATGCTTTGTAGAACTTCATATCTCCACATATTCTTCAAGAATTACAACTCTGCTAATTAACCGGGCTAATTATTCAATTCTTCTTCAATTCATATGACTGCTACTCGCTCTGCAAGAGGTGGCATGCTTTTCATATGCAAAGTGCTTTGTTTTAAATCTCATCATCAAATGCCTTTAAAATAAAGTTACTAGCAATGTCCATTGCGACGGACATCATATGATGGTATGGAAAAAATTCTTTAATTCCAGTCTACAAGATCTTCTTTTCAAATGCTTCGTTCGTTGTGAGAGTAAACTCGATCACACATATGAAACAGTGTTGAGCACTATGAAGTATCAAAACTATCCTGTTAAGGGCTGAATTGGAACGCAAATGTCCTACTAGATGCAATGCAGAGATTCAAGGACTTTGCTATTCTCTTCATAATTAAAGGTTTATTCATTAATTTCTGGTGGCACATTTAGGCACACAAAATCTTCAAGATTCGGAAAATCTACACGATGATATTATAGCCCGGTGAGTTGTTTGTGCAATCCCTTATCATTACAAAACTAGGGAACTCAGAATACAATACTGAAAAGATAAGAGTTAAGAGCTTCTAAATCTAGTCTTCTAAGCTGGCTTGCACTACAAGTACTTCAAATCTATTATAGTGTACCTTGAATTCATAGAGAAGGGATTACTTCTATTATGCTTTTCTTACATCCGACATTCTTCAAAATGCATGAGCATTCAGTGCAATTCGCTTTATTTGTTTCTTCATAAAACACCACGGATGCCTTTAAATTTAAAAGGCTCCATAAATACTCGGGGTAAACAACGCTTCTTAAGTGCTGATATAATGCTTCCCCCGGATAGTGATGACTCCTCTTGGCGCCGACATTTTTAGACAATGATAGGCATGGTGGGAGACTGCCATGAACTTGGAGAGCGCGGGGCGGCCCAAGATGGCGTTGTAGGGGAGGTCGGTTCCACCACCTCGAGGGTGATGTACTCCGTCCGAAAGTTGGCAGAGGAGCCAAACGTCACAGGCAGCACGACTTGCCCGACAGGGCGAAGGGACGACCCTGGGACGATCCCGTGGAAGGGAACGGTGATGTCCCTGATCTTAGAGCGCGGGACCTGCATGAGGCCCAGAACACGCGTAGTGATGATGTCCAGCGAGCTCCCGCTGTCCATGAGAACTCGGTCGACGCGGGTGTTGCCGATAGTGGGGCACAACACCAACGGGAGGCGCTGCAGCTTGGAGAGTCCCGCCGAGCAATCTGTCATCGAGAAGGTGATGGCCTGGCTAGACCAAGGCAGGGACTCTGCCGCTGGCTCGCCACCTGGGTGACGTGGAGGACCTCACAGGACGCGGCCTTGAGCTCGTGACGAGAGCTGTAGGCCGAGGTGCCGCCAAAGATGACGGCGACGTGGCCACGGGCTTCGGAGAAACCCTGGTATTTAGTACCCTGCGGAGGGGGCACCGCGGCGGGACTCCAGCTCGGGCATGGGGCCACGAACAGCGTAGAAGTCCTCCAGCTAGCGGGCCCACGTGCGGCAGTTGCGCAGATTGTGGCCGTGGCGCTGGTGGAGCCGACAGAAGAGATTTGGGTCGTGGAATGGATCCTCACCTCTGCCCTGCTGCTGCGGACGGGAGGCCGTACGAGGTGCCCCGGCGGTCATGCGCTGCCTGCCTCCGGCCGGGTGGTCGCTCTTTGGCCTTCTTCTGGCATGAACCTTCGGCGGCGGCGTCTCGGTGGAGGACATTACGGCGGCGGGCACTCGGGCTGGTCGGGCTCAACCGCCATGATGAACCTAGCGGGCTGTTCCGACCTCTTCTTCTTCTTCTTCTTGTCTACCTCGGCCTTGCCATAGCCGTCGCCGGCCTTGGCGTTTTTCTTGGCGCGGCCCCTCTTGCGCTCTACCGCCTCGGAGGCGTTGACGTAGAGGGCCGCGGTGTTGACCGGGTGGAGCTCGAGGTTCTCGGTGTAGCGCCGGTCCCTCACACCATCCTTGAAGGCCTCGATGATGCAGGGGATAGTGTTGCGGGCTCTGACGAACCAGCACAGAAAATCCTGCAGACTTTTATCGTCTCGCTGCACTACAAGCTTGAGGTCCTGGGGGCGCTCAGAGCGGGCGTAACACCCCTGAAAGCTCGTGCGGAGGGTATCCTGAAGCTGGGCCCAGCTGCGAATGGACCCGGGCTGCTGATTGAACAGCCAGGTCTGGGCCATGCCCTCGAGCACGGTGGAGAAATAGTTGACCAAGACGACCTCATCTCCCCCATAGCTCAGATGGCGATAGTGTAAACAGACAGGAACTCCTCAGGATTCTTGCTCCCGTCGAACTTCTCAATTGGCCTGGGTTTGAACCTCGGCGGCCAAGGCGCTTCACGGAGAGCGCAGGAGAAGGCGGAGCATCCTGACGCGGCGTTCAGGGGAGAAGCATCCCGAAGTGGGCCCAAACGGAAAAACACTTCGCCCGGGGCCCGCAGCGAACCGCTGGTGGAGGAGACCGTCTGGGCCCAGCCATGAAGCGCCTTCTGATTCTTGGCGGGAGCGGCTTTAAGGAGTCGCCGGCTGAGCTACTGTCGCGCCGGTGTCCGCGTCCGCCGCCATTTTGCTCCTCGTGCCGGACGATGCCGCAGGTGATGTCGCCGAGGCCCTTAGCGATGGCTGGACCTAGGTCCACCATGGTGAAACCACCGGGGTCCTTCTCCATGTCGCGTGCCTTCTGCTGGCTGCGTAGGAGCAGGTTGCGCATAGTCTCGATGAGAGAATCGACCGACTGGCAGTGATCCGGGGTGCACAGGCTGTCCTCGCGGCAGATCCTGGTCATGACTGTTAGGGATAAAATCACGGCCCATTGCCATTGCCCACTCCCTAACGGCCTAACCGAACAGCCTCCTAGGGCCTGGCTCCCTAGAGGGCTCTATCGAGCCCATAAAGGCCCCGCCAGACCTCTGGTCGGCACGGTGCGTGGCAGCCTAGGCTTCCTGTTCGAGTCCGACTCGAACAGAGTTCCGCACGGCTTCGTGAAGACCCGGACGCACGTTTCCCGGATTGGAGCGGACGTCGTGATCCTCAAGAATTAGAGATATACCTTATCTACCTCGGGATATATTTGGCATGTATACGAGTCCGTTACGGACGCGCGGCCAGCCTGCCCGATTATCCCCGGTTGGTCGGTTGTTCGACACTATATAAATCAGGACCCTACGACGTGTAGAGGGGAACATCGGATCTAGGGTCTAGGATCTGATTGAAGATCAGCCAGACTTGAGTAGATCGAATACTACTTCTTGAATCTCGCCGAGACCTGTTCGTCTCGCCGAGTTCTTTCTTGTAATCCTTTTTCAGACAAAGAAGCACTGGACGTAGGGTTATTATCTCCCCGGAGAGGCCTGAACCAGTATAAAAATCCTATGTCTGTCCTCTGCTCGTTGATTACTGTTTGCCCTGCTTGGCAGTGTCTTCTATCTCGCCTTCTCAGGAACCTTAGTTGATTTGGGTCCGATATCCCAACCGTCGATAGTTGGCGCCGTCCGTGGGGAGTTTAGTAGATCAAGCCTGCTCGAGCATGTCGAACTCATTCAGCGATCAAGAAACTCTTCCTGAGGGCTATGACTCAGAAGGACAGGATGTCACATCCCCTGTCAGAACGGATCGATCCATTCGATATCGATCGTCTTCCAGATCTGGGACGGAAGTCTCCGGCTACGTTCCGGAGATGGTCTTAGATCATGCTCCCATCATTGACGATGATTATGGAACAGACGATCTTTACGCTGGTTTAGATCTCTCGGATTCCAAGGCCATGTCGGTCAATTCCTCCTGTGGCGACACAGTGATGACACCGTCTGGTGTGCCACCGCGCGGCCATCGCAGCGTCAACATGGCCGACACAGAAACCTCAGAGGAACATGCGCGGGCCGCGGCGGCCGACAAGATCGAGCAGATCAATTATGCTCGACGGCAGGATGGGGCTGCGCTGGCTGCTCACGAACAAGAAGTTGTTCGCCGCAGTCTGGACGCCTCGATTAATCAAACCTTGGCACAGATTCGTGATCGGCGCAAGCGACAACGACGCGACCTGCCTCACGTACCTCCGCCAAGTTCCCCGGGATACATTCTACCTGCTCGGGGCGATTTCCCGCGTAATCAGACCCCGGTCGGGCAAAACGATGACGCCTCCGGTATCCCAGGAGCCCTTGAACAGAGTCGGGAACGACTTCAACCCATGGCAACGGTGATCAGATCCACTAACCAGACCAATCTCGCTCGCATGGGCGACGCTGTTGCTTCTCACATAGAGTGATTGGCTGAAGGCCTTAAGCTCATAGACGAAGTTAACACCTCCTCCGGGCAACGCAGTCAGCCTGCCCTGAAGGACTCGGATAGCGAGCGCTTTGATCGATCGCGTGACCCTCGCCACCGTCAAAGGGCGGCTCTCTACGAGCAGGATCCCCGTGGTCGACAACACTCACCAAGTCTACGTGGTCGCTGCGACCACATGGGCAAGCGGACGCGCGGCGATCACGGACGATCCCCTCAGGACGAACACATTGTCATGACCACGAGAAAGGAGCGCGGAGGACTATCTCGGAGAGAATACCACCAGACAGAATCTTCCCATTCAACTAGAGTCCCTCCGAGCAACATGACTAATGTCTTTTCAAGACTAGGGTCTGCAGGAGAAGGTGGTTGGGCATACGGCTTGGGCTGCAAGGCTTTCTCTGACGAGGTCCGCGCTATCAGGTGGCCTTCCAACTTCAAACCTGGCCACATGGAGAGGTACAATGGGACCCAAAACCCAAAGGAGTTCCTTTCCATCTATGCTACCGCCATCATGGCAGCTGGGGTGACGAGCTAGTCATGGCTAATTACGTTCCGACTGTTCTTGAGGGTGCTACTCGGACGTGGCTGTTCAATCAGCAGGAAGGTTCCATCCACTCTTGGAACCAACTCTATGACGCTCTGATCGCCAATTTCCAAAGCTGTTACGTGAGTCTGGGTAAGGAGGATGACCTGCACTAGATGATCTAGATGAACGAAGAGACCCTCCGCAACTTCGTGAAGCGTTTCATCAAGATCCGCAACACGATTCCGAACATCTCGGATGAGTCAGTTGTCCGCGCCTTCAAAAAGGTGTCCGCGACGAGCGGCTCACCCAGGATCTCGAGATCAATGAGACCTGGACCGCCAATGATCTTTTCAAGGCGGCTGATCGCTATGCCAACGCGGCTGAGCGTGTTCAGTACAAAAAAGCGTTTGACGACAGCGAGCTTCCCGCCCAGCCTGGTGTAGATGAGAAGAAGAACAACACCAATCCTGATGACAAGAAGTCCCAGAAGAAAAAGAACAACAAAGGTGCGCCGAACAATACCGTTGTGGTATAGATCGCGCACCTCCTCCCAAGAACAGGCAGAAGAAGCCCGCCAATAACTACAAGGTCAAGAAGCCTGCCCAGGGAGGCGATCAAGGCAAGAAAAGTCCGAGTGACTGATATTGCCAGTTCCACCACGATATCCGCAATTGCAGGACCTGGGCTGCAAAGCTCCAGGATTTCTACAACGGTAAGGGCCCATGCCCACCCTGCCAGAAAAAGATGATGCCGGCAAGGCCAAGCGCCAAGCCGATGATGGTGATCGGGACGATGGGGGTGACTATCCTAAGCCCGTGAACCACATAGCCGTTATCCTTGACGGCTCCTCGGCCTCCCTCTCGGCGCAGCCTCAAGGAAGCTGCTCGGGAGGTCCACAACATAAAAAAGGGCAAACCACAGCCCGATCCGATGAAGTGGGCCGAGGTTTCTATCCCCCTCTCTAAGGAGGATTGCCCCATTGGGATGACCAAGCCTCAGCGGCTCCCACTGGTGATCGCTCCGACCATCGGCAACGCTAGAGTTGGGCGTGTCCTGATCGATGGCGGGAGTGTGCTGGACTTGCTTTCCGCAAAAATTTTGGACGAGATGCAGATTCCTCGTTCCGAACTCAAAGAGGTCGCGATGCCCTTCTATGGGATTGTACCGGGAGAAGCTGTTCGGCCGCTGGGGCAAATTGTTCTGCCCGTTACCTTCGGCAGCCCATGCAACTTTTGGACAGAGTTGATCACGTTTGACATGGTGGACTTTCCATCAGCCTAAAACGCGATCTTGGGCCGGCCATCTCTGGGAAAATTCATGGCCATGTCCCACCATGTCTACCACTGCGTGAAGATTCTGGGCCCCAGCGGAGTGATCACGGTCAAGGGAAAATTACAAGGCTGCTCTATATTGCGATGAGCAGTCCCTTGCCCTGGTCGAGCAACTTCTCCCGCGTGGTCCCGAAGAGGCGCAGACCAAGGCTGCCCGTCCCAAGGTTTCTCTCCAGCCAGGGGGAGAGACCAAGGTAGTTCCGCTGTCTCTCGACGATCCTTCCAAGACAGTTCATATGGAGGCCAATCTAGAACCCAAATAGGAAATCGAGCTCGTTGCCTTCCTCTGAGCTAATGCAGACCTGTTTGTCTGGAAGCCGTCTGACATACCCGGGGTCCCAAGGGAGGTTATCGAGCACAAACTGGCAGTCCGGCCGGACAAAAAGCCTGTTCGCCAGAAGCTTCGTCTCTTTTTGGATTTCAAGCAGGGGATCATCAAGGATCAGCTTGAAAAGCTGCTCGTCGCTGGGTTCATCTGCGAGATTGCTCACATCGAGTGGCGGGCCAACCCTGTGATCGTAAAGAAGAAAGGCGGCAAGTGGATGATGTGTGTTAACCATAATGACTTAAACACGGCTTGTCCTAAGGACAATTTCCCGCTGCCTCGCATAGACCAGCTGGTCAACGCGACTGCGGATGCCTAGCTTTTGAGTTTTTTGGATGCTTACTCCGGTTATCATCAAATAAGCATCTTCCCCGAGGATGAAGAGAAAACTGTCTTCATCACCCTCTTCGGCACTTTCTGCTATACGACCATGTCTTTCGGTCTGCGCAATGCTGGTGCCACCTTCCAACGCTTAATGGAGAAAACTTTCCCAGAACAGCGCGGAAGAAACCTGTAGGTCGATGTTGACGACATTGTAGTAAAGTGCAAGTATGCTTGGGATCATGTAAAGACCTGGCCAAGACATTTCATAATCTCACCAGGCACAAAATTAAATTGAATCCAGAGAAGTGTACTTTTGGTGTCCGATCTGGCCTGCTGCTCGGCTATGTGATCGGTTCGCAAGGAATTTCTGCTAACCCAGAAAAAATCGAGGCCATTGAAAACATGAAGGCTTCGACCACCGTTAAGGAAGTCCAGAGCCTCACAGGACGGATGGCTGCTTTAAGCAGATTTATTTCCGTCAAGGTGAACGCGGGCTGCCCTTCTTCAAGGCCCTGCGCAAGCACAATGGCTTCGAATGGACAGAGTAGGCTGACAGATCTTTCAAAGATCTAAAGTAATACATGTCCAACCCACTTATCTTGACTACCCCGCGATATGGCGAACAACTTTTGCTTTATCTTGGCTACACGTCACAAGCGGTGAGCACGGTCTTGACGGTGGAGAGGGAAGGCATCCAGCGACTAATCTATTACGTGAGCGAGGTACTTCATGTATCAAAGGAGCGCTACCCTAAGGTCCAAAAGTTGCTCTATGCCTTGCTCATGTCCTCTAGGAAGCTTCGGCATTATTTTCAGACGCACCAAATACTAGTCCCGACCAAGTTCCCTCTAGGCGAAATCCTACGGAACAAGGAAGCTGGCGGACGCATAGCTAAGTGGGCAATGGAACTAGCAGAGTTCGATATTACATTTTACTTGAATCGCTATTAAATCTCGGTCCTAGCTGACTTTGTCATTGAATGGACTCTGCCGCTCAAATCGAGAAGCTCCCGAGCAACCTGAAGAAACTCCCTCGACCATGTTTTTCGACGGCTCGTGCACTGAAAACTCGGGGGCTGGTTTTGTTCTCATCTCCCCTCAAGGAGAGCAACTCCAGTATTCTATCCAACTACACTTTGCGGCAAGTAACAACGCCATGAGTCTGAGCCCTCTCGCGGGACTAAGAGCGTGCAAGTCGCTCGGCGTCCAACGGCTAACTGTGAAGGGAGATTCATAGCTGGTCATCAATCAGGTAAACAAGGAGTATCAGTGCTGCGATGACTCAATGGCGTGATACCTGGTTAAAGTGAGGAAGTTGGAGCGGCACTTTGATTTCGAGGTGCTCTTCGTGCCCGGGAAGGACAATTTCTTGACCGACCAGCTGTCCAAATTTGGATCCTCACGCGAACCTGCCCCGGCAGGGATGCTCGTCGAGCACCTTTATAAGCCCTCTATCGAGCAGGCTGCGGACTGGACAACGCCATTTGTCCGGTACCTTGCAGATGGGACCCTGTCCGGCGACGAAGCCGAGAGTTCCCAGCTTATAAGGTGTGCTAGTCCATACAAACTTATGGACGGCATCCTTTACCGGCAAGGTGCTCTGGGAGTACTCTCCATGTGCATCTCGCAGCAGGAGGGTGTGTTCCTTCTTAGGGACATACACGAGGGTGCCTGCGGCAACCACGCCTCCTTCAAGGACTCTGGTTGGCAAAGCGTTTCGCATGGGTTATTACTGGCCCACAACACTACAGGATGCCCGGGATGTGGTAACTAAGTGCAAGGCATGCTAATTTCACGCCCGGAAGGCCCATAAGCCCATCCAAGAGCTCCAAACGATCCCCCATCATGGCCTTTCTCCACATGGGGTCTGGATCTGCTCGGCCCGTTTCCAAGGGGTTCAAGGGCTGCACGCACTTGCTCGTCGCCATCGATACCTTTACAAAGTGGATTGAGGCAGAGCCTGTGTCATCTCTTCACGCCAAAATGGCTGTGTGTTTCTTCAAAAGCAATGTGATCACGCGCTACGGGATTCCCCACAAGCTGATCACCGATAACGGTCCTCAGTTCAGAAGCGAGCTATTCCAGAAATACTGTGAACAGCTGGGGACCAAGGTCTGATTCGCCTCTGTGGCACATCCACAGGGTAATGGAGCGGTCGAGCGAGCTAACGGACAGATAGTCCAGGGTATCAAACGGCGGGTGTTCGCGACACTCAAACAAAGACAAAAAGCTCGGGTTGACGGTTCCTTCCGTCCTCGGACGCGGCGCACTACGACCGGCCGACAACCGGAACTCCTTTCCAACTGGTCTACGGTGCAGAATCCATCTTGCCCGCCGAAGTGGTACTCGGCTCGCTTCGCACGAGCTCGGTCAACACAGTTGACACAGAGCAAGAGCGCTTACTCGAACTCGACCTCCTCGAAGGCACATGCGACCAGACACAAGTCAGAATGGCGCGCTACCAGCAAGACCTTCGTCGGCACGATGCCAAATCTATCCGACCAAGGGCTTTGAAGGTGGGAGACCTCGTTCTGCGCCGCGTTGGAGGGCCCGTTCACGGTCGTTTCTATTGCTCGCCGGGGGGCTGTTCGCCTGGCAATGGAGGACGGGAGAGGGCTGACCAGCACTTGGAACATCGACCAGCTTCGTAAGTTCTTTATGCAGGTCTTTCAGTTGTTTTCCTATCTCTACGCTTTTATCAAACTTCGCGCCTTGGTTCGTCCAAGTCTCTCGGGCTGCCGTGTAAAGTTCAATCCAATTAATAGTGAATGCTCGCGGCCCTCCTGTGGCCCTTTTCACATCTTGTCTTATCCGACTATTATCTCTCTGGTAACACTTGATGGCCGTCCGGTCTTACGAACTCTTGGCTCCGCGATCTTCAGGATTTCCCTGCCCGCATCTAGTTTCAGCAAGTTCCTGAACTCAGGATTGCGTAACACGGCTTTCCGTCTTGCGGCTAAACCTGCTCTCGTAAGCCCCCCGCGGCAGAGGCACTTACCGCGCTTGGCACAACCACTCGGCAAAGCCTACTCTCATAAGCCCCCCGTGGCAGAGGCACTTTCCTTGTTCGGTTACCTTTGAAATCGCCTACCTTACGTTGGCGAGCAGTTCATGGAATGAGTCGATCAGGATGCGGATGTCGCTCTATCTCTCTACGCACGTGCTTGAATTCGTAAACTTAGGTCTTCAAGCATCGTCCGTACCATGGGCTAGGGTGCCGCTCTTCTGCTTGTGCACCTGTTCGAATTCGCAAACTCAGATTTTCGAACAGATGCACAACGGGGCTGGGAGTTAGGCTGGTGTCCTAGCGTTTTTTCTAAAAACTTTCTAGCGTTGTTTTGCCTTGCTCTTAGTTTCCTGTTCCTTGTCTTTTGCGGCTCTTTTTTGCAGGAAAAAGGTAAGATTTCATTTGCACTAACAAAATTTTACAGGTACAGAAGGCCCTTTCGAGTACAGCCCTACGACTACTACTTAGAAGCAAGTTGCTCCTTCAGCTCCTCAATCTCTAGCTTGAGGCACAGGGTTTCCCCTTGGGCTTTGATCCCTTCCTTCGCTTCAGCTCGGTGGCGCTCGGCTTCCTCCTTGCTGACCGTTCTGTGCTTGGCAAGCTCCTTGGCCTCTGCACGGAGGGTTTCGACCTCCTTGGTCTTGGCCCGCAGCTGCTCGGTCAGACTTTCGTTCTGACTCCGGTGCTGCTCGGTGGTCTTGAGCTGCTTGGCCAGCTCCTTGACCCTTCCTTCCGTGGTGCTCGCCCTCGCGGCCAGCGCGCGAAGCTTCTCGGCCTCTTCCTGTGAGATACATGGGGTCGACACCCTCTCCTGGAGGGCCGCGGAGGACTGCCTCTCCTCGGATAGCTGGGCCCTGAGCTTCTTCACCTTCGCCTTGAGTCGGCTCCGGCTTTTGGCCGAGACGAGGAGCTCCCCCTCAAGCTCCCTCATCCAGCGCTGCTCCAGGAAGGCTCCTAAAATGGCGCCGCGCTCGATGGCGACGCCTTCTTCGAAGTCCTCCATGGTGCCCTGCATGACCTGAAAGAGAGAAGAATAAGTCTGTCACATTGGGTTGCTGGTGTCGGTATAATAAATACCGGGGTATAAAGGGTCCTGGAGAAGACCGGGCGAGGGCCCCACACATCAGTTGGGCGAGCAGGCCCTAGCGTGTGGGCGAGCCCCTCAAGCGCCGGGCAACGGCCGCACACGTCAGGCGGGCGAGCAGGCCCCAGCGTGTGGGCGAGCCCCTCAAGCGCCGGGCGAGGGCCCCACATGTCAGGCGAGCGAGCAAGCCCCAGCGTGAGGGCGAGCTCCTCAGAAGCCAAGCGAGGGCCCCACACGTCAGGCGGGCGATCAGACCCTAGCGTGTGGGTGAGCTCCTCGGCGAGCACGAGAGGTCCCTCACTGTCAGGTGGGGCCCGCGCAGCAGGAAGCGTCCTAAGGGAGTCTTCTAGGCGAAGGCTCTCCTCTGCAGCGAAGGACAGGCGCATTCAATGCGACATCACGCGCGGATGGACCGAGACGGTGATGATTACCGCCACAGTGACCTCTGCCGGTCTGATCAACTGTCACTGTGGCGCTGCGGAATAGACCGGCAGAGAGAGAGAGAGTTGCGCGTCAACAGGACAGCCGCCCACGTCAGGCAGCGCAAGTTGGGGCCCGCCCGTTCTGTCACCGGCGTGTTCACACGGTCGAGGCCACTTGCGAAGCATCGCGGGCGGTGCCGCTTCAGAAGGCGCGCGTTTCGCCTCTCCTGTCGTGTCCTCGTGTCTTATCAATGTACTGAGAGTACTGTACTACCTACCCCTCGACTCTATCCGCCAGTTCGAGGCTTGTATAAAAGGGGCGGAGAGAGAAGGGAGAGGGGGTTCCAACAATTCTGTAATCACATTCCACACAACCACAACAAGAAAAGAGCTAAGGCTCGGCAGGAGTAGGGCTATTACCCGCGAGGGGGTCCGAACCTAGGTAAACCCGGTGAGTCGCTCCTCGTCGTGCTCGACGCTCGAATCGAACCGAGCTCGAACTGATCGGCTAGCAGGATAAGAAAATCTGATAGGGGTGTGATCCGCAGTGGTTGAGCGGAGAACACGCCGTCAGTGGCGCGCCAGGTAGGGGAGCGCTAGTGTTAGTTTGAGCTCTTCGACCTCTCTTCAGACGGCAATGGCGGATCATCAGTCCGCGGTGGATCAGGAAGTGGCCGCTAGAACCGCGGCCGCGGCGTCGGCCGCGGCAATGGCGGTGGATCAGCCGGGCAGTAGCCGTCCGCCGAGGGTTGGCGCCTTGGCGGAGAGCAGCCGTCCTAGTCTGGCCAGGCGGCGCCTGGCCTTGGAGGAGTGCACTCCTGCACAAAACCTCCATGCGGCCAGGGCCCTGCTGGACAACCCGCCGGTTCCGGTGACTCCGGACTCTCCGGCGGCGCCGTGGCTGGCCAGCTTGGCCCGCTACGTTGAGGCCGCCGCGGCGGTGGTGCAAGTTGCGGGGGGCGCAGGAACCGGTGTTTCCGCCTCCTCCCGCTCTTTGGCCTCTCCGCATACCTCCCGCGAATCTCCTGGCGGGAGGGAGCGGGGCTAGGACAACAGGAGCCAGGCAACTCCTACGGGGGTTCGACCGGGCAGGCGTACAGGTGGGCGGGATCTCCGGACCCACTTGGAGGATCGCCATCTACAACACGGAGAAGACCTGCGCGACAAGCTCCACCGGCAGCACGATCGAGAGCGCGACCACGTCATCGCTGCCTCCCGTGGGGACCAGGAGGACTCCCGCAGGGCCACCTCCGTCAGAGAGGGCGGCGCCTCCTCGGCGCCCGCTTCGGGCGCGCGCGCCAAGGCGGACGGCGAAGGCGTGTCGAGGCGCAGAGGCTCGGGCGTCGGGTGCCGCGCCTTTTCCAAGGAGCTGCGCCGAGTTCAGTGGCCGGAGAGGTTCCGGCCCACCGTCATCGAGAAGTACGACGGCTCTACCAACCCTGACGAGTTTTTGCAGATCTATACTACCGTGATGCAGCCGACTGGAGGGTCGGGGAAGGTTCTGGCGAACTACATCCCCGCGGTCCTCACCGGCGGAGCCTGCTCGTGGCTCATGAACCTACCCCCGGAGTCAGTGGGGTCGTGGAAGGAGCTTTCCGAGCTCTTCATCACCAACTTCCAGGGCACGTTCGAGCAGCCCGGAGTTGAAGACGATCTCCACAATGTGGAGCAGAAGAAAGGAGAGTCGCTGCGCGACTATATCCGGCGCTTCAGTCAGATTCACAACACCATTCCTGACATCTCCATCGACGCCGTTGTCACGGCCTTCAGGAGAGGCGCCCGAGACCCCAGGGTTAAGGAGAAGATGGCCACCCGCAAGATCAAGATGACGGAGGAACTCTTCACTCTAGCCCACAAGTGCGCCCTTCAGGCGGAGGCTCGCTTCCGTCCGTCGGCGAGGGCAGGAGCCGCTGCGGGCGGCGAAGCCGGGACCTCCAAAAATCCCGGCGGCAGGGACAAGAAGAAGCGCAAGGCGGCCGAGACGGGGCAGGTCCTAGCCGCCGAGCGCGATGACGGCGACGACGACGACAATGCCGGCAGCGCGGTGGCGCGGCGGCGAAGAAAGGAGGAGGTCGCGGCGGCGGCCGGAACGGTCCCCGTAGGGGCAGCCATGGCGACCGCCGCGGCTACGACGATGGCCGCAGCCGCGACGAGGGGCGAGATCGCCGTCCCCGCGAGTGGGATGGAAGGACTTACTGTCCCATTCATCGCAACAACTCCCACGACTTGGCCGATTACCATGTCGTTAGCAAGTTGGTGGACAAGCGCGTCCACGAGCAACAAAGAAAGCGGCGACAATGCAAGGGCAAGGAGCCGGCCGATGGTTTTCAAAGCGGCGGAGCGCGAAGTCGCCGTTATTCACGGCGGATCGGCCACCTATCCGTCCCACGCTAGTTTCAAGCGTGCGATGAGGGAGGTGTGCGCCGCCGTGCCCGGCGTGGGGTCCGCTAGGTAGCTGATGTGGTCGGAGCAGTCGATCACGTTCAGTCAGGCCGATCACCCCGTCAGTACCGCCGGGCCAGGGCATCTCCCGATCGTGGTTGCGCCCACGGTCCGGAATGTTAAGCTTCGGGCGGGTCTTGGTCGACGGAGGAGCTCCTCAACCTCCCCGCCCGCCTGGTCGCCAAGACACCTCCAGATCCAGCGGCGGAACTTCGCCGGCGCTCCCATTCTTCGGCATCGCGCCGGGGGCTGAGTCCGTCCCTCTGGGGCGCGCCAGCCTCCCGGTGACCTTTGGAGTCTCCGACAACTTCCGCACGGAGATGCTCGAGTTTGAGGTGGCGGACTTCGATCTCCCGTACAACGCCATACTAGGTCGGTCGGCGCTGACCAAGTTCATGGCGGCCTGCCACTATGCCTACATGGTGGTGAAGATTCCGGGGCCAGCTGGCCCCATCATCGTGAAGGTGGACCGCCCGGAGGCGCTCCGCTGCGACAAGGATGCTCTCGCTTTGGCGGGGGCAATCGGCGCCCAGAAGGCCGAGGCTTCGACTCTGGGAGCTCCTCCGACGAAGATCGGTGCCTCCCCCGGTTCGTCCACGGAGGTTAAGGCGATCTCCCTGAGTGAGTCAGACCCGGCGAAGACCGTTCGGGTGGGCGCCTCTCTCAGCGCCAAATAGTAAGGCGCGCTCGTCTCCTTCCTCCAGTCTAACGCAGACGTGTTTGCTTGGCAACCGTCCGACATGACTGGGGTCCCCAGGGAGGTGATTGAGCATAAGTTGTAGCGTTCCCGGTCGCGACGGTTATCTGCGAAGATGCAGAAGCGATCGGTGGAGAGCCAGGTATTATCCGCCAGAGGTGGACAAGCTCTTAAGGGCGAGGGTCGTTCGGGCGTCGCCCATCCTGGTGGCTCGCGAACCCGTCCTCGTCAAGAAATCAGCACGGCGTTGGAGGATGTGCGTTGACTTCACCGACCTCAACAAAGGCGTGCCGAAGGATCCGTACCGCCCCGCATTGATCTCATCGTCGACTCCACGGCGGGTTGCGGCGGTTGTGCTACGGATCGTACTGGGTACCACCAGATTAGCATGGCGGAAGAAGATGAAGACAAGACTGCCTTTGTGACGCCAATGGGCGTCTACTGCTACACAAGAATGGCGTTCGGCTTGAAGAATGCAGGCCCAACCTACCAGAGGGCCATGCACATCGCTCACCGCCCCCAGATAGGGCGGAACTTGGAGGTGTACGTCGACGACCTGGTGGTGAAGTCCAAGAAGGCGGAGGATTTGATCGGCGACCTGAAAGAAACCTTCGCCAACCTAAGGAAGTACTGCATCAAGCTCAACCCTGAGAAGTGTGTGTTCGCCGTTCCGTCGGGCAAGCAGTTGGGCTTCCTTGTCTCCCAGAGGGGGATTGAGGCGAATCCCGACAAGATCGCGGCGATCGAGAACATGAAGCCCCCGACGCGACTTCGGTAGATGCAGTGCTTGGTGGGCTGCCTGACTTCCCTGGGCCGCTTTATAGCTCGCCTGGGGGATAAGAGTCTCCCTCTACTCAGGCTCCTGAAGAAGACCAACCAGGTCGAATGGACCGCGGAGGCGTTTGACGGTTTGAAGAAGTACCTCACTTCTCCACCTGTGCTGGTCGCCCCCGATCCGGGCGAGCCCCTGATCCTCTATGTCGCGGCGAACCCGGAGGTGGTCAGTGCGGTGTTGGTGGTGAGCGAGAAGGAGTTCGGCGCCGGTTTACTATATCGGCAAGGTCCTCCAGATCACGAAACAAGGTATTCACAAAGACGAGAAGATGTTGTACTGTTTGTCTTGTGGCGTCCGGAGGCTGCGTCACTACTTCCTGGGGCAAGAAATCACCGTCTTGAGCAAGTATCTCTTACGGGAGATCCTCTCCAACCGCGAGGCGACGGGCCGCATCGCCAAGTGGGACATGGAGCTGGCGGAGTTCGACCTCAAGTTCGCTCCCCGAATGGCCATCAAAGGTCAAGCTCTGGCGGAGTTCGTCAGCGAATGGACTCCGGTGGACGCGTCGGCTGAGAAGGTAGCGCGCAAGGCCAAGCGCTTCATACAGTAGGTGGGGACTGTAGACGCCCGAAGCGCGAATGGAGTTCTACTGAAGTGTGTCACTCGGAAAGCGGGGAGTGAGATCCTCTCTGAGATCCATGGAGGCATGTGCGGGAGCCATTCAGGAAGCCAGGCGTTGGTTGGGAAGGTTCCCGGGATCTCTCGTCTCGGTCCAGCTGGCGTGAAGGTTCCCCGGTGGCGGCGTCAAGGTCGAGTGCGGGGTTCTGGGCAAGGCAGTTGCCCAGGACGAACCGCGCTGCCTCAAAAGCGCCGTGGCGACCATCTTCGATCGCCCGCGCCTGTAGCACCACCGCCGGCGATCTCTTCGAGGGCCTCGGCGGCCTTCCCACAGCGCCCGGCGTCTTCTTGCAACCGTCTCCTCGAGGGCGTACAACGTGACGCCCAGCAGGTATAGGATGTCCCGGAAGTCGCGGTAGGCTGTGCGCAGCATGTCGGCGAGACACAGGCGTTCGAATGCGCCGCCTGGAAAATGCTGCGGCGTCTTTGGTGGCCAAGGCGGCGGCGGCTTGCGCCGCCGCAGCCTCGCGCATCGCTGTCTCCCTCGCGACGACCTCTTGCTCGAGGGTCCGCCGCAACTCGCCGGCGGTTCGCTCTGCTGAAGCTAGAGCGCTCTTCCGTCGCCAGTGTGGGGCGGCGCGGGCGCTGAAGGCGCCCGGCGTCGGCGGCAATGGCGAGCGTCGTTGGCGTCGGCGTGGCAGCGGCGGCGGGTCCTCCAGCCTCGGCGCCGGCGCACTCTCCCCAGCCAAGGACGCCATCTGCGTCGAGGGCGCTGCGGGCGAGCTGGGGGCTGGCAGATCCCGCAAGGTGTAGCCCGAAGCACCAGCGTCCGCTCTGTTCCCGCGAAGAAAAACCAGAAAAGGGTTCAGGTATGCGAAAAATATCCAGCATGCTAACCCTAACGCGAAATGTGCATGAACGCAGAGAAAGCTACCTAAAGCGGAACCCCCCGAAAGCGAAGGTAGAGGGAGGTAACGTTAGGCCACTTGGCTGCGGAGCAGGCGCCGCCGCTCCTCCTCCCGTCGTAGGAGGCGAGAGGCGGTGGAGCCACCGCCCGGTGACAAGCCGGCCTTGGCGAAGCGCCGGCTGGATGGAAGCCGGGCAAGAAGCGCCGCCTTGCGAGGCGCCGGTCGCGGCTTGGCAGGCAGCCTTGACGATCGGCGTCAGCGCAGGAGGGGCAGCGGAAGAAACCGGCTCGAGCGGTGCGGTGATGGAAGAATCACCGCGCTCTCGTCCGGTGGCGGGCAGCGGCGTCTCTAGCGAATCCCACATGGAAGGGGCGAAGGACAAAGCCTTTTGGGCTCCCTCTCCTTCTTCGTCGTTGTCGTCTAGGGAGAGGATGGTAGCGCTTCCCAAGCGCTTGGTCGGTCGGCTGCCACGGCCGGAGCGGGCGGCGGCCGCAGAGCCTCGGCGGTCGCTGGAGCCTCGGCGGTCGCTGGCGGAGGGTCGCGGATCTGCAGGGGTCCCCGGGCCACCTGGACTGCCGGACCAGAAACCTCCATGGGAGGCAGCGCCCGCAAGTACAGGTTGCGTTCCCGTGGGTCCCAGTCGCAGAGGGGGCGGATGCTCGCAGCGAAAGTGTCCCGGTGGGCGCGGTCGATAGCCCGCCACCATCGCCGAACCGTCCTCCGGCACGTTCCCTGCTGCTGGACAAACAAAAAGAAGAAACCGCAAGTTGGCAAGCAACCAAAAAGACGAAAGGACGCACCGCGAAATCGCAAGATGCAGAAGAGTGCAAAAGTATTTACCTCCAGGGGCAACGCGGGTCCCATCACCGTCGCCGTAGTACTGCCAGGCGGGGCGCGCCCTCATGCAAAGCGGGCAGAGGCGGCGCCGCAAAAAGTCCACCGCAACGTGGGTTCTGGTGAGCCCGTTGCGGCGGAGCTCCGCAATGCGCGCCACCATCGCCTCCATCTCCGGTGAACCGTCAGGCTGAGACCCCCAGCTGGGGAGGTACTCTGCCGGACCCTCGGGGAAGACAAGATCATCGCAGCCGCTGGAGTCTTCCACGTATAGCCACTGTCGATGCCAGTCCTTCCAGTTGGACTTGATTGCGATAGGAATGAAGGCAGCAGCTTCGCGAAGCGTGAAGTAACAGCTTCCAATGATCCCGCTAGCGCGCGAGCTCACGTGCAGCGTGAAGAGCCGGCGCCAGAGCGGGAGGCTTAGTGTCGACTGGTAGCTAACTGGGGGGTACCGTCGGCAATGATTATATATGGGGCGATGCGCGCAAGATCTAAACTCGATGGTAGCACAAGACAAGGATTTATACAGGTTCAGGCCCTCATGGCGGAGGTAATACCCTACGTCCTGTGCTCTGGGATTATATGGGGTATATGTGTACAAGATGATGATCAATCTGGGAGATGATCAAGTGCGTGATTCTCTAGATGGAGATGTAGATCAGTCTGCCGAACTATGGCCCCCTACCCCCTTTATATAGTGGAGAGGGTGGGGTTACGAGGAGGAGTCCTAGTCGGTTACGAGGTAGGAGTCCTATCTCTATCCTCTAGCCAGATACATAGTTATCCGGGATTACAAGTATACCTTCCCTATTAATTAGGGATAGGCTTCTATCTTTATGTGCTTCCTTGCCGGTCAAGCCTTCTAGAATCCGAGTGGTATCCGTCCTTATCCACCCGACTTGGTCCATCCCCTGTCGGGTGGTCTTTTAGGCCCGCCGTGTGGATACCCGGGGTCTATGTTATCCACACTTAGCCTCACCCCCACGAACATTTCGCAGAGGTGGGCAAAGACGGCCAGCGCCACGATAGAGTTGGGGGGAAGGTGCGCCGCCTGGATCTCGTAGAAGGCGAGCACCCCCAAGAAGAACTCAGAATATGGCGGGACGAGTCCCGCGAGCATCGCCCAGGTGAAGGTGATGATCTCCCCGTCGCGGGGGTTTGGCGCCACGGTGCCGGCGCGGATCCGCGCGGAAGATGGCGGCACGAACACTTGGAGCCGTGTCACCATATCCTCATCGGCGGCGGAGGCAGGCAGAGCTGAACCAGATGACGGCACGGCCGAAGCAGCGTCCCCACAGCGGCCCTTGCTGCGCTTGGGAGCCATGGGAAGATTGGCGGTGGCGCTGGCGGAAAACTTGGTGGCGTTGGCGAAATGGCTATGCAGCAGTGGCGAAGAAGGTGAATAGCAGTTTGAGGACTTAGCGCGCAAAGGAACTCAGCGCAGCGCAGAAGAGAGAAGCTTTTATAGGCAAAGAAGATTAAAGCGAGTGCGACGGTTTGGATTACGTCCCCACTCACGCGTGTGGCGCCATTACGCCCAGCGCGTTTCAGTTTCCCGCGAAAAGCGGCGTGGTTCCCCAAGGAAGATCGTGCGCAAGTGGAGAATTAGGCGTACGGCCGCCATGGGGGGTGGGTGATGTGACCATGCCCATCATAGGTATGACCAACACTACGTCAATATGTTGGTCATCAAGATTTTCGTCGACTACTTTGTCTATAACAAGTCGATCACTCCGTCAGCATCATCGACCTCTGGACAAGGCGCGATATTATCCAGAAGTTCGGCCACCACCCTGGCCGCCTCCACTACATGAAGACATACTCAAGAAAGGCGCCTCTCCACCTCCTCTACGACCTCAGGCCCAAACACCCACGTTGCTCAAGGCCCAACCAAGGATCAAACCCAATTCGTCGTCCACGAGCCCAGTTCGGCCACCAGGAGCAGTCCAACTTGAAATGATCATAACTTGGTCATACGAAGTCCGTTTTGGACGTTCTTGGTATGCCCGGACAAGCCCACGACGAGAGCTTTCCAATGGATCCAGTTTGAGGCCGAAATTCTATCAGAATCAGCCAGAATCATGAAATCAAGAGGACGTCAAAATCTGCCGGGTGCTGCGCCGCCTCCACTTTGGGCCCGTGGCCCATGTAACCCTAGGGTTGAGCGCCCCAAACCCTAGCCATCGCTATATATTCAGTAGCCGTCATCGTTTAGACTTGGGTTTTGCTTAGATTATTCTGCCATCGCAGTTTCGCCGTGTATCGGTTTGCTAAACCCCAACTTTACGTGCTTATTCGGTGTCGGTAATTTCAGATTGCATCTACCGTGTTCTTGCTTGTGTTCTCGATTAAACTTGCAGGAATTAGCCTTCGTGGTGAGGTCAACCGTGTCTTGGCGTGGTTGATAGCGAGCGGAGACATGGTGTAGCGATTGCGAGCTTCGATCGATTCGATTGGATGTCGGATCGTCAGCGTCGAGTTCTCCTGTCGTGTTTATCCATACAGCCGGAATCGGGACCCCGTCCCCATCAAGTGGTATCAGAGCCAGGTTGCCCGTCAGGTATACTTGTATCCCCTCTGTTTCATCTTCCACCAAGAGTCCAGAAAATTGCCCCACAAAAAGATTTGAGTTCGTCATTATATCCATAGTCCAAGCCACTTTGTGCCCTTCGCGATTTCGTTTTCAGTTTCGCGTTGTTAAATTTGTATCCATCGTCATCATTTTGTTGCTGGTTTAGAGTAAGTTCTTAGTCTAGTTTAATTCTTGCATCTTGACGTCGAGTCCCATCACGTCGTCGTCGCCGCCGTTTTCAAATCGGGTACCAATCTGTATAGTTCGGTGTTTTATCATTATCTCCCTTATCTGAACTCCAAATTGAACAAATTTAGATCCTAAATTGTAGCCCGGAAACAGTTCTACAACTTTGTCCATTGCACGAAGTTCCAGAAACTCCATCTTCAGATCCAAAATCACGTTGGAAGTGTTTCTGTATGTGTCTCGGATTTTTCTGAGCAGTCTGTATTGCGGGGCCCACATCTCCTAGATCCTTTATCCAAATTGGGTGTTCCATATATGCAAATTGATCAGCACGAACAGATCTACAACTTTTCTGTTATACGTTTTAGTGTTTGAAGCCTCCAAAAATCCGAAAACAGCATAGAAATTTCTGCATAGTAGATCTGTTTTTCCAGCGAGAGAAAATTGAGTGTTTGAGTATATATCTTGTAATCTCTCGTATGCGGCACTATTGATATTTCAAAAAAAGAGGTGAAAAAGGCAAGTGCATAAAAAGAAGCCCCACAAAGAGAAAAAAAAAAGAGAAAAAAAAAGCAAGGAAAAGAAAGAAAGAAAGAAATCAGAAGTGCTTGCATTCTTTGTATCCAAAGTGTTGTGTTATTTGTTTTGCTTGCTTGAGCTAGGTCTAAGGACGGGTTTAGGCCAGCAACTTTGACAAAAACTTTGGATATTTATTCAGCTTTGCTAATCTGATTTCGATAATTGCATATTCCTTGCTACTATATTTTGCCTATCCAAACTCCACATACTTCTTATCAGTTCTGGTTTAAACTTGCAATCGTTTCGCTCACACTCGTTCGGTATCATGAACCAGCCACCGGTTGTACCTCCTGCAGCATTGGTAAGAACACTTGTAAGAGCGTGGTAAGACGCTTGAGAGCGTGTGATTCCACCTTCTACCACCTAGTAGTTGATAGGGATAATACTCTTGTGTTATTTTCTGTTTTCTACTAACAATGGCAGGATCATTGACCGAAAATCAAAACGGTACTAAGCTTGTTCGTCACAAGGAGCTGCTAGACTTATTGAAGGATATGAAAGCCATGATCAACAATAATAAACAAGAGATGAAGGCCGAGATCGACAATTTCGGTCGAAACATTAGGAATACACAAGAGAGGTTGGAAGAAAAACACTGCACCAACACTATAGCAGCACGTTTTCGCCTCTCCTGTCGCGTCCTCGTGTCTTATCAATGTACTGAGAGTACTGTACTACCTAGCCCTCGGCTCTCTCCGCCAGTTCGAGGCTTGTATAAAAGGGGCGGAGAGAGAAGGGAGAGGGGGTTCCAACAATTCTGTAATCACATTCCACACAACCACAACAAGAAAAGAGCTAAGGCTCGGTAGGAGTAGGACTATTACCCACGAGGGGGTCCGAACCTGGGTAAACCCGGTGAGTCGGTCCTCGTCGTGCCCGACGCCCCAATCGAACCGAGCTCGAGCTGATCGGCTAGCAGGATAAGAAAATCTGATAGGGGTGTGATCCGCAGTGGTTGAGCGGAGAACACGCCGTCAGCTGGCAACTTAAATGGACAAGTTTTGAATTGCGGTTTACCTTCTGGAGCCTGTGCTTCAAGTTCCGGCATTGACGCTCTCCGAGGCCGTGGGTTGCGAAGCCCTGGCTGCTCGAAACAATCGTAGCACGATGTTCTCTCTGATGCGTCTTCTCCTTGCCGGAGCACGCCCGCCTGGGGGCTCGCCTCCTCTCCTTGGCACCTTCAGTCCTAGGAGGACTGGCGGCGGCATCCTTGTCGCCTCCGAGCTCCTCGACTCCAGTCGGCGTGCTCGCAAATGCCATGCTAACAGGAGGCAAGATCTCCAACGCCGCCGCGATGGCTGCCCGACGGCTGCGGCGAGGCTGGGCGTCCGCAGATCCAGCACTGTTGGCTTGGGGGCAGTGGCGACGGGCGAGGATCTTTCACCCCCGAGCTCCTACCCTTCTTCTTCTTCCTCCGCCCCATTAACCTCGGGCAAGACCGGCGTTCCTTTGCTCGGCGACGTCGGTGGGACCGCGGACAGGGCGACTCGTGCCCCCTGCTCGCGGCCATCTCTCTGCTCCCTGGTGGCAGGTCTCTCGCCCTGCTCATCAGAAGTTCCGTCGCCACAGGGATGAGTTGCCCCTGCGACGAAGTACCCGGCTAGACCGTCTACTCGGTCCCGCCCCGGGCAACCGACGGAGCCAACTCCTTGGCCCCGCTCCTTGTGGCCTCATGCTCCGCCTCTTCGGCTTCGAGCCGCTCCACTGCGTCCTTCAGCGCCTCGATCTGGTCGGTGGAGCCCGGCGGGAGCACAGTCCACGCAGCCAGCTTGTCCTTGAGGGCGGCCAACCTCATTGTCCGTGACGCACTGTGTAGGTGCTCGGGTGTCGGCGATTCTTACGCTCAAAGAAATTAATCCGCAAGTAGACGGATATCGCTTGTAGTTTTCACTAGGAGTATTCCTAGAGTTATCAAATCCACAAGGAACGAGGGTTTAAAGAGATATCCTCTATATCTTAATTATTTAAAATACCAGCCAGTCTAGGTAACGGGGTTAGGATAAATGAAAAGACCGGGACACACACACACGATAAATATTCACACAAATAAAAAGAAAGCTACACTAGCTAGATAGACAGTTGGGAGGACAACGAGACAAGTTTAATAAGTTCACAAAGTCGTGTGATTTAGTTTACTGAGCGAGCTTAGGGTAATCTAATAGTGGTCCACTTGATATTCGTCGTCGGAGCTCGGACACTCACTACCACCCGCTATCCTGAATTGGAATTCCGAATGGTTATGATCGTTCCGATTTGGCTCGACTGGTCCAAAGCCGGACGCTGTGGGTTATGCACGAGATACATAGTATCTATGGATGGATAGGGATGTCACCACCTACCACATATACGTGGTCCCGGGTGTAAACCGAGTTAGTCCTAGTCTCAGACACCACGTCTGCGACTATTTCTAATCAATTTTCCTCAGTACTAAAAGATGTTGATCTAGGTTCAATGCCTGGCTCTAACAGTATATGAGTAAGAACCTAAACTGATTCCAGACGAATACAAGCTACCGGTAAGGCAAATCTACACAACTCATTTATGCAGATACACTCAGCTCAAATAAAGTTCAACACTATAGCAATGAATGAAGTGATATCACTAATTGAAACAATTAGGAAAGGGTATAAGAGCTATTACCCGAATTCCCGAAGACACTTCCGGAACTCGAGCGTCAGCTCGACTTGACTCTAACTCCCAACTTCTACTAACTAAGAGCTACTCTACAAATTGGAATGAAAATGTGAAAGTGTTGTGTGTTTTGTTACAAGTGAGGACAGGGGGTCTGTTTATAGTGTTCCGCAGCCAACCGGGTTGCTCCACGTGTAGGGACACGTGTTAGCTATCCCTCCTCCTAAGAGGAACCCGAGGGGGCTCAAGAGTGGGTCGGCCAGCCTAGGGTGGGTCGGCCGACCCACCTTCTTCGCCTCCCGGCCATGGATTTCGTCTAGGATGCCCCCTTGATGGTGTAGATTAACCCCTTTAACCGGTGGATCAAATAGACTTGCGCAAGAAATGAATCCAAGGGAATCCTATGCTCATTTGTGAAGCAACCGTGTCCATTCGATCAAACCGACGGTAGTGGATGGTCTAGATGTCCTTATTTTATGTTTTTATGCCACTGGGGAGAAGACAGAGCTGGATCGGTGACGTGGCCAGGTTGGCTGGCCTAGGTGGGTCGGCCGGCCTGGCTTGTTGCCCGGTCTGGCTCTGGTTTGTCCTGTTTTGCACCTGTAGACCGAAATCTCACCAAAACATATGGAACTTTATTAGAATAAATAAAATGCTAGTATAAACCTTGATTTTCCCTCGAAGAGCCAGAATTCCGGAATATGTTGGCGTATAAAATTGGTGTTTATTTAACGTCAACACCCCCAACTTGAACTTTTGCTCTTCCTCGAGCAAAGAGCTCAAATGAGAACCCGGAGAATCAGGATAGCATCAATATCATTATTCAATAAATACTAAGCATACAAAGTTGTACCACATTGTTTATTGACAAAAACTCGTACAAGTGTACCCCAACTTTTATCAAACTCGCGAGGTTTTTAAAATTTCCCCTTTTCTTTTAGCGGTTGAAAGATGGAATAATTTTGATAGAACTTTATCAACTCAGCCCTTTTCAAGCTATGTCTCAGAGTTTTTTCTTTTCAAAATTTTTGTTCCTCATTATCATCTCAGATGTCCCGGTGGTATTTAATCATCACCCAGGCCTTTTTATTGATAGCATTTCTTCCTCCTATTCTAAGGTTTATGTGAAGCTCATAGGTATGGAAATGTGGCCTACTTAGGTTGTATAATTTTGTAAAGTCAAAAATAGATCCTAGGGAATTTGGAACTACTTCGCATTCTGCTCATTAGAATAATAACTTCCAGGGATGAGGGAGAGAATGAACTCACATCAAAGAAATGAAGAAACACAAGTGCAAGTGATGAGGGGTAATAATAAGTCCGCCCCATCGGATCTTGTGTTTATTGAAAGGTCTATTTGACTTCTTTTTTTTGAGATCATTCCTCAATCTAGAATTTTTAGAGGCATTTTTTTTATGAAGATAGAAGGAGATGATGGTTCTCTCTTCCTCTTTCTTTTTCTTTTTGTTTGCCTCAATTTTTCTATAATTTTGAGAAATAAATCTTTTATTATTTTGGAAGTCTTTTGGGAGACCAAATAGGTAGGTATATGGTGGACTCATGAAAAAGAACTCAGCTTACTTTTTGTAGGAAGGAATATCTGGCGAGATGTATGCCCGTATCCCAATACGGAATTCAGCATTACTAGATATGAGAGGCTAGCAATCAAAGGGTACGCGAAGGAAATGACCAGCTTTGAAGAGCACTAATTCCTAAGGATTTACTTCTGACAAAACTCAAAACAACCAAAGTGGCTGAATGAAGGCTTTGAATTTATTTAGCATTTTTGGCTCTGGTAGGATGAAGAAGTCTAATGAGGAACTTCAAAATTTTTCTCTTTTCAAAATAAATTCCAAGACTATGCCTTAGTAGGGGCATGAATAACTAGGTCCTTATCTCTGTTATATCATATCCCTCAACAACTTAGAATTGGTTCCACAATGTTAATTCTCGAGCAAGATTAAGCAGGATGACTACTCATGCCAATAATTGTCAAACTTAAATGAGAGTACTAAATTGTATATCCAGCATTTATATCACAATAATAGAGCAATGTTCATCATATCCTTTCTAGGTAAAATCAACATTTATACATTTTATTTGAAGGGAAATATTTTTGTTTTTTTAAACGGCATACTATTAACAAAGAACAAAGCTAAAGTTATTCAAATGCGGGGCAAGACAATGCGGGATTTTTGGCAAGGCAGATCAAGAAAGAATTACTAAGAATTAATCTGGCAGAGTATTAGCAAGGCACGACAAGGCGATGAAGCAGTGGCAACAAGAAGTCATGACAGAGAGCAGGACACACCTATTGAGCCGGAGGGTCAAAACCGATGTGCTGGAACCATGCCGCAAGGGCATCGTTCGTGGCTTGAGTTGCGGTGGTATTGGCTCTAAGGCCACGGGTGATGTCCTCGTGGTACCTAGTGTGATGGGCCAACGTTTGGTGTACGTGGCCCATATCATCAACTAAAGTATCCATTCTCTGTCCTAAGGCATGGACGTCCCGTGCAAAGGGCTCGAAGTAGGAAGGGTAGCGGGCCGACGATGGTCCTCCCCGTCCTATTTCGGGTCCTTGCTCACGAGATGAGTGGGTCCATCCGGCATCAAACTGCCGTGAGCTACTGGCCTCAAAGTTGTGCGTGCCCCAATCTCCGTACTCATGTGGAGCAAAGACGGATGGGTTCCATTGATCCCAACCCACACTATAGTCAGAGTGATGAGGGTTGCGGCTGCCCGATCCTTGCGATCGTGGTGGGGCTCGGCTTGAGCTCGAGTTGCTCTTCTTCTTTGGCGTCTTGTGACTGCGTGTCCGCGAGGCTAGAGACACTATGCCAATGGGGCTCCTGATGCGCACACGGGATGGCCCGATCTTCTGGTGAGATGGATAACTACGGTTTGGTGTCACGGCGACCTGAATGATCCGGCTACCAACCACGAAAGTGACTGGAAAACCCGGCAATCGCTAAACCACCACAGCGGTTGCGTTATCAACCGTCTGGGAAACACGATCGACCTGATCACGAAGATCTGTTCCTGCGAGCAACCGAAGAACAAGCAAGAACAAAGGTAAAAGCAATCTGAACTTGCAAATATGAATAAGCACACAAGAGTTGGGGCTTCGAACTCGATACGGTTGGTCTAGCCGACACAAGCGAAATCGAGGCTGTTTCAACACACACGTGGAAAACTAGACTAAACAAAACCCAGGGATGAAGAAGAGGGGTGGCGGCCATAAGTAGAAGACATACGGACCCCGGTCGGGCAAGACGCGGACGTCTCTGGGATCCCAGGGCCCCTGGAGCAGAGCCAAGAGCGGCTCCAGGCCCTGGCGACCGTAATTAGATCAGCTCACCAAGACAATCTGGTCGTCGTGGGCGATGCTGTGGCTTCGTACCTCGAGAAGCTGGCCGAGGGCCTCAAGTCCTTGGGTGAAGCCTCAGCCGGGCAGCGCGCAGAGCCTGTCCGGATGGATTCGGACAGCGAGTGATCCGATCGATCGCGTGACCACCGTCACCGTCGTAGGATCACTGTCCACGAGCAAGCTGCCGGTGACCGCCGCCGCTCGCCAAGTCCCCATAGTCATCGTGACCACAAGGGCAAGCGCGTGCGCGACGATCACGGACGATCCCCTCGCGAGGAGCACGTTGTCGCGACCACGAGGAAGGAGCGTGGAGGCTTATCGCGGAGGGAGTTCCTCCAAGCAGAGACCTCCCGCTCTGCAAGAGTTCCCCCGACCAACAGGACCAATGTCTTCTCAAGGCTAGGTTCTGCCGGGGAAGGTGGCCGGTCTTATGCCTTGGGCTGCAGAGCCTTCTCCGACGAGCTTCGCTCTCTTCGGTGGCCCTTTAAGTTCAAGCCCGGACACATGGAGAGGTACAATGGGACTCAAAACCCAGAGGAGTTCCTTTCCATCTACGCAACGGCCATCATGGCGGCCGGGGGTGACGAGCTTGTTATGGCCAATTACCTCCCGACTGTCCTTGAGGGTGCTGCCCGGACGTGGCTGTTCAATCAGCAAGAGGGTTCCATCTCTTCTTGGAACCAACTTTGTGGCGCTCGATCGCTTCTTCGAGAGGCATTACGTGCGTCTGGCAAGGAGGATGATCTGCACCAGATGATCCAGATGAGCAGGAGATCCTCCGCAACCGTGAAGCGTTTCATAAAGATCCGCAACACGATCCGAACATCTCGGATGAATCTGTTGTCGCGCTTTCAAAAGCGGAGTCATGACGAACAGCTCACCGGGACCTCGAGATCAATGAGACTGGACCGCCAACGACCTGTTCAAGGTGGTGACCGCTTCATCATGCGGCGGGCGTGTTTAATATAAGAAGGTGTTTGACAAGGCGGCTGCCCTTGACTGATGTAGAAGAAAAGAAGAAGAGCGTGACAATTACGGTGACAAACAAGTCCTAGAAAAAGAAAAAGAAGAGCGTCACGAACAATACCGTCGCGGTATAGATCGCCGCCGCCTCCCAAGGATGGGCAGAAAAAGCCCAACAATAACTATAAGGGCAAGAAGCCCGCCCAGGGAGGCAACCAAGGCAAGAAAGGTCAAAGTGACCGATATTGCAAGTACCACCAGCACCACGGGCATGATAGGCTCCACTGCAGAACCTAGGCTGCAAAGCTCGAGGATTTCTACAACGGCAAGGGCCCAATGCCCACCCTGCCCGAGAAAGGTGAAGCCGGTAAGGCCAAGCGCCAAACCGATGATGGTGATCGGGACAATGACGAGTATCAGGAGCTCGTGAACCATATTGTCGTCATCTTTGGCGGCTCCTCGGCTTATTCCTCTCGCCGCAGTCTCAAGGAAGCTGCTCGGGAGGTCCACAACGTCGAAAAGGGCAAGCCTCAGCCCGAGTCAATGAAGTGGACCGAGGTCCCCATCTCCTTCTCTCAGGAGGATTGCCCCACAGGGATGACTAAGCCCCAGAGGCTCCCACTGGTGGTCGCCCCGACCATCAGCAACGCCAGAGTTGGCCATGTACTCGTAGACGGCGGGAGCGCCCTGGACTTACTCTCTGCTAAGGTTTTGGACGAGATGCAAATTCCTCGCTCCAAACTTAAAGAGGTCGCGATGCCTTTCTACGGCATTGTCCCGGGAGAGGCTGTTCAGCCATTGGGGCAGGTTGTCCTGCCCGTTACCTTCGGCAGTCCTAGCAACTTCCGGACAGAGTTGATCACGTTCGATGTGGTTGACTTCCCATCTGCGTACAACGCAATCTTGGGCCAGCCATCACTTGGTAAGTTTATGGCCGTGTCCCACCACGCTTACCATTGCGTGAAGATACCGGGTCCCAACGGTGTGATCACGGTCAAGGGCAATTACAAAGCTGCTCTGGATTGCGACGAACAGTCCCTTGCCCTGGTCGACCAGCTTCCACCTCGTGGCCCCGATGCTCCGCAGACCAAGTCTGCATGCCCTAGAGTCTCCCTTCAGCCTGGGGGCGAGACCAAGGAGGTTCCGCTGTCTCTGGATGATTCCTCCAAGACAGTTTATTTGGGGGCCAATCTGGACCCCAAATAGGAAAGCGAGCTCATTGCATTCCTCCGAGCTAATGCAGACGTGTTTGCCTGGGAGCCGTCTGATATGCCCGGAGTCCCAAGAGAGGTTATCGAGCATAAACTGGTTGTCCGGCCGGACAAAAAGCCTGTTCGCCAGAAGCTTCGTCGCTTTTCGGACATCAAACAGGGGACCATCAAGGATCATCTTGGGAAGCTGCTCGCGGCTGGTTTCATCCGCGAGGTTGATCACACCGAGTGGCTGGCAAAACCCTATCATTGTAAAGAAGAAAGGCGGTAAGTGGAGGATGTGTGTCGATCACACAGACCTGAACGCTGCTTGTCCCAAGGACAACTTCCATTGCCTCGCATAGACCCGACTTGTCGGCGCGATGCGGATGCCCAGCTCTTGAGTTTTTGGATGCTTACTCGGTTATCGGCAAATAAGCATCTCCCGAGGATGAAGAAGGCGCCTTCATCACCCCTTGCACTACGCTACGACCATGTCTTCGGTCTCATAATCTTTGGTGCCACGTTCAGTAACTTGATGGAAAGACTTTCCCGAGCAATGGGAAAAAACCTAGAGGTCTATGTCGATGACATAGTTGTAAAAACAAGCTTGCTCCGGATCATGTAAAAGACACGGCGAGACTTTTAAATATCTCAGCAGGCATCGAATAAAGTTAAATCCAGAGAAGTGTACCTTTGGTGTTCGATCTGGAATGTTGCTCGGTTATGCAATTGGTTCGCAAGGAATTTCTGTCAACCCTGAAAAAATCGAGGCCATTGAAAATATGCATGCTCCGACTACCGTCAAGAAAATTCAGAGTCTCACCGAACGGATGGCTGCTTTGAGCAGGTTTATCTCCCGTCAGGGCGAACGCGGGCTGCCCTTCTTTAAGGCCCTGCGCAAGCACAATGGTTTCAAGTGGACGGCAGAGGCTGATCGATCTTTCCGAGATCTAAAGCAATACCTGTCCAACCCACCTGTCTTGACTACCCCACGTTACGGCGAGCACCTTTTGCTCTACCTTGGCTGCATGCATAGCGGTGGCCGGTCTTGGCGGTGGAAAGGAAGGCATCAACAGCCAATCTATTACGTGGCGAGGTGCTTCACGGATCAAAGGCGTTACCACGAGGTCGAAGTTGCTCTCGCCTTGCTCATGTCCTCCAGGAAGCTTCGCCACTATTTCCAGGCGCATCAAATACTGGTCCCGACCAAGTTCCCTCTTGGAGAAATCCTAAGAAACAAGGAAGCCGGCGGAAGAAGAGCTAAGTGGGCAATGGAACTGCCAGAGTTTGACATTACATTTCTTTGCCCGACGGCTATCAAATCCAGTCTGGCTGACTTTGTCGCTGAATGGACTTGCCCGCCCAAATCTCGGGGCGCTCGAGCAACTGATGAACCCTCTTGGACCATGTTTTTGATGGCTCGCGCCTTTGGAAACTTCGGGGCTGGTTTTGTTCTCATCTCCCTCAAGGAGAACAACTCGATATTCTATTCAACTACACCGTGCCGACTAACAACGCCTGCAGTCTGAGGCCCTACTCACGGGACTAGGCGTGCAAGTCGCTCGGCGTCAACGGTGACCGTGAAGAGATTCACGATTGGTCATCAACCAGGTCAACAAAAGAGTATCGGTCTGGCGATGACTCAATGGCGCGGTACTGGTTGAGTGAGGAAGTTGGGCGGCACTTCGATTTTTGAGGTGCTCTTCGTGCCTAGGAAGGACAACTTCTTGGCGACCAGCTATCAAGCATGGATCCTCCGTGAACTGCTCCGGCGAGGTGCTCGTTGAGCACCTTCACAAGCCCTCAATCACATCTCCGGACGAAACAGAGAGGCGGTGGTCTTTGTCTCAAATCATCGGCGAGTTGCGAATTGGACAACGCCATTTGTCGGTACCTTGCAGATGGGACCACGCGTGAAGCGAAGCGGCGTTCCCGGCTCACAAAGGCGTGCTAGTTCATACCAGCTTATGAGCGGCATCCTTTACCGTCGAGTGCTCGGGAGTCCTCTCCAAGTGCATCTCACGGCGGGAAGGTGTGTTCCTTCTCGAGGGACATACGAGGGTGCTGCGGCAACCACGCCTCCTTCCGAACTACGGTGACAGCGTTCGCATGGGCTATTCTTGGCCTCTGCGTTACAAGATGCGGGACATCATGACTAAGTGCAAAGCTTGCCAATTTCACGCCGGAAGGCACATAAGCCATAAGAGCTCCAAGCGATCCCCGTCTTGGCCTTTCTTCACATGAGTGCGGATCTGCTCGGCCCATTCCCTAAGGGTACAAGGGCTACACACACTTGCTCGTCGCCATCGACACTTTTACAAAGTGGATTGAGGCGAGCACAGTGTCGTCTCTTCACGCCAAAGCAGTGTGCGCTTTTCAAAAACAGCGTGGTCCGCAGCGCGGGATCCCCATAAGGCGATCACGGACAGCGGTACCCGATTGAGCGAGCTATTCGAAATCTGCGAGCATTTGGGCACCAAGATCTGCCGCCTCGTGGCACATCCACGAGCAATGGAAGCGATCGGCGAGCTAGCAGACAGATTGTCCGGGGTATCAAGCGGCGGCGTGTTCGCGGCACTCATGAAACACAACAAAGCTGGGTCGACCAAGTTCCTTCCGTCCTGCGGGCGATTACCACTCTGACGGTAAGACAGCGGAAACTCCTTTCAATTGGTCTATGGTGCGAAGCCATCACTGCCCGAAATAGTACTCGGCTCGCCTCGCCTGAGCTCGGTCAACAGTTGACAACGAGCAAGCGCCTACTCGATCTTGATCTCCTCGAAGGCACCAGCGAGCGGGCACAAATCGAATGGCGCGCTACCGGCAAGATCTTCGCCAACACGCTGCCAAGTCGGTTCGACCAAGGGCTTTGAAGAGGCGACCTGGTTACTGCGCCGTGTCGAGAACTGTCAATGCCAACAAGTTAACTCCCGTTGGGAGGGCCCGTTCCGCGGTCGTTTCCCTTTGCTTTCGCCGGGGCTGTTACGCTGGCAATGGAGGGCCGGAGAAGAGGCGACCAGCACTTGGAACATCGACCAACCGTATGTTTTTGTGTAGGTCTTTCGTGTGTTTGCTCGACTTGGCGCTTTTGTCAAACTTGGCGCCTTTGTTCGTCCAAGCACTGTCGGGCTCCATGGCAGTGATCCGACGATCGCGTGACCACCGCCACCGCCGAGGATCACCGCCCACGAAAGCAAGCCGCCGGTGACCGCCGCCGCTAAGTCCCCTATAGTCATCGTGGACTAAGGGGGCAGCTACAGGCGCGACGATCACGGACGATCCTCGCGAGGAGCACGTTGTCGCGACCACGAGGAAGGAGCGTGGAGGCTTATCGCGAGGGAGTTCTCCAAGCAGAGACCTCCCTCGCAAGAGTTCCCCACCAACAGACCAATGTCTTCAAGGCTAGGTTCTGCCGGGAAGGTGGCTTGTCTTATGCCTTGGGTCTGCAGAGTTTTCTCCGACGAAGCCGCCTTCTTCTAAGGGTCTTTAAGTTCAAGCCCGACACATGGAGAGGTACAATGGGACTCAAAACCCAGAGGAGTTCCTTTTCCATCTACGCAACGGCCATCATGGCGCCGGGTGACGAGCTTGTTATGGCCAATTACCTCCCGATCGCCTTGAGGGTGCCGCCCGGACGTGGGTCGTTCAATCAGCAAGAGGGTTCCATCTCTTCTTGGAACTAACTTTGTGACGCCTCGATCGCTAACTTCCAGAGTCATACGCGGCGCTCGGGCAAGGAGGATGATCTGCACCAGATGATCCAGATGAACGGGAGATCCTCCGCAATCTCGCGAAGCGCTTCATAAAGATCCGCAACACGATCCCAACATCTCGGATGAATCATGGTCCGCGCTTTCAAAACGGAGTCCGGCGACGCACAATGCCTCACCCAGACCTCGAGATCAATGAGACTGACCGCCAACGAATTGCTCATAGGGTCGATCACACGCCAACGCGGCGGAGCGTGTTTAGTATAAGAAGGTGTTTGACAAGGGCGAGCTGCCCGCCAAGCCTGGTGTAGAAGAAAAGAAGAAGAGCAAGCAGCAATTCCGTGACAAAGAAGTCCTAGAAAAGAAAAGAAGGGCGATGCGTAACAATACCGTCAGCAGGTATAGATCGTGACGCCTCCCAAGGATGGGCGTAAAAGCCCAACAATAACTATAAGGGCAAGAAGCCCGCCCAGGAGGCAACTAAGGCAAGAAAGGTCAAAGTGACCGATATTGCAAGTACCACCAAAGACCACGGCATGATAGGCTCCATCGCAGTAACCTAGGCCGCAAAGCTCGAGGATTTCTACAACGGCAAGGGCCCAATGCCCACCCCGCCCGAGAAAGGTGAAGCCAGAAGGCTGCGCCAAACCGATGATGGTGATCGACAATGACGAGTATCGAGCTCGTGAACCATATTGTCGCTATCTTTGGCGGCTCTCGCTTATTCCTCTCGCCGCAGCCTCAAGGAAGCCGCCGAGGTCCATTAACGCCGGTAAAAGGGCAAGCCTCACCGAAGTCAATGAAGTGGACCGAGGTCCCCATCTCCTTCTCTCAGAGGATTGCCCCACAGGATGACTAAGCCCCGTGAGGCTCCTAATCGTGGTCGCCTGACCATCGCAACGCCAGAGTTGGCTATGTATCAGAGATGCACGGGAGCGCCTCGACTTACTCTCTCGCTAAGGTTTTGACGAGATGCAAATTCTCGCCCAAACTTAAAGAGGTCGCGATGCCTTTCTACCAGATTGTCCCGGAGAGGTCGTTCACCATTGGGGCAGTTGTCCCGCCTGCTACCTTCGGGCAGCCCTAGCAACTTCCGGACAGAGTTGATCACGCTCGATGTGGTTGACTTCCCATCTCACAGATAACGCATCTTGGGCCAGCCATCACTTGGTAAGTTTATG
Source organism: Raddia guianensis (assembly GCA_036346415.1). Lineage (NCBI taxonomy): Eukaryota > Viridiplantae > Streptophyta > Magnoliopsida > Poales > Poaceae > Raddia > Raddia guianensis. The sequence goes on along the minus strand of CM070534.1, from coordinate 16,551,568 downwards.
GTCGTGTCCCACCACGCTTACCATTGCGTGAAGATACCGGTCCCAACGGTGATCACTACCAAGGGCAATTACAAAGTCGCCTCGATTGCATTTAACAGCCCCTTTGCCTCGGTCGACCAGCCTTCCACCTCGTGGGTCTTCGATGTCTGCAGACTAAGTCTGCATGCCCTAGAGTCTCCTTCACTGGGCGAGACTAAGGAGGTTCCACTGCCTCTCGATGATTCCTCCAAGATAGCTTTATTTGGGGCCAACTGACCCCAAATAGGAAAGCGAGCTCATTGCATTCTCCGAAGCTAATGCAGACGTGTTTGCTCGAGCCGCCTCGATATGCCCGAGTCCCAAGAGAGGTTATCGAAAGATAAACCGTTGTCCGGCCGACAAAAGCCCTGCTCGCCGTGGTTTGCCGCTGACATCAAACAGGGACCATCAAGGATCATCTTGAAGTCGCCGCGGCCGGTTTCATCCGCGAGGTTGATCACACCGAGTGGCCGGCAAAACCCTATCATTGTAAAGAAGAAAGGCGTAAGTGGAGGATGTGTGTCGATCACACGCACTGAACGCCGCTTGTCCTAAGGACAACTTCCCGCCGCCGATAGACCAAATTTTGTCGACGCGATCATGGATGCCCAAATTTTGAGTTTTTGATGCTTACTCCTTATCAGCAATAAGCATCTCCCCGAGGATGAAGAGAAGATCGCTTCATCACCCCTTCGCACTTTCGCTACACCCACCATGTCTTTCGGTTCACGCAATGTCGGTGTTACGCTCCAAATATTGATGGAGAAGACTTTCCTGCAACAAATGAAAAACCTAGAGGTCTATGTCGATGACATAGTTGTAAAGAGCAAGCTTGCTCCAGATCATGTAAAAGACCTGGCCGAGACTTTTAAATATCTCAACAGGCATCGAATAAAGTTAAATCCAGAGAAGTGTACCTTTGGTGTTCGATCCGAATGTTGCTCGGTTATGCAATTGGTTCGCAAGGAATTTCACAACCCCGAAAAAATCGAGGCCATTGAAAATATGCATGCTCCGACTACCGTCAAGAAAATTCAGAGTCTCACCGAACGGATGGCTGCTTTGAGCAGGTTTATCTCCGCCGTATGTAACGCTGGCTGCTCCTTCTTAAGGCCCCGCAAGTTAGCATAATGGTTTCAAGTGGACGGCAGAGGCTGATCGATCTTTCCGAGATCTAAAGCAATACCTGTCCAACCCAATTGCCTTGACTACTCCCACGCTACGGGCGAAAGCACCTTTTGCTCTACCTTACGCATGCCGCAAGCGGTGAGCGGGTCTTGACGGGTGGAAAGGGAAGGCATCCAACAGCCAATCTATTACGTGAGCGAGGTGCTTCACTGATCAAAGGAGCGCACTCGAGGTCCGTGGTTGTTTCACGCCTTGCTCATGTCCTCCAGAAGCTTCGCCACTATTTCCAAAGATCAAATATCGGGTCCCACCAAGTTCCTCTGGAGAAATCCTAAGAAACAAGGAAGCCATGGAAGAAGAGCTAAGGGCAATGGAACCGCCAGAGTTTGACATTCGCTTGTCGCCTTAACGGCTATCAAATCCTGTGTCCCGGCCGACTTTGTCGCCGAATGGACTTGCTCGCCTAAATCTCGTGACGCCCCGAGCAACCCGATGAACCCTCTTGACCATGTTTTTGATGGCTCACAGACTGAAACCGGGGCTGGTTTTGTTCTCATCTCCTCAAGGAGAACAACTCAAAGATTCTATTCAACTACACTTCGCATCGACTCAACAACGCCATGGAGTACGAGGCCCTACCACGGACTAAGAGCGCAAGTCGCCGGGCGCCCAACGGCCGACCGTGAAGAGAGATTCACAGCTGGTCATCAACCAGTCAACAAGGAGTATCAGCAAGGCGATGACTCAATGGCGCTGCACCGTTGAGGTGAGGAAGTTGAGCGCACTTTCGATTTTTCGAGGTGCTCTTCGTGCCTTAGGAAGGACAACTTGGCCGACTCAGCTATCCAAGCATGGATCTCACGTGAACCTCGCTTCCAGCAGGGTGCTCGCTGAGCACCTTCACAAGCCCTCAATCACATCTCCCGGACGAGGCAACAGAGACAGTGGTGCTGCTCCGCTATCGAAAGGTGTTGGATCGGACAACGCCATTTGTCCGTACCTTGCGATGGGACCTCGCTCAGAGATTTGCCGAAGCGCTCCTACCACAAGGCGCAATAGTTCATACCAAATTATGAACGGCATCCTTACCGCCGAGGTGCTCGGGAGTCCTTCCAAGTGCATCTCACAACAGGAGGGTGTGTTCCTTCGTGGACATACACGGGAAGTGCTCGCGCAACCACGCCCTTCCCGAACTCGGGTCGGCAAAGCGCTTCGCATGGGCTATTATCGGCCTACAATATATAAGATGCCCGGACATCATGACTAAGTGCAAAGCTTGCCAATTTCACGCCTCGAAGGCACATAAGCCCGCCTAAGAGCTCCAAACGATCCCCCATCTTGGCCTTTCTTCACATGGGTCCGGATCCGCCGCCCATTCCCTAAGGGGTACAAGGGCTACACACACTTGCTCGTCGCCATCGACACTTTTACAAAGTGGATTGAGGCAGAGCTCGTCGCCTCTTCACGCCAAAACGGCCAGGCGCTTTTTTCAAAAGCAACGTGGTCACGCCGCCGATCCCCATAAGTCGATCACGACAATCTGCATTCCGCCGTGGTTTAGCTATTCCGTAAATATCACAACAAACTGGCACCAAGTTGCTTCGCTTCTGCGGGCACATCCACGAGCAATGGAGCAATGAGCGAGCTAATCGGACAGATTGTCCAGGTATCAACGGCGCTGTTCATGCACTCATGAGCACAACAAAGCCCGGTCGACTAAGTTCCTTCCGCCTCGGATAGCCAGACTACGGCCACCGCAACCGGGAAACCTTTCCAATTGGTCTATGGTGCCGGCTTATCCCGCTTCACCGAATAGTACTCGCTCGCTTCAAGACGAGCTCGGTCAACTTGGTTGACAACGAGCAAGAGCGCCTACTCGATCTTGATCTCCTCAAGGCACACGCGAACGGGCATTAAGTCGTAATGGCGCGCTACCAAAGAAGATCTTCGCCAAGACGCCGCCAAGTCGGTTCGACCAAGGGCTTTGAAGGGGGCGACTCGCTCGCGCCGTGGTCCGTAACCCGTCCAATGCCAACAAGTTAACTCCTCGCTGGGAGGGCCTGCTCACTGCCGCTTCCACGCCGCCTGGGCCGTTCACCGCAATGGAGGACGGAGAGAGCCGACCAAAGACTTGGAACATCGACCAGCTTCAGATGTTTTTTGTGTAGGTCTTTCGTGTTTGCTCACCAAGGCTTTTTGTCAAACTTCGCTACTTTTGTTCGTCCAAGCCCGCTTGCTCCATGTAAAGTTCAATCCATTTATAGTGAAATTTCACGGTCCTCTCGAGGCCTTTTCACACCTCGTTTTGTCAAAGACTACCGCCTCTCCGTAACACTTGATGGCTGCCCGCCCTGCAACACTTGGCTCCGCAATCTTAAGGATTTTTTCTCGCCAGATCCAGCTTCAACAAGTCCCTATACTGGTTATGTGAAACGGCATCCACCACGCCGCTTAAGTCCGCTCGTAAGCCCTCCGCGCAGAGGCACTTACCGCCATGGCACAACCACTTGGCAAAGCCGCTCGAAGCTCCTCCGCTGCAGGCACTTTCTTGCTCTTACCTCTCGAATCGCCTAACTTACGCTAACAAGCGCTCAGGAACGAGTCGAACAGATACGGTGTCGCTTATCTTCTACGCACGCCCTCGACCAGAACTCAGTCTTCGAGCAACAGACGAGTGGGCTAGGCTGCCGCTTTTCTTGTGCACTCGTCCGGTTCGCAAACTCGTGCTTCCGAACAAATGCACAACGGGGCTGGAGTTAGGCTAAGCGCATACCGTTTTCCTAAACTTTCTAGCGCCAGGTTCTCGCTTCTTAGTTTCTGTTCGCCCTGCCTTTTGTCGCTTCTTTTGCAGAAAAAGGTAAGTTCTTTATTGCATTGATCAAAAGTGCAGTACAAAAGTCCTTTCGCTGCAAACTGGGTGCTACTTTAGGAGCAAGCCGCTTTTTAACTCCTCGATTTAACTTGAGGCGCACGACTTCGCTTTGCGCCTTGATTCCTTCCCTGGCTTCACTGGAGGCGCTCGATCTCCTCCTTGTTCCCTTGGCTTGTGCCGCAGCCTTCGCCTCGATGGCCTCGACCTCTTTGGCCTTGGCGCCAAGAATGATCGGTCGAGCCTCGCCCGACTAGCCCGGCTGCCGCCGATGGTCTTGAGCCGCCTCGTCCAGCCTCCTTGACCTTGTTCTTCGCGGTGATCGCCTCACCGCCATCCCGCAGATCTCCTCGATCTCTTCCTGAAGCCCACAGGTTGAGATTTTCACCGAGTCCAAATGGATGTCAGCCTCTTGGCAAGCTGGGCCTTGAGCTTCGACGTCCGGCCAAGGAGCGCCTTCCGCCACGGACGATCGGCGAAGCTGCTTCGAGCCACTTCTGTGGGTCTGCTTCTTCCATGTGCTTTCACGGCTCACAGAAAGCTCCTCGGCTCAAGAGAGCCTCGGAGGAACGCCTCTCGGTCACTGGCTTGAGCTTTTTCGCTTTGCCTTCAAATACCGGCCTAGCGCAGAGGGCTCCGCCAGTTCCTTCGTCTGAGGTGTTCCTGACGGACGCCAAGACGGGCGCCCGCCGATGGTGACGCCATCCTCGAGCTCCTCCATGGTGTCCTTGAAGACCCGAGGAGAAGAATGTCACCGCTGGCGTGTTATAGCTTAACTGAACTAGGTTTGGTCTTGGGGCTTACCTTGCTGCTGCCAGCCCGCCACAAAGCGATCTTCGAGACCATGCCTCACTTAATGCTCGCAGGCGGGATGAGACCGCTGCTGTTTCTCACCGCAGCCTTCAGGTTCTTCTTCCCACGGAGCGCTTCGCCGGAGTAGGGGACCGCGGCGCCATGCCCCCGCCTCGCTTTCTTCTTCCTCCGCCTGGCCACTCTTCGGCAAGGTTGGTGCCGCCCACCGACGACACCGGTTTCCACCGGGCAGGCGCTTGGTGCTGCCTCGATCGGGGTCTTTCTTGTATCTCGGCGGCGGAACTTCGCTCGCTCACGCCGATTGTCTCCGCTGCCAGTGGATGGATCGCTTCGCGACGGAGTTCCTGGCGACCGCTCGCCGTCCCACCTCGGCAGTTTGCGTGAGCTATCGCTGGTCTCGCTGTCTGTGGCGCCGCCGCCGCTTTTCTACCACCAGCCTTTCCACCGCCGCTTTTGAGAGCTGCCGAGTCGCTCGCTGAGCTTGAGCGGAGGTGCTCCACGCCACTCAGCTTGTCCTTGAGGTTAGTTACCATCGCCGCGATGCACCGTAGGTGTCGGGCAAAGCAACGACGCCGAAGGCCGCCTCGACGCCGTCTGCGGGCGCCTCTCCTCGACAACTGATGAAAAGAAGTTGTTAAGCCCAACGCGTCGAAAGTTTGTAAGGTCAAATGGATTCATTACTACATACCGCCATGGAAGGCTTGATCTTGATCTTCTTCGCTAGAACTTTCCGCTCGCCCCTGGGGCCTTAGCGCTTGTTCGCTTTGGCCCTCGGGTGTTCGCGGCGATGAACTCAGCCCCTCGGGTAAGCCGAAGGCCTCCGCGCGAACGCAAGAAGCTTTTCCTGGCTGCCGACTTCTTCCTCGAGCCTCCCTACTCACCGACCGCCGAGCCGCCATATGGCCCAGTGAGCCCGCTGTAACGCCTAAGCCAAAGGGTTATGTTCTTTACCTCTTCGTCGCTTTGCTCGAGGAGGAGGGAGGGGCTTGGTCTCCTCCTGCTAGGCTGACCGCGCGCCCGCTTGGTCTGTTCGGCACGCTCTGTCGCCGCGGGTGTTCTCTTTCAAAGGATGGCGGCCATGATGTCAGCAGCTTTCAGCCATGCTGGTCCCGCCACGCCTTTGGGCTTCGTGGCGACCTTGGCCTTGCCCTTCTTCACCTTCTCCTTCTCCGACCTGGAGAGCTCTTCCACGATCCCCCCAAGGATCACCGTCCTCCCATGGCTCAAGGTAAAGTGTTAGCATTTACGATCGTATAATCCAACTGCTGCACGAGGGTTCGAGCAACTCACCTCTCCCGTAAGGACGAAAGCACATTCCATGACAGTAGGCCACTTCGCCGGTGACCTCGCTGTCCTTCCCGGCCGCTTTCAAAGATGTCAGTCGACCCGCCGCCACCCATGCGCTTGGTATTTCTCCGCCCAATGTAGGGGATCGTTATTTCGCTCGAATGAGGTCATCAAGTAAAGGTTGAGTCTTAAAGGCACTTACCCGTGTTCTTCCCGGTGATGTCTTCCCATCCCTTTATCTTATAGAAGGGATAGGATCTTCTCCGCAATGATGATCCTCGCTCATTGTGAAGTCCCGGATGATCTCCCGCCTGGAGCCCGAGACTCACGAGGGAGGCGATCTTCGTCAAGTACTAACCGCGGCGGACATCTCTCGATCGCTGCATTGGGGTACCTTCACGGGCGCCTTCCCTGCTAAGGAGAGTTTGTCGCCGCCGCCCGCTTGTCAGAGAACCACCTCGACCACCATACGCCCATCGAATCGAAAGCAGCCGTGGCCGAGGGTACGGCGAGATCGCTTAAGCAAGGGTCTTGAGCTTGAGGTAGTAGCACCTGTTGCTGAAGCGGGCGAGCCAGCCTCGCTACTGTAGTAATGGAGGAACAAATTCCACCCAGGATCAATGCCCAGATAGCCTTCGCACAAGTGCAAAATGGCCATCCGAGGATGGAGTTCGATTGAGGTTTGTTACCTAACTACCGATGTTCAAGAAGGCTCGATGAAGTCGCTGGAGATTCTCAACCCAACAAAGGCGAATCGCTCAAGTCGACGAACTCCTCCTCCAAATGGGCCCGAGTTTCTCCTCCCTGCAGCCTCCACCCATGCAGATCGATAGGGCCTCCTCCTCCCAAGCCTTCAGTCCTCCTCCTCAAGCTAGTGGCTAGAATTTGGCCATAGCGATTCCTGTGGTTGGACTAACAAGTTCTCGTGGAGTTTGGCAGGTTGATGTTGTTGCTGCTGGAATTAGGGCTTAGGAGAGGAAAGGCGCGAGAGCAGAGTGGTCGTCATGGGCGGCTTGGGTGCTTTTGTAGGCCTAAACGAGCAACAAGAACGGTTTGCCACAAAACGGCTAGTTTTTATCAGAACGGCTAGGTAAAACGGCTCATTGCTTTTCATCACAGAAGCGACAGAAGTTACCGCTGAATCATTAACGGCTATTTTTTTTCCAAATATCTGCGGTCAAGGTCGAGTACTCGCCGAACAGATGTGGATTCCTCGCTCGGCGAATAGAGTTGTTCGCATCAAGTGTGTTTTGTTTGGTCCCAAGCAGTGTCCTCGCTTCTGTTGAACCTTAACCTGCTTCGGTCGTTTGTTTTACGATTTCGTAATAACGAATTTCCTCTTTCGGATTCGAGTCTCAAGAGGAAGACCCCACTCTAGTGAGTCCTTCCACTTGAGTCTCTGGGCTAGCCGTCGGATAAAATTACGCCCATTGCCATGACTCCACTCGACAAATTTCAATCGAATAAATTCTACCAAGGCCTAGCTCCTGGAAGGTTCTATCCGCCCATGTGTGTCTTGGTCAACAGCTTCCCTGGGCCGTGAGATGCGATGGCAAGGAATCGTGTTTGAGTCCGCTCAACAGAAGTTCTCGCACGCTACGTGAAGACCGGACGTTGGTTTCCGGATTGGAGCGACGCCGGATCCTCAAGACTAGGAGTATGCCTTATCTCGCCTCGAGATATATTTGGCATGTACCGAGTTCGCATGATCTCGGTTAGCCCGCCCCAGATTCCTCAAGAGGGCCTGGTTTGTTCAAGACTATATAAATGTGGCTCCTACGGCGTGTTGAGGGGTCAATCAGGGTATCCAATTTACATCTTAGCATCTAGCTTAGAGCTTCGGCACTCGTACACCGTAATCTCGCTGAGACTTGTTCATCTTGCCGAGCCACCTCTTGTAATCTCCTCTGATATATAAGAAAGGCTGGACGTAGGGCCATTATCTCTCCCGAGAGGCCTCGAATCAGATAAAACCCCGCCTCCTGCTCGCTGTCGCTCGGGTTGTTCGGGCGTCTCCTATCTCAATCTTCAAGAACCTTGGCGACTTTGAGATCGTTATCTCAACCGTCGACACAAATAATAATCCAAAAGTTATCAATGTCCTAAGTTGCTGTCACAAGGATGAAAAGCAAGCAAAATAGGACTTGTAACAAAGTGGATATGAGCACGATGCACAAACTGAGCTAACACAAGAGCAGCAGGTTAGGGCAGGACCGTAGCACTTTTTTTTTCCTTTCCCTTTTTTTTCAGCCGAGAGCTTCCTTTTTTTTCACTTCTTTTTTTTTCTTTTTTTTTTCTGCTGAAAGTGCTTTTCCTTTTTGATCTCTCGGTACAACTAAACCACAGTGAAAAGGTATTTATTGGCAATTGTGCAGCCCAAAATTTCTTTCGGATGAAAGCTAATTAATTAGCAAGGAGTGCTCATGGATAACTATTCCACAATTAGCGGAACAGGTTGAAAAGATGACGGCTTGCTGTTGGTAAGTGCCGAGATTACAGCCTTCTTCTTTTTAAAAGAAAAAAATTAAGATGCGCACAATAATCAAGAGGTTGATTATGTTGGGAAACCACCGATAGGGGGGAGCCCGGCCCGTGCAGGCCGGCGGCTTACCCCGGTGGGTCCCACATATGGACCTGGCCAAAACCCTAAGCAGTACTATATAAGAAGAGGTGGAGCACCTATTGTCGAACAGATCTGAGAAATAATAAAGAGAAGCTCCACCCTATATCTCTATGTCCCCTCGTGTTCTTCATCTTTCTCTCGTGATTGATTGTCCACGCTATACTCTGACTACACCCGTAGCGAGGGTTCTCAACACGTTATCAAAGACGCCGCTTCCCCGACGCGTCGATCAATCCGCGAGGAAGAACGATCCGATCCACTTCTACCACGAAGGTATAATTTATGACCGACACCCAAGAGATCGTGAATCTCGCGCCAATTTATTGCGATCAAGAATCTATGTGCTATTTCCTAGTAGATTGGAAATTTTGCAAAGAATTTAGAAGATTTGTTTTTGGGAATTGGTAAAACAATCTTGAAGATTGATTCGCTCGCCGCCGCTTCGGGCGCTTCGCCAGAGCCGCTGGCCCACCGCTCGCTACTCGACGGCGCTTGGCACACGGCTGGCGGCTGCCGCTTCGTTTGCTGCAAGGCTTCGCCGCCACTGGCGCTGCTTCGCTTCGAAGGTCATATTGCCGCTGAGCAAGACTGAAGGCCGCTGCCGCTGAAAGCAAAGATCGAAGGTCGCGCTGCTGCCACAAGATCGCTGGCGCTGCTTCCCTGCCTCACAGATTGCTGCACCAGAAGCTTAAGCAAGGCCATACGGCCGGCTCAAGCCGCATATTATGCCATTGCCAAGGCTGCTTCAAGACGCTGGCGACGCTTATGTCGCAGAAGGCTACAGGCGCAAGCACGCTGCGCTTATATGGCGGCGTTAAACCTTAGCCGCTTGCTCAGGCCGCCACCATGGCTATCGATGACAATACTAAGGCCTTGCAGTCGACTCAAGACCGCCTCAGGTCAACGGGTCCGCTTCCGGCTTGCCGGCTGGGTCACAATTGTCAAGCTGCTTGGCCGGCTGGCCACATTGGCCACTCGCTCACGGCCATCAAGCCCTCCGAGGCCACCCCAAAGTTTAATTGGGAGAGATGAGAAGGGACCGGCTGCAAGAAAGAGAAAGAAAAAGGCCTTTAGGTCCTAAAAGAATTATGAAATTTGAAAATTACGGAATCCTCGATTCTGCAGAATCACCTAGGTCTTTGAAAATTACCTGCCTTTCAAACCCTTATAAGACTACGTGCACTTTTGCTAGCAAAAGAAATGACGCTGGACCGAAGGTCCAGATTAAGCGGAATTTTCAAAAGAAATTGCAAAAGGCCACGGAATTTGTGAATTTGCCCTGAAGTTGCAGAAATTGCAGAAAACCCCTTTGATTCCTGCAGAATCACCCGAGATTTGAATTTTGGCATGTTATGCATTTCGGGGATTTATATTTAGCACTTCTGCTTCCGGAAGAATGAAAAATGCATTAAAATCCCTTAGAAGCTTGGAAATTACTAGAAGTTTTTCCATGTCTTTCGAGATTTTAAAATGTATTGGAAACTTAATCTTCGGCCTTTTAGCATCCCGGGAATCTGAAGTAAGTACCCGGCTTTGAATTTGAAGCATTATTTAATTCTATAATTATTTATGTGCAATCCTTGTGTGCATTTGCCATTATAATTATCAGTAATTATTTATGCCTTTGAATTGATAATGGCATGCTAGAATATATATTACTGGAATACATGAGAATTAATTATGTCACGCACCACATTTAGTTAGATTACATGAAGTAGTCTTATGAATTAATCCTGAAGCATAAATGTCGAGTATAACAAAATATGAATTTGAGGTATTGGCATTGCATAGTCGAGCAACCTCACTTGAGCATTGACTATAGAATTGTACCTCAGAGCATGAAGCTCTGGCCGCCATCTGCTAGAACCTCGAAGGATAAGAAACCGATGTGGGAACAACCTCAGATTGCACTTTCTTAGGCACCCTCCATGAATATATAGTATTGGTGTATGCATGAGCAACATACCGCACTTCGTAAGCGGTTTTGGGCGCCTAGTATACCGTCCCTTTCTATTATATGAGAAACGGGCATGCATGAGATCGCAAATTATGAAAATGGTCAATCCTCTTTGTGACAAAGAAGATCACATTCGAGGAGTAATACCCACTCACCTAAGTATAACTCAGTGCTTGCAACTTCGCTGTATATTCACGAGAAGCTTACTAGGAGAAAGCCCCAAACTTTAAAGAAGGGCATGAATGGGAGAATAAGAATAATTGGCCTATGAAGAGAAAGTCCATTGCTTAAGAAAGATAACACAAGGAGAAGTCGCATTTTATTTTCACCATTAAAAGGGCAAAACCCTCGAGGCATAATGTCGGAAATTATGTGGCATTTGGAAGATTGGTCTATGATTTGCCATGATTATGCATTCAATTATGGCTTATCGACCAAAGAAGAAGAAAAAGCAATGGCAGAGGCTTGACTTGCCATTGTTGATGGGAACTCTTGCAGAGACCTGCCAAATCTTTCCCTTGTTCTAATTGCAATCGCACATGAAGTGCATGGAGAAAACGAAGATCTCGACAGATATCATTGAAACTAGAATAACCGCTCGGCCTGCGCCGGGCCGCTTGCTACATCTGTGGTGGTTGACTATGGGCCCGCCTTTTAGCGATAGAAGCATCCGGCGTAGCCCCTATTGTCAACTATGCTTCCGCATTCATTGCATCGCCAGGGCTCGAGTCAATCATTGCCATGTAGGTGGCCCTAACACGGCCTGCATCAAGACACCGACAATATTCTGACTCACTGCCGCCGACGATATTGGCTTATTGCTTTGGAGCACACCCACACATAGCGGGTGCACATTTTGAATCGATTTTATGAATTTACACTCTAAATTGTGGTTGCTAGCGCATATATGAATTTTTGGCATGAATTGAAGTTCTCAAGAACATATTTGAATTGGAGCTTTAGAAGAGCGCACATTAATTCTCATGACGGGTTTTTGCATTTGCCCTTATTCCAAAGATATATAAAGTTGCAATCAATTTATGAATTCTTTGAATCATGAATCTTGCCATTACCCGATTGCAACTTATAATCTATATAGTGCCCTTTGGAGGTTATTAACACTGTAGAACAACAAATAGCATTTTAAGAGAGCTCATATACCCAGATCTATCCTCAAGAATACCGTTAGTATTAATTTGAAAAATCGCTAGTAGCGATCAGGTACAGTTTGCTCACGCAGAGTCATGGGTATATTATTGGGTATTACATCAAGACTTTAGAAGCGCTTGTTTACCCCGAGTATTTTGAGCTCTTAAATTTAAAGGCATCCGCCAAGATGTTTCATGAAGAAACAAATGAAGAGAATAGCATCAATGCTCATGCATTATGAAGAATGCCTGATGTAAGAAAAACATTACTAGAAGTAATACCTCCAATATGAATTTGGGCTACACTATATTAGATTTAATGCACTTGTAGTGCATGCCACTAGAAGACCGGATTTAGAAGCTCTTAACTCTTATCTTTTCAAGAGTGTACTGGTTTCCCAGCTTGTAATGATAAGGATTGCACAAACAACTCACATCGGGTTATAATATCATCGGAAGATTTTTCAATCTTGAAGATTTTGTGTGCCTCGAATGTGCCACCGAAATTAATAAACTTTGAATTATGAAGAAAATGCAAAGTCCCCTAATCTCGGATCGCATCTAGTAGGACATTTGCTTTCCAATTCAAATTTCTTAACAGAAAGCTTTTGGTACTTCATAGTGCTCAACACAGCCTCCTATATGTGATCGAAGTTTACCTTGCTCCAGACATAAGGTACCGGGTGTCCTCTCCACCTCCTCCGTAGAGGCTGAAGACGGCGCCATCCGTATGACCGTGAAGACCGTGTCCGGTTCCGAGGATCAAGGGCACGCTGGCCCCATCGCTTAACTAGGCCCCGAGGCGCTCTCTACAGCGGGCGGATCAGACTCAAGGCGGAGATCGGGCGAGCCCTCCGTGCAGCGCGGCGATCAGTCCCAAAGACGCGGGCGAAGCCTCCACGTGTCGCGGGCGATCAGACCCAAAGACGCGGGCGAAGCCCTCCGTGCTGGCGGCGACCAGTTCCCAAAGACGCGGGCGAAGCTTCCACGGTCAGGGCGACAGTGCCCCAAAGACGCGGGCGAAGCCTCCGGCAAAGTGCGACCAGTTCCACATACGGGCGAAGCCCTCCGTACAAAGTGGGCGATCAGTTCCCAAGATTACGGGCGAAAGCAATACCGACAAGATGATACGGGCGGCCGGGCGAAAGCAAATGGCGACAAGGATATGTAGCAAGCCGGCGACTGTGATACGTGGCGTAGCGCAAGCAGTCAAGGGGCGATCGTGCCCTCACCAAGACGGTGACCACGTGAGTAAACGGGTGGTCGGCGGACTACGGGCCCCACTCGCCATCGATGGGACGCGATAAGGCAAGCAGGACGCGTACAGAAGAAAGCGGCCACGACAAAGACGCAAGATTTATCAGATACCTACCAAGATACCATGTAATAGGTTAGATGCGCCCCCTGCTTTCTCTCTCTCTCCTCACTGGTCGGGCTCACCCACGCTTATATAAGGATCAAGCCACCACGGGCGGAGACGAGTCTCATGTTCTCTCATTCCACCTCATTCCATACCTAATACACACACATGAAATGGAAACAAGAGAAAGAGGCTTATTACCCATCTCTAGTCTCAACCCCAGACATCGCGCGTTGCTCATCCCGTTTCGAGAGCTCGGAGTACGGCTCGGTGCTAAGCAGCAATAGCTACTCCCCGCTTCTGATCTCGATTCTTCTCGCTCAATGCAGAAAAATACACCGACATCGGGCCAGGTAGGGGGTAGGTGTTGAATCCTCCTCCCTCGAGTTCGTCCGAGCAATCGAAGGCAGAAGTTCAAGAAATGGGAAGTCAGAAGCGTAGATCGAGCAAGAAGTTGACGAGTTCGGGGAGGAATCGGGGCTGAAGCAGAGAAGAGAAGCAGAAGGCCGGGTCCCCTTTTTTCCAGATCTGTGCGGGCGGCAAGGAAAAGGAGAATGGGGGCAGTCGGGCGCAGCTGCGGCCTCCTCCGGCGCCTCCTTCCTAGTGGCGGCGCGGCTGCGTCGGGCAAGGTGGCGGCGCGAGGAGCTCCTCCGGCGGCAGCGCAACTCCCCTGCGGTGGCGCGGCGGCAGGGCAGCTCCCCGGCTCCTCCAGCGAGCCGGTGCCGTGGGCGAGCCGGTGGCGTGGGCTTCCCTGGCTCCTTCTCCCTGCAGCGCCTCGGCGGCGCCGTGAAGTCCCTCCTCCGCGGCCTCTCCTTCCCCAGCGGCCGGCGGCTCCTCTCCAGCAGGGCCAGCGCCGCCTCCTTCCTTCCTCAGCAGCAGGCGGTGGCGCGAGCTCCCCTGCATCTCCTCGCCGGCGGCGGCGTGCCAGGCCGCGGCGCAGGCAGAGCCGGCGGCGGGCCTCCGACGCCTCCTCCTTCCCAGCGAGCCGACGGCGCCGTGGGTGGAGCTTCCCCTGTGCTCCCTTTCCAGCGGCGCCGGGCGCGGACGGCTCCTCCGGCCTCCTTCTCCTCCAGTGGCGCCGGCGACGTGGAGCCCTCCTCCATGGTGTTCCTCTCTCCTCGCCCGGCGGCACGGCATCGGCTCCCTCTGGCCTCCTCCTTTCTCCAGCAGCCGGCGGCGCGAGCTCTGCCGCCTCTCTCCAGCGGCCGCCGCCCTGCGCCGGCGTCCCGTGGCAGCACGGCGGCGGCGCGTGGAGCCCTCCAGCGGCACCTCTTCCCCTGCAGCGGCTCGGCGGTGGCGTGCCCTGGCGGCGCAGGCTTCTCCGGCGGCCTCCTGCCCAGCGGCGCGGCGAGGCGCCTTCCTCCTCTTCAACGGCTGGCGCCGACGCGGCATCTAGCGCCCAGCGGCAGTGGATGGCGCGGGCCGGCTTCCACCTCGCTCCTCCACCACCCGGGGCTTGAGTCCCTCCTCCACGGCCTCTCCCCTGGTGGCAGTAGCAGCAAGCGGCGCCCCGCGGGCGCCCCTCCTGCTCCATCATCATCCAGCGGCACGACGGCACATGGGTCTTTCTTGCACGGCTTGACCGACGGTCCGTAGCAGCCTCCTCTCCTCCCACAGAAGGGATCGGCGGCACGGAGCCCTCCCGCCGCCCCTCCTCCTGGCTGCACACATGGGCAAGGCCAAGGCTGCTCCTCTAGCTCTCCTCCTCCAAAGAACAAGAAGAAATTTCAACCAGTGGCTCCCTCCATGGCTCCTCCTCTTCAGCAGTGCAATGCAAGACCATGGCCTCTTCCCGCCTCCTCCTTCTCCTCCAAGTAACCAATGAAGCTGCACTGCTGGGGCCTCCCCCTACTGCCCAGCCGTACCGCTGGGTTCTTCGGCTTCCTCCTCCTCCAAGAGGCGCTGGCGCTCATCTTCCTCGAGATAATGTCGACGACGCATGCCCCAAGGGTGCAAGACGGCTCTCCTGCTTTCCTTCTTCAAGGGCCGACGACGCAGACGTCTGGCCAAGCGCGGGCCTCTCGCCTTCTCCTCAGCCCAAAGAATGATCGGCGCGGCCTCATCCAAAGAACGACGCAGTTAGCCGGGAAATGCTTCCCATACCTTCCTCCACGCCTCGTCCCAAGACTAAGTTCGGCACCGTGCCCATGGCGCCTTAGTGGTGGGTCGCGCCATTGAAATGTTGGTTTCGAAGCCGTGTTCTCGATTTACATCAAGCTTAAGTCTCAAGACGAAGAAGTTTTGCCGGCCTTCAGAGAAGGCTTCATGACCATCCGCCGCAATTTCCGACCGCGGACGACGGTTGCCGCTTCGGCCTCCGGCTCAGTGAGGAGCAATACGGCTATGTTTTGCTCTGGGCTCGATGAGGGCTATCATGCCATCCGTCCGCAAACTCGAGCTTGCTGGGGACGACGCTATTGTTACCTCACCTTTCCGCTCAGTGAGTAAGGTGGAACAACCGCCGAGGCTAAGATATGGAAACGCCAGCCAAAGTGAGTACATCGGCATGAAGGCCATGGCCATGCCACCCTTTGGCGGGAGGGTCTGTGGATGTCGTCCGAGCCATCCTGGGGTCCAAGTGGTCCTCGACGCGATGCGCCACCGGAGGTACGAAGCGAAAGGCCGTTTCACATCCGAGATTCTTCGCAGCAGCATCGCCGAGAAGCGGGGAGCACTCGCTTCGATATCCTAGGAGGCACGACCGAGCCGGCTTGTTCGGCCAATCACGCCTCCCGGATGCTCGCGAGCGCGCGGGTGCTAGGTGCCGAGGCAAGCTGTTATCCCACGACCACTTTCAGCGCCGAAGGCCACCCCGGCTCGCCGCAGCCTTCACGCTTCCGCGGGACGACGAGGGCGCAGAAGAAGCTTAAGCTTTTGGCTGGGCTGCCGAAGAAGGTTTCCGCGATCGTCTGCCGCAGTTTCGGCCCGCTGGGACGACGGTTGGCCGCTTCGCCCCTGCTCAGTGAGGAGCAATACGGCTATGTTTTGCCGGGCCGCCGAAGAAGGCTTCATGATCGTCTGCAGCAGCCTCGGCCCGGCGGGGACTACGGTTGCCGCCGGGCCCGCTCAGTGGAGGGAGTCACGGCTTGCTATGCTTTTGGCTCGGTTGCCGAAAAGAAGGCTTCACGACCGTCTGTCAGCCTCTTGCTCCGGGGGACGACGATGCGATCGCTGCCTCCTGCTTCAGTGAGGAGCGGCAGCTATGTTTCTGGCCGGCTGCCGAAGAAGGCTTCATGATCGTCTGTCATGCACTTTCTGCTCCCCTGGGGACGACGGCGGCCGCTTCGCTCCGGCTCAGTGGAGGAGAGCTGCTGGCTATGCTTCTTGCTTTGGGGTTGCCGAAAGAGGCTTCGCGATCCGTCTGTCGCAGCCTTTGCTCCGGCGGGGACGACGACGATCGTCTCTGGCTCCTGCTCAGTAGGAGGCACCATGACATACGGTCATCTGCAGATAAAGATAAGTTCTCGCAGGAGCATTTGCTTACCAAAAAGTCTCTAGAAAGCATTCAGAGAAAGTCGGTAAGCGAAGTATCAAGGTCGATGGTCTTTAGTCGCAAAAAGCAAACGCTTAAGCTTGCGGGCCGGGCGAGGCGATGATGGAAGCGAGGGCTCTAGCCTCGTGTTTGGCCGGTTCGCAATGTGCCAACGACGCAGACCAAGCGACTAGACCGCTTCTCGGTTTAGCTCGCCACGCAACGCTTAAGGTCGGTTCATGAGAGGCCATAAGGGTCAAGTAGCTGACGCCTAAGGAAAGCGCCACTTTCAGCAGAACGCTCGCTTAAAGCTTTTTATGCTCAGCTGTTTCAGCCCGTGTAAGTGCTAGTGTTGGTCCCGCACGACCGCTGCCTCGCCCTAACTCGACGCCGCCTTTGACGGTAAAGAGGGACGCCTAACATTCGTGGTCGAGAAAGCGGAGGGCGACCGGGGTCGAAGTCCGCATAAGGCATCAGCGCTCGCCCGCAAGCACCGCCGCCTATGACCACCCCTAAAACTCAAGCCTTAAGCCGACGATGTTTTGGTCCGCCCGAGACCGCAAGGGCGTAAGTCCCGAAGGTGAAGGAAAACGACATAGTGACACCTCACGGCAACACCGCAGCCGCATTAGTGCTCCAAGGGCTTTCGCTTATTCTTTCAGGCAAAAGTGTGATATAACCGCCGCGCGAGATGTGATCTGCTTGAATGCAGTGGAATCGCCTCGAGCAAGGCGCTGGCGGGCTCCGGGTTACCCACCGAAGCGAGAAGACCAACGTTACGACGCTAAGGGCGGATTTAGCCTCACCTGGGGTGCATCCGAGCGCCGGCAACGCTGCCGAAGCTCGATTGTTTCAGTATGGGCTCGGGCTTCGCTTGTACATAAGGTACCGGGTGTCTCTTCCACCTCCTCCGTAAGAGGCTAGAAGACGGCGCTATCCGGCGGACCGTGAAGACCGGTCTGCCCGAGTGGATCGGGCGGCACGCTGGCCCCATCGCTTTAATTAGGCCCCGAGGCGCTTTGGCAGCGGGGCGCATTGCATTCGCGCCGGAGATCGGACGAGCCTCCGTGCGCGGGGCGACAGTGCCCCCAAAGACGCGGGCGAAGCCCTCCGTGTGTAAAGGGGCGACTGTTCCCCAAGACGCGGGCGAAGCCTCCACGTGTCGGGCGGGCGACCAGTCTCAAAGACGCGGGCGAAGCTCTCCGCCAAAGGGCGATCAGCCCCAAATACATGGGCGAAGCTCCTCCGTACAAAGGGCGACATCAGTGCTCCAAGATACGGGCGAAAGCAAATACCGACAAGGACACGCGAAGCGGGCGAAAGCAATGGCGACAAGGATATGCAAGCAGTTCGGGCGATCAGATACGTGGGTGAGCGGGCAGTCAAGGCGATCAGCCCCGCTCACAGATCGGTGACCACGTGAGCAACCGGGGTCGGCGGGACTATGGGCCCCACTCGCCACCGACGGGACGCGACATAGGTAAGCAGGACGCATGAAAGTAAAGGCCACGACAAAGACGGCATTTATTGTATACCTACCAGTACAGTCATGTAATAGGTTAGATGCGTCCCCCCTCTTTTCTCTCTCCCCGTCGGGTCGGGCTCACCCACGCTATATAAGGGGATCAAGCCACCACGGGGAAGGGAGACGAGTCTCATGTTCTCTCATTCCACCTCATTCCATACCTAATACACACACATAGAGCTGGAGCTCAGCAGGAGTAGGGCTATTACCCATCTCGGGGGCCCGAACCTGGGTACATCGCGTGTGTTCATCCTGTTCTTGAGAGCTCGAGGGCGGTTCGAGGCGCAAAGAAGCTGTTACCGTGGTCGGATCTCTCGATTCTTCTCCTGCCTAGCGCGTAAAAATACGCTGACAACTCTCACACAAGAAACGAAGCATTTGAAGAGAAGATCTTGTAGATCACTAGAATTAAAGAATTTTTCCTAAACCATCATATGAAGTCCGCCGCAATGGACACAGCAGAGCACTTTGCATTGGCATAGCATGCCACCTCCTGCAGAGAGACTAGCAGTCATATGAATTGAAAAAGAATTGAATAATTAGCCCGATTAACGAGCAGAGTTGTAATTCTTGAAGAATGTGTAGAGGCATGAAGTTTTACACAAAGCACCCCTAAATCACTATTTAAAAGGACATGTAGTCCTACAACATCCAACTAGTGCATGCAAAGGGTCACCATGAAATTTCCCACTTTGAATTATATGTACCATACCGCTATTGACGAGGAATATTTTCCCGTCATTAGGGGGAGAATTAGAACTCCTGAATTAGAATGCGGAGAAAATAAGCATATAGAATTCTCGTGCGTGGCCCTTGCGCTAGTAAAGAAAAGAAAGTCTTGATGACTATTGAAGTATATGTGAAACCGCCAATCAATGATCATTTTGTGATATGAAGGAATGATTGTTGCATTACTAGAAGTAATGCGCCGAGAGGGTTGCAAGATTAAAGAATGGAAGGTACCTCAACCTCGCTCAAGGCCTCCAATGAACAGGAGTCCGGTCTCCGACCCAAAGTACTTGGGGACGCCTGGGAAAAAGGGAAAGAGGGCTTATCATGACCAAATCACTAAAAATGCCCCAAGTAGTGGAAGGGAGCCATTGAGATCTCGGCAATGGAGAGAAGCCTCGCTAGCGAGGCACTCCTACCTTGAATATTCCATAGCAGAATAATGAATGAATGTATCGACTAAAGTGTGTGTGCACACACCGCGATAAGAACTAAAGGAACTTGCTCCCTGATGGGAAATAGCTAGACAGAGCAAGGAGAAGTGCACGGCACACCATGACTAAATGGCCATATGAATTGTATTATTTAAGGAACTTATGAATGAGCAATGTACCAAAGTCGACACATATATATATGCCATATAAAAGAAGGCAATTATCATGTATACTAGCATTTTCTCTAGAAGAGAAATAAGAATAATGAATTGAATGGTACATAACAAGGTCGATAGCTCAACGCTCATGAAGAAGCTTATTCCGTGGTCATGATTTTCTCTAGATATATCTCATTATTAAGTGACTAACTTGAAGTTGAGCGTGAAATTTGAATTGAAGGATGTTGTTACTGAATATATGTATAAGAGACTTGGATTCGATTTATGAATGAAGATACTTGAAGTATCACCTTCGTAACCAAGATAGAGCAAATAGAAGCATATAGTGTGAAACTCTGAAAGTCACTATATGAATTGAACAAAAAGAATAAGCATGTTCATACTTGAAGTATGGTTTTGAATTGAAAAACTTAGGTAAATCCAAGAATCGCTTAGGCTTGCAAATCTAACATTTCCTCATGGGATCCTAATGCACCAAGCAACCTATACTGATGGTTCTAGAAAGGTTTGGCTTTGGCAAAGCCTATTCTCGAGAACCCCTATGATAGGGAGATCTTTGCGTAAAGAAAAGGACCCTTCCCACCTGTGGAAGAGGGAGGAAATCCTGGGTGAAGTCCTGCATTTGAGTGCAATAGAGCACTCATGTATCTTGTTAACAAGACACTACTCGATATTGCATTCGCCAGGAACACGCTTGGTTCGACATAAAGGCAAATACCACTGAAGAGGCATTGAACGAATAAAGGTTATCTTTCGACACTCCGTGGAAGCATTGATCTTGGCCTGTTTTACAGGAAGAACCAAGATATGAATATTGTTGGTTATGCCGATGCAGGGTACCTTTCGGACCCGCATTCTGGTAAATCACAAACTGGGTATGTTTTCCTGTGTGGTGGCACTGCAATGTCATGGAAGTAGTCCAAGCAGCACGCCAGGCTACGCCCACAAACCACTCGGAAATCATTGCATTATATGAAGCATCTCGTGAATATGCATGGTTAAGAAAAATGGTGAAACACATCCTGTAGTCATGTGGATTACCTATTGACCAAACCCCTACAATTATCTATGAAGATAATGCCGCTTGTGTTGCACAAATGCAAATGGGTTATGTGAAAAGTAATCTCACTAAGCATATCGACTTCAACTTCTTTTTATGCGCATGAACCGCATAAACTAAACGAAATAAGTATCCAAAGACACCAAACTCGTGAGAATATGGTCGACCTGCTCACTAAGTCATTACTTATCGCCTCCTTTGAAAGGTGTGTTAGGGCATTGGAATGATCAGCTTAAAGAAGTGTCAGATTCAGGGGAGATAATTCACATGTCCCGAATTAAAACTTTAGCATGAAGTCGGAGTACCCAACTTGATCTAGAAGATTGAATGCAATGTTGGGTGGTTTGTACTCTTTTTTTTCTTGGTGAGTTTTTTTCAAGTTTTCACATAAGGTTTTTAATGAGGCAAATCGCAAGACAAGCAAGCATATGCTATGTACTCTTTCTCCAATCCTTTTTTCCCATCGGGTTTTTGGATGGAGTTTTGATGAGGCATATGCATCTCACCGGCAAGGTCCAAGGGGAGTGTTGGGAAACCACCGATAGGGGAGCCTGGTCTGCAGGCAGGGCCGGCTTTACTCCCTGGGTCCCACATATGGACCTGCCTAAACCCTAAGCAAGATTATATAAGAAGAGGGGAGCACCTATTGTAGAACGATCCGAGAAATAATAAATAGAAGCTCCACCCTATATCTCTCGTGTCCTCGTGTTCTTGATCTTTCTCTCGTGATTGATTATCCACGCTATACCTCGGACTACACCGTAGCGAGGTTTCTCAACAGATTATATAATACCAGATCAAGATTTGGAAAACAAAAGCCTGTAGATTGGAATTTAATCGATGCATCAACCAGAAAATGGAATGGGAGGCGATAAATATGGCTAAGCACAAGATGCTACGGCTTAATCAGTTAATTGGTTGGTGGGACACGATCCAAGATTCAAGATTCACAGATAGAAAAAGGTTGGTGCGCTAATTTTGAAGCAGACCAACACGTTGCTAACTACGTGATTGCTGATCAACGTTGGTGCGTGATGCAAGTGGACAACCAAAGGGAATTTTTTTTGGGGGTAATGTCTGGGCATGCAAACGAGAGAAAGACAGCAACTAAGAACAATCTAACACAAGGACTAAAATTTGATAAAGCAAAACTAAGAACAAATCTAGGCACAAATGTCCTGGTATGAGGATGATATTTTTGTGGGGCAAATTTTCTGGACTATAGGTATAAAAATGACTCAAAACTAATCTAGATACAAGGATTCTCACCAGGCAACCGACAGCTCTGATACCAAATGATGCGCACACGGGGACGGCCCGATCTTCTGGTGAGATGGATAACTACGGTTTGGTGTCACGGCGACCTGAACGATCCGGCTACCAACCACGAAAGTGACTCGAAGACCCGCAATCGCTAAACCACCACAACGGTTGCTATCAACCGTGCCGGAAACACGACGACCTGATCACAAAGATCTGCTCCTCGAAAGCAAATCAAGAACAAGCAAGAACAAAGGTAAAAGCAATCTGAACTTGCAAATATGAATAAGCATACAAGAGTTGGGGTTTCGAACTCGATATGGTTGGTCTAGCCGACACAAGCGAAATCGAGGCTGTTTCAACACACACGTGGAAAACTAGACTAAACAAAACCCAGTGATGAAGAAGAGGGGTGGCGGCCATAAGTAGAAGACATACGGCGGCAAGAGGGGGCGTGCAGGCCATAGTGGCACGCACCCCCACACAGCCCTAAGGTTACATGGGCCTTGGGCCCAAAATTGAGGTGACGCAGCACCTGGCAGATTTAGCCCGCTTAATTGTTTCGACGATTCCTGATGATTCAGAACGAATTTTGCAGTGGGACTAGATGCATTGGAAAGCTTATCTCCTAAGCTTTCCGTGGAGTGCTAGAACATCCAAATTGGAGTTTGTATGTGGCCTGGGCGTTCGTTTGAAGTTATGCTACGCGCAGACGACCGACTGGGCCTCCGGGAGAGTGGGGCCTGTAGTTGGGACTCCTTGGCCGTGGGTGATGGTCTTGGGGCTTGATGTTGGAGTGCTTAACATCCCGCATTGATGGCTTGAATGGATTGGCCAAAGGATTCAAGCCCACTTGTCGCTCTTCTCTCGCTCTTTCAAGAATATAGTGGACGAGTCGACGAGTGGTCGTGACTCGGCGTGTTCTCCGCCAACCATCATGCGGATCGCACCCTATCAGATTTTCTAACTTGCTAGCCGATCAGCTCGAGCTCAGTTCGATTCGAGCGTCGGGCACGACGAGGAGCGACTCATGTGGTTTACCCAGTTCGGACTTCGCTGGTAATGGCCCTACTCCCGCCGAGCCTTAGCTCTTTTCTTGGTGTGGTTGTGTGGAATGTGATTACAGAGTGTTTCGAACCCCCCTCCCTTCTCTCTCCGCCCTTTTTATACAAGCCTTCGAACTGGCGGAGAGAGCCGAGGGGTAGGCAATACAGTACCCTTAGTACACTGAATAAGACATGAGAGACGAGACAGGAGAGACGGAATGGCGCTGCTGCTAAACGGCGCCGCCCACGCGTGCTTCGCAAGTGGCCTCTGACCCGTGTGAATACGCCAGTGACAAGACGGGTGGGCCCCAGCTTGCGCCGCCTGACGCGGGCGGCCGTCCTGATGATGGCCAACTCTCTCTCCGGCCAATTCAAGCACACAAAGGATAGCTTGATCGACCCGCAGAGGTCATCGTGGCGTAATCATCTCTATCTCGGTCCATCCGCTCGGATGTCGTGATTTACGCGCCTGCCCTTCGCTGGCAGAGGAGAGCTTTCGCCAAGACTCCTTTAGACGCTTCGCCGCTGGCCCCACCGACAAGAGGGACCTTCGCCGCCAGGCTTTCGCTTCTTCAAGGCTGGGGCTCGACGCTCACCGACGATGGTGCCTCGCCGGCTTCAAGGGCTCGCCCACACGCCTGGGCTCGCCGCCCGCACCGACGTAAGGGGCCTCGCCTCGCTTCGAGGGGCTCGCCCACGCTGGGCCTGCCGCTCGCTCGACGTAAGGGGCCTCGCCAAGACGCCGAGGAGCTCGCCCACACGCTAGCCTCGGTCGCCTCGCCGACGCAGTGGAGCTCTCGCCATGCTGAGGAGCTCGCCCACACGCTGGGCCCGGTCGCCGCCGACGTAAGGGGCTCTATGCCATGCTGGAGGAGCTTGCCCACACGCTGGGCTCGGTCGCCACCGACGTGGGGCTTCGCTCGGCGCTACTGAGGAGCTCGCCCACACTGGGTCCTCGTCGCCTCGACGTAAGGGGCCTCGCTTTGTCTTCTTTCGACTCTTTATACCCCAGATTTATTATACCGACAGCTTTCCTTCGGGCCAACCAGGACGTGTTCGCTTGGAAACCTTCGGACATGCCTTGTGTTCCGAGGGAGGTGATCGAGCATTCCCTACGCATCGATGAAAAGGCGAAGCCAATCAAGCAACGCCTACGAAGATTTGCTCCGGATCGAAAGGACGCCATACGGAGTGAGATCACCAAGTTGTTGCCGCTAGGTTCATCAAAGAGGTGTATCATCCCTAATGGCTTGCGAATCCGGGTCCCGGTGCGTAAGAAGAACAAGACATGGCGGATGTGTGTTGACTGCACAGATCTCAACAAAGCGTGTCCCAAGGATCCTTTTGGGCTCCCCCGCATTGATGAAGTGGTGGATTCCACCGCCGGGTGTGAGCCCTTGAGTTTTCTGGACACCTACTCGGGCTATCACCAGATTAGTCTGAAGGAGGAGGATTGCATCAAGACGTCGTTTATTACGCCTTTTGGTGCTTTCTGCTATATCACAATGCCATTCGGGTTGAAAAACGATGGCGCGACTTATCAGCACACCATACAGCGGTGTTTTAACACTCAGCTTGGACGCAACGTGGAGTCACATGTCGACGACGTCGTCGTAAAAACAAAATCTAGAGGGGATCTCATAACAGATCTGACCGAGACATTCGAGAGCCTGAGGGCTTATCGGATGAAGCTAAATCCCGAGAAGTGTGTTTTTGGGGTTCCGTCTAGTAAACTACTCGGATTCATCATCTTCAATCGAGGGATCGAAGCAAATCCAGAGAAAGTCAGCGCTGTCATCAAGATGAAGCCCCCGACTAATTAGAAGGATGTGCAGAAGCTCACTGGTTGCATTGTGGCACTCAGCCGATTCGTTTCCCGACTCGGAGAGCGAGGCATGCCTTTCTTTAAGCTCTTACGCCGACAAGATGATTTTCAGTGGACAACAGAAGCACAGCAAGCCTTTGAAGATCTAAAGAGGTCCCTCACCACGCCTCCGGTATTGGTCCCTCCTATGCCTCAGGAGCCCCACTTACTCTACATCGGCGCGACCACCCACATCATCAGCAGCGCTTTGGTGGTGGAGCGAGACGAAGAGGACTCCCTCCAGAAGGTACAACGTCCGGTCTACTTCGTAAGCGATGTATTGGGCGAATCTAAAACAAGGTACCCACTGACGGCGTGTTCTCCGCTCAACCACTACGGATCACACCCCTGGTCAGATTTCTATCTTGCTAGCCTATCAGCCGAGCTCGCCTCGATTCGAAAGGACGCAAAGAAAGAGCAACACATCGGGTTTACCCAGTTCGGACTTCTTGCGGGTAATAGTCCTACTCCCGCCGAGCCTTAGCTCTTTTCCGAGTTGTGGTTGTATGGAATGTGGTTACGTATCGCTTCGCCTCTTTTTCCCCCTCTCTCTCTTCTCCTTTTATACAAGCCTCCGGGTCAAGAGAGAGCTAAGGGGGTAGGCGTGATAAGATTTCAATACAAGACATCGATAAGACATGAGGGACACGACAGAGAGACGAAACGGTTGCCATCGCACAAGACGGCACATTCCCCACGCCACGCTCTTCGCAGTAAGCTTCGACCAAGCAGAATGCTCCAATGAGATCATGCAAGGGGCCCAATTTTCTTCCGACGCTGGCGGCGAGCTTGATGATGGCAAACTCTCTCGCCGTCATTTCACAAGCGCCCACAAAGGATGCTTGATCGGACCAACAGAGGTCACCGGTCGTAATCATTTCTTCATCTGCGTCATACGCTGCTACGCCGCATTGAATGCGCCGTCTTCGCAGCAGGGGAGCTTTCGCCGTAAGACTCCTTCGAACGCCCTACCACGCGGCCCCGCTGACGCTGGGAGGCCTTTACGCGCCGAAGGGCACGCCCACGCGCTTCGCTTCGACACGCTGGCTCGCCGGGCTACGACGGTTTCGCCCACGCCGGGACTGGTCGCCTCGCTCGACGTAAGGGCCTCGGCTCGGTCTTCGAGGCTTCGCACGCTGGGCTCGGTCGCCTTCGCCGACGTAAGGGGCCCACCTAAGGCATCGACGGCTTGCCCACACGCCGGCCGTCGCCTCCCGAGGCCGAGGGCTCGCCCACGCTGGGCTCGACGCTCGCTCGACGCGGGGCTCCTCGCCGTTCTTTCGAGGCTTTCGCCCACGCACTGGGCTCGGACGCCCGACGACGCCCGGTCCTACCGATTTTCTCAGACTCTTCGCATTCTCGGTATTTATTATACGCATAAAGAGTCCCCGGGTCCACTATGATACGCTGAACCGTCGCTATGATATTTTTTTCCGCTTTCATGCGGGCGGAGATGAATCGTGGGGGCCCACTCTTCGCGGGCGTCAGACACCGATTTCTCCACTCAAGCACGATCTTCCTTTTGGGGAACTGCGCCGCATGCTGAAAAATCCAGCTGCTGGGCGACAATGGCGCCACAATGAGCGGACGGAATTCAAACCGTCAAGGCCGCTTCCACCTTCTATAAAAGCTTCTCTTCTTATGCGACGCAGCTCTTTTGCACGCTAAGTCCTCAAACCGCTAATCGCCTCTTCGCTGCTGCCATTCTTTTTTCGCCAACTCCACCACTGTTTTCCATGGCGCCCAAGCGCAGCTAAGGGTCATTCCGCCAGCCGGCCAGCACCGCCGACGAAGACATGGTGACGCTGGCTTCGCGTTCAGGTTGGCTAACCTCCGCCTTCGGTTCCGCTAGGGCACTATCACACACAAGGCCTGTGGACGGGAGATCGTGATCTTCACCGGGCGGCTTCAAGTGCTCGCCCCGCCATACTCCGAAGTTCTTTCTTAGCGCCAGCTTTCACGAGATCCAAAGTGCGACCTTCCCCAACTCGCTGTCACCCGGGCTATCTTCGCCCACCTCTCGCGAGATGTTTGTGGGGTGATGTTGCCTTCCGCCTCGGCGCCGCTCTTTGCGCCAGACGCGAAGCAAGGCATGAGCCGGGGCTATTGGGGAGTTGCTATTTCACGCCCGCGATGCCGCCGCTTTTCATCCTGCCGGGTCAAGTCCAACTGAAGGATCGGCACCGACATCAGCTGATGTGAGGATTCCTGCTGTCGCGATGATCTTGTTTCCCGAGGGTCCCGCATGGAATCTCTTGCCACCGGGGTCTATGCCCAACGACTCACGGAATCGAGGTGATGTCTGGCGCCAGATCGCGAAGCTCAATGCAACGGGCTCACCGAACCCATGTCGCGGGCGGGATTTTTTGCAGCCAAGCTGCCTACTCCCTCCGCGATGAGGGCTCGGCCTCTGGTAAGATCGTGGCGACGATGACAGAGTCCGCCGCCGGAGGTGAGTGTTCTTTTCATTCTCTTTGGGTCTCTTGTCTTTTGGAACGCTTTTGTTTGACTTTTTGTCTCTTTGCCGACTAGCTGATGTCCTTTCTTGTTCGCCCAAATGCAGTGGAACGTGTTTGACGACGTGCTCGCAAAGTGGCCGGTGGGACTTCGCTCAAGGCTGCCCGGGCAACACTTCTTCTCCTCATGAGCATCCGCCTCTCGATCGGGACTCCACGGAGCGCAGAACCAATACTTATGCGGCGCTTGCCTCCCATGGAGGTCTCTGGTCCCGCTGTCCAAGTGACCCGGGACTTCGCAGATCCGCGATCTTCCGCTAACGACCGCCGGCTCCCGCAACCACCGCTTCCTCCGCTGTAGGCGACCATCACACGCCTTGAGCACTGCCCTTCCCCTGATGATGACGATGAGGAGGGAGAGATTTGTCTAAAGAGAGCTAGCTTTCAAGTCCGGGGTCGCATCGCTTTTTTTCGCTTCTCCAGCGGGGAGCTTTGTCATGATGCCGCTTCCGGCGCACGCTCCGCGGGAGCACGGCGATTTTCCGAATCAGGCGCCAAGGCCAGTTTTTTCCGTGCCGGCACTCTCCTAAAGAAGTTTCTTCACATGGGTCATGGCTAGCCGCCGCTGCCAGCACCTGATGTCGACGCTGGCTGCTATCGCCGCCGACGCCGGGCGCCTTCGATGCGCCTGCGTTCTTGCTCCACACCGGTGGCACGGAAGGCGCCTGCTTCAGCCAAAGCGGCCGCCGGGCGAAGCCAAGGTGGGCGCTTGAGCGGGCGATCACGGCAGGGAGGCGGCGACCATGAGGTGCGGCGCGGCGAAGCCGCCGCGGCCGCCACCACGGATGCCGATTAACTCCGCGCGGAGCACTCGAAGCGCCCGGTCTCGCCGACATGCCGGGATCGCCACCGCAGCCTCGACGCCTTTGTACCCGCTGGTGTCATCAGACGCTTCACTGAGGAGATAACCGCGAAGACTGCCAAGGTGATGGGGCGCGGCCACGAGGCCCTCGCGCGATTCGGGCCGGTGGTGATGCGGGCGGGGCGATCGAAGACGGTCGCCAAGGCGCTTGAAGTAAGTGCGTTCGTTTTGGGTAACCGCTTCGCCTAAAACGCCGCTGTTGACCTCGACGCCGCATCGGGGAACCTTTCGCTGCCAGCTGAACCCGATCGAGCAATCTTGTCGAGGTTGCCGTCACAGATCCATGATGGGCGGCGCTGCTTCAAAGAGAAGATGATGACGACGAGGAGTAGCTGAACTCCCTTGCTTGTCTCGCCTTGTAAATAAAACCTGTTAATGCAAACTTTTTTGCTTTTCGCGTGGAGTCTCGATTTAACTTACACAAACTCTTTCTTGCGAAAAAGAACTGGGCATTCAACGCAAAGCTTTGATAGAGCTGCTCTATTGAAAGTGAGCGCTTTTTCCTTAGGGCATCCGGTTACTTCAACCCTTATGGCCTCTTGGCAAACCGACTTGAACGCTGTATGGCGAGAGCTTAGCTTCGAAGTGGTCTAGTCAGCCGGTGCTGCTGCTATGCTGCTGTTTAGACCGAGCAGAGACACCAGTTAGAACCCGCTTCCGTCTTCGCCGCCTAAAGAAGAAGTTGCTGCCTCGTCTTGCAACTAAGGGCCATCATTTTAAGTACTTTTTTTCGCTACCAATTTTCAATGTATCGCTTCCTAACAGATTTTTATGCTAAGCAACCGATCGCTAAAAGTTTTAGACAGAACGCTCACAAGTGAGCGCTTTTTCCTTAGGCATCTCGGTTATTTCAACCCTTATGACCTCTTGGCAAACCGACTTTGAACGCTATGGGCAGAGCTTAGCTCTGAAGTGGTCTAGTCGCTAGTGCCGCTACATGCATTGCCTAGACCGGCAGTACACACCAGTTAGAACCCGCCTTCCGTCTGACGTTTCCGCCTAACCGCAAGTTGCTGCTCGCTTCTGCAACTATAAGGGCTATCAGTTTAAGTACTTTTTTCGCTACCACTTTCAACTGTAATGCTTCCTAACGGACTTAAGGCTTGAAAAAGAATGATGCCCACAGAGAGATGTAACTTATCTTTATATTACAGTGATGGCTTTGTATAACGTGAGCCCCGAGGCGAGCGGGAAGGAGGAAGGCCTCGCCGCCGCTCCAAAGGAAGGCCAAAAAGCTCTTGGAACAGCTACTCACGGGTAGAACTTCCTCAGCTGCTCGACGTTCCATGTGTTCGCCAATTCACGACCATCCTCGAATACGAGCCTGACTGAGCCTGGGCGGGAGACTGAGACCACCTTGAAGGGGCCCTCCCACAGGGGAGACAGCTTGTTGCGGCCCACCTGCACCTGAACTTTGCGCAAAACGAGGTTGCCCACTGCTAGCTCTCTCTCACACACTCGCTTTGCTTGATAAACGCAGTGCCGCTGACACTGGGCGTCCCGGATCACCGCCTGCCTCTCGATCTCTCCAGAGGTTTACTTTATCCTCGACGCTTGGTCCGTGGTCTCCGCCTTCGCTGAACGCCGCCACCCTTTGGGGAACCGGCGTAGCTCGATGGGAGCACGGCTTCAGAGCCATATACCGTAAAGAAGGGGTCTTCCCGGTTTCATGGTGTTGTCCGCAGCTACCACAACACATGGGAACTCTTCCGCCAGCTGCTTGCCACGCTTCTCCAAAGCGGTCAACGCCTCTTGTCTTGAGTCCTTCCGAGCACTTCCGGCTTGTTCGCCTCCACTTGCCCATTGCTCTTCGGATGTATGGCGGAGGCGGCACAACTTGGTACCCAGCTCTTCGCATCAGCCTTGAAGTCAAGACTTTGAACCGAGCGCTGTTGTCGTGATGATTCTCTAGCGACACCGAACCGGACGAAGATGCTCTTCATGAACTTTATGGCAGCGGACGTGATCACCGGATCCGGCGAGGCTTCAACCCACTTGGTGAACTTGTCGACGGCGACGTAACAGATGTGTAACCTCCTGGCCGCCAGCCGAACGGGCTCAGATGTTCAGCCCCTGCATCGCGGAACGCCGAGAGAGCGGGATGGTTTGCAACGCCTGGGCCGGGTCGGTGGATCTGCTTAGCATGAAATTGGCACGCTTGCGATCTCCTCACCACCAAGGCATCCTGAGGGCAGAGCTAGTGGAAGCCGTGGCGAAGACCTTTTCCGACCAACGCCTGCTCCCCTCAATGGCTCCCGCACATGCCTCCATGGATCTCGAGAGAATTTCGCCCCGCTTCCCGAAAGTGATGCACTTCAAGATATCCGCTTATGCCGGGCGATACAGTCCCCACTCGCCAGTATGAAGCGCTTTGGCCTTGCGCGCTTATCTTCAACCGACGCCA
The DNA here is from genome assembly GCA_036346415.1 of Raddia guianensis. Classification (NCBI taxonomy): domain Eukaryota; kingdom Viridiplantae; phylum Streptophyta; class Magnoliopsida; order Poales; family Poaceae; genus Raddia; species Raddia guianensis. Next base: position 16,521,014 of record CM070534.1, on the reverse strand, counting down.
TCGCTGGGATCACTCCGTCCGCCAGTAGGCTAGGATCGATCCATCCACCGACCTTCCCGGACGAAGCGTGACGATGTTAGCATTGTCGCCGACGCATTTCGGGCCTGGCCCGGCATTTCTCCTCAACCGCCGCAGCTTCTTCCACCTCCTCCCTCCAACCGGGAGTCGGCAGGAATGGTGACGCCTCCTCCAGATGTGGGAGCCGCCAGAAAGGTGTCGCCCCCACCAGAATCGGGTTGCAACAGACGGGTCACGGAGTCTTTCTTCAAAACCCCGCCGAACAAGTGCCCTTGACGAGTAATCGGGATGCTCATCCGCCATATAGTTGTCGCGGCAAGAGGGACGGCGCTGGCCCAAACCTCAAAGTGTCGCCTCAACCGCGCGACTCCGCCAGATAGGGCCGCCATGACGGATCCGCGAGGTGAATTCTTCCTCACCTGGTTGATGACTGTGGAGAGAGTCGCTTGACGCAGCAGCCGCCAGGGATGCCGAGGGTCGGTTAACCTGAGCCCGGCTGAAAGCACTTCTTCAGACCATGGACAAGTTGTTGGTAGCACGGAATTCCAGCACCACCAGTGTGCAGGACAATGTCGCCTGGGAGACACTGTAATCCACACCGCCCCTAGCCCCTGCCGGAACGAGCCAGTCAAGAAGAGAGTCCACGGCGAGGGTGCTGGGTGCTCTTCACTTTTTCATCCGCCGAAGTCCACTCGCCGACGAACTCCGCCAGAGCTGCCTTTGATGGCTGCTCGGGAGCTTAACTTGAGGTCGACTCTTGCCAGCTCCATGGCCCACTTGGCGAGCAAGTGCATCGTCAGCCCATGCAAGTTGAAGAGGATCTCCCAAGGGGTACTTG